>RCWM02000050.1:0-1200000 GCA_003667255.2 Euschistus heros | reverse complement strand
GTTGTTTGAAAATTTAATATATAATACTATCCACCCAGATCCTGTCCTCCAAATACGGTCAATAGCCACCTTTTTTGTAGTTTAAAATATGAACAATTTATATTCAAGAAATCTTTTTATTTTCGTAAAAAAAAATTGTTACTTTTAAAAAAAAAATATTTTTATTTGATATTTTATTATAATTAACTGTTATTTTGTTATAAAAATATTATTACATTTTAAGGCTCTGAAGGCCCTTGGTTGTACAAATTTTTTTATTCCTAAGGGACTTAAGGTCCCAGAATAAATAAAAAACCTTTATTATTATTATTATTAATACTTTTATGTGTTTTTTGCTCCTCCTCGTTTAATGTTATTTGTTTGTTGTGGCTTAGCGTCCTTATATGCTCCAATATGGTAGGGAGGACGGATCATTTAAAGGTTACCAACCTATTCTAGCCATAGAGGGGAAATTGAAATTTATTTCTGTACGACGTTGAACGTTGCTGCTTAAGGTTAATTTGACCAGCTACTGCTTATTTTTTTAGGATTTCGAAATATCTAAGTATCGAGATCAACATCTTAGAAATTTATTGTTATGTTATTTTGGGTGAATGCGCTTTGAAATGCCATAAGACGAAATCAGGCGGCTAATTGAAGGAATTATACGATGGTCCCCCGCGATACCGGGCGGTTGGAAACCGGTAAGATTCTACGAAAACATTATTATGCATGTAGAAGGAGAAACCCGGTCGATATTATGAGCAGTTAGCGTCATTTCGGTACCGAAAAGTCTTACACCAGGCCCGATCGCTCTGAGGTAGCTTTAAATTACAGTTCATTGGGATTGGCGGATGGTATTTTAAAATTCTAATTTTCAGAATAAATAAGACATCACGGCTAGCCAATTTATGGACGTATAACTGGGCTAACAAGCTTATTATTTTTGTAAACATCAACTTGCCCAATCTCATACTGTTAAAGTGTTTCTTTTTTAAATATCAAAAGCAATTTGATGTTTCTATAGTTTTAGCCTCATCATCGTGATTAGAATAAAACATTGATGTGAAATAGGTAGGCTCCTCTGGTGGAGTAGTTTAAATATTAGTAGGTTTTTACTAGAGATGGGCCGACTTTGTCTTGACTAGTAGCCACTAGCAAAAAGGCCGATTAGTCAAGGCAAAAAGAAAATTTTGGAGGCGCTTCGTTGATAGCTTTAGAACCATCTGTACATGTAGCTACAAATTTTTGTTTACCTTATATTTTTTTTCTGTTATTTCAGAAGAACCGGTGTTTTTTAAGTCAGCAATTTACTTAGCATTGATATATAATTCTAAATAAGAACGTATATAAAGTGCTAACATGGCGGCATTCTTTTTTTTCTTTTTTTCTTCTTTTTCCATTTATTGATATTTACAACTGTACAAAATAATATACAACAAGTAAATGTGTTGACAATGAATACAGTGGCATGTAAATAACTTGTGAAGAACTACTCACTAGTAGCACTTCAATAAAATCTACACTAAAAGGTCTCTAGGCCATCTTCTTTTCAGACACCTCGGAGGGTTATCAGGGATGGAGTAGGAAGCAAGTTGGGAGACTAGTGGATTGGAGTGGTTATGTAGCTTACTATGGAAGGATAGGTATCTGGTTTGGGCTAAATCAGAAACATATGGAACATTAAGATCTTTATGGATAAGTTTATTGGTCACATAGTAAGGAGCATTGAGGATTTTGCGAAGGATTTTGGATTTTAAAGATTGGATACGAGATGAATTGGATTTTTGCGTTCCTACCTTTAAATTAAGAAATAATATTTTTCAATCATGACCTAAAACAAAAACTGGGTTAAAAAAAAAAAGTATTAAAAACCGGAGGTGATGTTTTCGAATTTATTTATGTTGTCTACTTTTTGTATATATAAATTTCTGAAATATGTGTTCTTTCATTTTTTTTTTCTAATAGTAGTTTGAATTTTTTTGAATTGTTAATTTCATTTTAATCATATAAAAACTTGTTGGTTTGCCTTATACATAGTTTTAGATCATAGGCAAATAATGTCATCCTCATATGATGTTTTGGGCTTAATTTGGTATTAATTGAGTCAAAAAAAATTTCCCACTGACTGAAAAAAAAATTGATCACGGATACGTATATCTATAATCTGCTGTTTTCCTCAATTTACATTTTAGAATTAAAAGGATCAAATTACTTCAATTAATAATTAAATTAAATTAACAATTAATCATTATACTAAATAAACAAAGTTGAGAGAAAGTTGGGGTTTTAGAAACAAAACACATATCTATGTTTATGATTAATACTGACCCTGAGACCTTTTCTAAAATTTATTTATGTTGCAGTCCTGGCATTGTCCAGCTTCTCCGCTCATGCCCTGAGTGACTGTCCTATAGCGCTCTCACTCAGCCTCCACTGGGTTTTTACACCAATGAGGCAGTTGAGAGTTAAGAGTTGGGATCTTTCTGTACCTGGTTTGTCCCTCCATAAGTGGAGAGACAAGTCTAGTTGGGGGATCCCTAGGATGAGTGCATTTTGTAAATAAAGTATGAATGCATTTTTAACATTTGATTTAATTTTGTTTTATTTTTTACTATTACTATTATTAACTGCTTAATTTAATTTTTACTATTTTATATTTTATATATATATATATATATATATATATATATATATATATATATATATATATATATATATATATCATAAAGTCATCTTTATTACTTATCGCTCACATTTGTGGCAGATTGTAATAATTAATCAATTCAAGTTTTTTGCTTAAAAAAAAAAATAAAAGTAGTAAAATATACATAAACGTATATGAAACAGGGTATACAGAACGGATTTTGGTTCACGAGTTTGTTTAGTCGAAAAAGTTGCTAGTCTGCAAGGTTATTAAAGGACCAATGTCTGTCTCTTTATTCCTGATTAGAACCACTTAAGAAATCATCTTTCCATTACAAACCGAGTAATTTTGTTATTAATGGGCTCGAACAATTAATTTCAAGAAGACGGACGTCATTAATTTTTATTTCATACTACATAGAGCCCAACCTTTGTAGGTAATTTGTTAAAATTATAAAACAAACAATTGAATGAAAATTGGAAGTAAATATTACTACAATATGAAAATTCTTAATATATATTTGTATTAATATTATATATATAAATGAATAGGTATAATATTTAATCGAAACTAATCTCCTAACATTATTTCATTTAAATTAAATGAAATATGTAATGTAATTTTCCATCAAATACAATTATAACAGCCATTATTATTAAAAAAGAAACATTTAAGTTAGCAAAATGTATTTATACGTATTACGTATAACTGACTTAATAATTAGGATTGATGAATTAAATGCCACTTCTATTGAGATTATTTTATTTGAAAACTAGTTTCGAATGCTAAACATTCATCTTCAGTTCTAAAACATACAAAAATTTTTTTCAACACATCAGTACTATGTTACATAGATTATATATACTAAAGTTTTTTAAAAAGATAAGACAAGAAATCAAACATAGGCACTCACCTTCCAGGTAACTAAAACACTGAATTTGTGAGAAGTAAAAGGGGGGGCAGGTAGGTTAAGTTTTAGATTTACAACGGGGTTTTCCTTATGACTCATTGGGTTTTTTTTTTTCGTTCCTATGGGAAATAAATTTAAAATGGGGCTATTGGATATGTTAATCTGATCATTCAAACAAAAAATCTGGATCGGTTTTAAACGATTTTATTATTTCTAGTGATTCAAAAGTATTTAATTTTAGGCTATTTTCTACTTGATGTAATATTTTTACTCCCGAGTCTTTATTAAATTTGTGGTTATTTAATTAATAACCTCTCTCTATTTCTATTTAGGGGCTACTGGGTATGTACATATATGCCTTGGTCCAAGGGTTAATATTTAAAAATGGTTATTAAAAACAATGCTGCAGGAATGGTTTATTGTTTATTATTTATTTTAAAATAAATATGTTAAAGTGTTTGGCATAGAAAGCTACTATCTTTCCTACATTTAATTTGTAATTAATTAACAGCATAATTAATATATTTGTGATGGAAATTTATTTATATATTTATTTTATAAATTTACTGTTTATTTATTATGTTTATATTTATTTAATATTTGTATTGTAAACTCGAGTCTACTAATAATTAGATTAAAAATAAATATCGTAATAATTTTTTTTTTTTTCCATTTTTTTGCTTGGCCTTCTCAATCGTCTTTTTGTTTGTTTGTTGAACCTTGCTATGCTTATTGTGTTTTTTGTTTTCTCTGATATATGTGCTATCGTTACATTACAATATAAACTGACAGGCAAAAAATTCCACTTAATAGATTTTTTAATTATCTCGGATTTAAGTTTCATTATAATTTAACTGGTTTTCAGTATTTGGATACGTAAAAACCATTGAAAGAATTAAACTTATAGCCGAGAAAAAAAAAAAAAAAAAAATCAATGGGTAGAATTTTTCGCGTTAGTGTATTTTATAAACTACATCATTTTTGTTTATTATGTTATATAATTTAGTATGATCATATAGGGATGATGTTATGCTGTATTTAAAAAAAAAGATTTTTTTCCTTTCTTCTGTCATATTATTTTGTTAATAACTTTGAATTTCGATTTTCCGGTCTCTTTCATTAGTTGTTAATTACGAGTCTAGCTTATTTATTTTTATATCACAACTGAATTCTGCTTCGACAAATATGTATCTCCATTCTTACAAATGTTCGTGATCCATTTACGTTTTTGCAATTTAAAAATTTATAAAAAAAATAATCAATTTATAAGAGATAAGGAATAATAATAATATAAGAATAATAATGAAAATAAATACGGTATTTTGAAGGAACCTTCAGGGTAGAAAACAGAGATCACATACAAAACTCAATGGAGTGATACAAGTAGTGTTTCCGCGATCTAGTTGTCTTGGATGACACGGTTAGACCAGACGTGCAGAAACATGATAAGATAGAACGACTCCCCCCCCCCCCCCCCCCCCTTCTCTTCCTTATATGTTACTTCTTAACTTTCTCAGGTGGGGGCGTTCAAACTTCGATGGCAAAATCCAAACATTGTCTTGGACTGATTGTTATACCACGATTAGAACTAGCCCTTTCTGAATTGATAATACAATAAGACATGGAAGCCTTAAATGGTGTATATAGCTTTTGATCACATGTTTCTGCTCATGTGTATATAGGGAGAATTTAAGTTTACTAAAATTATGTACAAATAATTTTGAACTTGGTTAAGTTACAAACGATGAAACATCATTTAAATACAAATGACCTTGCTTGTATAAAACTATAATAGAATAGAATAGAATAGAATAGAATAGAATAGAAAATAAACTTTATTCTGGGACGATGTCCCCTAAGAATAATATAATGTACATAAATAAATACAATGAGTCTAGCTTTCATAAGATGAAATAAAATAAATTAACAATCTGGTTAACTATTTACAATTTTACAAAAAAAAAAAAAAATAGAAATAAAAATTACAAAAATCCAGTAATTGCAGGAGAAAAAATAAAAACTATTTACATCTACTGAATACACTTCTTTTTTTTTTTTAGTGGTTTTGCTAATCAGTATTATTTGGAGGGAAAGGAGGTATTGAAAGAGAAGGGATTTAAATGTGGACAGAGATGGAGCATTACGGATATTACAGGGTAGTGAATTCCACAAGGATGTAGCACGGGAAATGAAGGAGTGGTCAAATGATGTACTCTTATGGGAAGGAGTATACAGGTCAGAGGAGCGAGATCTTGTAGTGCGGGAGGAGACCGAGGATCTGAACTGGAAGATGTTATAGATGTAGGAGGGATTCCGAGAATTGATGGTTTGATAGAGGAAGGAGTCTAGGAAGTAATTTATGCGGGATGAAGGATAAAGCCATTTTAACTCTGTATATAGATGTGATGTGTGGGAGGCTTTTGGAACCCTAAAGATAAACCTAACGAAACAGTTCATTAGTCTCCTTAGTTTACTCTCGAGTTCCGCCGTCAAGCCACCATATGCCACACAGCTGTAGTCAAAATGGGGTAGGATAAGGGAAGAAACCAAGAGTTGACGAGTAGGTTTCGGAAGGGAGTCCTGGGAAGAATGGAATAGTTTAAGGATGGATATAACCCGTCGAGAAATTTGGGAGATATGAGGTTTCCATGAAAGGGTTTGGTCAAAGGTAATACCAAGGTTTTTGACTGTGGGGCGGAATTGAATAGGTTGGGAGTTCATAGACAGGATCGGGAGGTGGGGAAGGATAATAGAGATATTGTTTTATTGAATAAATATTACAACCTGCCTATCTAAAGCGCAATGAGGAATATGAATGATAGTTCATACAATATGTTCAAAGAAAATAAATTAAAAGAAAAAACCTGTAACTATACAAGATAACAAGATACAAATTATAGAAATGATAAAATAAACTAAATCAGATAATAGTTAAATAAATAAAGTCAGATAATAACTAAATATAGAAATTTAATAATAATAATAATAATAATAATAATGAAGAGAACAGTCACACTATATATACAATATATACCAACTTCACAAGAAAACCCTGAACCAAGCTTGGTCCCCCACTTGCGGAAGGGCAACCCAAACCCAAAGTGATCCCAACGCTGTTCTCTCAGCCGCATCACTGGTGAAAATTTAAGGACAATGACTATGATGTCAAGGACAAAATATTGAGGTCATTACGACATTATAGTTGACCTCGGAATTTTTTATTCACATCGGTTGTTGTTCACTAAAATCTGGAGTAAACATTGTGTTTACTACAGATTTTAGTGTACAACATGAGTATGGATAAAAAACAGAATGTACGCTGATTCTTGTGATGCTATTACTATTGTATTCGAATGAATACAGCAGTTGTTATGGCCGTTAAAAGTTGTTAATAAAAACCTACCGAAAGGGGTAAAAGATGAATATTTTTTGATTTTGATAAAATTTTTCATGTTTCATTTTTCATGTTTTCATGAAAAACATTTTACACTGATTTACAGCGAATTTCATTGGAGTTTTGTCAATTTTTTGGAGTTTTTGAGCGCCCTAAAGTCGGATCGTGTCTTGAGCATAAGAAAAGTATTTTTATTGCAAATAGCATACAAAACTACAAATTTACGTGAAAGAATCATTTCTCTATCTTGACTGAGAGCTGAGAAAAAAATAAAATGTGATTTTCATATTTCATTTTTTTCCTCGGCTTCTAATGCTCATTGGTGGCTATAACTCTAATTTTGCACATTATAGGATCCAAATACCCACAAAAAAATCGGCATTCTAATCTGTGTGTTACTAGTCAAAACTTCCCCTCGTTAGTTCATAATTTCACGTATAATAAAGGTTCTGCTAAGTAGCGGGGTAGCTCTGGGGGTAAGAATCATATTATAATATATTTAAAATAATATTTAAGAATCATTTGAAATAATAAAATCGTTAAAAACCATTCCGTATTTTTGTTTAAATGGCGAGATAGATATTTCCAATAGTCCTAATTTAAATTTTTTTTAATAGGGACGGAAAAAACCAAACAGTCGAAGGAAACACCAAAATCTTGTAGGAAAAAACCAAGGGTTTAACCTATCTGATTTCTTTTTTTACATTTAAAACAATCTATAACAAGAATAAAAATGTACATCATTAATGTAGCAAAGTGCTGATGTTTTGAAAATTCTGTGTGTTTTAGAGCTGATAATAAATGTTTAGATTGAAACTAGTCTTAAAAAAATATATAATAGAATTGGATAATAATAATTTATCCTAATTATATTGATTCTTCTATACAATCATGCGTACCTCTAGTAAATAGGAATTGACGTCTATGTTCCTAACCTATCAAAGAAAGAAGAAAGAAAAAAAAAACACTGTTCCTTTCTCATATTGCTTTTCTGTCAGAGTATTAACAGAGGTATATCCTGTAAGAACTAGAGTACAGCCCAAAATAGTCTGAACCAGGGCAAGGTGGTAGGCGAGGGGGGGGGGGTTAGGTGGGATGTAATATGGTCCTCACTATCTTGTCACATCCACCTTCGTCGAGGGTACAGGGTCTTCGCGGTGGATATTCCTTTTCTTCTAAGAACTATTCCTTCTTCCTATGTTTCTCATTCTATCTATTTCTACGTTATTAGAAAAAGACGTATTCCAAGAAGCATGCATCATAACTAATCTCGGTTATACGGAACCCATTTCAGTATAACACAATCCTTGGCATATATGGAGAATGCCAACCTAGTCCAGTAAAATAAGGCTCCAGAAGATCGCTTTCAAGAAAAAACTGCGGAACTTTTATTCTCAACGGATCTTTATATTTTTTGGGGTGCTGAATCCGAATCTGAAGTTTGCTACCACGGCAACCATCGGCTTCATATTCAAAATCGTAAAAAACCGCCAAAAAAAAACGTTATTTTTTTTTTTTTATCTATAACAGGATAACGAAGCTTTTTTCGAAGAAAGTTTTCAAATATTAATTGTAGCTGGAACTAGTACCTACATAATGAAAAAAAAGAAATCGGACCATTTTTCGCGAAGTTACGTTATTGGGAAAAAAATGGAGAAATTGGCCAACTTGCCGTCAGTTTCACAGATCCGCGAAAACACGTTTGTCGTACTCTTTTGGCTATAACTCTGAAACTATTTGTTCGATCCCAAATTTCTTTTTTCTATCTCAAAGCTGATTAAATTCGCTATCATATGTAAATTATATTATATCCTGTAAACCACCCAAGCTAGCACGCTAAATGTGTATGTTTTGGCAAAATATGTAAATTATGACACGTTCAGTAGACTGGTGTGGGTATTTCACTAATTGTAAATTTAACCACCTTTCAGATTGAAAAAAAAACAAAACATTTTGAATCGGACAAATACTTTCGGAGTTATAATATCCCATATAATATAATATCCCAGACGCCTAAAAACCCGTACTGTTGTTAAATCCATGGTTTTCGGCACATTTATAATTATAACTCGAGAGTATTTGTCCGATTAAAAATGTTTTTTTTTTCAATCTGAAAGGTGATTAATTTTACAATTAGAACCTTTATATGAAATTTTTATCAAAATTCTTGAAATACACAAGCTATCACGCTGAAAATCACTTACTTTTGTAAAATACATGTTTTTTTTTGGCACATTATTTGCTATAACTCCAAAACTATTTGTCCGATCCTAAATTTAATATTTTTTAGCTAAAAGCTGGTTTAAATTACTATTAGATCCTATATATGTAACTTATAATTAACACCGTGAAATACCCACACCAGTCTACTGAAAATGTCATAATTTACATATTTTGCCAAAAAATACACATTTAGCGTGCTAGCTTGGGTGGTTTACAGGATTTAATATAATTTACATATATAGCATCTGATAGCGAATTTAATCAGCTTTGAGATAGAAAAAAGAAATTTGGGATCGAACAAATATTTGAGGAGGACAAATGTGCCAAAAAACACTTGGATTTTACAACAGTACGTTTTTATTAGCGGGATGGCATGTACATTTTACGGGGTTTGATTAAAACTTCATTTATAGATTCTTATAGTCGATCCGTTGCGAATAAAAGTCCGCAGTTTTCTCTTCGGCAAACCCTTATTTTACTGGATTAATCCTGAAAATCACTTCATTATACAAGTATTTCGAAAAAAATCGTTAAAAATGATTTAATAAGCGGAAATAATTCATATATTTTAGAATTATATTCGTTCTGTTGAATTGGAACAGAAACGTTCCTATAAATGATAAATAAATGGGGGATTCAAAATTAGCTGATTATAAAATTACTCAATTTAAATGTTTTTTAATTTTATAATTTTATAATCAGAAAAAAAAAAAAAAAAAAAAAAAAAAAAAAAAAAAAAAAAAAAAAAAGATACAAATAGCTATTGAAGTGTTGTAAAGATGAAAATGTTCATAAAAGTGCTGAGTTAGTCGTTATTTTGAAGAAATGTCAGGGTTTTGAATGAAGTTTGGAGATTGACTGAACTATTCAAATATTTTACTAGAGTGTCACCAAGTAATTTCGAAGAGTTATTTCAAACTATATTACAGTACGAGACGTCTGCAATAGTATTCCATAAAGATCAATGTTTTTTGTTCTCCACAAAGCATATTTACAAACAAACACTTTTGATTTAAGACGAACTAAAGACACTGTTAAACACGAAGGTTGCACGAAAAGGCGCAAGAGTTTCCCAACAAGACTAGGAACCACAAGAAACTTCGTGCGGCTTACCTCTCGTTGTCCGGAAAAAGGCATCATCTAAACTCACTTTAAGGCTTCTAATGACAGATTTAACATTCTATCAAACATTTTTATGTTTTAAAAAACGTTAATCACTAAAGTTCCTAATCGATTTTGCTGGGTATAGTACGATATTGGAAATAATTTATAACTTTTGAAACATATTCGTTCTGTTAAATGGGAACAAAAAAGATCCCATAACTGATGGGGGTAGAAGAGTAAGCTTTAAAATTATCTAATTGTGAAATTTCTTAAATGAAATATTTTTCTTTAATTTTTAATAGTTTTCTTAACTTTAGAAATTAATTCTTGGCCACAAAAAAAGTGGATTAAAATGAATTGCTTTTGATGACAATTTAAAAAAAACCGGTTATCTTTATAAGTTCCAAACCGATTTCGATGCGTTTAATGTGGTATTATGTAAGCAAAGCATTTTTTACTGCTGTGGAATATTGTTGGAAAATCATTGTTTGCCCAACATACTGAATTATGAGAATTACTAGTATTTGTTACAAAATATCCTACCACAACTTCATTACTATATTCCACCTCAAGTTCGGCAAAATATGATTTTCCAACACCATGGTGCTCCTCCATTATTAGGAGTACAAAAATGAATAAACAAACGACACCCCACGTGGATAGGCAGAAATGCCTTCCCCTGTAAAAACAGACTCATCTGTCCATAAAATTCACCTCAAAAAGTGGTATTTTCAATATTATCTGCATTCAGAAGCCAACGGCAAAATTGAGGTATATGTTCATTACCATTGGGTTATAGATATTACATTGAAAATCCAATTAATAAATCCTAAGCAATAATAATAGATAAATAAATATAATAACGTAAAATCCTTTGATCTAGTGTCGCTTTATTGACAGTTTTCCTTTATTTTCTATTAAACAATAAATTTTTTCTTTTATTTTTATTCCAATGAAGAGTTTAATATGTTTAAAATGCATACTTCCATTAAGCGATTATCATAATGTCTTATTTACAAGTAACTGATTAGAATGCCAAATGAAAACACCATGTTTTTCCGGTTTTAAAAATAAATTTCTCCATGAAATCGATACGTAATCATTAATTTGATCATACCATATGAAAGCTGGTTAACTATGCAGTTGTGTGTATAGTTTTTTTTTTTTTAAAAACGGCGAGCGTTGAAGTAATATAAGACATTGTATCTTTCCTAAATAAGGTGAAGATAAAGCTGTTCTTTAGGTCCCGTGTTTGTAAAATTCAAGGTTACACCTACTAAATGTACTTTAGGCATGTTCATCTTCGTATGTTCATATACATGAAATTTAATGCTTAATCCGAAAATGTGGTCAAAATTTGAACAACGTTTAAACAAAGTGGAGATATTACAGCTTTATGGCCAAAAACGTGGTTTCCTCAAAAAATTCTTGAAATGCCGTATATCTGCAACGGATTGGAATAGAAAGGAAAGGTCTGCGGCATTCTTCTTAATTTTTGATCTAGTCTCACCCAATTTTTTTTTACACTAAGAGGTACTCACCCTGTATATTTATGTACCAAATGAAATATACATTTGCCGATAACTTGAACGATGGAAACATCAATGCGGTTTACAATTTTAGGGTTTTTTTAATTTTATTTTTTTATATTAATCTCAGAAAAATATGAGGTGTGCATTTAAAGTATTCTGTAGTAACTTTATTTAATTTTGTTTACATAAAAAGGAGATGGATTTAATAATTTTTTAATACAGGTCGTTCTTTTAGATGTTTCAGACCTAATAATGTTTTCTTTTATAAAAGATAATATTATTTGAGTGCTTTTTGAATTAAAAATAAGCATTGTTTTTTAAAAGCGTTCTCGCTAATTCATGTGTAACAATACATATAATTACCAGTATATAATTTTTTAACAACATGATAATATAATTTTTGCTTCCAAACAAAAATCTTTTCAAAACAAGATTTTTTAGGATCAGTATGGAATACTGCAGGTAAGCGCATATACTTTTCAAAACTTTGATAGAGGATGAAAATATGGAGTAGTATTATTGTTTTTTTTCAATAAATTGAAATCCAAATAAAAATATTCCATACTTAGATAAAATCCATGATCCTTGAAAAATCCATGATACACAATAAATGCAAGTTTGTACATAGAAACTTAATTCGCAGATTAATACAGTATTCATTTTCATTTTCATTGCTTGAGGAGAAAAGGATTTTTTTATTTTCTCAGTTAAATAATAGACTGATAAAAACCTTATTGATTTAAATTTCGAAAATTTATAACTACTTGTTAATATTTTAATTACTGCTCTCTTTATTATAATTAGTATTTTTAATTATCCAAATAGGTTTCATTCATATGCCATAGTTAAAGTATATGGAGACATAAAAATCTAAAAAAAAAGAAACTTTTGACCAAAATTTTCTATTGTGAAGATTCGACTGTATACATGTGTTTGAGTAATATGGTTCTTGCCTATTTGGTTGAACTTATATTTTTTCTGATAAAACTTCATATGATCATCCTTTGAAATAAAATACGTAATTATGCAAATTAAGTACCATAATTTATCAAACTTGAATAGGAACTTCACATCTTGAAAAAATCTTTACCTAATAATGAAACTCCTCCGTCAAATCTATAAATAACGTTCGAGGGAACATTATACCTAATGCATGCGGCTCCGGCACAAAGGAGATGGTATCCTGCTATATATATTCACCAGGCTCCACTAAATACGGTAGTTTTATTATACAAATATCCCTGCAGCTTTATGGTAAATTGCTTGGGTCATTGACTGCCCTATGGGTTTGGGTCCTATTTGGGTACATAGTACCTTAATATTGGATCGATCCAATGTAATAACTGCGGAACTACTTTTAGCGCTAATAAACAAAACAAAGAAAAAAAAATAGCGCAGTTACCTCCTAATTATAAATTTTAAAAAAAAGAACCACAACAGACTTTTTTTTATATATATCCAATTAATAAAATCTATTGTATTATGGTTAAATTAAATTTTTAGCACATTTTTTTTCGGTGTATACAGCTGACATCCCGACCCATCCTACCACTGTCCTCACCACTTACGCCGATATATGTATACTGACGTTTTAAAAAAATGTAAGACAATATAATATAATGTAAGACAATATAATATAATGTAAGACAATATAATATAATGTAGTGTTTATATAAAGAAGTATTATATTTATGGCTTTAGGTGAGACTGAGAAAATTATTTTTCTCCACGAAACCTACCACCGACCAGTTCGATCCTTACGCTTCACTTCGAGTTAGCATTTATTGATAGTTCATTCCTATAACCTCACATGTAAACAATCACTTCTACAGTTAACAGTATAACAACAGTTATTTCCTCTTCTCTAATGTGTAAAAGTGTTACATAAGTTAAGAAGATTATATTCTACATGGATTTGGTGTATTATATATTTATATTTGTTGAATAAATTTCAGTGAGAAAATTTCAGTATACATATTTTGTGAATGGATTCATTGTCTTCTATATTACTTATTGCCCGAAAGTGAGACAGATTGTATTATTAATTCAATAATACACATCGATCTAAAAATAAATGTTAGAAAGTATATAACAGGTTTCATATTTTCTAATTTCCACCTCCATTGGGAAAATATAGCAGAAATTAACATCATAACTTTCGATAAGGATTCTGTTTCAATGTTAATTTAGTGTCATATATTTTGATATTTTCTTATTTCCACTTCATCATTTTCTTATTTCTCATTTTAATATAAGAAGGAAAACAGAAGTTAATATTACTCAGAAGAGAGATTTAGAGTTTCTCCGTAAATGAAGAATAACCTTTTCCATCGAAAATTAGCGACTAAAACACCGAAATAAATCGGAACAAGGTTCGAATCGATAAAAGGTATTCTGGTATATGATGAACTTAAGTGGTTATAATTAAAAAAGTTTTAGACATATATTTCAAGAGTTACTATGTTCTACAAAGTTTAAAAGCCATAGATTTTTTTTTTTTTTTTTTTTTTTTTTTTTTTTTTTTTTTTTTTTTTTTTTTTTTTTTTTTTTTAGTGTCTAATATAACAAAAAGTATATTTATATCGTTTACAATTTTTAAATATTTCCTCAGAGAAAACATATTCAGGGAGACTAGTATCTAAGTGGTCTGATATCGACTGGGGTGAAATGGAAAGTGATTTGTGAAATCTTGATTTAGAAGATAGCCGATCCCTTGAAGGATGTCCCCATTATCTTGTAATCAGTGGAAGATCCATCGCCGGCATTAAAGATGCTTAAATTGTACTGATGAGACTTAAACTTAATTAACAAGTTAGCGGAGTGTAAAGTTTACTACCAAGCCTCTTTGACAGTGACTTATTCCTTTATAATCATTGTAATGTGAGATTAATTAATGGATCTCAATATTTTACAATTTTGTAATTATTACATTGTAGGTACATTATTGCTTATACATTTAGGACACAGATTAGGCCCATTTGGGCATACGGAATTGAACTTTAGGGTACCAATAAACTTTCCAAACAATCAAAACTCATTCGTAAAATCCTCAAAGCTCCTTGATACCTGTCCTTTCATAGTAAACTCCATTACCACTCAGATCCACCAGTTTCTCAACTTGCTTCTCACTCCATTCCCGATAACCCTTCGACCCTGAAAAAAAGATGGACTAGAGACCTCCTAAACATTTATTGAAGAGTTAATAATGAGCAGTTATTTATAGATTAGATTATTGACATAACATTGTAATCATTCTTCACACATTTACGTTTATATATTGTATTCTGTTGTAATATATAATTTTTAAAAAAAGTTTAATTTCCAAATAATTATTTTATAACGTACCATTGGTTGTTGCAAAGCCAAACATACAAGCTTTTGTTTAATATATTTCTGTTTCCTCCAGAACTGTGAGTTCATTTTAGGTCTAGAATTTCTAAAAGGATTACTGATACAGGATGTTTAAACACTTGAAAGAAAGTCGTTTTTTTTTTTTTCTATATTATAATTTACAACTGAATACAAAAAAAAAAAAAAAAAAAAAAAAAAATACTAAATCTGAAGATAACATTCATAACAAAGGCAAAGCAACAGTTATATAAGAGAATATTCCGAGATCATCTTCTTTTCATTTCATGTCAAATTTTCCAACCAAGATAATTAGGAATCAATATTTTTTTTATTTTTTTGGGAGACCAGTTTTTATATTAATATTAATTAATATTATCATCTGCATCACTTTGGGACAATCAGTAATATAGAGGACAAATAATATATATGCACACAATGCACAATTAAAACAAATAAAATAAAATTTTTATAAAAAAAACTTCTAACTATACAAAACATAAATATTTTTTAAAAATATTTACTGATATTCACAGCTGTGTATATACAATGAATAAATTTACCGGAAATGATTACGATGACTAGTAGCACTTCAATAGTTTTACATCAGAAGGTCTCTTGGGCATCTTCTTTTCAGACGCCTCGGATGGTTATAAGGGATAGAATAAAAAGCAAATAGAGGGACTAGTGTATCTGAATGGTTATGAGATTTACCATGAAAGGGTAGATAAATGGTTGGGGCTAAATCAGCAACTTATCGAACATTTGGGTATTTATAAATAAGTTTACTTGTGACAAATTTCTGAACATTTGTTTAAGAGATTTCGGATTTCAAGGATCGGTTACGAGATAAATTGGATCTTGGTGAAATTTAGAAACATTTTATTGAAATTGACACAGTTTTGAGGCCAATCGAAAAATCTTGGGAATGTCTTCTGTACTTCCAGCAGGTTTTCAATCATTTTATTCGAACCTAATCTTCGAAGTTTAATAAATCCTTCCATAACGATGTTTGTAATAACTGTCAAGACAATTTCTTTAGAATGAGAAGGTAGTTTCATCTTTATTGGATTCCTCACCGAATAGCATCTAATGGGTTTGACTTCTTAAAGACATTAATTGGAATCCCCCCTCTTAATTTTCTTATCACAACCTAAAGAACTTTTAAAATTATCATACCACTACATTGGTGCGTTATATTTCACTCAGTAGAAGATACTCCGGTTTTGGTTTTTATTCCCCATCCGACTATTGTTAAAACTATAAAACTATTATTATTATCAGCCTTTTTTGCAGGACTCTTATAATTACTTATGCTTGTTTCCAAGCCTAATTTTGACTTTTCGACTTTCCGATTATTATACATTCTACAAAGTTTGTGTCTCTTTGGTCCTCTTCAAATCCAAGTTTAAACACTTCTTAGAGGTGTATAAAAACAGACTTTGATTAGGTGCGTTGATTTGCGTCCATCGCTCCCAGAGTTCGCTAACCCATATTTTACAACAGTCCGTAGTCAGGAGTGGATGACCTACCGTGTTTCAGACAAACTATGCAGCTTAGGGTGGCTTATTTACAATGCTCATTATGACTATTACTGGACGTTAATTTCCTTAAGTGATACTGATGAACGGCCATATATTCTCTTTGTGAATTTTGAACCAGTTAGCAATGAAAGTCAAATTATAGATTATTGACCTTATGATTGATTATTAATTTTATAGATATTGTTCCTGTTTCTGTCTTTTTTAATTGAAAGTTTAATATTTTCAAGATATATGTAAACAAAAACATAAATTATTTTTGGAAGGGGAACCTACGTCCTTTGTACAAAACACCTCGTTGATCTTTGAACATGGGTAACACTATACAGACACTTGATGTATACATATTTGCACCACAATTTCTCGGCAAAAAAACAATAATAATAAGAGAGGAGTGGATATTGAAATTACATTTTTGATATATTTTTTAATAAAAGTAATAATATCAAAAAGCAAAGTAATGAATGTTGTTTCCAACAACTCCCATTTCATGAACCGCGATGCTAAATATGGTTTAGTATTTTTTATTCTTTCCCAATCTTGAAAAAATTGGGGAACTTAAAAAATTATTAACAAACTCAGAATTGTGAAAACAAATTTCTAGATGCCTCATCGAAATCTACGTGAAGCCCATTTGGTTTTGAGAGAAACATGTTTACATCGAAAATGAATTTTTTTTAAGCCCTTAAATTTTCTTTAATAGCTTTGATGTAAAAAACTTATACACTAATATACCACTCGACATAACAATTAAAATAATAGAAGATAAATGGGAAAAAAAAAACAACATATTAAAATAAAAAATAAAAAATTATATATTGAAGGAATGAAGATTTGTCTAAATAATAATTTTATTTATGAAAATGAATATTATAGACAAATAAACGGAATCCCAATGGGATCGAGGTTGGGTGTTAATATTAGTGGAATAACATTAAATTATTTAATGGATAAAAGTTTTAAAGAAGAAATAATTAATGAAACGATATTAATTGTAAAATATATAGATGACCTATTAACTATAACAAATAACAATAATGAAAATATTTAATAAATTTAATAAAATGAATAAAAAATTAGAATTTACCAGAGAGAATATGAGTGAAAATAAAATTAAATATTAAAATATGTTAATAGTTAAAAACAATGATATAATAAACACAAAATGGATAAAAAAGGAAGAATCAAGTAATAGATTATTAAATTTTTACAGCCACCACCCCACCAAAAACTAAATACCATAGAAAACTATATAAAAACAGCTATAATATTAACAGATAAAATTTATACTAACAAAATAAAAAGAGAGATTATTAAAGATTTAAAAGACAATATAGTGCCCACTAAAATAATTAATAAATGTGGCATAAAATAAAAATAGAAATAATGAAAAAAAAAAAAAAAATAAAAAATAATGAAACCAATGTAAATAATAATAAAAAAATATTAAGAAATGAAATAAAGAATAATAATATACTGAAACCAAACACAGATAATAATAAAAACACTAGAGTAATAGAACAAAAGAAAATAACTGAATACATGGATACACTGAATGGTAATACAATGAATAATGAAAATAAAATAGAAGAAATAGATCAAAGTGTTAAAAATAATGAGAAAATAACAAATAATATAAACAATACAATATATATATATAAGAAATATAAAAGATTAAAATATATACCAGAATTAACTCAAAAAGTAATCAAGAAATTAAAAAATGAAAATTTTAAAATAGACATTGCATTATATATCACAAATAAAATAAAAAATATAATAACACAACGAAATATAACAAATGAATAAGAAAGATAATATAGAGAATGAATTTTTTTTAAACCCTTAAATTTTCTCACAATAATGTTTTTTATTTTATCATGCCATCCAATTGGTTCTAGGGATGAGACTATTAAACCTCAGAGCTATTGAATTTTTAACGTTTTTTTTTTTTTGCGTTTTTGCACTGTGCGTCAATGAAGTTTTAGTGTTAAATTGCTTGAAACATTGCTTGAAAGCGTCAACCAACACCTTTCGGTTCAATTTGGATTCAAACCAACACATCTCTGGATCCCGAACTTCATAGCCAGAGACTAATAAAAAAATTTAAAAATACCCTTATCTTAATCAAAAGTCTTAGAATAACTTCACGAAAACATAAATACATTCGAAAAACATCAATAATAAGTTTCTTAGGAACCTCAGGTGATATTGACCCAAGGGTTCTATACCTCTAACCAGCAAACAAGTTATTTTAGAAACATAAGATATGTGGCTATACCGCTCCCACTTAGCCTCCACTGGATAGTGATGCCGCTGAGAGAGCAGCGCAGGGATCTCTTCGGGTCTAGCCTCGACTCCCAATAAGCGAGGGAATAGGTTCGATTCGGTGTTCCTCAGGCTGAATGTGCCTGTATTGTACAAATAGTATGAATTATCATAATAGTTTTGTATTTTAATTTTTGTCTTCAGACTACTTCAACATTTACTCGACAAACGTTCAAAGCTCCCAATTAATTACAAAAGACTCATATACATGACTGTTATTAGACCTATTTGGATGTACGGAATTGAGCTTTGGGGCTCCACTAAACCATCCAATTCATCTTGTAATCAATCCTTACAATCCAAAATCATTCGTAAAATCCTCAATGCTCCTTACTTTGTCACCAATAAACTTATCCATAAAGATCTTAATGTTCCATATGTTGCTGATTTATATCATTACTCCATAATGAAAAAAATCCGTTAGTTTCTCAATTTGCTTCCTACTCCATTCCTGATAATCCTCCGAGGCGTCTGAAACAAAGATGGCCTAGAGACCTTCTAGTGTTAAGTATAAGTTTTAATAAAGTGCTACTGATGAGTAGTTCTTTTCAAGTTTTAACATGTTATTATAATCGTTGTTAATACATTTACTTGATGCATATATTCTGTACAGTTGTAACTATCAATAAATGTATATAAAAAGAAAAATTTTGGCAATTAATTTTTATTGTTATTTCAATTTATTTTTGATTATTATAATTTGTTATAATCATTAGCACTGTTACCTATTGCCCTTCACTGAGGTAGGTTGTACATCTATTATAATAAAAGTTTAAAATTTAAAAAAATTAAATAAATAAAAAATAAGAAATATTCGTACTTTAAAATCAGTTTACTCATAAACAGTACAGAAAAACTAACATGAAAAAAACAAATAAAAAACTACCCCTACAGCCCATGAGAGATCTTGGTTTCAGTACTTTGTTAAAAATGTACAGATACAAGGCAAACGATTGTAAAAGGTGAATATTTGAAAAAAAAAAAAAAAAAAATCACTCTGGGTCTATGAATGAAAATAAATTTTCAGCGGGTCTCGAACTCGGGCAGTATAATGCCTTACACACTGAGCTATCTTACCTCCCATAAATAAACATATACCGTAGTGACAATTTTTAATATTTGCTACATTTTTATGTTTTTTTTCCAATTCACTATTCAAACCTTATAATAACTATTACAGTAAACTCTTGTTAACGAAGCACTTAAGCAGGTAAGATTGTTTCAAAACTCTACCTCGCCTTATGAAAGTTTTACTTTGCAGAAATTGGATTATTTCCTTTCGATTGTGGGAAATTCCTTTCATTTAATCGTTTCCCGAACTATGGCCAACGTTGGGAAGTCTAGTATGCTCCAGCTATTTCCAATTAAAAGTTATACCTGAACTATTCTGTCTACCTTTCTTTTAATAAAAATCAGATTTTCACTTTTGTAATTAGAACATTATAACCTATGCATACATCTTTTTGATTTGTGTTAAGAAAAATGTAAACCAGACAGTTTAGGAATAAAAAAGTATTTAACTCATGAAGTATGAGTTACGATTCTAGTGGATAACTATTATTATACTAACAATAGTATAATAGTGTAAGATATAATTTACACTGGTGTAAGCTAATATCCTATAGTTAATGTTATTCAATGTTAGATCTTACAAAAATTATCTTTTAATAATAATAGATCAGAACACAGTTTGTTTTGTTTCTCTACGGTTTTATACTTTTTTGAGCTGCTGAATCAGAATTTCAAGTTAGCTGGATTGTAACAGGTTTGCTTTGCAACGAAAATAACGTTCCCATTTGTGTCAGTTAATCACTTATATCCTAAGAGCTTAACTTTTTTCAAAGATTGTGGTTGCTCACAAAATTTGTTTTAAAAAGCATTCAACTTTGATTTTCTAAGAAGCTGTTATGGCGCTAGAGAGTTCTGAATAATTTACAACGTTACACTAAACAAAAAACTATACATAGTAATATACCTACATTTATTTTTTTTTGGGGGGGGGGAGGGGGTGCTGAATAAAAATATACAACGTCGTAGGAGATTGGTGTTACATGAAAAAACAATAAAAATAAAAATTTCACGAATACTTATTAGTTTTAGGTTTACATTATAAACACTATGGATTTTGGTTTTAAATTATGGGTCAATACATATTAAAGTATTCAAAATATTCGATAATATCCTCCAACGAGCACGCTGAATAACAGAGATTGTAAATGTTATACTTCCGAAAAATAAAAATTTGACTAGGTTGTATTAGATATCAGCTGACCAGAGAGATGATATAGTGATCATAAAATAATACTAAAATAGGCTTGTGATTGATATATTATTTTTACTTACGATATGTATTGTTTTGAAGTGGGAAAGAAGAAAATACTCACCTGGAAACAAACAAAAAGATAGAATTAATTATACTGTAATTATATTTATAAAGTAGTGATAATATACTTTTTATTAAAAAAGGATTAAAGTAAACAAAAACAAGATTAAACATATGATTATCTTTTGTTGGGAAGAACACAAACAGGCAAATACGCACGCACACGCTCACAAGAGCCAACAAAATGGAATTTGCCTTCCAATAAACTAAGGATAAATATAATAAAAAAATCTCTCTATTGAGGCTGAATTGCGCCATTATAAAACAGTTGTTCGAACTAAAAGCTCATATACCTCTGAATGTTTGTTTCTTAACAAAAAAGGAAAAATTGAAAATATGGAGAAGAAGAAAAGAAAAATATTGGGACTATGGAAGACTGAAGAAGATTTTAAACTTTTATAATCTTTTAAAATTAAAATTTACAACTGTATTAGAAAACACATCCAGTAAATATGCTGTATACAATGCAATATGATAACATGATTAACACTTGTAGAGGAACTACCCATTGGTAGTACTCTAATGAAATTTACAAAAGAAGAAGATCCCGAGGCCATCTTCTTTTCAGGCGCCTCGGAGGATTGCCAGGAATGGAATGGAAAGCAAGTTGTGCAACAAGTGGATTTGGATGCGGAGTAAGTTTAAAATGAAAGGAGAGGTTTATCTGGTTCTAGCCAAATCAGCGACATAAGGAATATTAAGGTCATTGTGGATTACTTCATTTGTGACAAAGTAAGGAGCATCAAGGATTTTCGAAGGATTTTGGATTGGAGTGATTGGATGCGGGAAGAATTCGATGGTTTGGTGGATCCCCACAATTCTATACCGTAAGTCCAAATAGGTCTGATAATCGTCATATAGATAAGTTTCTTATAGTGAATCAGGAGTTTTGAACGTTTGTCAAGTAAGTGTTGTAGCAGTCGAAGATTTTAAACTAAAAAGTAATGCAGAAATTCATCGGAATATTGAAAAATTAAGTAATGCAATGAGGAAAAATAGATTTACATTCTATGGACATTTAATGTGAATGGATGAGAGAATACTGAAAAAGAAAATTTTCCAACACAGCATCCAGAAACAGAAAA
Organism: Euschistus heros; assembly: GCA_003667255.2. Classification (NCBI taxonomy): domain Eukaryota; kingdom Metazoa; phylum Arthropoda; class Insecta; order Hemiptera; family Pentatomidae; genus Euschistus; species Euschistus heros. The sequence goes on along the minus strand of RCWM02000050.1, from coordinate 1,177,526 downwards.
AGAATTCATGGATACGGATACGGATACAGGGTTTCAATATGAGGCAGAGATAAATTTCGGACAGCAGTAAACAAGATAAAATTTCCAGAAATAGTTAGAACACAAAAATTATATACAGTGGTCAGATGAAAGGAAAAACATCAGGCAGAGGCGATAAAGAAATGCATGAGGGAACGGAAGGGTAAGGAATAAATTTTTGAGCGTGGTCCACAGATGGCCGAACTCGAAAGAAGAAGAAGTAAAAACCAAAATAGGATTAAATTAAAAGTTAAAAAATACAACTATGCTATGGATCCACTGAGCCATTTAATCCATTCATTATTTTTTTTAAATAAAAAAAAATAAATTTACAATATACACATATCCTAGAAATCCCCCTACCGGACTTGTCCCATAAATATATGTTAAGTGAGTAAATTGAAATAAAATTGTTATTATCTAATATATGTATTATATATTTTTTTCTAAATTTCTAATTATTGGATTTATAGAAAAAAATCACAAATATCTTCCATCATAAAAACCTAACAGTTTCCAAAACGTGACATAAAATTCTCCCTACATATATTGGGTCCTATTTACGAAGTGGGGAAAAATATTTTTAAGTAGGCAAATGTGGAGTGGGAAGACCAGATCTACACTGAAAAAAAAAAAAAAAAAATTGACCAAACAAATATCGCATAAATTCCAATAAAAATGTAAAGGGTTTAGTTTCGGAAATAAAGACGAGAGGAGGGGGAAATGAATTGTAAAGCAGTATAGGAGCGAGTGGGGGTTGATTGTTTTGTTTTGATACAGGCTGGAATCTACCCCGCCTCCGGGGCACTTTCTTTTATACTCCACCCACCGTTAAACTTATTACACCATAAAAAGGGCCATTTCCGATAACTGCAGCTGTTGTCTATCTGACCGGGCAGCCCTTAGCTAGTAAATAAATCTAGGTAGGATGTCTCTGATGAGAACGCGATTTTCACGCTTTCCCGGCCACGTTGTTCGCGAGAAAGAAGATGAATGTCGGTTACAGGAAGAAGGGCATTGTCTTTTTGCTTCTTCATATGTAACTTAAAAGTTTTTAGTAATTTATCGGTTTGCCACTTTTATGGGATTAATTTTTGTTTTAATAACAATTTATTGAAATTTACAACTGTACAATATTTATACATCAAGTAAATGTGCTGTTAACTATTACAATAACGTGACAAAACTTGAAAAGTACTACCCATCAGTAGCACTTTACTAAAAATTCTACACGAGAAGGTCTCTGGGCCATCTTCTTTTCAGAAGCCTCGGAGGATGATCAGGAATGGTGTGGGAAGCAAGTTGAGAAATTAGGGGATTGGAGTGGTTATGGAGCTTACTATGAAAGGATTGATATCTGGTTTGGGCTAAATCTGCAACATATGGAACATTAAGATCTTTAAGGATAAGTTTATTGGTGACAAAGTAAGGTGCATTGAGGATTATTCGAAGGATTTTGGATTGTAAGGATTGGATACGAGATGAATCGGATGGTTTAGTGGAGCCCCAAAGCTCAACTCCATACGTCCAGATAGGTCTAATCAGTCATGTATATTATTCTTTTGTAATTAATTAGAAGCTTTGAACGTTTGTCTAGTAAATGTAACGACGGGCAGCTTCTTGTCGTTTTAGTCTAGTAATTATTTTTAATATATTTTTTTTAACATTTCAAACATCAGTAACTTGCTACATAGATTATATAGGGTCAAGTTATCTGTTCCCCTATAACAAAAAAGCCATTTTTATTTTTAGAAAATGACAGTATCCTTTAATAATGTTCCATTAATCCCGGTTGAACAGATCCGCAACCTAGGAATTGTACCAATGTCTTGCTTTGAATCCACATACGAAACATAAAAGACAAGACAACGAGCGTTCCCGACTACTCCAACATTTACTAGACAAGCGTTCAAATCTCCGAATTAATTACGAAAGACCTATTTACATGGCAGTAATTAGACCGATTAGGGCATACGAAGTCGAGCTTTGGGGCTCCACTAAACCTTCCAACTCTTTTCGTATCCTATCCTGACATTCCAAAATTCTTCCTAAAATTCTCAATGCTCCTTATTATGCAAGCAACATATCCATAAAGAGCTTAATGTTTCCTATGTTGCTGATTTGGCCCAAACCAGATACTTTCCCTTTCATAGTAAACTCCATAACCACTCGAATTCACTAGTTTCCCAACTTGCTTCACACTCAATTCCAGATAACCCTCCGAGGAATCTGTAATCTGTATTCTCGTTGTATATATTGTGTGTATGGATCCATATAGTCATCCATATTACTTATTGCCCTGTTTGAGGCAGATTCTAATATTCTCTCGATAAAATATTTTAATAAAAAAATATATTTAATGAAACTAGCCCTAATTCAATATTAACTTTACAAGGACGGTTCACTCATGATGCAGCGCTGAGATCTCTTGGATCGGGGATTCCCTCTAATATATGGGTTTTCCAACATGCTTGTATTTTTTTTTAATTGTAACTTTATTTACAACTATTAATTTTGATTAATTGTTATTTACTGAACCTCAAGAACCGTATTTGTATATATATAAACATATATATTTTTTTAATGCAAATATCTATCGAACCTACTAGTTGATGATCTGAAAGCAGGTTAGTATTCCTGCAGGCTCAGCGTTTCGTAACTGTCACGTAGGTGTTGTCAGTGAGCTTAGGGATGTGACAACATCTCACGCCTACAGCTTGGACCCGTCGTTGTAAATATAATACATTAACGTATCCTCCTGACATTTCGGAGCGTCACATCTTCGAAAGTCGTTAATCTGATCGGTTCTAGGGATTCGGTCCGAAACTGGTCGAAAGAAACTAGAGATGAGAATTTTTGGGGTCCAGAAAGAAATTTAATATCAGTTTTAGAAAAATAATATCAGGAGTGTATTATTTATTTTTTTAAAACTTATACTCTGCCGCAGTTGGAGGTAATATGTAATTGTGCTGTAAAGTTCACATACAAATTATCCTTATCTAAAAATAAATTATAAAATGTATGAAGATCAATTAGAATTAAATAAAATTATGATACGATTTATAAAAAGAAAAAAAAAATATATACAATGGATAAATAATAAATACATTTTTTTAAAAAATGAACACACTCATACTAATTTTCAATATTTACATACAGGCTGAGAATTTCCGGACCGCCTTTATTTCTCGTTGCGTAACCGGTAAAGTTTATTTCATAATATTTTAATGTTATAATATATGGACTAATATGATAATTCAACAATTAACTATATTTTTTAGTTATATATGATATATCTCAGTTATAGACGAAATAGAATAGAACAATAAATTCTGAAACATAGTCCCTTAAGAATAAGAAGTAAGTAAAGGAATAAATGTAATTACTCATGTTTTAGAGACATTAAAATGAAAGAAATGAATAATAATAATAATAATATATACATAAATACCCAATAAAGATACAGAAAGGAAAATAAGTGAACACTCCACAAATTAAATAAGTTATAAATTCCTATGGTACAATGCTTAGTAAAGTGAATCTATAACAAAAATTATGAAAAATAGATATAATGTTTATATTACCTATTGAAAAATAGGTATCCATAGAATTTCAAAAAAGAAAGAACTTGAAATTGAGTAAGTGGATAGTTAGCAAGCGTCTTGGGTGAGAATGGGGTATTGAAAATGGAGATATTTAAATGTTTTGGGGGATTTCGCTTGTCTGATATGACGAGGGAGGGAATTCCAGAGGATGATCGAGTGGAAGAGAAATGAGCGTTAAAATATTGCAAACAAATAAGATAAAAATCATTTGGATTTTTTAAAAATTTGTATTGCTAATTTTATATACAATGATAATTTTACGTATACAATTTAATTCAAATAAATTAAACTCTGGATTATTTCTGGGTAGATTATTCGATTTAAAGATCACTTCTAGCCAAGGAAATCTACACCAAATTCTTTTTTGTTTTTTTTAGTTATTTTTTACTTTACATTATATTCAGTAGAATTAGTTCACTAAATAGGTATATAATTAAACTTTACAACAAAACATAACACTCGTAAATAAAAATAAATAAATATTACATAATAGTAGAGAATAGAAGGAGGTGTGTGTAAGGGAAACATCCAAGTGGTTTGCTTTAATTTAGAGGAATCTGTTCCTGGCGGAGGTAATTTAACGAAGATTGTTGTGTGGATTATTTGTGATGTAAAAGTCTCAGAATTTAAAACCTTTACTGATAAACAAAACAATAACATTGGGTATAGATTTGGAGGAGAGCGAGGAAAAAAATAGGACGAAACACAAAAAGACAAGTGAGCCATAACGCAGCTGTGGCACACTTTGACAGACAAATATAGAGGAATCACTCCGATTCATAAAATAGAGGACAACATGGTTTGCATAAAACTTCAATTGAATAAGAGATATTTGTTGACGAAAATAAAAAAAATAACTTTGTAGTTGTTAAGAAGTGATATGTATAAATGAATTCGTTAACTCATTATTTTATTTAAGATATTTTATTGTATGCTCCTAAATCGATTTGAAGTACAGTAGAACCTCACTAATCCGACTCTCCGGGTAATCTGATCATATTGCGGAGTCCGAAGGGTTGCGAACAATATTTTCTCTGAATCACTCGGCCATAGAGTCCCCACCAACTAATAAGATACAGTCTTTCAAATTTTTCCAATCCTCTTAAAAAATGGTAGAATTAATAAAAATAAAAATTTATATTTCTACATTCTTAACGTAAGCTCAATACGTCCTTAGCAACTACGTTTAGTGCATACTTAATTATAAACGATATTCAAAACGAGTCAGTTCGCTAGAAGTTAAACAAAATACAGCGCCATTACGGCCAATGCTTCTATACATAAATAGCTGGCTACAACATTTATATACAAATATACAAGCCTATTGGTGAATACAGTGTACGTTTCTATTTTCTTTAATTTTTTAAACCGTTAATATATAACTTTTAATAAAAGTATAATACACTTTTAACAATGAACGAACAAGTGCTTCATTGCAATCTTCGGTTTATCCGACCTTATGGCCGTTCTTTCCTACCCCTTGGTCCATTAGGGAACGGGTTAGTGAGGTTCTACTGTATGATAAAAAATTATACTTTTTCTGCATTTTTTATGGTATGATTATTATGCGTTAGCCGCATTCAATTACACTAATAATCAGAGTTTATATTAATACTTAAAACGTGTATAGATAAATTTCAACAAAGATATAGTTTTGTGAAACTCGAGTCTTGAATAAATTTTTATGAAGAATATATTTGAAACTATAAATGAAATATTGAAGCGATCCAGAAGATGAAATCAATTATACAGGTACGGGATAGATGGATTGTTGAATATTGAATTTTAAAGACATTATCAATTTCTTGATAAATTGAATGGACGCGAAGGCCTAAATCGGAATATCTGAAATAAGTTGTTTCTACATCGATGGAACAATCTGCATAACAATGAAGCAGTTAGTAGTTAATGAATAAGCAATTACGAATAAATTATAATAAGTGAATGAATAATCATTCTAATGAATAGAAGGTGCGAATGCTCGTATAGCTCAATTAATCTATCCGACGCTGCATACGATCGCATTGCAAGACAACAAAAGACAATGATTAGAAATCATTTGTCAAAATTGTTTAATTATTATTTTAAACATCCAACTATTGCTCTATTTAGACCTAACAGTTATAAATTTATATTATCATCAAGAACCAGAACTGCGTAAGCGGTAAAGGTAGATCAGACTACTGGCGGATCAAAGCGTAACGCAATGGAACGGATTTTTTAGGCAAAGGTGGTTAGATTGGAATATGCTTTCCACTCCGAGCACACACATTGTGTATTTTCCCCTATATAACCAACGTAACCGTTGGAAAATCCGCTCTTCATTCCAGTCAAAGATATATTAATCATAAAAAGTATAATATAAATATAAATGAAGAAAGTGAGAAATAAAAAGTAGAATTCTGGGGATCCGATGGCCGAGCGAGTTGGGGCGTGGGTCTCAGCGCGCTCGATACTGATGGTCTTAAGTTCGGATCCCATCTGGGCGGGTTAAATTTAAAAAAAAATAAATATTGAACTTCCCAGCCTGGCTAGAATAGGTTGGTAACTTGTAGGATGACCCGTCCTTCCGGTCCTAGTTGGAGTAAGACGATAAATAAATAAAGACGCTAACTCCCAATAAACAATAACAAAAGGAGAATTATTATAGAGTCTTTGATAAAGATGTACTGTTATAAGCCCAACGGTCGTGAATGGAGGATATTTGGCTATTTTCCCTTATATTGATTAAATTTTAGTTAATACATTTTTTTTTCATTTATTGATATTTAGGGCTGTACAAAATAATATACATCATGTAAATGTGTTGATGGTGAATACAACGGCATGTAAATAACTTGGAAAGAACTATTCACTTGTAGCACTTCAATAAAATCTACACGAAAAGTTCTCTAGGCCATCTTATTTTCTGACGCCTCGGAAGATTATCGGGAATGGAGTGGGAAGCAAGTTGGGAGACTATTGGATTGGAGTGGTTATGGAGCTTACTATGGAAGGATAGGTATCTGGTTTGGGCTAAATCAGCAACATATGGAACATTAAGATCTGTTTGGATAAGTTTATTGGTGACAAAGTAAGGAGCGTTGAGGATTTTTCGAAGGATTTTGAATTACAAGGATTGGATACGAGATGTATGGTTTAATCGAGCCCCAAAGCTCAACTCCGAACGTCTAAATAGGTCTAATCACAGTCGTGTCATGAGTCTTTTGTAATTATTTGGTAGCTTTGAACGTTTGTCTAGTAAATGTTGAAGTAGTCTGTAATTAATAAATTGAATTTATATGTTGGCCAAACTGATCTTCTTATTATAGGTATAAATTGTTATCTCCTTTAAATGTTATGCCGTGTTTGTAGCAACCCAATAAAGAATTGTTTCAATGAAACAACTCTCCTATAAATCATTTGAATGACCTATCATCACCAATCCTCGTTTGTCTAAAGTAAATACATAAATACAAATATATTATTGAATTAAATGTATTAAATACAATATTTTTATCTATGAATAGATGTAGATGTATGTATCCAAAATTGTAACGTGGATCCACCCTGAGCCTGCAACATGAAGCAACTTACTGGATGGCGTGTCATTGTCCAATTTAGATGAGGCAGTCGTGAGAGCGAACGATTTTTTGTAGGCGCTGTTCCTCCTTTTAATCGTTTTTTTTTTTTCTATTTCTGACGTAGGAACTTCGTAAGAAATGGAATCAGGATCAAGAACCGTCTATTGATAAAGAATATGTAATCTACTTCTTCAGACATCGAGCTAACGAGAAGAAAGGTGTTGAATGTCTCACAAACTGTTTTTTTTTCTTTATAAAAATTAAAGCAAAAAAAAAAAATGAATGCACTTAATGAACAAAATTGAGACTATGTTATTTACAATCTATGTATCATTTATAACACGAATAAACCTCTTATAGCTTGATTTTACTCGTTCTCTGGACCAAGTACCACCTGCTGTGTTTATGCACGTCTTCAATGTGGTACGTTAGCTGGAGGAATTAAAAAAAATCGGTATCTCATAATGTATTTCATCGCATACTTCTGATACCAGTATCCTCATAAATAAGACCTCACAACATATTTATTTTAAAGATCTAATTATTTTCCACTTTTCTTGTTTTGCACGTGTATCTTGGATTTTTCCTTAGCAATTTGTAAGAAACCTGTCTTATCTCTAGTTTTTTGAAGAGTATCAGGATAGAAGATTTTCTTTTAGTCTATCGGTTATCATGAACAGATCTGTATAATGTAGAGCAATACCATATTTTTTAAAAATTAATAACTATTATTATTTTATTTTGTTTTAAAATCAAATTTATCAATTATTTATTTTTTAAAAAACAATTTTCGATTTATAATAGTAAAAGTTAAGCCAAATATAACAAGAACAATCCCTTATCAAGATTTTCAAAGTTAGTCTACCAAAAGCTCTTCAGGGTCAAAAGACAAAGCGGAGAAACTTCGGAGATGTGTTTGTATCAGGGAAATCATATCTCTTGCCAAGGATATTACTGAAATGAATACATTTTATTTAAACAAATATCAGTTTATTAAAACTTTTAAATATAAAGCCAATTTTCACAAACATGTTTCAGATTTGAAAATCAAACAGAAAATGTCTGTATTAAATATAATAATAGTTATGTTTTACTTACAAATTTACAATTTTAAAAATGCATTTAGGTATACATGTTCCGCCCTTTTATCCTCTACATGATTAATATAATGTTAAACAATAATGAATAGGTTTTACATTTTAAAGTTGTTTTTAAACAGCGGGAAAAATTAAGAAAACCCATATAACAGAAAAAATAAAATAAAAATAACAAATATTTATAATGACAAATATGAGACGTGTAAACTGGTTTATGTAAGTACGTTTTGTTCTTTTGTGGGTGTATCTTTTGAGGGATGGTTTATTCTAATTACCGATTTCTCGTATTAAAAAATTTTAAGAATTTATTTTTTTCAAATTAAGTTTTGGTTTGATTATAGAAGTAAACTTCGATAGGTACGAGATTAAGACCGCGCAGCATAGCTGATATTTTTGTATATCGAAGAAAATTATTACTGATCCTCATACACAAGTTTTGGATCCAGTTTACTGTAGTTTAGTGAACTAGTTAAGCCTTACACAGGTGAGGCATACGCAATCTGAGCTCGAATAATTGCTTTGTATAATACAAGTTTATTTTCGAGATTTAATCAGTTTTTGTTGAAATAAAGGAACATGTTAAACATACTGCTTTGTCTATTTTATATTTTAGGATATGAACCAAAGAGGACTTAATCAAGAATCTTCAGAAATAAACTAAGAGAAAAGATGAAACATTTGCCAACTATATACAGATAATAAGGTTTATTTAATATAAATAATTATTATAGTCCTTATTACTATTATAATAATATCTAAATGTTTATTTTATTAGGTACTAAATATATTATATTTCACATACCTAGTGATTTATTTATTTTGATATGAAGGGCAGAACATCGAATGCTCATCCGTGTCACAGGTTTAAACAATATTAAACAATTTAATAAAATAACAGTCAATCTCATATCACAAGTCTCTATGAATGGTGTCAAAAATTGAGGATTAAAATAAATTCAAACAAATCCCATCAAATAACTTTTAACCTTCGTCGCAAACCTACTGTCTACCAGTATCCTTTAATATCACATTGATCCCTGTTGAACAGATCCGCTACCTAGGTCCCCATCCGGATGAACGACTTACTTGGAATCCACATACCAGATATAAGAGACAAGAAACTGCTCGTCGTTTCGACTACTCCAACATTTCCTAAAACCGTTCAAAGCTTCCAATAAATTGCAAGACTTATTTACGTGACAGTAATTAGACCAATTTGGATATACGGAGTTGGGCTTTGTAGATCCACTATACCTACCAACTCTTCTAGTATCTATTCCTTACAGTCTGAAATCCTTCGTAATATTCTCAATGCTCCACTTATCTATAAAGATCTTAATGTTCTTATGTTCCTGATTTGGTTCAAAATACCTGTCCTTTCATGGTTAATTCCGAACCCACTCGAATCTACTAGGTTCCCAAGCATCACAATCGATTCCCGAAAATCCTCTAAGGCATCTAAAAAGATGGCTGAGAGGCCTTCTGATGTAGACTTTTCATTGAAGTTCTACTAGTGAGTGGTTCTTTATACATTATTGACAAGTCATTGTAATAATTTCCTTAAATTTACTTATTGTATATAATTTATACAGTTTTTAATATGAGTAAATAGCACAAAATTCCAAGTATTCCGTATCTTCCAAAATGGGAAGGTATAACATCAGATCACAAACCGAGAATGGATCCCACTCCTTGCAGGTGAAACGACTACAGGTTTTTGAGAACAAGATCTTTTTTAAGATATTCTGCCATAAAAGGAGAAAGGACACTAAACAGCGGTACCGGGCTCAAAGGCAATTTGTATTCTAGGGTCCAATTTAAGCTTGTTCTAACTTGTAAAAAAAAAAAAACTTTAAAAGTGTACAATCTGAACAAGAATGCACCTTGTTATAAAATTTTCCATAAGTACTGCAATGATAAGGGCTAACCAAAGGTACTCGAATTAAAAATAAATAAATAAATATAAAGAAAAAAATATATAATAATTTTATGAGAGGGAATATGTAACTGATAAAACCAGTTAAATGTTTATTTTATTTGTTTGAATAGCTAGTTATAATTTGAGGAGAAAATTATAATTATAAAAATTTCAATAGACCTAATCCTTACACTCAATATTTTATTTTATTTTATCAAAATAATTAAAATTTACATTTAGTTTCAAAATTAATTTTTGAATATTCAAAGGTAGAAATTTGGAGGTTGTACAGTATTTTTTTTTTTTTTTTTTTTTTTTTTTATCATGAACTGATAAATTAAAATAACATAGTAAATTGGGTTATACAAATTTTTAATTACCAAATGAGTTTGTTACCTGAAAATATACTTTTATTTTAGTGTTAATTATTTATTGTAATAGTATTTTTAATTTTTTTTTTTCAATTTATTGAATTTGTCCTCAGATATATTATTGTTTGTTTTATTAATAATATTTTTTTAAATATATATTTTTTATACACTGTATATAGAAGTATATTTTTTAAATTTATCATCTATATATATAATATTTCGAATACATCCCTCAGATATTTCATATACTAACATAAGCAATAATTGTTTTTTTAGATAATTTATTTAGTATTATTTACTAATTAATAATTAACAATTATATATTTTTTTTATATAAAATAGAATTTTGAAAGTACTTAATATCATAATTCTAAAATATCTATGAATTTATGAATGATTTATGAAAACATATAAGTACAAAGGTATAGATATACTTTTTTTTTTTTTTTTTTTTTTTTTTTTCAAATTTCACGCCTTATTAGAAATTCATTGTCTGATGTTTGCTTTTATGTAATAAATAACACTCGATAAAGGAAAAAAAAAAAAAAAAAAATAAAAAAAAAAAAAAAAAAAAAACAAACCTCTTACTATACAAGAAATAAAATAAAATGTAATAAATGATAACATAAAATAAATTAAAATAATAATACTAGAAAGAAACTAAAGAAAGTAAAATAGAGAAAGAATAATATTAAATACAATATTAGGGGGAAGCTCTAAACTAAACTTGTCCCTCCACTATGGGAAAGTCAGTCTCAAAGGGTCTCAGCACTGCTCTCTCAGCTGCGTAATTAGCAGAATTCAGTGTTTAGATTTATTGTTAATGTTTAGATATCAACGTTGAAATTCATCAATTAATAAGATATTGATTTTTCAAACTTAAAAATTTAAAAGGTATTGAAATTTATTATTTTATGAACATACAATACATTTTTGATGAAATGTTAAAAATGACTCGTCACTTTAAAGCAACTACCCATTGGTAGCACTTCTACAGGCTCTATGTAATGAGATACTATATTAGAAGGTCTCGAGGCCATAAAATATTATATATATATTTAAGAGGTATATTTAATATAAAAAATTAAAATCCGTGCAGTATACATAACTTACATGTGCAGAAACAATATCAATTGCTTTGTATGAGATGCATTGTTATTCTAATACGACATGTCAATGTAAAAACAAAACTTGTTGGAAGGAAATCGGTACTAGATGTCGGGAATAGAACCAGTGCCGTGGGTTGAAGCCAATGATGCAAGCTCCTCACCATCCGCCGTATTTAAATTACTTTATTTACCGCGGTTATTTATTCAATTAGCTGATCGATTTACAAAAGTGGAATCCATTCTAAACCGGATATTCGGAACACTGAAGCAATGTTGCGTGGTTGAGGAAATGAAACGACTATTACGAAGGAAATGAAAGGATATATAGTCGATAATTTGAAGATTTTTTTCGACCATCTTCAAAAACACTCGATAAATTAAAAAAAAAAAAAACTTTTTGGACACCTCGGTAATTTGAAAAATGGAGTCCACCACTTCTGTGATAAGTTATAGTATTTACTGAGTGTTCTGTTTCATCCTACACATGTGATAGAGAAACTTGGTATTCTGAGTATAAGCTAAGGTGTAAATATTATAAATTAATATGAATATGATTTAATGTGTTATTGTTTATATATTTAATTGTATTACAATCAATTCACAGGCGTAGATAAAGAAAATAAATTAAAATATAGATCGTGGGGTTGCAAGTGAAGTTAAAGCACTGGCAGTTTTAGGTCTTTATTTTTTTTGATAAAATAATTTCAAAGTAGACAAAGCAAAAAGATTTTTTGACGTTTACTCAAAATCATATATTTTGACTTTGTGTGGTTCACATATAACCCCACGATATACATTATAACGTTTTTCAATGTTTATGTTTTGTTATTTAATTGATTTTTTTTTTTTTTTATAGTATGTTTACAAGTCGGGCTGAGAACTTCAACTTTTCTTTCAAAATTCCATTCAGGTTCAAAATATACTGGGAACGCTTTTCTAACAAATTTTGGAGAAGAACATTCACTAATTCAACCCACTTTGAACGGTAGTTTATCACTCAACAATCCTTCAATATCAAGTCTAAAACAAATGACAGCAATATAGCAAAGCCGAAATCAGTGCTCAAATCAGGCGGTTTACAAATATAATTACGGAACAATTTTTCTCAATTGCATTATTTTTTTTGTCGAATCTGAATCCGAATTTCATATTTGCTTAACGTTTGACTTCACTACGGAAAACGCACTTTATATATGTATATGTATATATATATATATATATATATATATATATATATATATATATATATATATATATATATATATATATATATATATATATTGAGTGAAACTAGATCAAAAATATAGAAAAATGCTGCAAACCTCACCTTTCTATTCCAATCCGTTGCAGATCTACGATAAATCAAAGAATTTTTTGAGGAAACCTCGATTTTTATTATAAAATCTGTGATATCTCCATTTTGTTTAAATATTTTTCAAACTTTGACCACATTCTCGGATTCAGCATTACATTTCCTGAAACAGGAGAGTACATGTAACCGTGAATTTTACAAACTTGGGACCTAAAGAACAGCTTGATCTTCACCTTATTTAGGGAAGTTACAATGTCTTATATTACTTCTACGCTCACCGTTTTTTTTTTTTAAACCACCAAAAAAAAACTGCAAATCTTACAAAACTTTCAAATTTAATCAGCTTTTGAATGATATGTTAAAACTAATGTTTCTGTTTAATTTTATGGAGAAATTTACTTTTGAAACCGAAAGAAACATGGTGTTCTTATTTGGCATACAAACCAGTTACTTGTGTAAATAAAACGTTATAACAATTCCTTAATGGAAATATATATTTTAAACCTAATAAACTCTTCACTGCAATAAAAAGCAAACAAAAATATTATTGTTTAATAGAAAATAAAGGAAAAAAATCAATAAAGCGACACCAGACCAAAGGATGTTATGTTATTGCATTTATTTATTTATTATTATTATTTAGGATTTATTTAATTAGATTTTCAATGCTAGGTTTAAAACCCAATGATAATGAACATAGACCTCAAATTTTCTGAATGCAGATGGTATAGAAGAATTACCACTTTTTGAGAAGAATTTTAAAGGCATTTAGAAGAGGAAGGCATTTATACCTTTCCATCAGGGGTATCGTTATTTTACACTAAGAGGTACTCACCCTGAATATATATATATATATATATATATCTTTTTGAGACTGACTTGGCCTCCCATAGGGAGGGGGGGGGGTCAAGTTTGGTTCAGAGTTTCTTCATTTCTTCCTTCAGAGGTTCAGATTTTATTTCATGTATTGTTAGAGGCTGTTTTGTTATTTACTTTCTTTAATTTATTTTTTGTTACTTTCATGGTACATGTTTTCAGAATAGATTCATTGTTATCGAGATCCATTGAGTGTAATATTTATTCTATAAATATATTATGTGAATGAGTCTTCGTCATCCATATTACTCATTGCCCTTCAGTGAGGCAGCTCGTAATTATTTTATTAGTATTTCAGAAATAAAGTTTACGATAATGTATTTCCAAATAATAGTTAATATGATATCTATTCGGGAATAAAACCTGGTCCTACGTTTAGCATATTTCCAAAACTATTTACACTAATCATATCTTTAGTTTCGTATTTCCCATCTATTGCCGATCGTGTTTCAATTACTGATTGTTCCTACTGCAGTAGTTGAAAGGCCTTCGACACGAACGGAATCAACAGGTCGGCTTTAAATCTCTCCTACTTGATAAGTTGAAAAGTTATCTTGAGATTTGTGTTCTCCTTTAAGTGGCTAATTGGCTTTCTATAAGGGAACTCCTGTCTTGTATCGGTGTATTTTCAAAGGGGCAATTAGAGGTGACTTAAAATGAAATAGAGGGATTGATATTTTTATTGTTTTATATATAATTGATATATACATATTTACAAAAATACTAATTAATTAATGTTTAGTAAAAATAATATAAACATAACTAAAAATTAATAAAATATTGATTATTACATTTTTTATTATTTATGGCACTTTATTCAATTTCAAAGTTATATTTTAATTTTAGGAAAATAAAAAAAGTAAAATGCAGCTGAGAGAGCAGCGATGGGATCTCTTGGGTCAGGATTGTCCTCATATAAAAGTTGGAACGGGGTTCCCAGGGATGATCGTATATATTGTGTGATTGTATTTAAATTTAAAACTATTTTTCTTTATTTCAGTTTAGTATTTTTATTACTAGGCACGATTTTGATCTAAGATAAATCACGTGAAGCTCTTGTGTTTCTTCTCTCCTTACGACGCGCCCAAATGATCTTCATTTTATCTCCATGTTCTTTTTTCCTATCTTCCGACCAAGTTGTCCAGTCTTTTTGATTCTGTTCTCTGGTTGTACTTCCCACGCGTTCCCCTTTCCTCCAAATGCATTTCTGTCTAGAGCTTCTTCTGGCTCTCTTTTTGCATTTTTAGGGTCTTTCTTCTCTTGTGTGCATATGTGTTCGTAAAACTTCACTCTACGTTTCCTGAGGATCGCCCCGATTTTTGAAACCTTCTCTGTGGTTTTTTTATGTTGGAGTCTGTAGACATCTTCAGTCTTTAACGGACCAATAATTTTCCTTATTATTTTCACTTTATTATCAATTTATTTTATATTATTATTTATTATAGTTTATTTTTTTTATTTACATACAAGACTTAAAAGACAAGAAACTGCTCGTCGTTTCCGACCACTCTTACATTTACCAGACAAGCGTTCAATGGTCTTAAGAAATTACAAAAGACATATTTTCATGACAGTAATTAGACGCATTTGGACATACGGAGTTACTGTTCCATATGTTGCTGATTTGGCCCAGACCAGATATCTATCCTTTCATAGTAATATCCATACCCTCTCGTACCCACCAGTATCTCAACTTGCCTCACACTCTATTCCCGATAATCTTCCGAGGTGTCTGAAAAGAAAATGGCCAAGAGACCTTCTAATGTAGAACTATTGAAGTGCTACTAGTGAGCAGTTCTGTACATGTTATTGTATTCATTTCCCGCAAACTTATTAGTTGTAAACCGCAAACTTGTATACATATTGTGTATATGGATTCCTTGTCCTCCATATTACTAATGGTCCTAAAGTGGGGCAGATTATAATATTATTTTATTCTTAAAAAAAAAACTTGTATAAAAAAAAAAATCATAATCTTTTTTGACAATTTTAACTGATAGTTATAACAAGTCCTTAAAGTTGCCACAGAAATTACTTAAAAAACACTGAAGACAGATGGTATAAAAACGAGTTCATAAAACATTAAAGGGATGGAACACTATCTTTAAGGTTGAATTTACAAATGAATTTGTTAAAGAAAAATAATCTTTATTCTGAGACTTATTATCCCCTACGATATGACGAAAATGTAGAATAAAATAATAAAGAAAAATAAAAAAAACATTACAAAAAAAAAAAAAAAAAAAACCCTTCAAGAATACCAAAAATAGAGAATTGAAATAAATCCAAGCAAATCTCTACAGATAACCTTTACCCTTCGTCGTAAACCTACGACTTCCTATCCTATAGTATCCTATGATATTCCGGTAATCCCTGAAAAACAAATCAGCTACCTAGGACTCCATCTGGACAAACGTCTGACTTGGAATCCACATGCAAAACTAAAACGAAAAGATACAACTCCAACATTTATTTGACAAACGTTCAATTATTCTGATTCATTACAAAATAGTCATCTATAGTAATTAGACCTATTTGAATATATATAGATATATAGAAAAAAAATAATTGAATGAAGTTAAGGATGCAGCTGTACGAATAGGGTTTGATAGAGAATTCGAAAAGGAGGTGGCACGAATAGTTTTTTTTTTTAGTAGTAAAAAAAAAAAAGTGACACGATGATCATAAACAAAATTTATTTGACAATATAAAAAACATATTAAGCATAGAGTGAAGTAAAACGTTGCAACACAAATGACTTCTACCATCAATGTGCTCCAGTTTTTTCTTCCCCGAAGCACCTAATAAAACACTGAGTGAAATACCAGCCCAGAATACTAAGCGCCCAATCTTAATGTAACGAAGAACAGACAGGAAAATAAGAAAATGGCGAGACATAGGAGTCCAAGTTTCACGACGAACATATTGAGGCGTATAACGCGTAGGGTCCGATTTGCATAGAGTCGTACATGTAATACAGCTTGCATGACCCTCCTGTCACTACTCAATATGGATCGAGATACATTATACATGCGCCGGAGATTCAGTTGCATTAATGAATCGTTGTCAATATTTAGATGGAATGGGTCTTAGGCTTGAATTATGAGACCATTTAAGAGGATTTATGTTACTATAATTACCAACATTTAGAGACAAATTATACGAAAAATATAGTCCATGGGAAAATCGTGGAAACCCCCAATATTAACTATGGTATAACTGTTTCTTATTGCGTGTTTGGACTTTCAATGAGCAACATCTTATTAGATAATATAATTTGGGTAGGGATCAAATCTTTAGTTTTGAGGTTTTGCGAACGTAAGGACACGTAAATAATATAAGAACCGGAAAAGTACTAAAAACGTCTCCTAGTGCATGTTCACGGACACAGAAAGGTGGTTAGGGTATCCTCAACCTGATTATAAATATAAATGTATAATATAGTAAAAAAAGTATAAATGTGTTTTTTTGTTATTGTACCACATTGATTTTTTATTTTCTACATGTTTTTTTTTTTTTTTTTTTTTTATAAGATAATTTGGTTGTAAATAAGGGTACTTCATCGCACCGTTATTTATTTTTCTTAACTGTCACAGTCTTAGCACGAATTTCGAGATATTTAATCCATTCTTAACATTATATATATTTTTTTTTACTTTTATAGTGGGAAAACAAAAATTCATATAAAAGAATGGACCAAACGCAGTAGACTCCCCTTATCCGGCGTCAGGGAGGCCTACACCGAGTCGGATAAGGAAAAACTGCGGATAACGAAGATCATCAATTATAACCAAAAAAAACATATAATAATCATAAAAAAAATTATAAAGCTGGCTTATCGGCTACTTTTGTTCATTTATATTTCTACTCTTAAAAATAGGTTGATTAAAATGAAAACATGGACTTTATTCTTAGTAATTTTTATTTTAAATTCATCTTAACTGTTTGTTATTTAAACCAGGAATAGGGACTACATTTTATTATTTTGTCATACATAAATTATCCAACATCAAGAAAGGTTATGATATTAAGAAAAAATAAATTCGATAACTTCTGTAATAAACACGATATCTTTTTCGGCACGATTGAATTCCAAATTTTAACTCTCTAAGCTAAGTAAAGTAAATTGCTGAATTTTTCTTTATTTGCCTAAAAATAAACACTCCGTTACTCACCACCCCGATAGTAAAAAGTAGATGAAATAATATAAGATAAACGAAAACCTGTAGCTTCATGTACAGACAGTTATAAAACTATAAACGAACATTGCCGATGTCACCCGAATTCCAACCGAAGCAATGATCGGCTTGACCAACTAATAAAAAAAATAACAAATCTACTTTTTTGCCAGTTATTTTAATGTTTATTTAAAAACATTATTTTAATGTAGTAAATAATATCATTTTATTCATACCGGAAACTTAAATTATAATATTTTTAATATAAATTTTAAACATATACGTTATGAATTTTTCTTGTTTGTAAAGACCGGTCAAGAAAGATTTTACTGTATAAAAAACTCAATTTTAATTTTTTTTTTTTCAAATAGATTTTAGGGGTCAAATTTCCATGTGCGTTGAATTTTTTAAAATATTTATTTTTCACCTACAGATTAAATTATTTATCTTTACCTTTTTTAGCCTAGGGTAGAAAGAAGTATTAAAAATATCAATTAAATACAATCAAGCAGTATTTAAAAAAAACAAGTTTTCTATGTATGATTTAATACTTTTGCATTAAAAGTCATAAAAGTCATATATCCCTCAGGAATTTATTTAACATTAGACCTATACACCATCCAATGCAAGACGTAATGAACGCAAGGGGTGGATATAAACCTTGTTAATTTAAAATTCATAAACTTAAAATTGAATTGTAATATTTTAAAATACTGCTGTACTTTATTCAATTAATTTTTTTAATGCTCCTAAAAAGTTTCAAATGCTTTGGTTTAAGTATGTGGACAGAAAGATTTAAAAAAGAATGAAACTTTATGACGAAAAAATCAATTGGATGGAATTTTTCGCCTCTCAGTGTATAATAGTTTTATGATTATTATTTTTCATTGTTACTGTAAAATTATTAAATATATAAGCAAAACAAAGTAAATTGTTATAATAAATAAATCTCAGAACTTGTTGCTGCTTTAAAGGTAGAATCCTGAATGTTACGTGTTTGAATACGTTAGAGGAGGAAATCTGAGGATAACAGGAGATTTTCAGGAGCTTTGTGGGAGATCATGTAGGCTCCACAACTTATTCAAAGGAACGGCTTACAGGGCCGGAATTCGGAACTAAATGGAACAACCGCTGCCCATTTATTCATAACCACCTAACAAACGTTCATAAATATTACATTATCTCATAAGAGTAAACCGCAGGTTAAGGGAAAAGTATGTCTGTGTGTCGTTTATTGATATCTCACATATCAATACATGTTACTTAGAAATATATAGAGTAAAGAATTAAGAAAAAAATTACAAAACTATTAAAGGAATATTTTTCAGATCTTTAAAAAAAACAAAACAAAAATAAGAAATGAACTTTGTAAGAATAACAAAGCAACTTCTGCAATTAAATTTATTCAATTAATATTTTTAATAATTCAAAAGTTTCAAATGCCCTCGGTTAAGTATATGTAGACAGAAACACTTAAAGAAGAATGAAACTTTATGAAACCTGTACCACTAACAACCCATGAAGGGTCTTGTGTTCAATACAAGCTACATACATAGGCTGTTCCGTATCTGGGCCAACGATTACGAAAGGATAAAATTTGGCCTAAATCACGCTCAACCGCCAGATTTTCCCCCAATTAAGGGTACCCACACCCCAAGCTGTGTGAGACCCAGGAGGGTCTTCCGACCATTGCCAAAGGAATAATGAATAAAAAAAAACGAAAAAAAATAAAGATGAAAAAGAGAATTATGATTATTTATAAAGAAATTTATTGATAATTATAAAATAAAAAAAAATCTTTATTCTGTCTTAAAAGCAACATGAAAGTACAATAAAATGGTATTACTATATTGTTGCGTAAATTTCAGAGAAATAACTTAAAATATTATAGAATAAGATAATTATGAATGTAGAATGAAAATGTTTTTTTGTTTTTTTTAATTTATGTCAATTTATTGAAATTTACAACTGTACAAATATATACATCATGTAACGATTACAATAACATGTCAAATCCTGAAAAGAACTACTCATCAGTAGCACTTCAATTAAAATTCTACACTATAAGATCTCTAGTCCATCTTATTTTCAGACGCCTCGTAGGATTATAAGGAGTGGAGTGGGAAGCAAGTTTAGAAACTAGTGGATTTGAGTGGTTTGGATCTAACTATGAAAGGATAGGTATCTGGTTTGGGCTAACTCAGCAACAAATGGAACATTAAGATCTTTATGGATAATTTTATTGGTGACAATGTAAGGGGTATTGAGTATTTTGGATTGTAGGATTGAATACGAAATGAATCGGATGGTTTTGTAAAGCTCAACTCCGTACGTCCAAATTGGTGTAATCTTAGTCATGTAAGTAAATCTTTAGTAATTAATTTGGAGTTTGAACATTTGTCTTTGTAAATATTTAATTAGTCTGTAACGACGAGCAGTTTCTTGTCGTTTTAGTCTTAGAATGTAAAGGTTAAAATAAAATAAAACTGACTTATAATTTATATGCAAATCATCAATACAATCAACCATTTATAAAATTTTGTGAAGATTGATAATTGAGGAGAAGTGGGTGAGGAATTCACTGCACATTAAAATATATTAATACAATCTAATTCTGTTATTTAAAAAAAAAAAAATTATTGATTTGTTTATGAACGCTTCCTATTTTTGATGTATCGAAGTTTATAGTAGAATTTATCACCAAAAAATTATAAAAATCTATTTGGAAAAATAATAATATTTTTTACCTGGTTGCTGGACCACAATAAAAACTAATCATCATGTTTATTAAATATACAAAATTTACATAAAGATTAATTGCAGTTAAAATTTATTAGAATAAAGAAAAGTTTATAGGTTTAGATAAATGCGATAGACTATAACGATAAACAAAATGATTTCTAGAGAAATTTATAGTTTTATATAACGGCTTAGGTACGAGTTCGGTTTATTTTTGGAGGGAGGTGACGTAGCTAGTCATCAACATGCTAATGGGTTATAAATCATTTAAACCCAAATAAACAAACCATTAAGGTTTTCTAAAACAAACTTGTGTTTTACTGTTCCGTTATTAGAGGTTAAAAAACATTTTGAACAAAATTATTGTATTCTTCAGTACATTTCTCAAAGCTAAATCATCAATTAGATAGGATAAGATTCTAAAATTCTCTGCCGGAGAAAACTTCTGGTATCATTTAAGCAAGGAATATGGACAACGTTAGCAATTTTAAAACCCTTTCTTCTTTTTTTTCCTATCGATTCTGAATTGTGTATTAGAGCATGTTTAATATTCTTAGCTAGTCTTCCACTTATTTTATTTAACAAAAAAGATAAATGACAATAAAATGACACAAGACCGTATTTAAGGCAGGGACCATTTGTGTTCCAACGTTAATTTTCAGCCCGTTCCACTTTTGAACGTTTAATTTTATTGAATTTATAATACTTGATTGTTACAATTCTTTATCAATCACATCCGTCTACTTATTTATTATATTTAATGTCTGACAAGTTTTAATAATATATTCTTATTGTCAGAATCAACACCCGAATACCGCTATTTGTTTAAGGAAAAAAATTGTACTTTTATTAGTGTTTAATAAATACTAAACTGGTTGTTGTTATTTTTACGCTGTGAAGGAATATGTTTCTGTAATACCATTGACATATAACAAGTTTATAAAATAAATTACAAAAGTTTATAACACACAGGTTTCCAACATTCTGCTACAGAAAAAAACCCTCCTTTCCTGGTATGGTAAATTTTTTTCAGTATATTAAGAGATATATACTTTTCTGTCGAGTAAAAAAACCAATCATCTTTCTTAATAAATATAAAATGTTTTCTTAAAACAAAATCATGAAAATTGTTATAATGCTCTGATGGGTAAAATAACAACAAAATAAACAAAACAAAAAAAACAAAAAACAGTATACCGAATTTGTTTCTAGAAATGATAATCCTAAACGGTTAAGCAAACATTTGTCGTGCGCTCACAGCTTTGTTTGACATTTACATTAACTTGTAGTTTTAAAACACTGACCAAACATAGTAGACAAATATTTCTCTTTAGGATTTTCAGAATGTGTACACAAGTAGCGTAACGTATTTCGGCTGCCACCCCAAAAAATAATCTTTGTTATTATTTATTAGCTCTACAAACTTTTATATAATATGGTATCATATTTGATTACAGTTAATTTTTGTTTGTTTTGCAATATAGATGACAATGAATCCATTCATACAATGTGTACAATGAAAATAACTGTACAAGATACAAAATATAGTAAAGATTAATATAAAATAAATCTAAAAATATCAGTATAAAGAAATAAAATTAAATAAATAATAATAAAGAGAGAAAATAAAACACAGAATCACACTGTATATGCAATATATACAAACATCCCAGGGAAACCCTAAATCGAACTTGTCTCTCACTTACAAGATGCCTAACCAGGACAAAAGTAACCCCTGCGCTGCTCTCTCAGACTAGAGTAAAAATCCAAAAATCAGAGTCGGTCAGGACATGAGTAAGGAAGCTGGCTATAGCCGGAACTCCATTAAAATAAATATTAACATGAATAGTCTCAGAGCCATTGCCGTTTTAATTATTCATATATAATAGTACTTTTTATATGTATGAGGATTGAAGTTTTATTATCTATTTGTTAAACTGTATACAAAGAATATATAAAAATTAACGTGATGTTTATAAAAATATGAAATATTTATTGTTATAAAATGCAACAGAAATGAATTCCATTTATCAATTTTTTTCATATAAATAAGTTCATATCAATATAAATTTATGATATATAATATTATTGCTGTTGTTATTATTACTTCATAGTTCACTATTTTTTTTTTTTTTTTTTTACTTTGATGTTCACTGTATATATGAAACGAATATCGATTTCCATTAACAATAAATGTTCTATATAAGGAGAGCCCGAGGCCATTTCCTTTTCAGACACCTCATAGGGTATCGGAAATCGAATGGAAATCATGTAGGGAGACTAGTGGATTCAAGTTGGTGTGTAGCTTATCATGAAAGGGTTGTTATCAGAATAGGGCCAAATAAGTATATTTCTGATTTTGTAAGGAGGATTGAAACTTTTCGAAGGATTTTGATTTGTAAGAAACAAGAATTGTTGAATGGCCAACAAGTCATTCAAATGAGTTGTTTTTAATTTTGGTTTGAAGCGATTTCTGTCAAAGGTGGGTAAAGTAAGTTTAGTCTCAAATTTAAAATAAAATATAAAAAACTTGATTAATCATACGGCACAAAACATTATGTGACAGTAGTTAAGAAATAGCGGCTGGGGAGGGAAATTTGGGTTGCTATTCAGACGTGGCTAAGGGACCAGTCGGCCTTCAGGCCTTTATTGCCAATGTCGCAAACGCTTTCTCAAAACTGCGGATCATACTAAAATTTTAATATTTCTACCGATTCGGGACATATATGGTCTGGGGTTCGGCAAGCTGGCAGCGAAATGATTAAAAGCGTTACGTATCAAAATAATTATTGGTCGATGAATAATGCTTATGTGCCTGTAGAAAACGACTTTACAATATGGCTGATATTAGAAGACACACTTAAAACACATAAAACGAATCACACACCTATGTATGTATATGTATTGAAGCTTAGATTAAAAATAAAAAAAAAACTCATGAATAGAACGAAGTCAATACAACGTAATTAGTAGAATGAACTAATTTTCAACCATAAATAGTAAATAAGTACTTCATATTAAATTATTAAGTTATGTAGCGTTTCTATAATTCTAAGACACACTATGCCGAAACTATACATTCTTTAAAAACAGTAATGTTCAATTTCCGAATAATCCTTACTTAGACATAAATAAACTTATCCATAAATACCTATCCTTTCATAGTAAACCCCATAACCATTCAAATCCTATAGTCTCTCAACTAGCTTCCCATTCAATTCCAGACAACCCTCCAAGGCGCCTGAAAAGAAAAAGGCCTCGAGAGCTTCTAATTAAGAACTTTATAGTGCTACCAACTGTTAGTTGTTCAGCAAGTAATTGTCATGTTATTATCACATTAAATAGACCTTTTTTTCTAACAGTTCTAAACTTCAAAAAATAAATGAATAAAAAAAAAATCATTAATAAGTCCTTTGCCCTTCTCTATACATTTCACCTAACACCTTTTTTTTTTTAGTTCCCAATATATTTTATTTTTCATTTATTGATATTTACAACTGTACAAAATAATATACAACAAGTAAATGTGTTCATAATGAATACAGTGGCATGTAAATAACTTGTGAAGAACTACTCACTAGTAGCACTTCAATAAAATATACACTAAAAGGTCTCTAGGCCATCTTTTTTTCAGACGCCTCGGAGGGATATCAGGGATGGAGGGGGAAGCAAGTTAGGAGACTAGTTTTGGAGATTAGGATTGCAGTGGTTATGGAGCTTACTATGGGAGGATAGGTATCTGGTTTGGGCTAAATCAGCAACATATGGAACATTAAGATCTTTATGGATAAGTTTATTGGTCACAAAGTAAGGAGCAGTGAGGATTTTTCGAAGGATTTTGGATTGCAAGGATTGGATACGAGATGAATTAGATGGTTTAGTAGAGCCCCAAAGCTCAACTCCGTACGTCCAAATAGGTCTAATCACAGTCATGTAAATGAGTCTTTTGTAATTAATTGGGAGCTTTGAACATTTGTCTAATAAATGTTGAAGTAGTCTGTAACGACGGACGGTCTGTAACGGCAGTTTCTTGTCATTTTAGTCTTGTATGTAGGTTCCAAGTTAGACGTTTGTCCAAGTGAAGTCCTAGGTAGCGGATCTGTTCAACGGGGATTAGTGGAATATCATTCCCAATATATTATAAAAATTACTTTTTTGCAATTTACATATATATTTTTATGCGTGTTTTAGGTAGGATTATCATTTTTTTTTAAGGTTCCTTTAGGTTTTTTTTTTATTTTAAATTTTATTATTATTTAGTTTAAGATAAATACATTTTTTTTTCATTTTTATAGATACTTATTTTAATTTTAATTTTTTAGCTAGCTAGTAAATGAGGAATTGATGTGTATTGCAATTATAATTTTAATAACTTTATTACTCTTAAAGATGACAGAATATCATAATTCGTTTTTATAAAGAAATTAATTATTTTTAGGTTATGCAGTCAGATACTGCATTTATTCATTAAAAAAAAAAAAAAATTAAAATTCTCATTTCGTGAATATTGTTACGGTTAGGTGAGTTTGGTGGTGCCGTGGGCATGGGCGAGCAGGTAGCCGAAAAGGGCGGCAAATGGCCTGGAAGGGTCACGGCGGGCCAGAAGGCCCTAGATCTGTAATCTGGCCAGATCTAGAATGTTCGGCGTAGCTTTAAATAGGCCGACATCCAGCCTAGTCGGTCAGTATCCATGTGTCAGTGATCAAGTAACGATCAATCAGTCAAGTGTCAGTGACAGTTCAGTCAGTGAGTTAGTGACAGTGATTAACAGTGTCAGTGAGTGTAGTAACAGTCTCTGTGTCAGTGTAATAGATTCTTATGTATAATTGTGACATCTAGTATTAAGATATTAAAGATAAGTATTGTGTAATATACATATTTGTGTAATTAGACCTAAGTATAATTGTTATTAGCTTAAGTAGCTTAAGGGACCTATTTGTATTTATTAAGTTGTAAATAAATTAGTGTTTAGTATTTAAGTTGTGATTTGATTAGTCATACCCCCAGTGGCCTGTAACAATATTATTAAGATCAGGAGTCTTTGATTTAATCTTTATCTTACGGAGTATAAAAAATTACTAAACGTCCTTTCCTTCCACAATAAATTAAATAATTTTTAAAAAATTATAGATTGTAATAATAGTATAACTTTTTTATATGTTAAAAATATTTAATTATTGGGTTGTTTCACATGAAATGTTCGTTTTCAAGGTAAAGGGATTTTAGTAAAAATACAATATGAAAAAAATATAATTTTATTCGAAGTATTTACCTTCTTTTTCTACACATTTTTCCCAACGTGACAACAACTTTTTTATCCCGGATTTGAAAAACTCTGAGCTTTGAAATGAAACAAAATCTGAAAACGCACTTTTGATTTCAGCATCATTTGCAAAAATTTTTCCTCTGCAGAAGTTGTCTAAATTCCTGAAAAGGTGATAATCTGTTGGAGACAAGCCGGGAGAATACGGTGGGTGCGGAAGAACTTCGTACCCCAGCTCTTTCAATTTATGCATGGTAGTTTTGAAACGTGGGGTCTAGCGTTGTCGTGTAGGAGTATAGGGCCCTTCCGATTTACCAATCCAGGTTGTTTTTCCAATAATTTTTCGTGCATTTGGCCAATTTCATTGCAGTAGGTTGTAGAGAGAGGTTGTAGAGGTAATGGTCTCACCTCTAGGTAAAAAGGAATAATGTATGATTCCAGGCATGGACCACCATACTGTAACCATCAATTTTTTCGGGTGCAAATTTGGTTTTGGCATTTGTCCTGGGCTTTCGTCGATGTCTAACCACTGCCCTGGCCGACGCTGATTGTCATAAAAAAAACTAAAAAATGTTTAAACTCATAAAAAAATATTACACGAAAATCGCGTGTTTCCATGTTCATATTTGAAGGTATACTAAACAGTGTGTAATTGATTGGGGAGCTAATGTTTATAAAAGAAAAGTAGAGGATTAGTAACTGCTTGATTATGATATGTGAACTTTGGAAGTAAACAACAGAGACTCGCAAAATCCTCTATATTATGAAACTAGATAATTATGTGTGGGTATATAATAGTTAAGATACCTGAATAACGCCTAAATGTTATATTACATTTTGCTTGTGTAGTTTTTTTAAGTAAATAAAAATCTCAAAATATATGTAAAATAGAAAAAAAAAATTAAAATGTTATCGCACTATACAGGGTATATCTCTTAGACAACATAATATAATCACAACACAGTTAATATTTTTTGAGAACAATTTAGTTTCAAGAAATGAATCAAATCACGATGAAATTAAAATTATATCTATGATGTAGGAAGACAATAATAATAATTAAATTAAAAACAATAATAATAATAAAAAAACAAAAGGTGGGAATGTAGTCAACAATCACACTCAACCGCCAGGCTTCACCCCTAATTGAGGGTACCCACTTTAAAGAGACTGAGTGTGCCCCCGTAGGATCTCCAGACCCCGAAGTTGACCCAAAATTACAAAATAAAAAATGTTATTAATTTTAATACAATGAGTGATCAAGTCAAAAGAATTTAATTTTTTTTTCAAATCATTTTCTGTCTCAAATGTTCCTGATCTCACCTTTAATTTGTTTTTATGACACACGTTTAAAAGTTAAATTTAGAATTTAAAAAAAAAATTAACAAATGGAAAAATTAAAATTAGACCTATCCGTTCGTATTCATGTCCGTAAATAGTCCAGTTCGTACGAACCGTGATGATGAAAATGTTGAAGCAGGGGATTATGAAATACTTCAAAACACGTTGTACCTAGACGCCTGAGAAGCTCGTGGGTGTTCTGTGGAGTTAAAATAGTTAAGTCGGTTGTTTGTAAGTCCTCAGACTTGCGGCTTGTTATATGTAAACACTTCATAGCAAGACCACGAACACTAACAACTACATTGTTAATGAGTAGTATTCCAATAATTAGAACGTGGACAAACTTAAGCTTGTTAACAACATAGTCGCTTTTAATTGCCAATTAAAATATCAGGTCAATTAGCATATTGTAAATCAAAACACGTGCTAGTTCTATCTACAGTTTGTCTATTAGATAATATTCGGCACCGTGATAAAAATATTACGTTCAAAAAAAAAAAAAAAAAAAAAAAAAAAAAAAAAAAAAACCTACAAAAAACTGTAGCTTAATAATACTTATTTTATTTATTTATTATTATATTACTTGTAAATAATACTAATTAAGTTCAAATTCAACTATTATTCACAAGACTATCGTGTATCCATAAAAATAGAAAAAAAAATTAATTGAAATAAATAATTGTAAAACTTTATTTATATTCATTGATAAAAAGAAATAATAATTGAACTGTACAAATCGTGACAAAAAATACGAATTAGAGAAGAGAATTTACATTAAATAAAAATAAAAATGACACCTTAAATAATAAAAAAAAAAAAAACACACACACAAAAATAAACCTATAAATAATAAATATTTTTAGCTCTTTGTAAAAAAATTATAAAAATTTATTTGAGAGGAAGCTTTAGTGTATTTGCCAATTTTACATTCAATAGAATAAACTTTTGAAGATCTAAGAATATAACTGAATATGTCATGTTACAAACTGTATCAACGAAATTCCCTTTTAAATTGACAAGTTTCCTTAGCTTTGACTGTAACCAGTGAACCCTTATCTGCATATCAAATTGCTCAAGTTTTATATTTTTGTATGTTATTAGAAATGGTGATGAATGTTTGACATTCGGAAATAGTTTTCGAATAAAGAAAATACCGATGGAAGAAGCAAACAATTCATCAATTCCTAATAATTGGTTTCTTTCACTTAAAAAGAGAAATAAGATATTCCTAATGATTTATCAATTAATTTATCCAATCCCGACTCATCCAACCACCGTCCTTACCACTTACGCTGATGATACATGCGTGTTATCAGTAAATAATGACCCTTTCATTGCGTTCCAGTCACAACAATCTCACACATCCAAGAATGGTGTCGGAATTGGAGAATTAAAATAAATCCAAACAAATAACTTTTACCCTTCGTTGTAAACCTACGACTTCCTGCCCTACAGCATCCTTTAACAATATTCCATTAAACCCGGTTGAACAGATCCGCTACCTAGGACTCCACTTGGACAAACGTCTTACTTGGAATCCATATACAAGACTAAAACGACAAGAAACTGCCCGTCGTTACAGACTACTTCAACATTTACTACACAATTAATTACGAAAGACTCATTTACATGACGGTTATTAGACCTATTTGGACTTATGGAGTAGAGCTTTGGGGCTCCACTAACCCATCCAATTTATCTCGTATCCAATCTTTACAATCAAAAATACTTCGAAAAATCTTTGTCACCAATAAAATTATAAAGATCTTAATGTTCCATATGTTGCTGATTTAGCCCAAACCAGATACCTATCCTTTCATAGTAAGCTCCATAACCACTGAAATCCACTAGTTTCTTAACTTGCTTCCCACTTCATTCCTGATGATCCTCCGAGGTGTCTGAATATTAGAACTTGTAGAGGAACTACTCTTTGGTAATCCTCTAATGGAATAATTACAAAAGAAGATCATGAGGCCATCTTCTTTTCAGATGCCTCGGAGGATTGCCAGGAATGGAATGGGAAGCAATTTGTGCTACAAGTGGATTAGGATGGGGAGTGAGTTTATTATGAAAGGATAGGTATCTGGTTCATGCCAAATCGGCGACATGTGGGATATTAAGGTCATTGTGGATTAATTGGCTAAAGATGAAAAGTAAATTCTGAAACATCTATACATTTTTTTTATAATCTTATATTAAAATGAGGCAAAAGTGCCTCTAATCTAAGTTTATAAAATATTGATCTCCTTAAAAATCTAATAGCTATGTTACTGTCACAACCAATAAGAAACATTGAAGTTGACTAGTAGTCCTTTACGATCTAATTCTAAACAAACAGGCCGATTTGTAATTGTACCGCGAAGTTGACAAACACGGTATTTTAGAAGAGGGTGGGCAATCGCTAATAGGAAACACGCAAAAAAAAAAAAAAAAAAAAAAAAGAAAAAAAAAGACAAGTGGAAAATGAAAAGAGTACATAAATCAGATGGGACGTTAAATGATAGGCCGGGGTATTTTTGAGAGCGAGGGAGTGGAGGTGGGAAGAAAAGTCTGATGTTAATTTGTTAGCGGGAGTGGCTGCCAGGCAGACACCATTGCGAAAAATGAAAAAAAGAAAAAGAAAAACAGACGAGGAAAAATATGAGCCAGGAATGTAAACACAGCGGACAATTCGTCTTCATTTCATTGCAGCTTCATCTCTTAAGAGGTTTCGGCTTCGTTTATTTTTTTTTACGCTCTATATCCGATCAGAAGAGAGGAAATTAGTTTTCTTTCTCCTTATAGCTGTTTCTATTTTCATAAATAAAACACAGTCTATTCCAATTACAGCTTCATTAACTCTTTAGATAGAATGTATTAATTAAGGTAGGGTTGCTTTAATACATGTATGTATATAGGTCGTTTATTTTTAAACTATGGTGCCAAAAAATAGTTTTGAACAACGTTAAAAATTAAATAGTTGTAATTGATCTTATATTTCTTATAAAGTTGGTCAAATTAAAAAAAGAAAAAGAAAAAAAAAAGCTTTCTTGTTTTTAGGATTGATGAATTAATTGCCACTTCTATTGGGATTATTTTATTAGAAAAATAGTTTTCAAAAATGTAAGACAAGAAATCTAACATTGGTACTATATATCTATATTTTTTTTTTGTCATTTTTGAAAACTTCAGTATATATAATACATGTAACATAGTACTGATGTGTTAAAAAATATTTGTATTTTTTAGAACTGAAGATGAATGTTTAGCATTCGAAACTAGTTTTCTAATAAAATGATCCCAATAGAGGTGGCAATTAATTCAATCCTGATTGTATTGATCCTTCTATACCATTATGCGTACCTCAATGGATAACTTTTTTTCATTTAATTTACCCCATGTAATATATATTATTATACTATTTAATTGTATCTATAAATAGATGTAGATGTATACATCCCAAATAGAAATATAGATACACCCTGAGCCTACAACATTAAGCATCTTACTGGATGGCGTGCCATTATCCAATTTAGATGAGACAGTCGTGAGAGCAAGAGAATTTTTTTTTTGTCTCTACTCCTCCTTTTAATCGTCATTTTTGTTTTCTTTTTCCGACATTAGAACTTCGTATGAAACAGTGATCCTATTAGGACCAAGACTTCCGGGGTCGAGCTAAAAAGGAGTGTTGTGTTAAAAGTCAGACAAACTGTACCTCGAAATTTTCTGTTTTAATCATAAGAAACACAGGAAAAAAAAACATTTTACGATATGAACGAAAATGGAGACAACTCAAATATATTTATCACATAACTGTCTATTTATAATGAATAAACCAACTTAAAACATTATTAAACTAATCCTCTGGGCCTAATAACACCCTGTGTATTTATGCAATCCCTTCAAGGAAAAATGTTTGCATAAGTTGGAATTTAAATAGATTCAAAATCTGTATCTCATTGTGTGTTTTATTTCTATTACAACATTAAAATACATTTCTTTTTAAGATATTTTTCCCCCTTTTTTGTCTCGTTTTTCCTAAAAATCATAGAACGATTTATCGCTACTCCTTCAAATCTTGTCTTGATAAAACTTATATAGTATTATAGCGTTATCCATATAATAATGCTATTTTGTTTATGTTTTTTTAAATCAACCCTCGGAGTAATAAAATGTTTATACTTAATAGATTATCTTTTGTATAAATGTCAAGATCTATTATTTCTCCTTAAAAATTTTTCTTTTTTCCCTCTATGATTTCACTATTTTTACTAATAATAATAATTAGTCTTTACTCACAAATTAACACGTGATTTTCGTATAATATAATCGGTCGGAACAGAACCCAAAGAGTCAGAAATATTAGTAAATTGCCAGAGACTACAGTGTGAGTGGGTGCACTGTTCAAAATTACTTTATAAAATTTCAGGTGGTCTTCAGCCTTGAAGACGGATGGTCTACCAACTTCTTCCATGGGTGATTTTTTGGGAGCTTTGATAGATGAAAATCCTAGATCTGTCCGAAAACTTAAAGAGAAACAAAACTGCAAATTCAAAGAAAAAACGACGCTTACTATATCAAGGCAATTAAAACAGTTCAAACATAGAAAGAAAAACAAAATCTTCTTATAAAAGGTTTTATCGTTATGAAATCGTCGGAGCTTATTTTCGGAGTATTATTGAGATTTGAATGGAAAGTTGAGAAATTAGTTGCTTTGAGTGATCAAGGAGTTCATTATGAAAGAATAGACACTAGACAATATCTCTAAGATACCATTGAATACCGAAGAGTAGATACGTTACAAGCCATTGGTATGTAAATATTATCATTATCTGCATTTTTAATCGATTTATGTTTTGTATAGGTTTATACAGTTTTTAATCATTTTTTTTTTTTTTTTTTTTTTTACACGAATCGGCCATCGGACCACGCGAATATCACTTATTCTTCTTCACGCTTTCCGCTTTCCTTCTATTCCAATACTCTTTCGTCCGCTTGGACTGTTCCCCTCGCTCTTTCTTAGTCCATTTTCTTCCTCTTCCCCACAGGAACTCTAACTCAATTTAGTTATTTCCTAAAAAGATCTCTATCCAAACAGTCTTTATCCGTGATTTTTAGCCTACCGAGGTCCTGCTTTTTTGTTTCACAAATCCCCCCCATACTTATATAGCTGCAGACTTTGTCCAATATTTTCTTGTTTAGTCTCGTGTAGTTCATTCTGATTATGTGTCTAT
Source organism: Euschistus heros (assembly GCA_003667255.2). Lineage (NCBI taxonomy): Eukaryota > Metazoa > Arthropoda > Insecta > Hemiptera > Pentatomidae > Euschistus > Euschistus heros. The sequence continues at coordinate 1,144,923 of RCWM02000050.1, read as the reverse complement.
AGAACTTCAGTTTGCTAATCCTGATGACTGTTTCCAGATCCTCTGAATTCCTATTAATTTATTCATTGGATTTTTTTATATATCCCTCTTGCGCTATTTCGGGTCTGTGAATCCTCCTCAGAATTTTCTTCTCAATCTTCAGGACTTTCTCCTGGCTCGGAAGGTAGATTATTTTCATATCATTCAGTATCACTAGTCTTACTACCGTGCTGTAGTAATTTAATCAATTTCATTAAATATATAATTAAAAAAAAAAAAAAATTCTTGTATCTTTAAAATGTCCGTTGACGCTGTCTGAGTTGAGATACTATTTTGATAAGATCTTGTCGTTCTCGTTAACCCTATTAGTTCTGACAAGAAAAAATATATTTAAAAAAACATGTGAAGTGTCTCAGCTTTCTCTGTATATATAATTTGCTGTGACAAACCTGTTTATTTACAACGCATTAAATATCCGTTTCAACTATTTCTCTACACGTCAATAGAGAAACTATAATCATTATAATGAAGTTAATATTATTTTTTTCTAAGAAATAATTTAGTTGAAAGAGAACTTTCTTTGGCCTCAGTTCTTAGTATTAGTTTTTGTATGGGTATCCAATACACCTTTCGCATGCAGTATGTAGGTTCAGATTTTATTTATTATAATATATAGGACAAAAATATACCATGATGTTAATAATGGCAAATTAGTTATGTGTAGAAGGGACAGGTATGTTGATACATATGTTTCAATGATGACAAGTAATATTGTTCTGCAAGAAACAGACACCACTGTATTAGTTATTACTAGGGCTGTGAAATATATGCATTTGCATATTTCTTCTAACTAACTAAAACATCTAATATTATCAAAATATATATGTTTTGAGGCATTTGGAATAAATTTGAGCTATTTTTAATTAGCATATCTGTGCATATTTTGCCATAAATGCATATTTTTACATATTTTGAACTAGACTTGCATATTTATCTACATATCCGGCATATCAGCATTTGACATTTGAATTTTTTTTTGTTTTCCAGCAGAAAAAAAATTAAAATAAGGATAAAAACCGAAAAAATTTTCGCCTAATCAATGCGTTTGTAAGTGTCCAAGTGCTGAGTCTTCAGCTTCAGCGAACTTTTAACGGTATTTGCTTCTCTTAGAATTGTCTAATCTGATTACTTTTCTCAAATACGTAGAATATTATGACTTCACTTTTCATCTCACCCTTCTCCCTTCCATCATTCCATTACACAGTCTCTCACACAGTGTTCACCGAGGCATATCATTCGTAAACTGTTCTTTAGTGTTAACCTAAAATACCGAAAGTCACTTCTTCAAAGACAAAAGATCTTGATGGAAAGTTCGTAGGTGAGCTTTCAAATAAGACTTTCAATAGTGATGGAGACGTTATATATTTATATGATGTAGAGCGGTCATTTGAGGCCAAATAGACGATGTATTTTGTTCGAAAACCTGAAAAAATGGTTGTCTGCAATTCAAATCTACAACAGTGAATAAGTGGAATGAATAAGTCGGGAGAGTTTCTTTATGGTCGTTGCTTATAGTTTTTGATGTATATTTTTATGTTTTAAAGTATAAGTATCTTTGTTGTGATTGTTGTTTAAGTTTTCTGGAAATTAATGTCATGATTTTTTTCGTTTTTAATGTTCCCTGTTTAATGAGTTTTATTTATCTTTAATAAAGGTTTTTAACATTTGTTCTTGTTTTTTTAATATAAGCTTTATAATGTTTTTCTTCCTAATGTTCCCCTATTCATCACAATTAGTTATTTAAACTTGAGTTTTTAGTTAAGTATAGGTATGTATTGCGATTTTTTTATTTTTCTAATAATGCAGATAGTTGCATATTTTCGGTATTTAATTACATATTTTAACCAATATCTCTGCATATATATGTGCATATTTTTCAATTTTTATTGCATATAATTCACAGCCCTAGTTATTACTCAATCGCCCCCTCCCTGTTTCTACGTCTTAAACTTAAACACCTTAACAACTTCAAACAAAATTTATATGTTGGTATGTTCTAATGTAAGCGATTTACTTTACATGTTTCAAAACATTAGTTATAAGTAAAAACAAGGTTTACTAAGGGTATTTAAAGGGTTTTTAGTGCTTTTTTTTTAATCACTTAATAACATTAAAATAAAAATATTTTGGTTAAAGAACGGTACTGACATCATTTTTCAAACTCAAAACAGAAAAATAACGTTTTTTTTTCAGTTTCTGGGGACCATTGGTCAGAACAAAAAAATATATATTGATTTTTTTTTTCCCGAAAAATAATCAACGGGTTTGATTGAAATTGGTGAAGGGCTGTCAGGAAGATTCAAAATTTTATATTATTGAATTATATTTTTATAATATAGAAAAAGTTTTTTTCTCCCTGTGAAACGCACCATATCTATATTCATTAACATTTAGAAGTTTTGTAAAGAATTAAACCAAACATAAAAGTTGAATTTTCGAAAATCGAAAGTTTTAACTTAGCATGTCTTATTTGTATCCCAACGATATATGTATAATGTATTTTTATAAGTAGCATTATCAACTTTTTTTTTTTTTTTTTTTTTTTTTTTTTTTTTTTTTTTTTTTTTTCCTTTTTTTTATATTCTGACTAAATAAAAAGTTTGAAAGATAAAACAAAAACATGCCAGAGTTGTTTATTTTTCTTGTAAGAGTAACTGTTGGGTTCTGTCAATTAGTGAAATGAGATACTGGTTCTCAGGGCATCATGTTCCGGGTGTCCATTTTCCCCTGCAGTTGATTCGTCCTGACAGAAGTCCGGCTTGTCGAATTCTATCTCTTAAAATCTTCTGGTCCGATTCGATTCCTATAACTTTATTATTTAATTTATTATAAATTATTTCATTCTAGGAAATGGTGGTTTGTGATTTTACAGATTTATTATCATTTACAGTTTAAATATTTTAATGTATATAAAGTATTATACATTAACTTTCCGTTTCATTACCTTGTATATTTTTCTATTAATTCTTATTTCCATTGTATTGTATTTTATATTCAATGTCATCTTCATTGAAAGTTTTTAATATTCTTTTTTGTTTTTTTATCTTGCATTATTTTCTTTAACATTCTAATTGTTTATCTTGCATATTTGTTTTGTAGTCTTGATGATGGCCGAAACGTTAGTAAAAAAATAAATACAGCACAAAATCAATAATCAGATGCAGATGGAACCAGAGAGGAGACGGAATATCTAAAATGGCGGATTATTTTGTGTAAAGAAATAAAAATAAATATTGCATTTTAATTCTTTATAATAATTACTTTCTAATAAGAAAAAAGTATAATATAACTTCTGAAAAATAACTAGAACCTCATAGAAGTCATATTCATGTACTAAAAAAAAAGTTAAGGAACACGATATAACATAATACCTTTCATAATGATAAAAGTATAGTTGACTGGTATGCATAGATGATCAGGGGTGCAGTCAAAGAGGAACACCACGTCTAAGAAGAAATTCTTTAATACGTGCCAACGTTTCGACCTGCCTTGCAGGTCTTCTTCAGGGCCATCGAACCACACTTATGAGTCATCGTCCCTTCCGACAAGTGTGGTTCGATGGCCCTGAAGAAGACCATCTTCTTAGACGTGGTGTTCCTGTTTGACTGCATCCCTGATCATCTTCTTCTCCAAAATACCTTTCATAAACACTTACATTTATTAACTCATTATTAAAAAAACACGTACACGAAAATAGTTGTCTGTACATACATACTATAAGAACTGAATTTTATACATATTTTTGATATCCCACTGATTGTGAGTGGAACAGATCCACTAGTAAGGACTCGAAATGGGCAAATGTTTAACTTGGAATCCACATATAAGTCTAAAACGGCAAGAAACTGCTCGCAGTTTTCGACTTCGAACATTTACTAGACAAACGCTCTAAGATGCCGATTAATTACAAAATAGTCATTCACATGACTGTAATTATACCTATTTGGACATAATGCTTTGAGATCTAGGCTCCTTTAAACCAGCTAATATATATTGTATCCGATCCTGACGGCCTAAACTCCTTCGAAAAATCCTTATTTTACTTTATCACAAATTTAATGTTCCATATGTTGCTCATTTAGCCCAAACCAAATAATTATTCTTTCATAGTAAACTCCATAACCGTTCAAAATCCGCTAGTTTCTCAACTTTCTTCCCGTTCAATTCCTGACAACCTTCCGAGGCGCCTAATAAGAATATGGCCTCAGGACCTTCTTATAAAAACTTTATTCAATGAAGCGGCTGCTTCTCCGTATTTCACTATCCCGAGTATGGATTTCTTGAATATTGACCGATAATTCGTCTAGCGGGAGGGCCAGATTAACACTTGTTTTATTTCCATTGACTGACCTCTCGTTAGTTCTATATATCTGTTAGTCATGTGACAGTAGAAAATTCACCATTGCTATGTAAAATTTTAATAACCACGGGGTATAATAGTAATATATTCCCTAAAAAGAGAATAGCGTAGAAAATGTTCTTGAAAAAAATTGACAAGACACAATTAAGAAAACTACACTCATGGTCATCCACCTTTCATTATCCTTCATTGCAATGGAATATGGAAATGCAATCGAGTTGAATCGTAAATAGTAACCCGAGACTTGAAAGTGACGAGCTTTAAACCACGAATCAGAGCCGCTTAAAGTACATATAAGGCAAAATCTGATCTCAGGTATCAGACACGAATGATTCGGTAGGAAGGTGTATTGTGGGCAGTGATTCATGAAAAAGAATTAGCTCACACCAGTTAGTAGTTATGAACCAATTACTAAGACGATGATTCAGTAAAAAAAAAACTATTTTTTCCTTCCAGTTCTGAGGTAGTTTACTGATCCCCCAACCCTGACCCGAATCCCTGGAGTGTATTGCGGGTCTACATAGTACAAATTAGTACATCTGTTTGAAGACTGTATTAATATAATTTCCATAAAAGTGGTTTACAAATCATATATTTGCTAGATTTTTAGGCTTACAATAACATTACAGAAAGAAAGAAGGTCCCTTGGCCATCTTCTTTTCAAAATGCATCTGTGGAATATCGGGAATGAAGTTAGAAGATTAGAGGATTCGAGATGGTACGAAGCTTATCATGGAAGGATTGGTATCTGGCTTGGGCCAATTATCCAACATATGGTAACAACATAAGATCATTATGGATAAGGAACATTGAGGATTTTACGAAAGATTGCGTATATCAAGGATTGGGTACGAGACGAATAGGACGATTTAGTCAAGCCCCAAAGCTCAAACTCGTATGCTTAGATCGGTTTATTTACTTTCATGTAAATGAGTCTTTTGTGATTAATTGGAAGCTTTGAACGTTTGTCTAGCAAGTGTTGCAGTGGTCGAAAACGGCGAGCAGTTTCTTGTCGTTTGTGGCTTCAAAGTAAGACGTTAGTTCAGAAGGAGTTTAGTTGAAAATTATATGAAAATTTTAATGGCATTTCCTATAAAGATACCATCGACAGGGGGATAGTCTCAAAGTTAAGTTAAATTCTATGTTTAAAGATATTTTTTTAAATATTTCAGATCATAAAAATTTTTACTGAATGTTTTTATTGCTAAAATAATTGGGAATCTAACGCAATCTGCCAGTTTTAAAGCAGGCAAACAGTACGGCTCTAACTAAGTTAGACCGTGAAAGTAAAAGAGTTGGTCTTGAAATGAACGAGGCAAAAACGAAATATTTAGTCATGTCAACTTCCGAATCAAGAAGAAGCCCGCGTACCTGAAAATACTATAATTACAACTTTGAAGCGGTTTATCATTCCACATACCTAGGCACTAAAATTATTTCTGCGAATAGGGTCAGTGACGAGATCAACAAAAGAATAATGAAAAGTAATAAATCGTACTTTGGTCTTGTGTATTTGAAATCGACTCTCCAAACGGACCGAAGTAAATCTGTACAGATCATTAATGAGGCCCGTCGTTAGTTAAGTTTCTAAACCTGGACACTCAAAAAAGTTGACCAACAAGGTCTTCGGGTCTTCGAGAGCATAAGAGCACTGAATAAGAAGCATAAGAAGTACTGAACGAATTAATCACCCATGCGGATATTGCGTTGTTTAAAAAATCAAGGATAAATAGCTGGCTTTAAAACATCGAAAGGATGACCAGTAAGAGAATGTTGATGATGATTATGTGAGAGAGCTTCTCAGGAAAGTGGAATACAGGAATATTTGGAGTAAAGTGGTATTGTGGGGTACTGACTTACTCATGTCTTTCATCACATTCGCAAGTTGTGCATAATATTATGGTTGCAAACAAAATTATCATTTCTTGTTGTTTTTTTAAAAACTATTTGTTAATATTTGCAACTGTATACATATATCAGTAAATTTTAGAAAATTATTGCAATGACTTGTCAATAACATGTAAAGAACCACTCACTAGTTGCACTTCAAAAAAAAAAATCTATATAAGAAGATCTCTTGGCCATCTTCTTCGGAGGATTATTAGGTTGAGAGACTAGTGGATTAGAATACTTACGGAGTTTAGTATGAAAGGATAAATATCTGGTTTGGACTAAATCAGCAATATATGGAACATAACGTTCTTTATGGATAAGTTTATTTGTGACTAAGTAAGGAGCATTAAGTATTTTTCGAAGGATTTTGGTTTGCAAGAATTGGAAACGAGATGAATTAGATTGTTTAATGGAGCCCCAAAACTCAACTCCGTATGTCTAAATAAGTCTGATAGCTGTAATGTAAATGAGCCTTTTATAATTAGGTAATTGGAAGGTTTGAACGTTTGTCTAGTAAATGTTAAGTCAAAAACGGCGAGCAGTTTCCTGTGGTTTTAATCTTGTATGTGCATTGCAAGTTAAACTTTTGTCTAGTTGGAGTCCTTGATAGCGGATCTGGTCAATTCTGATGAGTGGAATGTTATTAAAGGATACTGTAGGTTAGAAAATCTTAAAATTATAATTAAAAAAAAAATTGCGAGTAAGAAAAAAAAAAGCATTATTATAGCTCCTAGTTATTGTATAATTTTTTTTTTTTTTTTTTTTTTTTTTTTCAAAATTATTGGGTAATCATAATACGAAATGGATCCATGGATCAATCAGTATGAGCAATACCAGTTGATGAATCATTAACATCTCCCTGAGGCCGAGTACAGACAGAAACGTGACCGGACTCGGCCGATTCGCGTGCAACCGCTGTGATTACTGTGTTGGAGAAGAAAATACATTAGCGCTTCAGTCAGCTAAACAAGGTCCTTAATCATTGTTTTTAATCGCTTTCCTAGTTTTAATTGCCGAATGAATATTTAAATGCTATTAAATCTCCAACAACTGTAATTAAACTATTCTTCCCTCTTTCGCTAGCTTCCTGTATTTAACGAGGTGTCTTATCGCAATCCCTTTCTAATTAGACCTAATAATTATGACTATTTAATTATATTAGGATAATATATTTAATTGGATTAAGAGGAATGTAATTAATTTGATTTAATTAGAATATGACGAATGAAGTTAATTAAATTAAAATAAATAAAATTATTAAATTTAATTCGATTAAGATCACATTATTTTAAATGAAAAGGTTTGATTAATATATTTGATATTGATTTTTTCTGTCAATAATTGTCAAAATTAATTACTCATAGTTGTTTGTGTTTTTTGGCCAGATTATAGTCCTATTTTTAATCTTCTGAATCTAAAATTTATAAATTTATTATTAATATTTAATCTCAGTTAACATCCCGGCTGATCCCAGCACCGTCCTCACCACGTACACTGATGTAACATGAGCGTTATCAGTAAATATGAATGGATGAATGGATGAATAAATATTTTATTGCTTTATAAATACAATTTTAGAGCAAAGAGTTGTGAGCAGTTATACAATTTAAAATTATTTTAACAAAAATAAAATAAAATAAGAAAATTATTTCCAAATTAAACGAGCGATATTTACCTCAAATATGATCTAACTTTTTACATGATAAATTAATACAAAAATAAAAAATAGATAGCAAACTTTTAATACAAAAACAAAAAAGTAAATGGCAAACTAGTAATACGTTAAAGTAAAATATTTCTTAATTTTAGGCAATATTTCATATAAAAAAAATAAATTATTTAAATGCTTTTCATTATCTATTATCAGCCATGAACATAACAGAAAGTCCATCATTTTCTGTGGAATGAATCCTTCTAAAGGTGGCTCCACACGCAACGGAAAATCGGAAGGCAAGCCTTCAATAGAAGCAAACCTCTCAGTGTTGAGAGTTTACACTAGCAAATATAGCTCCACACGAAACGGAAAACCGGAAGGCATGCCTTTGAGGCGCCAGGCCTTCCGGCAAACCTCTACGTGTGGATGGAGAATTCTGTGAGGTTTCCCTGCAGGCCTGTTGCCCGTAGCCCCGAAATGGCAATACCAAAATCTCAGTCGTTTTGCCTCAAAGGCCGACCGGATTAAAGTTTGGTTGTAGGCACCACAACCAGTTTATAGTATGTGTATAAATATGAAGGTATTCGGTATGTGTATAAGCATTCAGTCATCTTCCGCCAACTCAAAATCGTTGAATCGTGGAATATTTCAAAATAGTATCCTTAAGGACAAAAACTAAAAGGACAAGAATGACGGAATATCCTTCCGCCATCTTAAAAACTGCTATATCCTGGAATATTTCAAAATAGTATCCTTAAGGACAAAAACTAATATTAATGTGGCTCAACGATGTCCTTCCGCCATTTTAAAATAGTATATTTAAGGACGAAAACCAATGAAATCATTAAATATTAAAATAAAAAAAAAAAAAGCTGTATATTTAAGGACGAAACCTAATTCAAAGTAGGGAAGGAAAGTATCAAAGGATGTCTTTCGGCCGCCAGAAATGTTTACTAACTTATCTTTTTTAAGGGTGCTAATAGTTATGTTTTAATTTGGGGGGGGGGGGCTCTAAACTTGTACCTTAAGAACGACAGCCGATTTTTAAAAAACTTGGTAGAGAGATATATGCTTTATTGAGACAATTAACAATAAACATAGTGCTGCCCAACTTTATTGGGTTATTTGTACTATAAACACAGTATACTCATTTATCCAATTAAAGACAAAACTGTAATTTATAATTTAGTTATAATTATATAATATACTACTTAATATTACCTAATACTAGACAAACTAATAACATTTTTTTTTTTCTTTTTCCCCCTTTTTCTATTTTTTTCCTTTTTCGCTTCTTTTCCTCTTTCACTTTATTCTTTCATTTTATGTTATCCCCCCTAATATTCACATATCTACCACACATTCATATACATAAATGCACATCTAATAACTGTACATTGCAATGGGCCATCCTATGCACCATGTATGTGGTGGTGAATAATTCCCAGGGAGTCCAATATTATATTTTCGGCCATTATCGCTATATCCCTCACCTCCACGCCAAGGTCCTCCAAAAAGCTCCTTGTTTTTTCCGGGATGACTCCGCGAGACCCAAACCATAATCCTTTCACGGAGAAATCTCTATTTCCGAATGTCTCGCGGAATTTCTCTTTGAGGAAAGGGATACATTTTTCATAAATATCCATTTTCTCCCTTTCTACTTCACCTGATTGATCGAGTTTATTATTTTCATACCTTACAGTAGGATCCACTATGAGCGCTGTCCGTCCGTTCTTCGGAAACGCGACAATATCCGCTTACCTCGTGGACCCGTTGGTATCGATGCAGTATACCTCGTCAAAACAGGTAAAGCCTTTATTCTTGAGGAGCCTTATCAATTCATTCTTGACCCTGTGGTGACGGCGTAAGTGATCAGGAGTGAGTTGTTGGGACATTTTCCCAGCACATGGGCTGGTGTTTCGGACTCTTTGCCGCACTTGCGACAAAGGGACCCAACCTCTCCTATCTGTCCGCTGGCACCTGGGACTCCACGCAGGGGTGCATAATTGATGTTGAGTTTTAGGGCGTTGGTCCATTCAGACCCCAAAAGTATTTGTTTTTCACAAATATATCGATTAGCTCTCGGCGTCTCCTTAAAATGAGGTACACCAACGCCCTGCCATCTGCAATTGGCCCATTCCTCAAAAGCGCCCTCTCTCAGCGACCGTCGTAGAGCTCTCACGCTTCGGTGGCTCTGATCTACACCCAGTCTCTTAGCACATTCAGTAATCTCTTTTTCATAATGGAATGTGGACTGGAACAGAGCGTCCGGAACATTAGACAGTCGCTGGGCAATGGACCAGTGCTGCAGAGGAGCCTCCCATTGACAGCGGATCAGTCCTAACCCACGGTACCTCCGCGGAGCGTAGAGCATCGCAGTTGAGGTGTTCGAAGGGAGTCCGACAATGGCCTTAATGCTCCTGCGGATCATCACATCTATACCATCCAACAACGCAGGGCTGAGCTTTGTAAGGGGTGCAGTCTGGAGAGGATATGTCAATCCGGGAAACACATATTGATTGACAACATTGAGCTTTTGTTCCGGTTTAAGTAGGCAAGAGGTTACTAATTTATCTAAATTTTTATTTAGTTTTTCTATTGATTCTTCACTGAACCTTAGCTCTCCCGAGAATGTGCATCCCAAGTATTTAATAGAGTCATCTTCCTTTGCCGTGTGGATGACATCTCCATTCTCAAGAGAGAGCGTCGTTGCTTGCATCTCACCCCTATCCAACACAATGCCCATACTTTTCTGTGGATTTACAGCCAGACCAATCTCCGCCAGTATCCTTTGGGTGCTATCTATAATTCTCTCTGCCGCATACTTATTACGTGCAGAGACCGCCTGATCATCTGCAAATCCTGTGAGGACCACACAGTCTTGGTCCTCTCTCAGCTTGTACCCGTAGTGTCTTGAGAAATCATGATCACAAAGGTCTTGGTACAGATGATCAATAGCTAAATTAAACAGCGAGGGAGAGAGCGGGGGCCGCCTTGGGGAACTCCTCGCAGTACATTGATCTGGCTAGTAGAATGAGCTCCAACAGTTACTTTAATTTTGTTTGGGATAGGAGTGCAGCGATAACGTTTCTCAGGTCCAGTGAAACACCTCTTGCTTCTAACGATCTAACAATGTGATCGTGCCCAATGTTGTCAAAAGCGCCAACAACGTCAAGAAAGACCACCGCACAGTCATTTTTCTTATTTTTTGCGTCTTTTATGACTGCGTCAATGATTCTTGCGCTTACGTGTGCTCCCGAAACGTGTGCTTCTTTCATACTAACTAACCTTTTTTTAAGAGTGCTAACTTTTACGTTTTAATTTAGGGGGGGGGGGCTCTAAACTTGTACCTTAAGAACGACAGCCGATTTTAAAAAACTTTGGTAATAATATTTCTTTCATACTAACTAACCTTTTTTTAAGGGTGCTAACAGTAATGTTTTAATTTGGGGAGGGGGTTCTAAATTTGTACCTTTAGAACGACAGCCGATTTTAAAAAATGTTGGCAATTATATTTCTTTCACACTAACAAACTTTTTTTTTTAGGGCGCTAACAGTTTTTTTGGGGGAGGGCTTTAAATGTGTACCTTAAGAACAACAGCCGATTGTAATAAAATTAGATAATTACGTCTTTGTCACACTAACTAACTTTTTTTTTATGTTGCTAACAGGTATATTTTAATTTGGCGGAAGAAATGAGAGTTCTGAACTTGCACATTAAAAACTACAGCCGATTTTAATAAAATTAGATTATTACGTTTCTGTCACACTAACTTTTTTTTAGGGTGTAACAATCTGACCCCATGAATACAGTATAATATATGAATACAGAATTACACAGATATAATTGAGATAGAAGCTCATTTGACGTCGTAAGGAGCGCACGAAACAACTCATGCGCTCTCATTTGGTAAAAGTCGATAACCTGTCTGAAAGAAATCACCACAGAAATAGTTGTTTTACCAATTTTACCAAGTTCTTAGAGTGAAAGAAACGTAATTATCAAATTTCATTAAAATCGGCTATCGTTCTTAAGGTACAAATTTAGAGCCCTCCGCCCCCGCCCCTCCAAAAAATTAAAACATATATGTTAGCGCCCTTAATAAAAAAAAATTAGTGCGACAGAAACGTAATTATCAAATTTCAGTAAAATCGGCTGTCGTTCTTAAGGTACAAATTTAGAGCCCTCCCAAATTAAAGCATAACTATTAGTACCATTAAAAAAAAGAAGTTCGTGTGAAAGAAGCATATTTATTAAATTTCATTAAAACCGGCTTTCATTCTTAAGGTACAAATTTAAAGCCCTCCAAATTTAAACATAACTGTTAGAACCCTTAAAAAAAAGTTAGTTAGTATGAAACAAATATAACTATCAAAATCAGCTGAGTCGTTCTTAAGGTAGAAATTTAGAACCCTCCCTCACTAAATTAAAACAGAACTGTTAGCGCCCTTTAAAAAAAGATTAGTATGAAAGAAACATAATTATCAAATTTTATTAAAATCGGCTGTAGTTTTTAAGGCACAATTTAGAATTATTCCGCCATTGTTGTCCTTAAGGATGTTGTTTTAAAATATGTTTAAGATTTAACGACTTTTATATGGCGGAAGGATATTCCGCCATTGTAATCCTTAAGGATGCTGTTTTGAAATATTAAAATTTTTTACGATTTTATGGATATTCCGCCTTTGTTAACGCATTCTACGGGATGTTGGAGATCGTTTTTTAATGAGATTTTGTATTGTTTTTTTGGCCTTTTGGTAGGCTAGCAGGCTTGCCTGCAGGGAAACCTCAACAGAATTCTCCATCCACACGTAGAGGTTTGCCGGAAGGCCTGGAACCTCAAAGGCATGCCTTCCGGTTTTCCGTTGCGTGTGGAGCGACCTTAAGAAACCTTTTCCTGATATTTCAAAAACGGAATAGTACATTATTAAATGGTGAAGAGAATTTAGTCCCGAGTTAAACATCGGGCAGGGATTTTCTGAATTAAAGTTGTAGCTTCTTCTATTGAAATATATTCTGGAGATCTTGGAGCTAGCTAAACGGAGTTGTGCAATCATTCTTAGTTTCTAGATATTTGAATTCACGACCAAATTGGAAGGATTACCAATCAATTTATCAAGTTATCCCCTTCGTCAAAAACCAATATTACACTGCTCCCGCTACCTAGGACTCCATCTGGACAAACAACTTACTTGGAACCCTCATACGAGACTTGAAAGGCAAGAAACTGCTTGTCGTTTTCGACTACTCCAACATTTAATAGACAGACATTGAAAACTTCCAAATAATTAAAAAAGACTTATTTACTTGACAGTAGTTAGACCCATTTGGCCATACGGAGTTGAGATTTGGTGCTCCGCTAAACCTTCCAACTCTTCTCGTATCCAACCCTCACAAGGCAAAATCCTTCGTAAAATCCTCAATGCTCCTAATTATGTCACAAATAAACTTATCTATAAAGATTTTAATGTTCCATATGTTGCTGATTTGTCCCAAACCAGATACCCACCCAGACTCCGTACTCACTCAAATCCACTAGTTTACCATTTAGCTTCACATTCAATTCCCGATAATCCTCCGAGACGTCTGAAAAGAAGATGGCCGAGACACCTTCTAATGTTGAACGTTTATTGAAGTGCTACTAATGAGTGGTTCTTTAAATGTTTCTGACAAGTCACTGTAATAAAGTCCTCAAATTCGCTTATTGTATAAATGCATTCAGTTAAAAATTAGGCTGTTAAAATATGCACATTAAACAACAGACCAAACCATATAAGATAACCTTAAAAACTATTTCAGCTGAAATAGATATCAATCTTACCATACGAACTTCATACCCACACAAGATCGGACCCTAGCAATTTTCATTCCTGACACAGTCTTCTATGTCCTCTTTTAATGCCCACACAAATCCATAAAGCCATATCTTAATTTTCTTTGATAATATTTTCTTAAAAATGAAGCAGGTCGTTGAAACTGTTTTAACAGTATACGAGATAGCTACATTTGGGTTAGATTGGAATCATTCATTGTAAATCGCATGAGGAAGGGGAGTCCCGAATTTTTTAATAGTCAAATATTACTTGTCCAGTTTCGCACTGATTATCCTCAGACAATCAGTCGAACCGAGTGGGTTGAAGCGGGGAAAGCGAGATCAAAAAGCGTATGATAAGTTTATTTCGTCTTGTGGGGGCCGACTATTATTTCGTGGAAAAGCCTGTGAATGATACTTAACAGAATATGTTGGTAACTTGTTGGACACCCATTCATAGTTGGAGTAGATAAAGAAGTTACGGTTTGAAATAATAATAAAATCTTAAAAAGGAAACATAAAAATTATTGGAATATTCTTAGTATGAAGAAGATGATCTAGGATGCATCCAGATGAAACAGCATGCCTGACGTTTATCGAACTGACTTGTACATACTTGTTGATAACATTCATTGTTCGCCTCCTACCTGGACTGGTTTGGTCACCCTTCAGATCTGCAAGGCACTCAATTAAAAGCTTCATAACTTTGACGTGTTTTTTCTTTCTCCTGACTACACCACAGACCATTTTCTTCTCATTATTCTTACAGAAAAGATACAGTTGGACCTTCATTATCCGGGGCTCTATTAACCGGGGTTACAATCGTTAAAATTTTTACACAATTTATTTTAATCGTTTGGTATTTTTTTTATAACAAAATACATACGAATACATAGTTGTTGATAATTTATTGTTTCATAAAAATAATGAATGGAAAAACCACGGCAACTCATATGAATGAGATGAGTCCGGTTACTATGTACCGGTTACTATATGCTAGGAACGGTAATGGTGTCTATGGCTTTTCCAATAATACTACACCAGTCCTCTCTACACAATGCCCTCAATTTCCAGTTCCTTACACCAAGTCCGGAGGTCTCCTTCAACATCTTGCAGCCAACTACTTCTTGGGCGTCCTCTCTTCCTGGTACCAAACATTGTTCCCAGTAGTAGCTTTTATGGAGCTCAGCCATCTTCCATTCTCAGTACATGGCCCAACCATTCAATTCTTCTCGCTTTTATAAACCGAACCATGTCACAGGAACCGTACATTTCATATAACTCTCTGTTTTTCCAAATCCTCCACTCACCCTCAATCATTTTGACCAACCATAAAACAAAACCATATTGATTTTGTACAGTATTAGTCTAGTACTATTGCACTGAATTGGTTTTGGCATAATTTATATTATTTATCAGATAAGACACATTATCTTTCCAGATAATTTATATTTGCTTTGATTATTGTATTTGATTTCATTGAGTTTTTGTTTTTATTTTCTCTATTTTTGTTTTCGTAACTTATCTTAGATTCTAACCTCAAGATATAATTTGTTTTTTGTGTGATATTTGAAAATATGTAACAATACTTTTATATTGTAATTTGAATTTCGCTTAAATTCCTAATTTAATTTTATTATATTTTCCTTGCTTTTATCAAATTTTTTAATTATATATACGGTATGCTAGGTAGCCATTAATTGTTCATTGTAATTATTCTTAAGGGGCAAAGGCCCCAGAATAAAATTTATTTTCATTTCATTCATTCATTCATTCATCACAGGTCCATATATTTTCCTAAGAATTTAGGACATTTATTGTGGAGGTTCACAGGGTCCATGTTTCAGCAGAATATGTCACGATAGGCCTTATTAAGGTTTATAATTATTATGGTAAGATCCATAATTACCCAAAATATTATTATTGTTTATATATATTTTCTTATACACTTTTTTTAGCTACACTCCTCATATATCAATTCATCTTCACTAGTTTGTGACATGTTTTGGGATATGTTATCCCATCATCAGACTCTTTATTTTTTCTTTTGGTGTTATCCCACCTTGTCTATCAAAGATATATATAGAAAACATAACAGTTTTTGATAGACAAGGTGGGGTAACACCAAAAGAAAAAATAAAGAGTCTGATGATGGGATAACATATCCCGAAACATGTCACATTGTAGTGAAGAAGAATTGATATAAGATGAGTTTAGCTAAAATAAAGTGCATAAGAAAATATACTTAACAAAGAAATTATTAAATCCATTATTTATTTAGTAATACATAATCATATAGCTATATTCTTGGCTTTTTAACCATCAGAGGATTAGCATACGGTATTTGGTTCCATTTATTACGTTGGTAAGCCAGCTTCGGCAGTTTATAATTTAAAATCCCATTTCTTTATTTTCTAATACTGGATATATATCTGTAAAATTTTGATGTTCGGCTTGGTTTATCAATGCCTGATTTGGAAGAGAATTGTTTTAAATGTTTTTGAACACCAACAGTCTAAAAATATTAGGGTACAAATAGATAATAGTTAGGTATCACAACACTATCGCCAACGTCAGCGGAATCGATCGGTTGTTAAGAATCGATTTTGGATCGTCGATTCTAAATACCGGTTCTTTTATCAAGAATCAGGGGAATCAAGAATCATCATTAGGTGTTGACACATCCTTAATTTCAACAAAGAGGCGGAACTACCTTGAGGAAATACATCCAGTCGATGGAGCTATTGAAACCCTTCTTTAGACTGTTTTGATTCGCACTATTTGGCAGTTACGTGTTAATAATATTTGTTAAGCGATATGATGAAACGAACGCGATTTGGTGGACCTTACCTGAGATATTTTCTGATAACGGTTACTTACGAGGTCCATGATTTTCATCCAAAAAACAGCGCCATTAAGTACATTTCCATGTAGGTTTAGTCACACATTGATACTGCAGTTTCCATCTTGATCTGGATTTATTTTGGTCTGATGTACGCCTACCGTAACATGTATCGTAAACAGCAGTGTTAATCGTTCCGATTCCTGCCCTCAAACGACATCAAAGAAAAACTGGTTCTGTAAGTCATTGGAATATATGAGCAAATATCTGAAGGTTTGTATGTTTTGGACTTGACTCCGTTTTATGTGGTAATCATTGATCACACTATTATATTTTCGATCTCTTTGAAAAACAGGTTATATATACTCACCGGTAGTATGTATTTTACATTGAAATAAGTAAACTGTCTTCTATTTCTATTAGCCGATCTGTCTATTTTTACCATTAACATTTAAAAAATATTTAGATTTGCATATTATTATTTAGATCTCATGGCTTACGTTGAAATAAAAGTGATTGGAGCATATAAGTATGGTCACTCTGAACATATTATGAGTTCCGAAATAAATTATTCAAAATGTTTTGAAATTATAAAGATTTATTAATTTTTTTTTACAGGCGAAGTGACCACTTTGGATCAGGCTACAACTTTATTTCCTCTTATTCTTTTCAATTTCCTTTAGTTTCCTCTGCCTCCAGTACTCTTTCATGCGTTCACTGATCTACTTCTTTCGATCTTCTGTTCACGTTCGTCCGCTTTTCTTCATTTCAGCTACTCCAAAATGTACCTCTTCTAACATTTGGGACTCTGTAATGTCCAATTGTACCAGCTAGCAATTGTACCAGCAACTTCCAGAGGTAGTTGAATATCTGTTTTGTTAATCCATTTTCGTTCATTAAGTACAAATGTTCCAGAAACGTAAATTTCTAATTCCGCTTCTCTGAGATTCTTTCCATATTCTGATAGACTTCATTGTTGCTTCTAAGTTTTCATCCATTTTCAGTCTGTACTGTACCCATGATCTTACTCATATTTCAAATTCTCCCTTCTATGACTTCCAGCTTCTCGAGTATATAGTCCATCGATGTTTCAATTTTTTTTTTTTTTAATATACATTTATTTAAATTGACAACTGTACAGAATATATAAATCAAGTAAATGTATTGACAAAGATTATAATAACATGTTAAAACTTGAAAAGAACTACTCATCAGTTGCACTTTATTAAAACATCTACACTAGAAGGTCTCTTGACCATCTTCGTTTCAGACGCCTCAGAGGATTATCAGGAATGGAGTGGGAAGCAAGTTGAGAACCTTACGGATTTGAGTGATTATGGAGCTTACTATGAAAGGATAGGAATCTTTATGGATAAGTTTATTGGTGAAAAAGTAAGGAGCATTGAGGATTTTAAGAAGGATTTCGGATTGTAAGGATTAAACACGAGATGAATTGGATGGTTTAGTGGACCCCCAAAGCTCAACTACGTACGTCCAAATAATCACAGTCATGTGTATGAGTCTTTTGTAATTAATTGGAAGCTTTGAACGTTTGTCAAGTAATTGTTGAAGTAGTCTGAAACCACGGGCAGTTTTTTGTCGTTTTAGTCTTGTATGTGGATACAAAGTTAGTCGTTTGTCCAAGTGGAGTCATTAAGGGATTAGTGGAATATCATTAAAGGATACTGTAGGACAGGAAGTCGTAGGTTTACGGCTTGGGGTAAACGTTATTTGGTGGGACCTGTTGTGGATTTCAATTATTTAAAGTCACTTTTTTTTTTTTTTTTCTTTTTTAAGTGCTTTGGAAGTTATCATTATCGCAAAACTCTTCTAACGCATATGCAGTGTGAAGTGACATACAGTATAGAACTTAAAATTAGAATTATTGCTTGGAAAATATTTTAAGGTATTCCACGTCTAGAAGGTCTCAGACCCTTTGATGATTTATTTTTAATTTTTTTTTTATTTATTAATTTATTTTTTTATTTGAATCACTTGATTGTTATATATATTTAGTTTGTAAGAAAATTAATTTTTGACATGAATATGTTTTTCGTTAAAGGGTCTATAAATTGTTTTGTAACATATTTCAACCTTAAAATATGTAACATTTTGATACGCTCTAGCTCTGTTGGAATTGGAATTGCTCGAAAATTTTCTGATAACTGACTTACCATTTTGAACGAAAACAGTCAGGTTTGAAACCTCTACTTTCTCTCAATTTTGTTTATTTCGAATTATTATTAATTGTTAACTTACTTTTATCATTAATTTACGTAATTTGATTCTTTTAATTTCAAAATGTAAATTGGGAAAAGCAGTACAGTACAGATAGACATGATCTATTATTTTTACCAGTTTCTTGGAGAAATTGATTTTTTTTTTAGAATATCAAAATCATCTTTATTTTAATCTCTCTCTCAATATCCTTCCAATCACTCACTCACTCATTTACTCTCTCTCTCTCTCTTTCTATGTATAAATATGCATAATCTATAGCGGGGGTTAATTGCATGTTTCAATTCCATTGGATGCAACAAGATGCAAAATTCCTGCATGCTACGTGATAGCGTGCATATGTGGGCTTTGGTATAATTTGTAACCCTTCTACATGTTCTAACGATATCAAGAATAATGCTTGCCTTAAAATGTATTTATTCATATACGCCTCAACAAAAAAATTCGAAGGAATGACAGTGGACCCTGGGCTTTGAATACATGCCTTGGACTTTTTTTTTTTTTAACTATTCATTAAAATTTACAACTGTATACAAAATAAAACAAAGAGAATAGTAAATGAGATAATAAGTCTCATAATAAATGTCCATTGCTTGCAAAGCAACTACTCTTTGATAATTAAGTTCTTTTGTAATTAATCGGAAGGTTTAAAAGTTTGCCTAGTAAATGTTGGAAAAGTCGAAATTGAAGACAGCTTCTTGTCGTTTTAGTATTGTATACGGATTCCATGTAAGACGTCTGTAGAGATGGAGTCCTAGGTAGCGTATCTGTTTAACAGGTATTAGTGCGATATCATTAAAGGATGCTGCAGGACAAGAAGTAGTAGGTTTATGACAAAGGGTAAAGGTTTTTTATGTGATTTTTTTGGATTTATTTTAATACTTCAATTTTGACAATTCATGAATATCCACGATAAGAAATTGGAGTGTAGGAAGGATATGAAGGGGTCATTATTTATTGATAACATACACATGTTATTAGTGTAATTGGTGAGGACGGCGATAGCATGAGTAGGGATGACGTTTGAATGGAAGGGAAGAAACCTAATTATTATTCATTGCTGTTAAGCTTGAAGGACGAACACTGCTGTTGTTTGTAGGCATCCTTATATTTCACTAAACAATTACATTTTCATTATAACGAAAATTATAGAGAGAGGAGCATTGAGATCTCTTTGAATCTGACAAGGGGACGTACGCAGATGTAACTCACATATTCAAATGCCGATTTGGGTGTGGGTAGTAGGGACCTATAATAGTGCAAAACTAGAGTTATAGCCGCCAATGAGCTTTAGGAGCCGAGAAAAAAAATAAAATATGAAAATCACGTTTTATTTTTTTTCTCAGTTCTACATCAAGATAGAGAAATGATTCTTTTACCTTTAATTGCAGTTATGTATTTTATTCGGTATAAAAATACTTTCGCTATGCTCAAGACACCACCCGGATTTAGGTTGCTCAAAAACTCTAAAAAAATGACTAAATTCCAAGGAAATCCGCTGTAAATCTGTGGAAATTTTTTTTCATAAACAACTGACCTCAAATTTCGATTTAATGCAATCTTTAGGGTCTCAATGCAATTTGAAATAAGAATATGGGTGAGGAAAATTTTTAAACTAAAACTGATATTATTTTCAGATTCCTCATCTCAAAAAACA
The DNA here is from genome assembly GCA_003667255.2 of Euschistus heros. Taxonomy (NCBI): domain Eukaryota; kingdom Metazoa; phylum Arthropoda; class Insecta; order Hemiptera; family Pentatomidae; genus Euschistus; species Euschistus heros. The sequence continues at coordinate 1,124,427 of RCWM02000050.1, read as the reverse complement.
CGTAGAAACAAAATTTTGTCGAAATCAAAAATAAATTTTTTTTACCTTTAAAATTTTGTATGATTTTAGATGCTGCCAATTTCTGAAAAAATGTAAATAATTTGCGCTATCTCACACATTTCGCCACCGATTGAAACCAAATTTTAAGGTCATCTAGAAGCTGTAAAACTGCATAGTTTAGCCCTAATCCGGAGGACGCGGAATTTCCCCTTATTAAGATATCTAGAAGTTATAGCTGACCTCTGATTTTTTCATTCACATCAGTTTTTGTCCACTAAAATCTGGAGTAATCCCAATGTTATCAGCAAAGATAAAAAGCAGAATGTATGCTGATTCTACTGATGCTATTACTATTGTAATCGGTTGAACGCAGCAGTTGTTATGGCCGTTAGAAAATGTTGATGAAATCTCAACTTCAAAATTTTAACCTCCTCGAAAGGGGTAAAAAAATCAATATGTTTTTATTTTAATAAAATTTCACATATAAGGATTTTATGGTAGGTTAAATCGAAATTTGAGGTCAGTTGTTCATGAAAAAAAAATTCCACAGATTAACAGCGGATTTCCTTAGAATTTTGTCATTTTTTTAGAGTTTTTGTGCAACCTAAAGCCGGGTGGTGTCTTGAGCATAGCGAAAGTATTTTTATTCCAAATAACATACATAACTGCAATAAAAGGTGAAAGAATCATTTCTCTATCTTGATGCAGAGCTGAGAAAAAAAATAAAACGTGATTTTCATATTTTATTTTTTTTCTCGGCTCCTAATGCCCATTGGCGGCTATAACTCTAGTTTTGCACTATTATAGGTCCCTAATACCCACACCCAAATCGGCATTCGAATCTGTCCGTTACAACTGCGAACGTCCCCTTGTGAGTTTCTTCATAAGTGGGGAAAAAAGCTTGGTTCGGGATTTTCTAGGATGTTATATAGTATGTATACAATGATTATGTTTAATTTAAAATTATTTCTTTATTTTTTATTAGATATTTTTTTTTTCATCTTTTATAGTTAGATTATTTGATTATCATGAGCATATTGCATAAATGGATTCATTAAAAAATATATATGGCAATTAAAATAAAAATATATAACTATTCAATTAAGTTGTAACAATGACCAAACCCAGACTTCTGACAACTGGTGCGTGATCTCCTAGACGAGTTTATTTTTTTTTTATTTCACGAAAAACACCAAGTAGTTTTAGAATCCTTGTAGAAAAAAATTAAGTGCTCATAGAATAATACATTTATATATCAACATTTGTGGCACTGTTATAGCACGGAAAATGATGGAATTATAGAAGAAGAATGGAATTCAGTTCCTGTTTCAAAATTCCTGAACCATTCTAGACTAAACGATTGCGTTATTTCAACAATAACGAAGACAAGGACGAAAAAACAAAACATTCCTCGGAGTAAAACTGTAAATATTTAAAACCCATTATATTCTGGGAGCCGTGGTGGTAAAAGATGACTTATTAATATCAAGCTAAAACTTTTGGAGAGCTCCATTAATACTAAGCCCAGCTGAATATGTTATAAGGGTTAATTCGAAATTTCAGTCACCTTTGGGCATCAAATTTTTCGCAAAAAATAAAATAAAATAACTACCGGATTATTCTTAATATCAACAAACTTCATGGTTACCTTTGCATGTTACTAATACGAGAATATATAGCCTTTAATCTGACCGGGAATACGCCATTTAAAATAATAAAAAATAATGAAAAGTTATAGGAAAGTATCAATTTAAGACTGATAGACCCCAGAAAGAAAATAGTAATACAGTTTTTTCCCATGTGCTTATGTGGTTTTTCTTTATTCTTGAATGATATCATTTATAATATTATAAATAGTACAAGTATATTTGATTATTTATTCATTAAACTTTTGCAATATAAACTTCATGAAAAAATTTTTTTGTCAGCTATTTTAGTTAAAAAGGTTTAATATTTGTCATGTTTAAGAGGATGAAACATCCAACTCATGTAAAATAAAAAAAAATATATATATATATATATATATATATATATATATATATATATATATATATTGTTTTAAACAACTATTTTATTTACAGTGAATATTGTTCAAGATCGATTTAAAGATATTTAAAATAAATTATTAACTTTTAAAATTTTTAATTTAACTAATTTTTATGCTTTCCGTAAATCAGTATATCAGAGATAAAAATATATGTATACAATATATACATACAATACATAAATGTTCTGTAAAATGATTACAATGACATGTCAATAACTTAGGAAGTACCCATTAGCAGCACCATCAAGTCCTTTGGCCATTTTCTTTTGAGAAGTCTCGGAGAGTTATCGGGTGTCGATGGGGAAGCAAGTTGGGAGAGTAGTGGATTCGAGAGGGTTAATGTATTTTTAAAATCAATAATAATATTAATGTTTTTTTTTTATCTATTTAGGGATCTGTAAATCCGTTATCATGGTTCTCGATCCCTTCGATTCTTGAAAAATCGATGATCTAATGTCGATTCCTAGGAACTCCCGATAACGCTAAGGTTGCCAATAGTGATACAGTAATTCTTCTTCACAAAGATAAAATAAAAAAGCGGTATTCTTGATCAACTCTAATGAGTGAGAAATGTAACGTTTATTGGACCAACAATACTTTGTAAAAGATAACCTTGCCATTGTCGGCTAAATGTCAGTTCCTTGAAAGTATCTATTCCCTATTGCAAAAATAAGATTAGAATTTCAAATCAGACAATAGTACCAATTTATTACACATTTTTGTTATTATCTTTTTTTCCAGATCAAGATTATTTTTCCTTGTTTTACTTGTCCATTGTGATTATCGAGCCGTAATTCTCTAAACCATTCCAAAGAAAAATCAATGCATCTATAATGCTTAATGAAAGGTTTGAGTTACATTTTCGATTACTTAATCAATAAACGAATCTCAGAAACTTTGGAATGTTCATCTTCTTAAATAATTTTTTATTTTTTAAATTACTTGTATTTTTTTTTATATTTTCTGAATTGTAATTGACTCATATATTATACTAGCTGAACTGGAGAAGTTCGTACCGCCCGAAAGTAAATGAATGTCATGTTAAATTTAACTAAACTTGTTTAAGTATTTATTTAGATAAGTAGCAGACTTGTTTAGATAAGGCAGGCGTTGTCCTTTCTTATCTATAAATATTCAATTCGAACACAAATAAAAATAAAAATAATCATTTTTTTCTAGAGCATAAAGTTTATTGTGATTTATTTTAGATCATCAAGTCTGACAAATAATGTTTTCCATTAAAAGCTATTTATCAAAGTGCATTTGGATACACAATAGTTTTTGTTTTTTGTTCTGATGCGTACAGAAATAAATGAGAGTTTTCCGTCGCTTGAGCAGGTCACATACAGCTGTCCATGTGAGAAGCATGAATTTTCCAAGTTCAGTCCACACACTTGTTTTTAGCGATTTTCCTTGTTCTTTGTTGATGGTCATTGCAAAGGTGAATCGCACCGGAAAGTGCAAACGTTTGAATGCCAATGACTTATCTGTTGAAACCATTTGGATGTGTAGCAACATTTTCGCCTTTAAATTTCCGTTATTACTGATGTAGGATCACAGTTTATATTGATTTATTTCATCAACAGATTCAGTTGTATTTTCCAAACCAAAAACTGCCATATCGCTTACCTTTTGATATGTTTGCAAATCAATTCCACCGAATTCTCGACGTAATGTTCTTTGATCGTCTTTTAGAGTAACGGTGAATACGATGGGATCTAACGATTATATCCTGTAGAAATAAAAGCATATCTAGTGATGTAAAATTCCTGGAAATTTAGAATCGAGGAAATATTCCCAGAGAATATTGTTGGAAATATTCCCGACATTCATAAATTCTCGGGAATTTATGATTAATTAGCAAGATAGCTCAAAAAACTGTTAAGAGATAGGTAAAAACAGCAATTATATGGTTAAATCAAACTCAAAAACTGAAATATATTTTAAAATAAAATTATAATTAAAAAAAAATTCCCAGGAAATTATAATTTTAAAAGTGAAATCGCTTAAATTAATAGGTCAATGAGGTAATTGTGCGATATAATAAAACACAAACACTCTTATATGTTTAAAAAGTATTATTATTGAATGTATTAAAAACATCAGAAAAATAACTAGAATGTAAACATTTTTCTAGGTCCCCTAGTCACTGCCACTCTCAATAGTTTTAGGCTTTTGGATCTGGACTTAACCTCCTCGTTAGAAATAGAAATATTTTTTTATTTTCAATGTTTTAAAGATCAAAGAATTGAGTAAATATTATTTTAAGCTTTAATCTACCTCTTGTTTATTAAAACTTTAATATACTAAATAGTGTGGCAATATTAACAATTATTGGTCTAACAATTACAACTTGTAATGTTGAAATTAAACATAAATGAACTGCGAATTTATAACAGTTATTATTTTTTTAAATTTTTAGACCTAGGATGTTTGTATATGAGTTCCAAGGATAAATTGTTTGCTAAAACATACTTGGTTTTTAAATGCTTGCCTTTTTAATAATGGTTTAGGAATCGTAATCCATTTAGTTTAGTTCTATAAATTCCCAGGATATTGTTTATACCGGAAACTAATGCATGGAATGATAGTTCTTGGATTTAAATGTATGAATTTACCTAGTTAACCTAGTTTGAAGGTTCTTAAACTGTTAGTAAGTGTTAAAACATTCAAAATCTAAAAAGTTTCATAAATTCCTGATTTCTGGAAATCTTTCCGGGCCAAAGAAACATTCCCAGGAATATTACTATTGTATAAGTTCTCTCCCACTTGGAATATTCCCGGACTATATCACTAAGCATATCTATTTCCTAAGCTAACCGCCATTGAACGAAGTGCACGTCATATATCAGAACATAGTTTTATGAACCAAGAAACCTTTACGGGAATACGTCCAACCATTCCCCAAAGTTTCATTGCAATCGGATGAACGGCTTAGGAAGGTATAAGAGACATACGGATAAACATCCATTTTTATTTAAAAGTAGTAGATAATTTATCTTTTATCCGTTTAATAATTTATTTGTTGAATTATCATTGTTTATTTTTTTAACCTCTCATATAGATCATTTTTGTTTTTAAATCGAAGAACTGACATCGATTTCGTTTGATTGAATCGAACCATGCTGGTACCGAAACATCACTGATTCTATTTAACAAGTTGAATAAAAAAAAAAAGTATTAGATTTATGTATGTAGAAAAATTTTTTTATGAATGATTATTATACTGTAAGAAAAAATCAGTTGGACACATTAAATATATACTAACAACTGAGGATAAGCACATTCATGTTGACTGATTGAGTGCTTCTGACTTGATCCTTTGACGTTTAACGTATCCCTAACAGCACAAACACTCTGCGGGGAAGGCGTGAGGGGAGAAAACCTCTCGCTGACAGGTCGGGATCAACCCCTTCAAGTAGCTTTTCCCAGCCGACTGTATGGGACCTGTCAAGGGGATGTAGGCCTGTGTACACAAGGGATGTTTACCAGCAGAATGGAACCTTTATGGGCACAATCTTATTGACCTTTATCATAGCAAATGTCGTAAAATATTATATATACGTATTTATAAGCTCGACTTTATTTTATTTTTTTTCTTATGTCCCGTAAAGCGTTTTTTCCTCATTTATTAATTGATATTTACAAATTAAAAAAAAAAAAAAAAACTTTAAAATTAAAAAAAATAAAATGCGGTATACACAATACAATGTAATGACATGCCCAAAATAAGCCAGGAATGAGACAGGAAGCAACTTGTGGATGTGGGTGAGTTTTTAGATTATTGTGGAAAGAAAGGTGGTTTGTGCCAAACCTGCGACATATGGGATCGGCTTATTTGTGATGTAGCGAAGAACATGAGAATTCTTCGAAGGATTTTGGATTGAAGTGCTTAGATAATGAAAGAATGCGTCGCGACCTACGTTATGACGCGTCATAAAGCGTGTTTCGAAAAATGTTAAAGAAAAATATATTTATATTATTTTAGACTTATTATCAATCAAAAATCACTACAAATATTGTTATATGTGAAAAAAAAATTATAATATGACGGAAGAATGAAAACAATTGAAATGAAGATCATTTTTTGGAAATAAAAATAAAAATATTTATAATCCATAAATTATTGGCCACTGCTATTAGTATTTTTTATTTGAAGACTAGTTCGGAATGTTAAACTGTCATCACCAGTTCAAAAAATATATTCCAGTTGATTCTATTCATTTTTTCGGATTAAAGTTTCAATTTGACTATGGGGTTTACGTCCCCAATAATTTAACCAGAGACATTTAACAAAAAAATAAAAAAAACTCTTTTAATTTATGAACAAAGATTATATTAAATTTATAAGCAACAAAGACTCGGTAGAGAAAATAATAAATCATGAAAAATTAAATTATCGAATAAATCGAATAAATATTTGTAATAAGGAAAACTTAAGTGATCTTCTATTCACCTGATTAATTAGCTGAACTGTCCCACAAAAATGTTTATTTTGGTAGATATTACAATCTCCTACAGTTAATAAGTAATAGTGCTATAAATATACATTCATGCTTTAGTTACAAGAAAAAGAAATTAATAATAGAACAATACTAAAAGGTAAATAAAAATAATTTTTAGAGAAAAAAACAAAACCGACTTCAAGATTAAACCTACTTACACGAACTTAACTAAAAAAAAAAAAAAAATATTTTATTTGCTTCAAAACAAAAACCGTTAAATGAAAATCAATAAAATTATCGATACTTATATACCTATTCACAATTTATGATCAGTTACACAGCAGTCGGTGCCAGCCAAGAATGGCAGTTTGATCCTGCCTCTGCAATACACTTTCGAATGGCCCGAGACAGCGGTGTGGCGGTGATGAAACAGTGGGAGGATCTTTACAATTACCATTTCTTTTCAAATTCTGTTAGTTTTGGTTGGCACCGTCTCCAAAAATAACTGATCATAAATTGTGAATAGGTATACAAGTATCGATAGTTTCACTGATTTTCATTTAACGGGTTTTGTTTTGAAGCGATATATAATTTTTTATTTTTTAGTTAAGTTCGTGTAAGTAGGTTTAATCTTGAAGTCGGTTTTGTTTTTTTCTCTAAAAATTATTTTTATTTTTCACTTTTTTATGGTGAGTGTATTTTTGTTTATATAGTCGATTCTCGATCTTCAAGCTACCCTGAAAAATAGTTCGAGTTACTAAACAAAGAATTATCGAGGTTATCATTCCACTCACCTTCATGTAATTGGGAAAATTGAACACAAAATCGGAGTTGAAATCATTACGTATATTTTTCATTAATGGGTATGTGTATGTTGTTTGTACATACATATAAAATCATTGATAAAGAAAATTAAATACCTGGTACCAATTTATCATATAACTTTCAACTGAATTGAGCTTTTTTCTGAGGGTGCCTAAAAGTAGACACCGCCTTCCACCAGTGGCGATATTTCTTTATTCTTTAGGTCGGAGATTTAGTTACTTAGAGATTTTAAATAATCATAATCATAAATATGTTTAAAATGTAAGGTTATATAACAGTGATTTTTATTAACTGGTTTTTTAATTTTTCTTAAAAAGTGCTGCGTTGATTTCAAAATATTTTTTTATAAGACTACCTCTAGTATACGGAGGTTCTCAAAAATCATCTGTATTTGTTTTTTTGTATGTATGTTACGCGATTACTCTGTCAATTCTGAATCAATTTTGATGATTCTTTTTTTAGATCGGTAGGGTATACTTAAGAGGTGGTTCCATAAAAAATATTTTGAAATCAATGCAGCACTTTTTAAGAAAAATAAAAAAAACCGTAAATAAGTGATTTTTTAAACTGTTTTCTTTTAATTTTTCTTCAAAAGTGCTGCGTTGATTTCAAAATAATTTTAATGGGACCACCTCTAAAGAATGCCCTACCCATCTAAAAAAGAATCATCAAAATTGATTCAGAATTGACGGAGTAATCGCGTAACATACACACACACACAAAAAAAAAATACAGACGAGTTGAGAACCTCCTCTTTTTTGAAGTCGGTTGATAAATAAATGAATAAAATAAAGTAATAACAACAAAATAAAAGAAACAATTAAATAAGCTTTTATTTTGTTAGATATCTGTAGAGATTTACGACTGTATACAATAAAACAAAATACATCTAGTGAATGAGGCAATAATGCTCACAATGATAAGTCAATTACTTGCAAAGCACTACTTATTGGTATCACTTCAATAAAAATTCTATATATAAGTCCCGAGGCCATTTTCTTTTCAGTCGCCTTGAAGGGATAACTGGAATAGAATGGGAATCACTTTGATATACTAGTGGATTTGAATAGTTATGGAGTATATGAAAAAATAGGTAACTGGTTTGGGCAAAATAAGCAACATATGGTGCATTAAGATCTTTATGGATATGTTTGTTTGTGACAAAGTAAGAAGCATTGAAGATTTTTAAATGGTTATGGATCGTAATAGGATACGAGACGAATTGGATAGTTTAGTGGACCCACAAAGCTCAATTCGGTACGTTCAAATAGGTCTTATTACTGTCATATAAATGTCTTTTATAATTAATGGGTAGGTATGAATGTTTGTCTAATAAATTTTAAAGGAGTCGTAAACGTCGAGCAGTTTCTTGCCGTTTTAAATAAGATAAAATTTAACAGTCATACATATTTATTCTAAGACTAAGTCATTCTATCCAGTTTTCTTTTCCAATTTTTGAAAGGTTAAACTAGGTTCCAGGAAATCCTAGCGCATCATTTGCCGTCGATTCAATGTAGGGATTGAATTCAAGTATGTGAACCGTCCAAAAACATTTTGAGCCCGAGAGGAGAAGGCCACAGATTTATCCTACGTGGAGGAATATTGGGATAGGAGGAACTGGATCGAACCAGAAGATTTCGGTTAATAGAAAGATTTAAATAAAAATTTAAAATATCAACATCAGAAAACAATTTCAATTCCGCGTTTCAAAAAAATGACAAAGGAAAACCAGAATACAAATGGAATTGATATCAGCAGATATCCCTGCTACTTAAAGTTAATAAGGATCTTTGTGGATCAGTTTGTTTGGGACAAAGTTTAAGAATTTTTCGAAGGATTTTGGATTAGTTTAGTGGAGCCCCAAAGCTGAACTCTGTATGTTCAAATAGGTCTAATTACTGTCATATAAATTAGTCTTTTCTTCTTCTTTTTCGATTTCGGCCATCTTTGGACCACGTTCAACAAATCACTCCTTGATACTCCTTCCCTTCTTCTTCTTCTCCTCCCAATACTTCCTCATCATTTCCGAATGGTGCTTCCTCCGTTCCTCCGACCACTTGCGATTCTCACCTCTCTCCCTCCTTTCCTCTGGGAGTGACTGAATTTCTTTAATTGCTTTTCTAAATAATTTTCTATTCGAAATTAATTGTTGGGTGATGATGTTGAGTGAAGACAGATCCCTTCTTATCTCCTGTATCCATTTGTTGAACGTTTTCTCTCTTCGGTTGCTGTGTTCAAAAATTTTCTTTGTCAATCTTTTCTCATCCATTCTTGTTAGGTGCCCATAGAAGGTCAGTCTTCTTTTTCTCATTGCGACACTCAATTTCTCTATCATTTCATAGATTTCTACATTGCTCTTCAGCCTGTATCCTTCTTCAGTTTTTCTTGGTCCCAAAATCTTCCTCAAAATTTTTCTTTCTTTCTTCTCCATGTTTTCCATTTCCCCTTTTCTGTTAAGAAACAGGCACTCAGAGGCATACAGGCATTCAGGTCTAATAACTGTTTTTGTAATGTCTCAATTTAGCTTGAATAGAAATGCTTTTTTTGTTGTATATGTCTTTGCTTTTCTGAAATGCAAACTCCATTTTTTTTGCCCTTGCTAGGTTTGCTGCCTTGTCTAACGCATTCGATTGAATTATTTCCCCCAAATATTTAAATTTATTTACCCGTTTAATGGTGCCATAAAAAAATTAGTCTTTTGTTATTAATTTTTGAAGCTTTGAGTGCTTGTCAATTAAATTTTGGAGTAGTCGAAAATTTAGAGTTAGGCGTAGGGAATCGGCGGCCCCATCGCACAGTCAGTAGACTGAAATCAGCCACTGGCCCTACTTACGCGTATTAAAAATTAAAAAAAAAAAAAAAAAAAAAAAAAAAAAAAAAAAAAAAAAAAAAAAAAAAAAAAAAAAAAAAAAAAAAAAAAAAAAAAAAAAAAATGAAAAAATAAAACTTGAATACAAATGGAATTGTAACAATAATATAGGTCACCCTAATCAAGAAAGGTAAATTTTAATGAAAGTTGCTAATGAAATACCAAACTGTTACTTGTGGTTTACTCTGATTCCAGTTTATACCACAGGCACTTAATCTAAATGGGGCTTTAAGGGGAAGAGACTAAGTTTATTCGGGTTAATCAGGCTTATCTCAAATCTGCAATAGTGCCTTTATCTGCTTAATGGGAGGAGGAATTTAATGCCTCTGATAATTTTAAATTATTAAGTCCACATCAAGGTCTAGACAGCTACAGTGACATCACGTGATTGACACGCGTGTTTTTCGAAACATAAGTATGTCGATGTATGAAGATAAATTTACATACGATGGTAAAAAAAAACAACATATTTTTATTACGTTCGTAATTATTTTTTTATTTATTCAAGACTATTTAAAAAATTATATTTTGCTCAGTCAAAAGGCTTATTGTCCACCCCTCCCTGACAACCATTCCATATTTATCTTCTCCCTTTCCCTAGTTCCTTTCTTCGTTACCTACTTTTGATAGATTTTTCACTCCAAGGGAGCTTACATATATTCCAAATTTTCCGTCTTTGATTTGCTACCCTTTATCAATTTCAGTGATCCAATAGTTTTCTTTCCAAAAATAGAGTACTATCTTGACATTCAGAAAAATGTGGGATTGATAAACTAATCACTAAACATTCGGACTAGAGAGGTTACTATTCAAAGAATTATTTTTGTTGAAAATAATGTGAAGCGTTTTACAATTAGTAGTCCAGTAAAATAAGGGTTTGCCGAAGAAAAAACTGCGGAACTTTTATTCTCATCGGATCTTTATGTTTTTTGGGATGCTGAATCCGAATCTGAAGTTTGCTACCACGGCAACCATCGGCTTCATATTCAAAATCGCAAAAAACCGCCAAAAAAAAAAAACCGTTATTTTTGTTTTTTTATCTATAACACGATAACGAAGCTTTTTTTCGAAGAAAGACTTCAAATATTAATTGTACTTGGAACTAGTACCTACATAATAAAAAAAAGAAATCCGAAATCGGACCATTTTTCGCGAAGTTACGTAATTGGGAAAAAATGTAGAAATTGGCCTACTTGTCGTCAGCCCCACAGCTCCGCGAAAACACGTTTGTCGTACTCTTTTGGCTATAACTCTGAAACTATTTGTCCGATACAACATTACTTTTTTTCATCTTAAAGCTGATTAAATTTACTATAAGAATCTATAAATGAAGTTTTAATCAAACCCCGTAAAATGTACATGCCAGCCCACTAATAAAAACGTACTGTTGTTTAATCCAAGTGTTTTTTGGCACATTTGTCGCTCTAACTGCTCAAATAATTGTTCGATCCCAAATTCCTTTTTTCTATCGCAAAGCTGATTAAATTTGCTATCAGATGCTGTATACGTAAATTATATTAAATCCTTTAAACCACCCAAGCTAGCACGCTAAATATGTATGTTTTGGCAAAATATGTAAACTATGACATGTTCAGTAGACTGGTGTGGGTATTTCATGGTGTTAATTATAAGTTACATATAAAAGTTATAATAGTAAATTTAACCGGCTTTATGATAAAAATATTAAATTTTGGATCGGACAAATGGTTTTGGAGTTATAGCGAATAATGTGCCAAAAAAAAATGTGTTTTACAAAAGTACGTGATTTTCAGCGCGACAGCTTTTGTATTTCAAGAATTTTGATACAACTTTCATATATATCATCTAATTGTAAATTTAACCACCTTTCTGATAGAAAAAAAAACATTTTGAATCGGACAAATACTTTCAGAGTTATAATGAAAAATGTGCCGATAACCATGGATTTAACAACAATACGGGTTTTTAGGCGTCTGGGATGCATACTTTAAGGGACTTGATTATAACTTTATTTATAGATTCTAATAGTAAATTAACCAAGCTTTTAGATGAAAAAAAGTAATTGTAGATCAGACAAATATTTTTGTAGTTATAATGAAAAATGTACTAAAAAAACTTGGATTTCACAAAAAGTATACTAGCGTACTAGTATGTGTTTTTGGCCCCTTAATCTCTTTAACTCTAAAAATATAGGTCCGATCTCAATTCTTTTATTCATATTAATGCTGGTTAAATTTATTATCAGATCCTATGTATAAAATCGTTCATGAAATTATTTTCGTACAATGTACAGTAAAATAAAAGGCCGTTTTCAGGAATGTAGTATATAATAAATACGATAATATGTATGTTAAAAATATTTTATAAACTCACCTATTGGTATTTTTCAAGGACTCCCTTTCTCGAATCTCAACGAAAAATCAAATCTAGTTGCTATAGAAATGACTGTATAATTGATCACTTTTGATCACGCCGAACGTCAGTGAAGATTTTCTGACCCCACTCTGTCAGGTACAGCTGGTACAAGGAGTTGGTAGTAATGAATAAAAACTGATCTTTAGTTCATGTTTATTATAATAACATAACATATATTTTATTATAATAACATCACTAACAACTAACACTGGGCTAATCACCCGTAAAAATGATAATAATTACAAAAAAAAATAATAACGAAAAAACAAAAAAGGTAAAAAAAAAAAAAAAAAAAAAAAAAAAAAAAGGATCTGATAATAAATTTAACTAGCATTACTATGAATAAAAGAATTTGGATTGGACCTATATTTTTAAAGTTAAAGAGATTAAGTGGGCCAAAAACACATACTAGTACGCTAAAAATCAGTACTTTTGTGAAATCCAAGTTTTTTTAGTACATTTTTCATTATAACTACAAAAATATTTGTCTGATCTACAATTACTTTTTTTTCATCTAAAAGCTTGGTTAATTTACTATTAGAATGTATATATGAAGTTATAATCAAATCCCTTAAAATATGCATCCCAGACGCCTAAAAACCCGTATTGTTGTTAAATCCATGGTTATCGGCACATTTTTCATTATAACTCTGAAAGTATTTGTCCGATTCAAAATGTTTTTTTTTTCTATCAGAAAGGTGGTTAAATTTACAATTAGATGATATATATGAAAGTTGTATCAAAATTCTTGAAATACAAAAGCTGTCGCGCTGAAAATCACGTACTTTTGTAAAACACATTTTTTTTTGGCACATTATTCGCTATAACTCCAAAACCATTTGTCCGATCCAAAATTTAATATTTTTATCATAAAGCTGGTTAAATTTACTATTATAACTTTTAAATGTAACTTATAATTAACACCATGAAATACCCACACCAGTCTACTGAACATGTCATAGTTTACATATTTTGCCAAAACATACATATTTAGCGTGCTAGCTTGGGTAGTTTAAAGGATTTAATATAATTTACGTATACAGCATCTGATAGCAAATTTAATCAGCTTTGCGATAGAAAAAAGGAATTTGGGATCGAACAATTATTTGAGCAGTTAGAGCGACAAATGTGCCAAAAAAACACTTGGATTAAACAACAGTACGTTTTTATTAGTGGGCTGGCATGTACATTTAACGGGGTTTGATCAAAACTTCATTTATAGATTCTTATAGTAAATTTAATCAGCTTTAAGATGAAAAAAAGTAATGTTGTATCGGACAAATAGTTTCAGAGTTATAGCCAAAAGAGTACGACAAACGTGTTTTCGCGGAGCTGTGGGGCTGACGACAAGTAGGCCAAGTTCTCCATTTTTTCCCAATTACGTAACTTCGCGAAAAATGGTCCGATTTTGGATTTCTTTTTTTTATTATGTAGGTACTAGTTCCAGGTACAATTAATATTTGAAGACTTTCTTCGAAAAAAGCTTCGTTATCGTGTTATAGATAAAAAAACAAAAATAACGGTTTTTTTTTGGCGTTTTTTTTTTTTTTGCGATTTTGAATATGAAGCCGATGGTTGCCGTGGTAGCAAACTTCAGATTCGGATTCAGCACCCCAAAAAAACATAAAGATCCGATGAGAATAAAAGTTCCGCAGTTTTTTCTTGAAAACAGCCTTTTGGAGCCTTATTTTCCTGGACTATAGGGAGATTAGGGTAAAATTTCGCATGTCTGTCTAGGAGTAACTGTGATATCCAGAACGACCAGAAAGGTGCTGCCACCTAGCGACACAACACGATTCATGTACAAAACATTTCTCTTCCGCACATATGCTGTCTCGCTCAATTTTGTGAAAACATTCAGTGCAGTTGTACTATTGTTATTTTCTCTCAAGAAAATTATTGTGTTTTGTGTAGTTAAATGACGCAAAGAGGTACCATCGGAAAATGTCATTATTTAGAACAAATATTAGTTTGACATGCATAATTCTCAGATATCTCCTACATATAAATATTTCAAGCAAATTTGGTGAGTTTTGGAGTAGGTAATTAAAAAAGTTTGGATGATATGACCACTTTTCCTTAGTGCGTCATATTACGCTACTCTCAGTAGCGTAATGTTTATCGGCTGGGCCCCTCCGCAAAAAACAAAATCCTGTGCCCTGTGGTTTAGTGAGGTTTTTTTTTTTTTTTTATGAAAACAAACTACCATTAACTGTCGTTATTTACCTATCTAATTTCTGTCCTCCCGATCCTTGGAGTCTCTCTCTTTTTTTTAATAGGATTTCGATTTATTTATCATGTACAAACATTCTATTTTTTTATTATTTTTACATACATAATATTCCCTTAACCGTCTCGATCTTTTCGGATAGTGAAGATTGTACTCTACTAACAATGTTTGTTTTGCTTTTTTTCCAGGTTGACATACAGATTTATTTTCGTTTCAAACGTGAGAATGGAAAAATTAAATTTCAGAGTAATTTTGTTTTATGAGTATAAACTTGCTGATTCCGCTACTCAGGCAGCAAGTAATATAAATCATGCTATTAGCGAAGAGAATTATAACAAAAAGAACCATTCGTTGAATTCGTTTCACCTTTTTTAAACCTGGTTGGATGTCGATAGGTGTATTGAAAAATACGGTAAATATTTTGGTTTGTTACTAATTTTAATTTACTACCTTTAAAAGGAAGTTATGCCATTCAATTTGCATTATTTTATATTATTTTTTTAAAACATTATGCAAGAATTATTAGGTAAACCCCCAATTTATTTTATCAAAGTCGCGGAGGATTTTCTAGTATATAGTGATGACCATTGGTTTAGCATAAAAAATTGATGTTCTTTATTTGACTTTATTTTAATGACTAAGAAAGGAGAAAAACAGTTTGTATAACATGCTATAAATTATTGATTCAGTTAGGATTGTATTTATTTGTTCAACAAAAGACAAATAAACTACAGAAGATTTTATCAAATTACATGTTTTTGATTTAGGGTAAATAAAGAGGTAGTGATACTTTCATTAATAGTCACTACAGGAATTTCTATGACGCACCAAAATTTAGGCGGCTGTATCTTAGTTCACTATAATAATGTGATATCAGGTCGTAGGTTTACTACCAGAATTATCGGCAGTATTAAGCTAAGAGGTTTTTGAGAATAATTATTTAAAATACACCGCTAAGCTAGTAAATTTAGATAATTACTTTGTCTCTTATTTATGCTTAAGAAATATGATATTAATTAAAAATTTAAACACTAAGTTGGATCACAGTATTTTTCCATTAAGTCTTTGTTGTTTTCACTGCATCAGATAACATCATAAAAAGTAGAATAAAATTTAAACAATATATATAAATAAAATTGATTTTATTACATTAGAATCGCTAAGTTATCGAAGTCATGTTAAAAGAATGATACTGATTTTAGGTAATTTTTTTTTTCTCCTGAGCATTAGCTTTTAGTTGAGGGATGAGGGCCAGGTGGGAAGGGCGTCTTCTGACATTCAACGCCCATTTATCTCGAATGGAGAATAGAAACTGAGGAGGTGGCATGACACCATTAAAATGGTGTTCCTAGAATCGACATCAGAATGGTTTTGATCATTAAACTTTTTTGGAGATTTTTAATTTTAATTTGTATATACATAATTTTTTTTATCAAATGTGTGTTCTATAAATTCTAGTCTGCTTAATATGAGCAAATAAAAAAAAAATCCATTGTCCTTATCCAGCCCGGAGGACCTAAGCCTAGCGCGTAGGGGTTAGAAATGAACCATTACTTGCCCAATCCGTTGATATTTAAAGTGGAAACAAAAAGAATTGAAGCACATTGACAAGTAAGATAGAAGTAAAGAACATAAAAAACATAAAAATTATTTAATTTTCATTTATTGATATTTATAACTGTATAAAAAAATATACATCAAGTAAATGTGTTGATAGTGAATACAATGACATGTAAATAACTTATGAAGAACTACTAACTATTAGCACTTCAATAAAAATCTACACTATAAGGTCTCTGATCCACCAGACGCCTCGAAGGACTATCAGGAATAGTGTGGGAAGCAAGTTGAGAAATTAGGGGATTTGAGTGGTTATGAAGCTTACTATGAAAGGATAGATATCTGGTTTGGGCTAAATCTGCAACATATGGAACATTAAGATCTTCATGGATAAGTTTATTGGTGAAAAAGTAAGGTGCATTGAGGATTTTTCGAAGGATTTTGGATTGCAAGGATTGGATACGAGATGAAGTCATGTATATTAGTCTTTTGTAATTAATTGGGAGCTTTGAACGTTTGTCTAATAAATGTTGAAGTAATCTGTAACGACGGGCAGTTTCTTGTCTTTTTAGTCTTGTATGTGGATTCCAAGTAAGACGTTTGTCCAAGTGGAGTCCAAGGTAGCGGATCTGTTCAACAGGGATTAGTGGAATATCATTAAAGGATACTGTAGGAGAGGAAGTCGTGGGCTTACGACGAAGGGTAAAGGGTTATTTGGTGAGATTTATTTGGATTTATTTTGATTCTCCATTTTTGATACCATTCTTGAAGGGTTAGGATATGGGATTGGAGTGTTTGGGAGGCAATGAAGGGATCGTTGTTAACTGATAATACACGTGTCATCAGCGTAAATGGTGAGGACAGTGGTAGGATGAGTTGGAATGTCAGCTGTATACACCGTGTAGAGGATGGGGCCTAGGATACTAATTTACATTTTAAAATTAAAAATATCAAATTACTTCAATTAATAATTAATTCAAATTAACAATTGATCATTATCCATGAAAAACAAGGTTGAGAGAAATTAGGAGTTTTAAACGTAAATTTCATACAAACCAATCTAGCTCATAAGCGGTAGGTCCTAGCAATGAAGGTTATATAACAAAAAAAAATTTTCCATTAAATTTTCGATATGGATACCGGTGACAAATTTTTTATTTAAACCAAAATAGGTCCTTTACAGTAGGTCCTAGACACAGATAATATATAGAAAAAATTATTCTCCATTAAATTTTATAACAGGGATTTGTTGTCAAATTTTCGATCAGAGCAACACCAAAAGAGCTAGGGAGTTTCAAAAGCCTCAAAACTTGAAAAATGAAGGCAAACGCTGCCATTTTTCATTCGAATCAATATAGATCCTAAATGGTTTGTCCCAGCGAGAAATCTTATAAAATAAAAAATATTTTCCGTTAAATTTTTGATTTGGAATCTTTCGACAAATGTTCAATATGAGCAACACCAACAGAGCTAGAGTTAAAATATTACATTTTCGAATTTGAAAAAAACGTTACACCAAAAAAAACGTCGAACCCCAATTATCAAAAGAGAAAATTTCACTGTCTATAAATAAGAGTATTTTTTTTCCTGTACTACTACTAGCGATGAAGGGTATTGAGTTAAGTACTGGGCAAGGAAGTAATGCTTCGAGATAAATGGTAGTAGAAGAAGGTGATGAGGTCAGCAGTCAAGCTCGTTACTCTAATTGAAGAGCACCCATACATAGAGGCTGTCCAAAGAGGGTCTCCAGATCCCGAAGTCATCCAGGAATAAATTTTTTGTCTTCAGCGGGACTCGAACTGGGCCCCGATTGTAGGTTAATGCCCTACTCGCTCTCCGCAAGAGGACATACATAATCAAAAGTATGATGTATCGTACAATTACGTCTTTGTGAATTCATTTAAGCGGAATTTTAATTGCTTTAACTACACTAAAACATTCTTTAAGTCTCATCAAAGACAATTCAAACGAAGAGAAAATCCTAAACAGATTTATGCCGACAGAGCTAACGATCAGGAAAAGGCGGCCATTGAGACAGGTTTGGAAGGATTCTGCGAAGGCTTAGCGTGTTTGCAATGATCCGGGCTTGGCCACTACGAAAGAAGAACCGCTAGACGTTTACGATCTACCAAGACGTGAGGATATGGAGAGGCTAATTAAAAAATGCTATAACGGTCATAAGCATGACATGAACGGTGAAGGTTGCCCAAGAAGGAATCGGGAAGATTCCATAAAGAAAAATAAGGGCAAGGTAGGTTTTTCGGAAGTCTGAGTAAAGCGAGCTGTCAGTTGAGTCTATGTATGGTGAGTAGAAAATTTTATAGCTTTCTAAAACTGTGCGAGCCGTCAGATAAATATTATTAATTTACTTATTATAAAGGTCAGCTTTACGATTTGAATTAATCTCATAAAAGGAGATAAATAATTTTAAAAGAATCTGCCACCACTTCATTTTATATATTTTAAATAAGTACTATGAAATACTACTTTCCTCATCCCCCCCTCCAAAAAAAAAAAAAAAATAAACGAACAAAACGTAATATATTTTGGTGACGCAGTCACTGACTCCAAATCTAATACAAATGTTATTAATAGATCTTTTACACTCTTAATTATGAAATTATGCTTTAAGTTCAATTAATCTTCTTTTCCGTTTTCAGCGTCTGCGAGGTGGCCATCAGGCACCTGGCGGTATTTTCGCATGATTTGTCTTGGTATGCTATGCGACTCAATATTTCAATTTATTCATTTCATATTATAATCATTTTTTTTCGAAACGATAGCCTGTGGTCATTGAAAACAAAGCAACCATGTCATAGTTACAAATAATTTACAATCAAATGAAATGACACCAATTATAAACATTGCCCAATTGTTTAAACTATGGAGGTATGTTAGCTCAGTAGGTAAGGCATTGAACTCTCAATTCTGGGGACCGAGTTCGAGTCCGGCTGTAGGCCTAAAATTTATTTTACCTTCGGGGGCACTCCTAGCCTCTATGTAAACAAAATAATTCTTGTAATAGTTCTGCTAATGTCTGGTCATTATTTTTAAGCAGTTATCTGCTGGTAACGAAATGTTGGAATAAACTAGTTTATTTTGTATATTAATATAGTTAAATGTGAGTATGTTTTTCTCCAATAGATTTCTAAGAGGTACATGGTTAAAATCGTTGCAGAAGAAATGTTAATCCTTTCTAGTCAGCTTTCGTTTCTCAAGGTTCAGGTAACTGATTCCCATCCTCTATACATTTAGTTATACTACAGTCGTAATTTAGTTATACTACATATTATGTAGCATATCTACATTATGAATCGTCATCAACTCTTCAATTACATCAAACTATTAATTTTAATTACAACGAATCCTCCTAAAACTAATGATCATCACGAAATGATCTATAAACATCATAATCATCTAATAATATTTGGTTTATCTGTTGAAATGATCATTTGCCAGGGACTTCATCTGGACAAACATCTAACTTAAATATGAGTGAAGTCGTTTCTAACTATGGCTTACTGAAGTTCAACTACACAACTATAATCACGACATAATCTCGAAGAGCTTTAGGGCTTATCTAAACTATCGAATTTATCTCATATCCAGTTCCTGTAAACTAGAATCCTTCATGAAATTTTAATGTTATAAATGAAATCCCTGTAATTTTCTCAATTTTGAGTATTGGCCTGAAATGGATAAACCATAATGAACACCATAGTCACTCAAATCCATTAGTTTCTAGCTTTGCCTCCTGATAATTCTCCAGGGCGTTAGAAAATAAGATCTCCTCGGGAGTAATACCTATACTTTTAATTTTAAATTATTACATAAAACATTTATTTTAGTTCAAGCAAAAAAGCTTAAAAAACTGCGCCAGAAAAAAAAAAATATCACATATTTATGAATTTTATTATAGTTGTTGATTGGACTGTTCTGTCATATTCAGTATGACAACATATTCAAAGCCTTATTACTGGGAGATCAACGGAAGGGCGCACCTGGGCGGGTGGTTCAAATGCTTTTTTTTTTTTTTTTTTTTTTTTTTTTTTTTTTTTTTTTTTTTTTTTAAATGAAATATTTCTGAAACTATCACTATTCAAAAAAACGTAATGCGTATTTTTTTCAAGTCTATCCTGTAAATATAATATTAAAATATAACAACTTCCCAACAAGACAGATTCTGACTGTGTTTTATATTTTTTTTTACTGTATTGAATTATTAGTTTTAGAAATAAATGGGAATGAAATTGCAGTAGAAAATTCACATAACAAATATGAAAGTTGGAAGATCAAACATCCCTAGCTTAGAAAATTAAAATTTGCATCCCTCCTTTATATCCTGAATCACTGTTTATACAAATATTTATAAAAAAAAATTTATAGATAATTATGTGCATTCTAATTATGTAGATTATGTTGGATTGAACATTTGTTGAAAGTTTAAAAATCAGAAATTCAATGGAAAATATGTTTTGTTATATAGGTTTTATCGCTGGGACCATTTAGGAGCTATAGTTGTTTGAATGAATACAATCACGTTTGCATACATTTTTTAAGCGTTAGGGCTTTTTTGACACATTCTATCTCTGTTGGTGTTGCTTGGATCAAAATTTTTAAGCAGTTTCCTATCAGAAATTTAATGTTAATTTTTTTTTCTTTATAACTTTTGTCGCAGTTCCTTCCCAAGCGTCCTTTCCAACATACCCAACCTCCATAGACCAAACAACCACTAACGTCCCAAGATGGGATCCCTCCCCAACCAACACTTCCGGGCCAACAAATCCTCCACATCCTACTCCAACCCAAAATCCAAGTGATATCAACTTCATCCTCCCATCGTTCTTGACAGAACTGAAAGAAACTATAAGACCTCTCATTTCCCTTCCCACAAGAGTCCTTTCTGAAGTCCCACTCAACATCCCAAAATGAGCAAAAAGCCCCTTTCTGTCATTTTATGGAACGCAAACGGACTAAAAAATCACCGAGACGAACATATTTCTCCACGACAATCAAATCGATATTGCCCTACTGACTGAAACTCACTTTACTCAACAGATACATTTTTACATACGTGACTACATCATTTACAGATCTGATCACCCAGACAACACCTCCCATGGTGGATCCTTTATCCTTATCCATAAATCAATACCACATTCCTTTGTCCCTTCTACTTGAATTGACGCCATTCAATACACCTCTATATCCAACTCGTCCTTTCCATCTAACATTTTCAGCTGTATACTGCCCTCCTGGAAATTCCCTTTCTCATAACCTCCTTGATTCCTTATTCCGATTCCTCGGACCGCGCTTTATTGCAGGAGGAGATTGCAACGCCAAACACCAGCGATGGGGCTGTCGAACATCCAACTCCCGCGGCAGTATCTTATCCCGTATTTCAACCTCCAACTGTTATTCAGGCCTCTTACCATTAAACCCTACCTATTGGCCTACATCGCCAAAAAAAACATCCCGATATCATCGATATATTCATTGCTTCCCAAATTTCCACCTCTCATACCTCTGTCAAATCCCTGGATGACCTTTAATCAGACCATAGCTCTGTTCTGCTTCTCTTGCATTCAAATCCTGTTCCTAAACCCTCTCATCCTAGACTGATTACGGGACGAGTAGACTGGGACAAAGTCCGTTACGATCTAGAAAACAAATTAGACTTGAAAATTTCACTCAAAACAAAACATGACATTGACACCGCCATAGATAAACTTACCACATCAATATCCAACAGCATTAATGATAACACCTCACACAGAACAAATTTTAATTCTCTTCAGACTAACTTGCCACACCATATACGCGACTTTCTAAGAGAAAAGCGTAGAGCGCGGGGAATCCTTCAGATAAAAATAATTACTGTAAACTAACAAACAAACTTAAGACAGAAATTAAAAAATACAAAATTCAAAAAATTGCAAGACTATACAGAAAAACTTAATACCACCGTCAAATCTTTATGGAATACCACCAAAAAACTTCTGAACTTCAAAAATCACAATCATCCTGTGCTAACCGAATCCCAAACCTGGTCAAAATCTGACGAAGAAAAATCACTCATTTTTGGCCAGCACCTTTTCCAAACTTTTGACCCGCATCCTGATATTGTTAATCCTACTCACTTAAAATATACAGAAGCAGAACTAAATATTCCACTCCAAATGTCTCCTCCCCCTAAAGCATTCCATCCTTCTGAAATATCAAACATCATTCAAAGCCCCTGGACACGACCTAATTACATCCCATATCCTAAAACTCCATCCTCGAAAAGCCATCCTATTCCTAACATACCTATATAATGCTGTTCTCCGTACCACATATTTTCCTGACTCCTGGAAATTATCCATAGTTAAGATGATTCCAAAACCCAAAAAGCCACCAGAGCTACCATCCTCATACCGTCCTATTTCCCTTTTGCCAATCATGGGCAAAATTCTTGAAAAACTAATTTTAAAACGCATGTATCCCATCCTAGATTCCCATCATGTAATCCCGGATCACCAGTTTGGATTCCGAACATCACACTCCTCCATTCAGGAATACCATCGTGTGGTGGACGATGTCTCCTCCGCATTGGAGCGCGGAATGTACTGCACGGGAGCATTTCTCGACATGGAACAGGCCTTTAACCGAGTCTGGCACCCAAGACTGCTTTACAAGCTCCGCAAATTCCTTCCTTTAACATTCTTTCTAATTATCCGCTCCTATCTGAGTGATAGAACTTTCAAAGTAAACCATAAAAATTCCTATTCTCCCCTCTTTGCCCAATCTGCCGGCGTTCCTCAAGGTAGTATCCTAGGCTCCATCCTCTACACGGTGTATACAGCTGACATTCCAACTGATCCTACCACTGTCCTCACCACTTACGCTGAGGACACATGTGTGTTATCAGTAAACAATGACCCCTTCATTGCCTCCCAAACACTCCAATCCCATATCCTAACCCTCCAAGAATGGTGTCAAAAATGGAGAATCAAAATAAATCCAAGAAAATCTCACCAAATAACCTTTACCCTTCGTCGTAAGCACACGACTTCCTGTCCTACAGTATCCTTTAATGATATTCCACTAATCCCTGTTAAACAGATCGGCTACCTTGGAGTCCACTTGGACAAACGTTTTACTTGGAATCCACATACAAGACTAAAAAGACAAGAAACTGCCCGTCGTTATAGATTACTTCAACATTTACAACAAACGTTCAAAGCTACAAAAGACTAATATACATGACTGACAAACGTACGTTTTGGGGCAAAGCTCCCAATTTAATTACAAAATATTGCTAAATAGACTAATATACATGACTGTGAATAGACCTAAAATCTGGACGTACGGAGTTGGACGTACTTTTTGGGGCTCCACTAAACCATCCAATTCATCTCGTATCCAATCCTTACAATCCAAAATCCTTCGAAAAATCCTCAATGCACAATACTTTGTCACCAATAAACTTATCCATGAAGATCTTAATGTTCCATATGTTGCAGATTTAGCCCAAACCAGATATCTATCCTTTCATAGTAAGCTCCATAACCACTCAAATCCCCTAATCTCTCAACTTGCTTCCCACACTATTCCTGATAATCCTCCGAGGCGTCTGAAAAGAAGATGGCCCAGAGACCTTCTAGTGTAGAATTTTTATTAAAGTGTTACTGATGAGTAGTACTTTTCATGTTTTGTCACGTTATTGTAATAGTTAACAGCACATTTACTTGATGTATAAGTTTTGTACAGTTGTAAATTTCAATAAATTGTTATTAAAAAAAAACAAAAAAAAAAATTTTGTTGCTAGGACCTACCACTTAGGAGTCTTATTGGTTTGATTTTTTTTTTTTTTTAATTACGTTTGAAACCCCTATTTTCTCTAAGCTTTGTTTCGAATAATCATTAATTGTTATTTTAATTTAATTATTATTTAAATAATTTGATCATTTTAATTCTAAAATGTACATTGAGCAGCAGAGTATAAATAGACATATCTATGATTTACTGTTTTTCCCAGTCAAGGAGAAATTGCCTTTTTTTTTTGAATATTTAATAATCAAAAATCCAAAATTGTTGACAAAAAAAAAGTACATTTTACAGAGTATAAAAAGTAATTTAATAGTTTAAAAAACAAAACAATAAAATAGAAGTGCATTACTTGAAACAATGACTACTTCCAGTGATTTAATGTTCGAGTTCCGAGAAGTCGGTTGTAAATTCATCTCGAGTTACTCTAATTTGTCAACCCGTCTCCTGAAACTTTCCTTTTTTTTTTTCTTCCATTATCCTTCATAATTTGCATTCTGTTGTCAGTTTACCACTCCTTTCTGTTTCCTCAATTTGTCAGCCCGCCTCATTAAGAGGGCCGCTTCTGTTTTCCAATACAGTGAGCCAATTCCGTTCGTTTGTGATTCTTTTCTATTGCTTCTTAAGTAAGGGCCCTTTTATTTAGTGGTTTCTTAATCTGCTTAAATCTTCCTTTTCTAATTCTAACTAGTATTGTAGAATAGTTGTAAATAGCGTCATATTGCCGTTAAATAACTGACTTATTTAGAATAATTAACCAAACAGTAATGATTTTATTTTTTTGTTTTGTATCCATTTTTTTTTAACTATTGAATTATTTTGTATAACTCTGTAAACCTTATATACTTGTCAAAGATTTTTGTTGCAAACATTGATTGATGCCATAGTTGATCTAAAAAAATAAATAAATAAATAAAAGAAAAGGACGAGTAGATCGTTATTGATAAGTTTATGTATGGTATAAAGAGGAGCGAAAATAATTTTAGGAATGATTTTGGAATGCATGGGTTAAGTACGAGAATTGGATTGTGTTTAATTTTGAAAAATGTAAATTTTCCATATATAACAGAAAATTAAAAATAATCAATGTATACCTAACAAATTTTATTTATTCACCCTGATTTATCTTTTAATAAAAATAAACGTACACCAGAACCAGAACGAATATTTCTTCATATGTACATATAAATTAGAGATGGACCGACTACGATTCTGGCCACATAGTCAGTAGCCGACTAGTCGCCAAGCAAGCTCGCAATGTTCGAGAGGCTTCGTATATAGCTTTTTAACAGTCTGTACATGCAGCAACAGATTTTGGTGCTTCTTTTGATCTTATATTGTTTGTTTGATAAAGCAAAAGTCAGCGATTTGGAATGTGGAAGATGAGAGTGGAAGACAAAATGGAAAGATACAGTAAAAGAGGGCATTGCCAGACATGGAATATCGGATGAAGAGCAGGAATGTGGATAACGAAAACGTCATAATCAAATAAATCATAATAAAAAATAAGAAGGGACTTTTCCTATTAATATCTGCCTAGCAAAATATTGCTAAATAGGAAAGAATTGTAAAATACAAAAAAAATATTTTTAAAAACCATAATTCAGACTACTTCAACATTAACTAGAAAAATGATCAAAACTAATTCATTACAAAATACTTATTTACATGACTGTGATTAGGCCTATTTGGACGTACGGAGTTGAGCTTTGGGGCTCTACTAAACCATCCAATTTATCTCGTATCCATTCTTTACAATCTAAAATCCATCGAAACATTCTAAATGCCCCTTAGTTTGTCTCAAATAAACTTATCCATAAAGACCTTAATGTTCCATATGTTGCTGAGTTAGCACAAACCAGATACCTATCCTTTCATAGTAAGCTCCATAACCACTAGTTTCTCAACCTGCTTCTCACTCCATTCCCGATAATCCTCCGAGGCGTCTGAAAAGAAGATGGCCTAGATCTTCTAGTGTTGAATTTTTATTGAAGTGCTACTGATGAGTAGTTCTTTTCAAGTTTTGACATGTTATTGTAATCGTTATCAGCTCATTTACTTGATGTATATATTTGTACAGTTGTAAATTTCAATAAATTTATATATATAAAAAAAAAACAAAAAACATAATTGGATTCTTTAATTTTAATTTAATTTATCAAATGGTTCATCCTATTGCAGTATTTGCAAAATTATACCACCCATACTATTTGGTGATTTATCGTATGCAATATTAGTTATCGGTGAGCCTAACATCTAACAAAAAAGTAGATAAGAGTTAGGAAAAATGTAATCATAATTAAATATTTGAAAATTAATTTTTCTAGAGTTATTAATTTAATTTAATCACGATTAATTCTTTTAATTGATTTTCAGTCTATTAAATCATTAATTGATTAAAAATGAAATTTCAGATTTAATTAGGATTATAATAGATGATTCCAGGAAATTAGTAGTAAAATATTTAATCATGATTAAACTTTACTTAACTCTGCTTTCAATACAATTCTCTGAAATGAGAATATTAATCGCTGAAAAAATATTTGTTAAACTGTATTCTAAACTAGAAATTCTTGTATTTTAAATTGATGGCAGTCTGGTAAACTATTTGCAAGTATGTCTTCAGCCTCTTCAAAATCTCACCTGTAACGGAAGATGATGCTACGGTAGTAACTCCTGAGATAATTTCAAATCTACCCTTGAAAATTCCTGGCTACCGTATCTTCCATATTTAGAAGATTTTCTGGCACGAAGCTAATAAAGTATGAAATACACCATTTGTATGTCTCCAATATAGTTTTATAGCCAAGGCTAATGTAAGCAAATGCATACGTCATAACAACTCTTATCTGTACATACAGCTACTTTAAGTGCAGTAGTTTGTTTATACGTGCCGCGGTACTCATTCCTCTCGAATATCTAAGATGGAAGTACATTATGAACGTTTGATATAGGAAATCGAATCATATTTCTAGTTTTAAATTATCGCTCAATGTTGTTGCCTTCTCGTTTTGCTTATCTCACTAAGGAAATAGCGATCCGGAGTCCATTCTCAGTTTCAAGGTTCGGAGTCAAATCACAACACGAAGCAAACTAAATTATAAGAGAGGCTACGAAATTTCTTCTTTTCAGACGCCTCGAAAGATTATCAGGAATGCAGTGTGAGAAAAGTTGGGGAACTTGTGGATTCGAGTAGGTATGGAGTTTACTAAGAAAGGGTAGGTGTCTGCTTCGTGCAGAATCAGCAACATATGGAACATTAAGATTTTTATGGATAAGTTTGTTTGTGACATAATAAGAAGCATTGAGGATTTATTGAAGGACTTTTGTTTGTAAGGATTGGATACGAGAGAAATTGGAAGGTTTAGTGGAGCCCCATATTTCAACTCCGTTTATCTAAATGGGTCTAATCAATGTCATGTAAATACTTATTTGTAATTTATTGGGAGATTTGAACGCTTGTATAGTTAGACTATTCGGAAACGAGCAGTTTCTTGTCTTTTAAGTTTGGTATGTATATAAAACATTAAATATATCATATAATAATCTCAGATCGAAATAAACTAACAAGAATAACAAAAATTTAAATTTCGTATAGATGAGAAAAGGCTATTAAATTATTAAGGATTGCTATCTATTATAAATAGGGCAACACTATACATCTTATAATTTATGAATTATTGTTAAAGGATTGATTACCCGATCTCCAAGACCAGAGGTAGGGTGTTTAACAAGGGGTCTTGTCGGGCATGATGAAGTCAAATATTTTCCCGAAGCTCGTTGGCTGCTGGGAACATTTATCAGCGAATTCCAATTCCCTCTTGGTAATCATTTAGAAAATTTAACTCAGTTATAAATTATTTCCGTTTCACGCTCAATACTTGGAGATGGTGAGAATAAAATTATTAAAGTGTCAAACTAAATATCAGGTTAAAGTATCGATAAACACAAAACATTCATTATTAACTGAGAATTATAAATTAAAATAATGCATTATTAAGTCTAAAAATAAGTAGAAGGTTTTACGTTTCTCGTCAAAATAAATATATTTTTCAATCTATACTTGTGTCAGTGGGTACAATCAGCAGATTGTTATTTTATAAACAATTTTTTTTTCTATTTATTTATTAAAATTTACAACAGTATATAAAAAATAAATATGATAATAGCCTTCAAAATAACATTATGGTTGCTTGTGAAGCATCTACCCACTGGTAGCACTTTAATAAAAGTTCTATATGAGAAGGTCACGAGGCCATCTTCTTTTCAAACACCTCGGAGGGTTATCGGAAATAGAATGGGAGGCAAATTGAGAGAATAGTAGATTTGAATGGTTAAGGAGTTTACTATGAAAGGATAGGTACCCGGATGGGGCAAAAATCAGTGACGTATGGAACATTAAGATCTTTATGGATTAGTTTATTTGTTACAAAGTAAGGAGCACTGAGGGTTCAAGATGAATTGGATGGTTTAGTGAAGCCCAAAAGGTCAACTCCGTACGTCCAAACAGGTCTAATCACTACCTTAAAAATGTCAGGTTCTTCGTTAATTTTGTCTGAATTTTTTTTACGTCCAACTATAGTTATTCTGCTATAACTTAAACAGGCTGTCGCGCCTAAATTGTATATTTAAGGAACAATTATACATAGAATTATTTTTAGAAAGTTTAATATAGTTTGTATTAGTATAAGGATTTTTTTTATTTTTATAAAAATGTAATCTTTATCGAGAAGCACTCATTTCTGTTTTCGAGGTATAGATTTTTTTTTTTAATCTATTCATTTTAAAAATTTATAACTGCATTAAAAAAAAACAAAAAAACATATATTAAATGTGGTTTGACGTTCAGAAAATCATGCCAATTGCTTGTAAAGCAGCTACATATAGGTAGTTCATTTCAATAATACTCGTAGTTCTATATCAGAAGCGCTCAAGGCCATTTTATTTTCAGACGCCTTTGAGGGATGTAATGAATATAATTGGCAGCAATTTGAGAAACTTGTGGATTCGAATTGTTATAGAGTTTACTCTAAATAGAAAGGTATCTGTTTTGGGCTTAACCAGCAACATATGGAATATTGCGGTCCTTATGGATCAGTTTGTTTGCGACAAAGTAAGGGCCTTTTTTATTTCATAAACAAAAAATAAAAATAAAAATTTTCAATAATAACGAGATTATTATAATCTATTGATCATATTTGCAGTTGTACCATCATATTTCCCAAATCACGAGGGAATCTATTTTTATTCTTGAGCAACTTTCACATTACCGCGATTCATTACCACTAATAACGACGTTTGGTATCATCTCTCGTTTTTCAGAACTTTGACTACGGATGCATAGTATATGGAGGACTGTCCGATGGGCTCGAAAAGAGATGTACAAGACTAATAAACTGTTTTATTAGTGGGGTGGCTTTACCCCAGTTTCCGACGTCAATACTTGCTAGGTATTCTCATATTCCAATCCTTGAAAACCAAAAAACCCACCTATATTCATGACCTTACCCTGCGCTCCTCCATCCACTTGTTAAATACTAGAACCCAACCCATCAACCTGTACACTCCTGCGCATAGAACTGCATCCTTCGAAAGATCCTTTATTATCCGTGCTTTCTCTTTATGGAATTCATTGCCCACTCTTACTTCCTTTAAACATCATCTATTTCTTTACCTCCTGCATTTTCAATCTTCCAAGCAAATGTAAAACATGATTATTTATGTAATATCCATTATAATAGTGTACATAAGAAGTATCCTTTTCAAGATTTCTTAGTTATTTTGTAAATCATAATTTAATTATTAATCAATTTGTATTATTATTATTTATTTTGAATAATTATTATAGCCAGATTATTGTCCTATGTACTGTTATATGTTATTCATAGAGGGCAAGTTGTCCCAGAATAAAGTTCATTTTCTTCTTTCTTCTTCTTCTTATATAAATTGTTAGATAATTGGTTAAAAAAATCTTCTCGTGATGAAATTAAATCTTGAAAGCAGTAAAATAAGTGCCATAAATATCCATCCATAATTGAAGAATTAGGGTGAGATTTACTGTGGCTTAAGTTAACCTTCAAGCTAAGTTGGTATTTAATCGCTGCTTAACAACCCAAATACTAACTCTACTTATAACTTTTAATGAGATATTGAGTCGAAGAGGAGAAAGGGGGCGGAATGAAGTGGCTGCTTAAATTTGCAACCAGTTTTCAGGAGCTTAGTTTGTCTTCGTAACTTCCCTGGCTACGGTTGGATTAACAGGAATGTTCGAATGTTTTGTTTATCTAGTCTCATATATGATATCTAAAATCATGTCAATACATTATTTGTTACTGATACATTTTTTTTTCCTTTGAGATGATATTTTATAAAGGGTTTATACTAAAAATAGATTTTAAATTACAGCTATACTTCTAGGTAAAACAGTTAGTCCATAACGATGGTGATCATTATCCGAGCTAATGTATAGTCTAGTAATATTAATTAATATAAATGGAATATATTTAGAATCTGGTAATTTCAAAAGCAGTAGAAAATATTATCGAATATTTTTTTTTTTTTGAGACTATTTCAACATTTACTAGACAAACGTTCAAAGCTCCCAATTAATTACAAAAGACTCATTTACATGACTGTAATTATATCTATTTGGAAGTAATCATCTTGTATTCAATCCTTACAATCCAAAATCCTTCGTAAATTCCTCAATGCTCCTTACTTTGTTACCAATAAACTTACCCATAAAGATCTTAATGTTCCATATGTTGCTGATTTAGCCTCACCAGATAACTATCTTTTCATAGTAAGCTCCATAATCACTCAAATCCGTTAGTTTCTCAACTTGCTTCCCACTCCATTCCTGATAATGCTCCGAAGCGTCTGAAACGAATATGGCCTGGAGACCTTCTAATGTAGAAGTTTTAATAAAGTGCTACTAATGAAAATTATCAAATGAAAATTTTTTATTTTAGTTTTTGTTTACACAATAAGTAAATTAGCGGAGCTGTGAAAATTTTTTGAAAGGTTTTTAATTTTTTTTTCAAATATTTATTGATATTTACAACTGTACACATTATATAAAACAAGTAAACTTGACACTAAAGTAAATTATTACATTGATACGTTTTAAATTAGGTCTCTTGGCCATCTTTTGTTTAGGCACCATGAAGGATTATCTGGAATAGAGTGTGAGCAATGTTGAGAGACCAGTGGATTCGAGAGGGTATGTAGTTTAATATAGAAGGAAGGTTTGGGCCAAATCAACGACATATGGAACATTAACACCTTTATGGATAAGTTTGCTTGTGACATAATAGATACCATTGTGGATTATTCAGGCACTGTATGTCCAAATAGGTATAACTACTATCAAGTAAATGAGTCTTTTGTAATTAATTAAACGCTTGTCAAGTAAATGTTGATGCAGTCGAAAATGTAGAGGAGTTTCTTGTCTTTCTTTGAGTATCGTATGTGGATTCCATGTATTTGTATGTCCAAATGGAGTCCCAGGTAGCGGGTCAGTTCCGTGGGGATTAACGGAACATTATAAAAGAATAAAGTAAGACATGGAGTCGTTGATTTATAAATTTAAAACTTAAGAACATTGAAGAAATCTATCGAGAGGTCTGAAAAAAATGGACATACTCTCTTCCACTTTATTTTTTAGGAGAAGTAACAATAACCACCCAACTTATTTCTCCTTTCTCCACTTCGGG
Organism: Euschistus heros; assembly: GCA_003667255.2. NCBI lineage: Eukaryota > Metazoa > Arthropoda > Insecta > Hemiptera > Pentatomidae > Euschistus > Euschistus heros. Next base: position 1,092,533 of record RCWM02000050.1, on the reverse strand, counting down.
AATCACTTTTAACTTTTCGTTAGTTGAAATAATTTTCATTTTCGCAGAACAATAAAATCACTCGAGTGAATAACCAACAATTGACTGGTGTATCTATGAACGGAAAAGGTTAGCATTGACAGAAAACAGGAAATCAAATAAATCTTGAAGTTCTTTGAATTTGAGTTAGGATTAGACGGATGACTTCCCAAAATCCGATTTATAGAGGTGGAAGTCCAGGAAGTCCTCTTTTTTGACCCCTATCTTGGTTCAACTTGGTTAGGTACATAATTTTTCACGTTTCCTAGCCCGAAACCGACATACTAAATGGAAATTTAAGTGTAATGTTGTTCGGATCGTAGATTTTGTAGGACTTATTTAATTCGGCTCATCGAAGATCAACACATCGAGAATTGACTGTATGAATAATACTGCGATCATCATAGCCCAAAAGTATGGGTTTTCTCAGCTTATCAAAATTAACATAATTGTATACATATTTTCAATATTTTTTAAATTATAGCTCGTGATTGCATTTGATCCACTGATGATATGGATTTGAATTCATTAGCTAATCAATGAGCTGCCTTTATTCGTAATGAGCAAGTGGTTTTAAATTACCACTTTTTAATCAGCCGGCAGGAGTGGAAGTGGCGGAAAGGAGGGGAGGAGGGGACGAGGGTGACACAACATGGCTATATATATTAGAGATAATTCTAAATGGAAGGTTGAGGTGGTGTCCCACCCAAATACAGAATGCTCATTTATGCAACGCGCTGATATCGACGGCGGGGGGTATTGGAGTCGGCAATAAAATCACGGATGAGGAGATAAGGAACAAGTCGCGAAAATATACGGCGAAAGCTAAAGCTCCTGATAATTTAAATTACTTAATAAGAAGGAGGCGTTGAAAGTGGTTTTCTGTTGTATACTGCGTAACAGAAAGAAAATATAACAAAGAAATATAAAATATTTTTTATGTAGAAATATTAAAATAGTTGGGAACAATAGAATAGACTAGAATAGAAAATAAACTTTATTCTGGAATGATGTCCCCTTAGAATAATATAATGTACAGAAATAAATACAAGAAGTCTGGTTATCATTAGATAAAATAAAAGAAATTAACAATCTAATTAACTATTTACAATTTTACAAATAAAGCACAAAACCAGAGACAGATGAAATAAACAGATATGAAAATCCTAATAATTGTAGGAAACAAAAAACTATGTACATCTACTGAATGCTTTTTTAAAATAAAGGTTTGCTAGTCAGTATCATTCTGGAGAGAAAGGAGGTATTGAAAGAGAAGCGATTTAAATGTGGACAGAGATGGAACATTAAGACTATTATAGGGTAGTGAATTCCACTAGAAAGTTGCACGGGAAATAAACAAATGGTCGAATGATGCACTCTTATAGGAAGAAGTATGCAGGTCTGAGTAGTGGGATCTTGTAGTGCAAGAGAAAACCGAGGAATTGAACTGAAAGATGTTATAGATGTAGTAGGAATTGCGAGAACTAATGGTTTGATAGAGGAAGGAAGCTAGGATTTCTGCGGGATGAAGGATAAAGCCATTTTAACTCTGTATACAGATGTGATGTGTGGGAGGCTTTTGGAACCCTAAAGATACACCTAATAAAACATTTCATTACTCTTATTAGCCTACCCTCGAGTTCTGCTGTCAACCCACCATATGACACACAGCTATAGTCCAAATGGGGGAGGATAAGGGAAGAAACTAATTCTTGACGAGTAGGTTTCGGGAGGGAATCGTGGGAGGAACGGAATAGTTTAGGTGTGGATACAGCCCGTCGAGAGAAGAAAACAATGAGCAATATCTTGTCGTTTCAGGCTTTTTATGAATGTTTTTAATCCTGCTGAATTGAATACTTATAAAATGAAGAACGAATACAGAAAATCAAAGGAGATATTTAAAAGTTACTTACAGTTTGACGATGGAAGTTGGTAGATTGGCGGGCACGGCAGTGAAGCCGGCTGCGTTGCAGGTGACCTGGGTGGCGAGGGTGTCACATACGCAGCCCCTGGTGCACTGGGCAGACGCCGTCCCGAACAAGAGGAACAACCAGCCCAGCACTCGGACCATCCCGCGTCTACTCTAAGCCCCCATCCTCTCAGTTCTCTCTGCAACAGGATGGCAAAATATTATTAAAATTTAAGTTCAATCTAGTATTAAAATGTAATTACCAGGTAGGAGCAACGGTTAAATCGTCCTACTTGGAAGGTCAATAATTTATAGTGTGAAGAAAGAATCAAAGAACATTACAACATATATTCAAGTTAGTAAACAAATTTAGGCCGGTTTCCCTGTATTTATGTCGAACTATAAGCAATTGCTCAAAATTCGAAGAGAAGACAAATCACCTTGATTTATGCATTATTTACGTTAACAACAGTCAAACAACTTAGGTTATAGCTCTTCGATACTTCTAATGATAAGGAGTAATAATTATCTTCATCTAGATAAATTTATAATGTGTGACGTTACAACAAAAGAAATTGGTCTCCTCAACTTAGACTTATCCGATGCCTTTTCTTTATTTAAGGTTTATCCCTACAAGGGCCCCAGTACCTTATGTGGGACAACCATTTTTATAGTTCCTACATATATTCATGTTATTAAACAAATTTGGGCCGATTGCCCTGTATTTATGTCGAACTATACGCAATTGCTCAAAATTCGAAGAGAAGACAAATCACAAAGTTAACAACAGTCAAACAACTTATAGGTTAGCTCTTCGATACTTCTAATGATAAGGAGTAATAATTATCTTCATCTAGATAAATTTATAATGTGTGACGTTACAACAAAAGAAATTGGTCTCTCTGACTATTATCCTCAACTTAGACTTATCCGATGCCTTTTCATTATTTAAGGTTTATGCCTACAAGGCCCCCAGTACCTTATGTGGGACAACCATTTTTATAGTTCCTACATCTTTGAAAATATTGTTAGGGACATCTCTTGATATCTCGATAGAAGCGTTGGATATTTAGCAACTGGATGATACAAACTATTGCTTATAGATGTCGTTACTGTTGACATGGTGTTAAATTCGATTGAAAATGTTACGTTGGCGTTCGTGGGAACTCAAAAATCTAAAAATAATTAAAACTAAATAGTTCTGAGTCGGCGAAAAATACTGAAAGTCGTAACGAACTGTATATTTTAAAGAGGAAGTTTTTTAAAAATTAATTAATACATTAAACGTATTAGAAATAATATATGGATTAATTGATGGAAGAATTGAATTTAAAAAATTGTTTTTCTGTCAAATATTGGATTATTTAGATATATATTTTTCCCTAACTACAAACCCTAACTCCATCATATATATTTTATGCATGCTTCTAAAAAAAAAAAAAAAAAAAAATAAATAAATAAAATAGCCTCCTAGGGTTAATCTTAGTACGATAGCCGAAACTACATGGAATATATTTTAATAACCTAAGGATAAATCATAGCTGTAACTAACAAATATAACCTCAATAAAAATTGCAGTTATCCCTTTCGTGCTCGGCATGGCAATAATTCACTGTAATTCTTCCCTGTCAATTCTAAAATTTTAAGGTAACTAAGGCATTTTTCAATCTACTTATTCCTCCATTACCTGTTTTGATTCAAGTGATGTACATGATCATACAAGTCATATGAATACTACAATATCATATAGAATATAATATTATTTATATTGTTCGATGGTCTATAATTATTAGTTCAACCTCTTTTCTTTGTCAACAATGTATTCATGAATCTATAATTCTATTATTTTTTTTAAGCTAAGCTTCTATACTGACGTTCTATTATATATACATTCAAACATATCCTTAGAGAGAATCACGGAGCATGAAACGAAAAAAGCGTTGCCAGCTGTTCAATACAAGATAAAAGAGTAAATACGCTATTAAAAATTTATCGTAAGGTTAAATACGCTATCGACAACTGTTATAAATAATATCATCTATAATTGTTTTAAATCAAGTTTTGTGGGTATAGAATGCCCAAGGGGCGAACATAATAAACGCTATAAATGATTCACCAACTAATTAGGAAGTACTTTTAATATATTATCATGAACTTTATTATGTGAAATAAACAGGCAATGAGTGTATGCAATATTTTATAGTACTTTTAAAAAACCACAATACTGCTCAAAACACTTATAAACTTGTTTTTATTCATTTAAAAACCGACTTAGAAGATTAGAAGATTATTAAGCTAAGACTGTGTGCTTATTAAGTTTATTTTATTTTTCTCGTATATTATTATTATTTTATTTAGTTTGGTTCATTTTATTGCATTTATTAAAATTGTTCTGTTATTTTATTTGTTGTTGAATATAGCTTAATAAACTGAATTAAATTTTATTGTATTTATTTAATGAATTAATTTGTTATTGTATCTCATAAATGTTTAATAAGTCAACAATTATATGCATATACCTATATTTTACAGTCGCAAATAAATTAACTGTAGTTGTAACAGCAAGGGCATGAAACATACATACTTCTGCAATAAATAGAAAACACATATATATATATATATATATATATATATATATATATATATATATATATATATATATATATATAATGAGATTACTAGGTATATCTTTAATGTATATGGTATTGATTATTCATGATCTATTGTTTTGTTAATAACATTTTAAAACGACACACTTAGAGTCTGCATCACTATATTGGAATGTTAAAAAAAACATAACAATAGGTTTTTGCAAGTAACTGATCCAAAGATAAACTTCACTTGAAGAATCTGGAAGTGAAATTCATAGCCAAAGGTATTCATTCAGAAACTGAAGGGGTTGAGTAATGATATAATAACCAAATATATATGTAGAAATAATGGAGTCTGCGAGTGATTATGTGCCTGAAATACGAGGAACGAATTTCTAAATTAAGAATTTAGCTATGGCTGCTGGTTGAAATTAAAAAAATAAATTAAAACATATTTCAATTCTTACATTAATATAAATCGTATACAAAATATTACCGTTCTGCTCATCCATTACCATTCTTCGGAGTTGAATTTCATATCTAACCATTTCTCATTCGTTTCTGCTGCTAGTTTAGCTCAGCCATTAAAATTTATATTTTATACCGTCCATAAAAAATATAAGCGGTTGATTTTTTTCCCTAACCGTTCACGAGTGAGCTCTCCATACTTGAAATTATTGATGGGGCAAGGAGCACAGGCACTTGGCTCCTGTGGTGAAAGGGATCTGATTTATATCAAAGGTTATCATTTGTAGCGTTTTTTGTGGGAAAGATATTTACAATTTATGTTAGTCATTAGCGTGGCGTCGTTTAATCAATAAGGAAAAATACATAAATAAAACGGAAATAATTTATTTCGTCAATGTTGATTTAAACCTTTAAAGACATGGAGCAATGCGTTGGCATCATCTCATTGAGCAGTTAGGATTCGATTTCCACCTAAGTCAACTGAAAGTTATTTGGCATTATTTTCAAGTGATTTTAACAAGATCACACCAACAGCAGCAACCTATAAAAAATCAATGCCAAGCAACATATTTTTGTTTGTTTCATTTATATTAAAAAGTATTACAATTTTCAACACTAAGCAATAATCAGCGATAGGGATGAAAATGAGATCTTTCACTCAAAACTGAATAAACAATTACTCTAGTATCTATTATTATTATTATTATTGTTATTATTATTCGTTAAGGACTACGCTTAAGCAACCAAGTCAGCTTTACGCTTTCTCCAATACTCTTTCATCTGTTTACTTTTCTCTCTCCTCTCTTCCGCCGTCCATTTTCTCCCCTGTCTTTTTGGAGCTGCTTTGTCTTGGAAACCTTCCCACTCTTTAATTTTTTGTCTGTAGCTTGTTCTGTTTTCAATTTCTTATTTATTAAGGCCAATTTCTTTTAAATCTTCATGTACTTTCTGAAGCCAGTTGGGTTTGCCTTTTAATTTTCCAAAATGTTGCACAGGGTTTCTGGTTAATTTTCTTGAACTCATTCTTTGTATGTTGCCCATAGAACACCAGTCTCCTGAATTTTTGAGTTTCTGGGCAGTGATTTTTTTATTGTACACATCTTTATTTAAGTGGAATGCTAAATCCATCTTTCGCAATCTTGCTAGGATAGCTTCTTTCCCCCCTCTATTAGGCTGGATAACTTCTCCTAGATACTTAAATTTATTCGTTCTTCTTATATTTTCCTACTTGGTGCTTAACTTTGATGGTGCCCTTTTGTTATCATTCATTACCTCCGTTTTCTCGAAGGAGATTTGCAATCCCGCTTTTTTCCGCTGTTTGTTTAAGTAATTCTATCTGATTTTGTGCTACCTGAATACTATCTGCCGGAATTGCTAAATCATCCGCAAATGCTAAGCAATCAATTTTGAGGTTCTCCTTTTTCCAACCAATCTGTATTTCACTTTTGATGTTAGTATCTATATATATTCACAAAAATAAAATAAAACTAAGGACGAAATAAATATGTTAAGCACAGAAACTACAACACGTACAAGTTATTTGAATAGTGTAGAAGGATAGAAATACTAGTGAATGAACAAAACCCTTAATTAGGATTGGATCTTCTATACCATCATTCGTAACTCAAGAGACGACCCTTAATTCCAACTCTCAAATTTTAAACATTCATTTCATTAAACTAAAAAAACATTACATAAAATCATTAGCAATTTGATATAGAGATTATATCAATGTTTAAATCACAAGAACCCAAGTACATGTTATCACTTAACAAAGTTTCAACCTAAAGCATTCTAATTCATGTTATAATTACATTTACTTAGACACATTTTGAGAAAAAAAATATATTTAAATAGTCAATAGCTTCTGCCATGGATAATCACTAACTTCCATTCCATTTATTGATATTTATAAATATACAAAATATATACATCAAGTAAATGTGCTGATAATCATTACAATAACATGTCAAAACTCCAAAAGAACTACTCAACAGTAGCACATAAATAAAAATTCTACACTAGAAGGTCTTTAGGGCATCTTCTTTTTAGACACATCAGAGGATTTCCGGGAACGGAGTGGGGAGCAAGTTGAGAGACTAGTGGATTGGAGTAGTTATAGAGCTTACTATGAAAGGATAGGCATCTTGTTAGGGCTAAATCAGAAAGTATGGAACATTGAGATCTTTATGGATTAGTTTATTGGCGACAAAGTAAGGAGCAGCGAGGATTTATCGAAGGATTTTGGATTGTAAGGATTGGATACGAAATGAATTGGATGGATTAGTGGAGCCTCAAAGCTAAACTCCGTACGTCCAAATAGGCCTAATCACTAACTGAAAAATGTCAACAATAAGTCAGGTTCAATAAATAAAAGGAAGTAATAATTAGCAAATAATTTCAATATAACTTTAATTCGAATCTGTCATAATATCCTAGTTAAAGTTAATAATTGCAACTGAATATCATAAAAAATAATCACACTGGAGATATCATTATAATATTTAAGTTGATACTAGTTTAAGTCCCAAAGGATTATGTAGACAATAAAGTAGAGCAAGAAGCTCACGAATCTTTTAAAAGCAATCTCTTCAACTAAGATTAGAGTAGGACCGTGTCTAAAACTTCCACTTCATAACCCTTCTTTGAGACTCTAAATGATAATTGTACGTATTTTGCACAGAATAACCGACATTTTCTAGAAATCGTTCAAGTTCCGCTGAGTGAGACGAGTAGTTTCTAGATCGTTATTGGGCCAATCAACATTCCTCTAGCGTTGTCTGAAGGTTAGTTTTACACCAAACGATTAGAAAATTCTTGCGGCGGAATATGCGGATCTAGTCAAGTAGGTAAATGACATATGTTGGATGTATATATGTATGTAATATATCAAAAGCAATATGTAAGATGTTATAATTATTAAAAATTAAAGACAGAGAGGGAGGGAGAGAGAGAGAGAGAGAGAGAGAGAGAGAGAGAGAGAGAGAGAGAGAGAGAGAGAGAGAGAGAGAGAGAGAGAGAGAGAGAGAGAGAGAGAGAGAGAGAGAGAGAGAGAGAGAGAGAGAGAGAGAGAGAGAGAGAGAGAGAGAGAGAGAGAGAGAGAGAGAGAGAGAGAGAGAGAGAGAGAGAGAGAGAGAGAGAGAGAGAAAGAGAGAGAGAGAGAGAGAGAGAGAGAGAGAGAGAGAGAGAGAGAGAGAGAGTGAGAGAGTGAAGGAAACGACCCGGTTACATGATGCCGTAATAATTTCAAAAACCACTTACAATATTTTTGAATAGGATAATTTTATGAGATGATAGTTTTCAGGACCGCCTACATTCCGAAAAAAAACCTTCAAATTTTCTTTAATTCACACAGTTTAATAAAAATAATATTGCAGATTCTTAATATGCTGGCGATTATTTTCATTCGATTATTGTCCTTGAATGATGAATTTTCCATTTTATAAATTTATATCAGTAGAAGCCCCCCTAACCGATTTTTCTAAGGTGGTGTAATTTTCAAGGAAAAATCCTTCAAATAAAAATTTGAAAATTTCATTAATGTAACTAACAATAAGTAAAAGTGATCTTATTGTGACTTATGTGAAAAAAAATGAATACCAATGGGATTCTAATATTCCAATATTAATGGAATCAGTAATTTGGACTTTTTCTGATTTCTGATGAAAAAATAACAAAACTTTTGTGAATATTTCTATTTATGAATTACTGATGCCATTCGGAACATTGAAAGTTATTTAAAACAAGAAAAAATACAATATAAGATTATTGAGACTTTCAAAAAGGATTTCTTTTTTTTAATTATAAAGCTACTTTTATTGAATAAATATTACAATCAACCTCATTTAAAGGGAATAATTAATAGTTATTGTAATGTGTCAATTCACATAATCAAAATATACAAGATATGAAATGAAAAATATAATATAAATGATCAAAAACAAAAATTTAGGATAATGTTACTCTGTATATGTAAAATATTTATAATAGTTTAAATAAAAGTTACAAAGGAATTAGGTGTTTCATGATAAAGCTTATTAAATGAATTTATTCATATATAATTGCCAAAATTACGTATATATTAAAGAAATGATAAATATAGAAAAATTTTAAAATCGATAAATAAACAAAAAATCAGACCTCCTAAATTTTAACACGTGTTATTCCAATTTAATACATTCAGACTAATAATATACATCATATAAATCATTTATCGATTTATATATCACACAGAAATACGAAAATCCTTTTTTTATCTGTAGCTGGGAATACTACCAGTTTTGAAAAACCAACCCTTTCAACCTTTACCTTTTTTTAAAAATTTCCCCAGGTGAGTTGTGTACTAGAATTGTTATAATTAAGTAGTAGATACTAATAGCATATCCACCAGTAACATTGTTAGTAGTTTCCTACTCCTCCATATTTTGTAATTATATGTAGTTAATTTTCTAACGCGTTTTTATATATTTAAATAGTATCTAACTTTATGTTTTTAAATAACTTGTATAACTTATATAATTTTATTGTATCATGTTTTTTCACTGTAAGGTATGATTATCAGAACACAAAATTCTTGACAATAGGGAGGTTTTGATATTTAAATGCATTATCAGAATCCAATTTATGCTATCGGGACTGATTCAAAGAATGCTTACCATTGCAGTCTATGCTGGAATGGTGAGTAATATTATTGGGTGAACTCTAGAGAAAATATTTGCTTGGATAAATCATTGGAAATATGTTGATCACTTCCAACAGTTTTCCAAACAATAAGCCATAAAAATTATCTGACAATATAACCTATAGAATGCTAATTTCGAATTGTTAAAGTCTCAGTGCGACCTCATAAATATACAACAAGATAAAGCAATCGTAAATGGACTGATGAAAATGACAATACGAGTGATCTATTTTATTCTGTTAACGAAACCAAATGCATACATTGTACTTTATCCAATTGGTGACTAGAAAGTGTATATGTGGTGGTTTAGTTAGTTTCTTTAAATAAATGGCATCGCGAAATAAATAATTTCGAGAAACCTAAACTAAAATCAGTGATATATTTCAGTTTTCAGAGGTTAATGTGAACGCTTACTATCACAATTTGTTTATTCTTACAAAGAAAAAGTTAATATTTAAATAATAAATTTATTTTTCAAACGATTTATTTTTAGGTAAGTACGAGAACAATAGATAACTCCTTACCAACAGCTATTGAAAGTGGTAGTAGGCCCTGAAGTATGTGTGGAAAACCTCTGTCAAATAAAAATAAAATAAGCGAATATTTATAATGTGATAATTACTGTAATGGCATCGTTAAAAGCTTATTTTGCAATAATAAGTATTCTAAATACTTAAAGAGAGTATTACCGTTTGAAAAGATCGGTATCGTAATTTAAATGCGGTTATAAGCTCGCCGATATTCATCACTTTCTAATACGACCGGTTGGTCAATACATTTTCTGATTTGATATGATACGTTTAAATGTCAGCAATCAGATTGTTGAATATTTTCAAAATATTTTTTTTTTTTATATATTGATTGAATTAAGATACGACTCCAAGAATGAGAGAATGTAAGAATTTCCAGGAATCTGATACTATTATATTTTTTTTTTCTGTAAACAGAATATTTGTATTATTTCATCAAAATTAATTTAACCGATTACTGAAATTATGATATTCAAAACTATTATTTACAGACATTTGCATAAATTTTAAACCACTGCAAAATACAAACAACTAATATACCCAATCAATTATTCTTCAGGAATTTATAAACATTTTTATTATTATATGAATAAAGAAATAACTCAGTATTCTAAACTCCTATCTCAGTGATAGAAACTTCAAAGTTAATCATTTCCTATTCTTAATTCTTTATCCAAACTGCCGGTGTTCCTCAAGGTAGTATCCTAGGTCCCATCCTCTACACGGTGTATACAGCTGATACCTCGACGCATCTTAGCACCGTCCTCACCACGTATGCTGATGAAACGTGTGTTATCAGTAAACAATGATACCTTCATTGCCTCACAAACACTCCAATCTAATAATACTATCCCACTGATCCCCGTTGAACAGATCCGCTATCTAGTACTCCAACTGGACAAACGTTTAACTTGGAATCAACATACAAGACTAAAAAGACAGGAAACTCCTTCAACATTTACTAGTCAAACGTTCAGACCTTCCGATTTACTACAAAAGATTTATTTATATGACATTTATCAGACCTGTTTCGTCATATGGAGTTGAGCTTTGGGGCTCAACTGAAACTTGTAATTCTTTCCGAATTTAATCCTTACAATCCAAAATCCTCAATGCTCCTAACTTTGTTACAAATAAACTTATCCATAAAGATCTTAATGTCCCATATGTTGCTGATTTAGCCCAAACCAGATACCTATCCTTTCATAGTAAACTACATAACCACACAAATCCACTTGTATCTCAACTTGTTTTCCATTATATTCCCGATAAACTTCCGATGCGTCTGAAAAGAAGATGACCTAGATTTCTTCTAGTGTAGAATTGTTATTGAAATACTACTGATGAGTATTTTTTTTCAAGTTTTGACATTTTATTGTAATCATTAACAACACATTTACTAAATGTATATATTTGTACAACTTTAAATTTCAGTAAATGAGAAAAAAAAGAAAAGAAAGTATTTTGATCTAATATTAAAAAAAACTGTTAATGATTAAGTGATACAATTTGCCTCAAATGAGTGCTGAATACTTCAGTTTCCAAAATTCGAGCAAAATTTTCGTGTCTACATTTTTGTTAACAATACAAAACCAAATAAATGAAAGTCTCATTACTGTTTATACTCGTAGCTTCCGAATGTAAATAAGAAAGGAATCACAATTCAAAGTTCAGATACAAAGAAAACGTTTAATACTGAGTTATGCTATTAGATTGGAGATTAATCAATGATAATTGCTATATGGAGTAAATAGCAATATTTACTAATAAATAAACAAATGGTTAAGGAAATTCCAGTTCAATAGTGGAAACTAATCTGTATTCCTATTAAGTTAGGATCTCTAATTAAATAATCAAGAAAATAAAACATATATAAATACATATCACATTTACTGGATGTATGCATTTATGTACAATTGTAAATTTCAATAAATAGATATTAAAAATTATATATAAATACTTGCGCCGGAAAGTAGAAGAAAATCTACTTTAAACTGCAACAGTAAGAAAAATGAGAGTCTCCAGGGTCTCTTATAATATATACCATATAATAAAACAAATCATTAGTCTCTCCAGTCACATTTAGAGTTTACGAGACAGTTAAAATAGAGTCCATAGAACTAATGATTTTAAATTGCTGTATACCAAATAAATTGTAGAAATAATGAAATGTGTATTGGTACTCTGTTATTGTGACTAAAAATGTTATCGATGTGTTGTTAAAACTTAATTTTAGAACTAAAAATTTGTAAACTCCGATAAGAAATGCCGATATATATACATATACACGAAATAACTTGTAGAACATTTATTGTATAAATTTTTTATTACTATTATTTCATATAAAAGAAAAAAAAAAACTGAAAAAAATAGAATATAATTTTATTTTTTTGCAATTTGATTTCCGGAAGACTTCAGGATTTAAAGATGGTAAAGTTAGACTTTCGATTAAGCAACCATCTCCCTGAAAAAAAAACATAATAAATTAAAAAAAAAAATAGATTAAATATTTTTCCTGAATTCTCCACATTGACAATCTTGTAACTGCACTATTATTTTGAGCTACGCGATCTGGTACCTAAATATTTCATTAGACGAAAAATCTTTAAAGGCATAACTTATCGGAACTGTAAGTGATTATTTTAGTAAAAAGTCGTTTAAAAACTATAAAAATGATTAGTTACAAAGAGAAAAGAAGATTGAAAAATCAAAGTTTGCTTAGAAATGCTCCAGTTTTTCGACGTTGCATAGTTAAAGAACGAGAAAGAAATACAAAGATCATTTTTGATTTTATAATAATCCTAATACGTTCCATATGCCCTTGTTAAAGAATATGGTGACGTAAAAACCTAGGGAAAAATGAACCTTTCAGTCAAAAAAAATGAAAAAAACAAAAAGAAAGCGGTGGATGGAATATTTTGTCTCTCAGTATATTTAAACATTTAATAAGAAATTCTAAACAGAACGAGAAAGAAAAAATATATTTTGATTTGTAATAGATCAAGAACTAAATAGAATTAGTTTCTAGTGTAATGATTTCATACTCCTTTTTATTATTTTTCTTTTTTAAATTGATTAAATGTCGTTATTTTCTTCAAATTCACTATTCTCATTTTATTATATATACATGTACTTATTTTACTTATTTATTTTTTGTTAGTTTAAATTCACTATGGAGTTTGTCATAACGTTTGAAAAAAAATAATTTATATTAATATAATATAAAACTAATTCCATTTAATAATATAAAATAATAAATAATAAATAAAGTTTATTTATTTACCCCCCCCCCCCCAAAAAAAAAAAAAAAAAAAAATAATATTAAGATTAAGTTTATATGAAAAAAATAATAATCGTCTTTAAAATAATAATAATAATTTGGTATTTCAAGTTCAAATTACCTTTTTTAAGTTTTGGTTATTTTATTATTTTAATTTAGTGCATAAGAAACTCAAATAGTAAATGATTTGAGTTTTTTTATTTTTTTAGAGAAATCTTAAACTACAAAAAAAAGTATGTATATATATATATATATATATATATATATTATATATATATATATATATATTCAATTCAATACATACTTTTTTAATAATTAAAATTAAAAAAAATATAATTGGTTTTAGATTAAGGGTGCCAGTTATTTTCAGTATCCTGTTTTTGGTCTGGTCGTTTCTTGAATCGATATGCGATAAAAAAAAAAAAAAATTAAAATATTCTAAAATCTGATAGCTGACATTTAATCCTATCATATCAAATCAGAAAATTTATTGATTTAGAAAGTGATGGGTGGGCTTATAACCGCATTTAAATTACGATATTCATCTCTTCAAATGCTAATACTCTTAGGATTTTTTTAAATAAAAATAAATTGAAGATTAAAGACGTAATTATAGCAATTAATACTTGCTGAGTATCTGCTTGTATATTTTATTTATAATACAATAAATTTCAGGCACACTTATTGTCTCCAGTCTAGTATCATCTAGAGATAGTCCGACATAGGTCAACGACTGGCCGATTAGTCGGCATTACCAACTAGTAAGCTATTTAAAGTATCAACCCCCTTCAATGAATTATTTATTATTTTTCATAGAAAAACAAAACAAAACAAAAAAAACAGTGTTACTTCTCAGGTTAAAATTAAAAAAAAAAACAATACTAAGAAGCGTTTTCTAAAGAAATAATGGTTCATTCATACATTTGAGCAACTTAATTAGACAAGTTCCCTGTAGTTTACATTTAACTAAAACCTGCTTTAATCAGTTAATTTTTAATAAAGAAAAAAATACTGGGAAAACCATGATTTGAGGCTGATAGTAGGCTATAAGACAAGGTCAACAAATCATTAAATAACTGAAAATAACTTACAACATAATTTTCCAAATATGAAAAGAACTTCATCATACCCGATGTTGAAAACTTTTTAACAACAATTTTAATTTAATCAATCTACATACTGCAATGGTAGCAACAAAACATATTTGTGGCAGACGGAATGCAACTAATGATTGACAATTGAATATGTGCCCAGATGAGGGGCCTATCTACATCCAATACAATAAGAAGAAAATAACACAGATCCAAGCACATTTCCATCAAAATTTGTTTTTTGACTGAAGATTGCATCGTTAAAAGAGCTCCTGAAAATGGTTTGGCCATGCTATCAGGATGAATGACCATCGGGATCCTCTCAAGAGGATGGACTACGTGCTGGATAGAAAAAGACCTCGAGGATGATCTATCGAAAGTACATCTATCTTAGAAAAGAGGGAAGGATCTCATACATGCCAGAAACCTAGCGAGATACGCCCCCCTACGCTAAAAGGTACTATAGGGAGAAGCGAAAGAAGAAAAAGAAAAAGTATGAAAGATGTATAATAATTTAATGTTGTAAAATTATTACTTTTCAATAACTTGAAAAGAAACAAAACATCGGTATCACTTCAAAAAATTTATTCATTAGATGATCACTAGGCCATCTTCTTTTCTGATGCCTTGGAGGGTTATCAGGGATCGTGTTGAAGATTATTGGATTTGAGCGGGAATCTTATATGGAAAAATAGGTATCTTGCATGTGACGTCAGATCGTAATTGATAAGTTTGTGACATAATAAGAAGTATTGAGGATTTACGAAGGAAACAGATAAGCAAGAATTGGATACGAGAAGAATTGGAAGGAAGCTAGACACAAAATTAGAGTTTCACATAATGCAATCTTTTTGATTCAATTAACGGACCAAATTATATTCAAAATATTGAAAAAATACAGAAAAATCAATGCATTATGACATTAACTTCCAGCAATTTTCTTTTATTCAAGCCACTATAGAGTGTGCTGAAAGCAGTAAAACTTTAATGTAGCGGATCTTCAAAGGGATGTTGAAGGTTTAAATCCAATGCCTTGCTTGGCCAACCTTATGGATATAACTTCAAACAGAATCCTTAATTAGAGGATGTTTTTTATATATTTTGAAAAAGTGAAAGCTTCGTTGCTTGATTGAGAGAATAACAACACAAGGATCTACATCTTGTAACAACAAGCCAGCTCGTTTATCGAGCATTTTCATCAAAAAAAGAACCTTCCGCGAATTCGGTGCGTTGAATCATTCCCAAATTAAAATCGCATAAATCAAGCCTGGAATTAAGTGCCTTATTACTTAACTTTGGAACAATCGGACATAAATAACAAGTTAAAAGTTGTATATCTTGAGGAACATCTTTCAACATGAGAGAGTTATTGCACAATAAAGTGGTGTTATTAGGCAGCCTTGGCAAGCTCTATAGGCCCTGCGATAGTATCGTTTAATCTTGATCCTCTTTTTCGTTGCACGGGCGTTATCGTCCGGTTAAAAGACTTTTAAGGGCTATTCTAATCTTATCCTCCTTCTTACCTAAGCTTTCCGCACCAGTGGTCTTAATCTTTATTGGAAAGGGGAAATCTCAAGAGAAATTCTTTTGCGGCGACCTCCTATAGAAAACTCATATTTTTCATACATGAAAATAAATTCCAGAGATATATGAGGTTGATAAATATACCTAGCGTGATACATCATGTATTATATATTTGCATAGTAGGTTTAGATTTAAAAAAAGAAAATTAAAAAATAAAATATTGAATCACACTTCCTCATTTTCGCCTCAGTGCAAGGATGAAAATAAGTATTTAAAAACTAAAGAAAATAAATATCATTCTTGCACTTAAATAAATAAATAAAGAAGATCAGCAAACCGGAAGGTTCGATACTAACAATCTATACATCTCCCACCAATACGCCCCATCAAAACTCAAACTTACAAGATTAGCCCTACTGCAATCCTTCCATCTACGTCTCGGTCTACCCTTCAGAGGTTTACCCGACGATTCAGCTGTCCAGCAATTCAGCATTGTGAATCCCTTTAAATTCCTCATGGTGCTAATTCTTTTTTTGGGTTAAACATTACTTCTGTAAGGGGACTTGATGGCTGATAGGCGTGTGTCTCATCGTGCTCGTAACCAGAAGGTCGTAGGTTCGAATCCTACCTGGGCGCGTTAAAATTTATTTCGTGGTGAACCCACGAATAAATCTTGACCTTCATGGTCTGAATAGGTTGGTAACCTGTAGGATAACGCGTCCTTCCTGCCCTTGGAGTACACAAGGACGTTAAGAACAAACTGTTCTTCCATTATAATAAGCCGCCACGTTTGTAGCTGTTAAGAACTGTAAATAGGATAATAATAAATGTAATATCAAAGGTTTTTTTTTTTGTAACTATTTAATGATATTTAGTGGATTCAAGTGGGAGTGCAGTTTACTATGAAAGGGTTGATACCTGGTTTGGGCTAAATCAGCAACATATGGAACATTGAGGTCTTTATGGATAAGTTTAATTTTGACAAAGCAAGGAGCATTAAGGATGATTCGAAGAATTTTGGATTGTAAGGATTTGAAAGGAGAAGAATTGGATGGTTAAGTGGAGCCCTAAAACTTAACTCCGTATGCCATATAGATCTAATAACTGTCATGCAAATGAGTTTTGTAATTTAATGGAAGCTTTGAACGTCTGTCTATAACGACGGGCCGTTTCTTGTCGTTTTAGTCTTGTATGTGGATTCCAAGTGAGACGTTTATCTAAATGGAGAATCCAGGTAGCGGATCTGTTCAACAGTGATTAGAGAAATATCATTAAACGATTCTGTAGAACAGATTGTCGTAGGTTTACGACGAAGTGTAAAGGATATTTGATAGGATTTTTATTTGAATTCTCGATTTTTGACACCATTCTTGAAGGTTTATGTCATGGGATTGGAGTGCCTGGGATACAGTATATATTTATAATATAGATTTGTCAAAAGAAACTGCTATTTAAGCAAACATGATATCCTTTCTTGGCTTGATTGAGTTCATAATTTGACGATTAACTCTTTAAGATAAGTAAAGTAAATTTCTGACTTTCGCTTTATTTGTCTAAAAAACACTTCGTTACATACCGACCCGTTTGGGAAAATTGAAGAAATAAGATAAACAAAAGCCTCTAGCTACAGGTCCAAACAGCTATATAGACATAAACTAAGCGCACCAAATATTACCGATGTAACCTGAAATCCAATGGAGACAAGGATCGATTTGGCAGACTAGTCGGACCGTTTCTAATAACGACATAGAGAATAAATCCAATAAAAAGTTCTTTATTAGATGATCCATATACTATGCTCTTTCCAGCCGCTTCAGAGGATTATCGGCAAGTTGAGAAACAAGTGGATGTGGGTGGGTATGTAGTTTATTGGGAAAAGAAGGCTATCTGGTGAGTGCTAACGCAGCAATATACGGGATATTGTGGATTCGTTCCATTTGTAAGAAACGTTAAGGATTTGACGATGGATTTTAGATTGCAGATACAGGAATAATTGGATGGTTTCATTAAAAATGATTTGAAATGGAGCTCTTGCAAGAATTTCCTATGTGACAACTAGTCCAATCAATTTCAATCCACATGTTTCAATTAAATATAATCAAAAGTGATTATATGTCATCAATGAGATGTGCATATCAAAATGTTTGTACAAACGAAAGTGATTGTCTCACTTCCCCCTGTCCCTACGGGTTAGCAACAACTTACGAACCAAATGTAGGTTATTCCAAACAGGTACTGGATCGTGATACATGGTAAATTTCACAATTATTGAATCTGCTGTCGATTATAGGAGGGAGAGCTAACTGTGACACAATAACACGCTCCTTATCTAACCTATCCCGCAGGACTGATTAGCCTACCTCGGCCGGGTAATGAATGGCCTCTGCGTTACCGAAGTAAGGTCGTGTCAATAACTCCATGAATAATGACTTCTAATGATATCGCATCTCTGGTCGGCTGCTCCGGTTTCCGTCGGAGACATTTTTAGGGATAATGATCTTGTAAGAATATTACAAGCCTGGTTAAAAAGATATAAAATATTTTATATACTTGAAAAAAATCAAAATGATCTTAGAAACCGCAGTAATTATTCATACCAGGCCGTTTCAAAAGTCCCATAGTTTTTTCATTAATTAAAATTTATTTGGTCTGTATCGTCTTTGCTATAATTCTTTTTTCAATTCGACCTTTTCAAATGTAAAAAAAAAAATGTTTACTGTCTTTTAAATAGAGATTACCTTTTAACATAGTCACTGCTAAACATTAAAATAAATAAAATGGTGAGTATTAAAATTCAAATGCGATCAATTTTATTAGATGAATTTAAACTTGGTTTGAATTTTACTCTCTGAGCCTAAAGCTTTTTTTTTTTTTTTTTTTTTTTTTTTTTTTTTTGTTTATTAACTATTTATTGATATTTACAACTGTTGTTACAATTGATATATGTACAATAAGTAAATTTGAGGAAATTATTACAAATACTTGTCGATAATATGTGAAGAACCACTTAATGGAGTTTACTATAGGTAATCTGGTTTGGGCCAAATCAGTAAAGCATGGAACATATGGATAAGGTTATATGTGACAAAATAAGGAGCATTAAGGATTTGGGATTGCAAGGATTGGATACGAGATGAATTAGATGGTTTGGTAAAGCTCCAAAGCTCAACTTCATGTTTCCAAATAGGCCTGATAACTATCATGTAAATGAGCCTTTTGTAATAAATCGGTAGTTTTGAACGTCTGTCTATTAAATGTTGAAGAATTCGAAAACGAAGAGCAGTTTCCTGTCGTTTTAGTCTTGGATGTGGATTCCAAGTTAAACGTTTGTCTAGTTGGAGTCCTAGATTGTGGATCTGTTCAACTGTGATCAATGGAATGTTATTAAAGTAGCATAAAGCTTGATTTCGTTTTTCCAAATTTCCTCAAGGCGATTAAACGCTTGAAGATGATGCTCGATCTGACAAGTTGCCAACAAACCGGAAATTCGAGAATTAATTGATTTGGGTCCACGTGCAAAAATAGGCTAGCAGTTAAATATTTCGCATCTAAAAGCCTGGAGATACCTACATCAAATGGGTGGATAAATGGGTCTCTTACACGTTCCCATAGGCGAATAATAGGCCTTCAAAGATGATTAGGAGTAAATTAATAAAAGTGGGATGGGAAACTTTGCACTACCCACCGTATTCTTCCGACCTTTCACCCACTGATTATCACCTTTTCAGATCTCAGGACAATTGTCAGAATTGTTTTCATAACCAGCAAAGCCTAGAATTTAATCAGTTTTTTAACTAGCAAAGATCAATCATTATTTAAAAACGGTATTTGGTATCTTGCATCACGGTGGGATAAAGTTCTTAGTTGTGATGAAGATTATTTGAATGAATAAAGTTATTGCATAGTTATTGGTTCATTGATTTTTTTTTAACTATCCAAAAAAATATACGATTTTCGAAACGTATAAAAAATCATGGAAAATAAGATGGTAGACAAAAGAAATATCTAAGCAATAAACCTCTGTGTTTTAAAAATATGTTGTTAACACTTTTATGATTTTCTGAATTCACAAATTTATTATCCTATAAAATTGTGATTGAAAAAGCTACAAACCATTTATTCTCTACAAATATTTACCCCGCACTAAAGTAAAGTTATAACCCGATATAAAAGAAAATATCTGATTTTATAA
Source organism: Euschistus heros (assembly GCA_003667255.2). Lineage (NCBI taxonomy): Eukaryota > Metazoa > Arthropoda > Insecta > Hemiptera > Pentatomidae > Euschistus > Euschistus heros. Next base: position 1,072,249 of record RCWM02000050.1, on the reverse strand, counting down.
ACCCTCAGCCAGAAGATTATTTAAAATTCAACGTCAACCAAACTGAGAGATTTTTTAAAAATAATATATTACTTGGACCACATACGAGACTGAAACGACAAAAAACAGCCCTAGCTCTTCAACTTTTACTAAACAAAAGTTCAAACCTTTCGATTTATTACAAGAGACTCATTTAAATGAAAGTAATTAGACCTATTTGGTTTTACGGAGTTGAACATCGAGGCTGCCCTATTCCATCCAATTCGTCTCGTATCCAATTCTTACAATCCAAAATCCTTCGAAAAATCTGTATGCTCCTTAATTTGTAAAAAACACATTTATAAAGATCTTAATCTATACTAATATATATATAAAAGGACAAGCAATTTTTCGTTTGTGATCACTAACCAGGAAAACTACTGAACCAATCTGCACCAAATTTGAACCACTTCATCTTTATAGTTACAGGAAGGTTTTGCAATAATAAAATTTACCGATTTCCAATTATTTTGTTATTTAAAAACATAATATAAGGATAACCAGGGAGCCCGGCAATGGGAAGCATGTTGGTGAATCGGAGCACCACAGGGACCGAAAGACAGTCAAACAAGCAAAGAGTCTCAAGTTCAAGAAAACTTACTATCTTGGGACATACAACATAAACTCAATAATGCAAGTGGGGAAACTGAGGCAGCTTACAACGGAGCTCAAGCGGCTGAACATATCTGTACTGGCACTCCAAGAAACAAGATGCACAGACATGGAACAGACAGACTATGAGGGATACAGAATTTTCAAAGGTAAAGCGGGCCAGAGAATCATGAGGAATGATCCCCATCTGGGAACAGGCTTCATGGTCAGAAAGGATCTTTTAGGTTCGGTGGTCGACTTCGGCAGTAACAATTCTAGGACCTCGACAATCACCCTGAAAACAGGGAATAAAAAATATACACTCATCAACGCACATGCACCGATAAATGCGGACAATCAAAAAAATCCGGAAAAAGTAGAAACCTTCTGGGATAACCTAGAAGAAGTTATTAACAAAATACCTTCCAACCACACCAAAATCCTGATGGGAGATTTCAACGCACAGATAGGTAGGGAGAAAAAATATAAAAAAACAGTAGGTGAATACCCGGCACATAATAGAACGAACAGGAACGGAGAGAGACTGATCGAACTATGTCAGAGGGCTGAATTCAAAATCATGTCAACCTTTTTCAAGGCAAAAATCAGCAAGAAAAAGACATGGGTCTCCCCAAATAGTCGTATGGGGGAATTCCAGTTAGATCACGTAGCCATCTCCAAAAAATCATACAAAGAAATACAGAATGTCAAAGTAAGGAAATCAATAAACGTGGTATCAGATCACTACCCCTCACAAATCAAAATAAAAATGACACCCAACAGGAAAAGAAACACCGGGACCACGATAAAAGCTAAAAGAAAAGACAGAGAAAACCTAGTTAAAAACAACAAGGAAGCGTTCAGAGAAAAACTGGAAATACCGGAGAACTGGGAAGAGGTCACAAGAAACATGGTAAGTCTAGCAGAAAAACTGGCACCAGCCAATAAACGAAAGAAAAAGGAATGGTGGAACTCAGAGTGCGAGGAAAAAATCAAAGACAGACTCAAGGCTTGGAAGAAATGGAGTCAAAGAAAAACTGTGGAAAACCTCAATGAGTATAGCCTGAAAAAAAAGATCGCACACAAGACTGAGAAAATGCAGAAGAGACTTCCTGAACAACCAACTAACGGAAATAGAAACAAATTTTAAAAAGAACGACTATGGCCTTTTTTACAGAAGCTGCAAACAGAAACTTAAAGGATACACCCTCACCGGATTGACACTGAAGAGAAAAGATGGAACACGAGCACAGACCAACGAGGAAAATTGTGGGATTTTTGCAGAATATTTTGAACAGTTACTAAACTGCGAAAAACCTGTAGAGAAAATAGCAACAGAAGATAACACCCCTCCAGAAACCGAGTCATACCCACCAGATGACGAGGAACTGGACGACATAATTGCATCACTGAAAAATAATAAAGCCGCAGGAGAAGATGGAGTACTAGCCGAGATGTGGAAGCTAACAGGAGACGACTTCAGAATGGCAGTCATGGAATTGATAATAGACATCTGGAATGAGGAAAAGATCCCTCAAGAATGGAAAACGGCTCTAATACACCCTCTGAAAAAGAAAGGAGATAAAACCGATGTGAACAACTATAGAGGAATCTACCTACTTCCGGTGACATACAAAATTTTCTCCAAAGCCTTACTAAACAGACTTTATCCTCAGGTGGACTCCAAAATCGGGGAATACCAGGGAGGATTCAGAAAACACAGATCATGCATGGAACAAATCCTGAGCCTTAAGCTAATCATTAAACACTACAGAACCCGAAACAAAAAACCTCTTCTTCTCATTTGTGGACTTTAGGAAAGCGTATGACTCGGTGGATAGGGAAACTTTGATCGAAATACTAAAGGAATACGGCGTGGACCAGAAAACTAGGAACTTAATAGAGCTAACGTTAATAGGAACAGAATCCAAGGTCAAACTACAGAATAATGTCAGTAAGCCTTTACAGATTAAAACAGGACTTAGACAGGGGGACGGACTGTCTCCGGTACTGTTTAATATAGTGCTAGACAAAATCATGAAAGAATTGTGGAAGGTCAATAACTCAGGCGCAGTGCTGGGACCAAAAACAAGCACGTTAAAATCAGAAGCCTAGCATACGCGGACGACCTGGCCCTTCTGGCCGAAACCGAAGAAGAAGCAATCGCTCAAATTGACACACTGTCAGAAATAGCTGGGAAGACAGGGCTACAGATATCATTTGAAAAGACAAAAATAATGATCATGGATCCAAAAAATGAAAAAAGGAAATTAAAAACAAAGTACGGAACAGTCCAAGTAACACCCAACTTTAAATACCTAGGAGAAACGGTATGCAATAGAGGACTAGAAAAGGAAAGCATGAGAGAAAGGGTTGCCAAACTGGAAAGGCTTTTCTACACGACCAGCAAGTTCTACAACAAAAGGAATTTATCTAGAGGAGCCAAGATAAGACACTACAACATGGTTATCAAACCGGTAATCCTGTATGCCACTGAAACCTCATGCCTCCCCAGCTTAGAGAAACTCTTGAAAATAGACAGAAAAATCCTCAGGAAAATATATGGACCCAGAAGAACGTCAGAAGGATACAGACTGCGTTCAAATGAAGACATTTACAAAGAAACAACAGACATACAGACTGATATCAGAATAAGGAGATTAAGATTTTACGGACACATGATGAGAATGAAGTCCGAAAGACTAAATCAACAAATTTTCCAGAAAATAAAGTTATACAAAACTCCTACTGGATACTTCAATCAGATCAAAAACGACATGAATCAACTGGGATTAGCGGATCAGGACTGTCTAGACAGAGACGAATACTGAAAATCATTGAAAGGGGTGAAGGTCCTTGTGGATGGTAGGAAGCCAAGAGGAGGAGGAGCGTGGTCGGAGGACAGGAGGAGGAACCACGGTGACCGCATGAGGGAAGTATGGAATGAGAGGAAGAGAAAGAAAGAGGGAAAGAAGAAGAACTAAGCTCAATGATATTCGCGTGGTCCTCAGGGCCTTTTCGCGTGTAAAAAAAAAAAAAAAAAAAAAAAAAAAATATAAGGATAACATAGAAATTTGAAAAATGACCGAAAGGTGGCGAGCGCTCATTCTAAATGAGAGATTACAAAGATACGGTGTTATATATAGATTGAAATTGATAACAAAATTTACTTATATCTAATTAAATAATTTTAAAAAAAATTATGGTGTAACATGTGAATCCCATTGAAATTTGAAAATCGACCGATGTTCGGTTATAACCATTTCGCAACAGAGTAATGGTAATTTTATAATGGTAAAACTACAGAACCTTTCTGTAGCAAATTTCAAATAGATCGTATTCATAGTTCTAGGAAGGTTTAGCCATAGTAAAATTTACAATAACTAAAATTTAAATGCACAATGTGGAGTGGCAGAAACGAGGCTGGCCATTCTTTTATGGTTAGAAATTAAAATCCAACCAGATGAAATCGATAGAACTATTTCTACTGAATAAAAATTATTATCAAATGAAAATGTCTATCCTTCTCTGGATTGAATGAAGTCCATCATTCATAGATAAGAATTAAAAATTGGATGTATAATTATGGTTTTACTTAATCTTCTACCACCTAATCAGTGCTATTTTATCCAGGTTAAAAATTACTGCTATGCGTGATAGTGGAGATAATGCTTAATTGCATGAAACAAGATTTTTATCAGTTAACACATAATACGTTAATTTTTAGTTAAAATTATCTTTCACTTATGAGAGCAGGAGAAGCCGCGACAGGGAGATAGATACCAATGCTTTCATAGTAAACTCCATGCCCACTCTAATCATCTTATTTCACAACGACCATGTGTTCAAGCACATTTTCAGGTAGATGCTTTTTTGGGGTAGTTGCTTTCCACACACTTCCCATGACCGAGACAGCTGGAACCATCTATTTTTTATGAACTATACAATATCTGGCTGGTCTTATAACGTTATAAGTTCATTATCTGTTTTTTCCGCCACCCTCCCTCAGAGTAGATTGCTACATATATTTTTCTAAGCATATTCCCCCTCCCCCATCCATAAGCATAGCCGTCTCACCATGAAATTTGTCAGGACCCATGTTTCGCTGCTATGGGCAACAACTGAGCAAATAATGGTTTAATAAATAATTAACTTGGCTGTCAAAGAAAGATCTTTGAATTTTAAAAAGTTGTACGTCATAAAAATCATTCTTACGGTTATCCATATTTATTCGGTTTTATAAAAATTAAATATTTATTTAATTTATTTATATGTAATAATTTCAATTACAAACTTACAACTTAAGAAAAGCGATATAAAACATAAATCAGTGGTTCATTGTTAGATTCTGATTGTTCCCGCTGTCTATTGTGTATCTTCGAAACACGGTCGTCATTAGGATTATTCACAGGTAATGAGCAAGGAAGCTATTGAGTTTCCCAAGTATCTCAGGAAATCGCTCATTAAGCCTACCCTGATGGAAATTGGACGAAATGGGGGAAAAGTGATTGCTTGTAATGACGAATTTCTCTCCGAAAAGCTTAGATGGGTCCGAGGCACTTAACCCAAATGATGGGACGGGAGAAGAGCTCCCCTTTCACGCCACCGTAAGCTGAAGTAGCGCCAAGTTTACGATAGTACTTATCGTTTATCTCGATAAATTATCGATAGAACTGCTCCGCTGGTCTCATTGAACTGGAGTTTCCTTTGGTAGAAAGTTTCTGAACCGGTCGTTTCACGTTTTAAGTTTACTCAGAGGTCAGTAAGTTCAATCAAAACACTGGGTGCCTTTAAGAATCTCCTTTAAATGATATTTATCTGTGGTCTACGCTTACGGTAAAATTAAAAGTATAATATTTTTGTAAAAAAATAAATAAATATATTTTTAAAAAAACAAAACACAGTTTTAATGAACTGTCAGATTAATTTGTTTTCAAAAAACTTTTCTTTAAATATTTCGTTTAAAACCCCTTCAAACATTTCATGGCTTTACCATATTTTCATTACCTAAGAACATAAATAATAATGTAATAAAATAAAAACTATATTATGATAATATCAACAATTTATTTCTCATTTATATATAATATATACAAATAAATATTATTATTCTGTATTACTTTAAAAATATTTCATAGTCAATAAAATTATTCAACCAAAATGTTACGTCAATCCTTATTAAATTATTTCTGTAAAACAATATATTAAGCCTATCATTATACATAGTATCATTATAACGCAAAAATTATTATTTTATGTGTATAGCAATTTAATTATTTTTTTTTATAATTATCTTATTAATCAGAATATGTGCTATTCATATTATAAGGTGTTTCATTCCTTTAGCTCATTCATTTTATGACTGATTTATATATTTGTATATTTTATATATTGGGTGCAAATGTTGGTTAGGATCATATTAAGTTTAGTTTATCTTTAAAATGTTTTACTACTTCATCTCTCTACAATGCATATAATATTTTTTAATTAAAACCAGATGAAATTGAAAGAATTTGGAAAAAAAAAATAAATGTTAAAAATATACTCTTACTTTATCTACTATGAACACTCATCCTAGGGATTCCTAGAGACAAGCGAGAGCAATAGAGATCCCATCGCTTCTCTCTCAGCTCCGTCACTGGTATAAAAACCCAGTAAAGGCTGAACAAGAGCGTTTTTAGCTCAGTCACTCAGAGCATATATAGAGACGCTGGCTATTTCTAGGACTTCATTATCGAATTTCATAGATCTCGAGACAAACGCATTTTTAATATGCTATAAGGATTATCCGGGTGTGCGGAACTGGATAGGGATTGCGCTAGTGAATTTAGATGATGAAAAAGCTCTTGACGAACTGTAAAGAAATTTGACGGGTATGGATTCTAGGAGAAGGGTTAATATGTCAATGATTAATCAGACATTTTCTCGAAGAAAGCCCGCGGTGCGAAAAATATTTCAGTGGGAACGGCTGGAAAGAAAACTGTCGGCAATGCTTGGTGATAATAAATTCAGTAAAGATAAAATCATTATATTTCTCAAACACAATATAATAAATTAAAAAAAAAACTAAGGAACCAGGACACTGAAGACCACACAAATCGATTGCCCAAAAACAATCTACCTACCTAGGACAAAAAGTATATTAAGGTCATTGTGTACGGTTTTGTCGTAGACATATTAAGGGGCGTTGGTTATGATTCTCTGGAATTAGGATTAGAATAATTTCCAGTTGGAGTTATTGGAATAGTCCAATTTAAAATGGGACTATTGAAAATATTTATCTCTTCTTTTAAACGATAATCTGGATTGGTTTTTAACGATTTTAATTTCATTTAATTTAACGAAGTTGGAATTCTGCGTCTTGTCATTCAATGACATTATACGTTATTTTCATCTCTAATTTACTGATCATCCATTTTTTAAGATACACAATCATATTTTAGTTCATATACACCGTTTTTTTTTTTTTTTTCCGGAAATGGTCTATATTGTCTTTAGGTGAAGATGACAATGTTTTATCAATCTTAAATGCGGGATTTAAACCTACTTTCATAATTAATTTCCGACTTTGGTGGATATTGATCAGTGATATCAGAATGTATTGCTTCATGGTTGCTTTGTCTTCAGAGGGTTTTAACTATAAATCCCAGAGGAAAAATTAATTTAGCTGTACAGTTTCCTTCAACTTTTCTTGGGCCTTCCTTAAAATCTCTGGTAGTGGAGCCAATTCCTCAAGTTTTGAATGAAACTGTGTCTTAACTATCTGGAGCTCGAGTCTAACCTGATCTCCAAACTTCCCGGTCTCCATTTTCATTAATTCAATCTGACAATTGCGTCTTGTGCACTCAGATATTTTTTTCCATAATTATTCTTTTTCGTGGTGTTAGCTATCTGACTCCCAAGTTCCTCCAGTTCTGCTTTTCTATTAACATTTATATGAAATAAATTTCAGCACTTACATTGCCTTCATATGATCCAGCAGCACTGTTGACCGAGTCCAATCTTGAAATTCTGTTAGATACTTCAGTGCTGTTAAAATTGTTTGGGCTTATTCTAATCGTTCTATTCGTTATAATCATTGATACGTTATTCAATAACTCATTAAAAATTAAGAAAATAAACTTCATACACCCAATCAATATTTTTATTTATTTGAAAAAGATATTTCTTGTACAAATAACATACGAAATAAAACAATTCTTTTTTGTCTAGCAGCGCTATGACTTTGTATAAATAAGATTGAATTATATAAGTACCACAAACACATTTTAAATATAGAAATAGTTTAGATAATTTTCCTTTAAAAAGAAAATAATTATCAACTTAATAACAAGATCAATGCAATAACCGCGTATACAGATTTACAGCTTTACAACTTCCCACCTAGTCATGTTTAGTCATTATTACCTTTCATTAATGATTAAGAGAATTAATTAAAGGTATTAATTAAAGTATTAAGGTATTATTAAAGTATTAATTAATACTGATTAAGAAAACAACCATAATAAGACCATAGTTAGAACCCTATTCCAAAAAATAAACACATTGAGCTTTTCAATCAATGGTACAACATATTACAAAATAACATAATCTATTTAATTTTTGAATACTATCTACATTTAAGATTCCCTCTATAGTCAATGATTCAGAAATGTATGTACCTAAGAATTTGTTTCTCTGCTCTTCAAATTAGATGCGCTGACAAGGGGAGGACACACTCAGTCTCTCACGGATCTTGTTGGCAATTTTTACAATTTTTACAAAAAATATTAGACATATATTTCGCCGTTATTAGACCAATGGGCTCACATATTAGACCAATGGGCTCTAGAAGCCGAGAAAAAAAAATAGCATTAAACTAATTTATTTTATATCTCGAGTTTAAGGAATGATATCGACATGATTCTTGCACTAAGATTTTTAGATTTGATTGAGAATTCAAGAAAAAATACAGTTACAGAAAAGTTACAGTTACAGTTACTGCATAGATTTTGGTTTAGGTTAATTAAATTATAAAAAAAATATTAGATTTTCAAGGAAACTACCTCTATAGATTTTTTCAAACGAAAATTAACGACAGATTCTAATTCAGCACACTAAAAAACATTTAAAAAATGCTTATTCAACAAAATAAAAAAAAATCCTTTGAATCGCCATTACTTTGTCACGCAATTCACTGGTTGGTATCGCTGGAAAAAGGAGAGCCTCAGCTTCCTTTGGATGGAATTCTAGTGCTTAAAAAAATGCCTATCACATTTTACAGTGTAAAAGCTAACATTTTTCAAGTGAAGTGCATTCAATATATTTTTTCTCACAAGAACCGACATCGGATTCGAATTCAGCATTCAAAAGAACCCTTAAATACGAAATTTCATCCAAATAGAAAAATAAAAATGCGTAAGCTTCAAGATTTGTCTGACCAAAATGGTAGGCAACTTTCGTTTAAATTGACAAAAACATGAATTACGCTTAGACAGTTTAACGTATCAACTTTATTTTTTACACGAAATATAGGGTGGTAATACGCTTGAAATGTATTTGGTTTCATCATCCTATCTGGTATCAAACTCAAGTTAAAAATCAAAATGTTTTTCGGATTTACCAATTTTTTCAATAGGTTATTGTTCATCGTATTTTACATTTATATACATCAAAAGAAAGCTGAGGCTCTCCTCTTTCCAGCGATAAAAAACAGTTAAGTGCGTGACAATGTAATGGCGATTCAAAGGATTTTTAAACCAATAATCGGTTTAAAAATTTCATTTTCCTGGAAGAGGGTGAAAAAAACGATATTTTTTGATTTTGTTGAATAAGCGTTTTTCAATGTTTTTGAGGGCGCTGAATTAGAATCTGACATCATTTTTGTGTGAAAAAATCTATAGAGGTAGTTTGCTTGAAAAACTAATCATTTTTTTAGAATTTAATTAACCTAAACCTATGCAGTGGATTAACCTATTAATTAATATTAATATTAATCTATGCAGTGGATGCATTTTTCCTTAAATATTTTAAATTAAATTATATATAGATATAAAATAGATTAATTTAATGTTCTTTTTTTTTTTTCCTCGGCTTCTAGGGCCCATTGGTCGGAACGGAAAAATACGTGTCTAATATGTTTTTGACCGGGAACCTCTGAAAAAATTGCCAACAAGATCTTTGAGAGACTGAGTGTGTCCTCTTGTGAGTAAGAAAATGGATCAAGGGATCCGACACCAAGCTACCGCAGGCCATGCAGGCTTCCCTGGATTTTATAATTAGTGTTGTGTCTTTTATAAACAGCTTTAGGTAATCCCCGCTTGAGACTCATAGACGACCAACAATTCTAATTTTCTTAAAATTCGTCTAAAACAACTTCATATACCCATTAGGCACAATGTGGGAACACGTATTAAAATCCGTACCATCAATGTCATGATATTAGTTTCACCCAGAGTTTCCAACTTAAATCACTGGCTTCCTTAAATACCCATCACCAGTCAATAAGTTTACATCAGTGCCTTTGTCAAATAGTTTTAAATTTAAACATTTATGAGGACTATTGCTTACAGTAAGACCAATAAAGTTTCTTTATAGTATCCACTAATATTAATTATCCAAATGATGTTTATATTTATTCTACAAATAAATAAAGTGATTGGGTAAAATACTATTGAAAGGACCAAGCGGGGAATACAGCCGGCGACGCGACACTCAGAACAACAGAGGAAATATTGGTGCAACCAAGTGGGCCAATACATCACGGCCGCTGTTGTAGCAGATAAAACAGTTTTCGATATATTTATCTCGACGAATTCTGTTTGTTTTACTGAATGTTCTCATTTTTCTATCTCTTCCTTTGCCCGAAGGAGTTTGAGCTACGGCCCGGATAAATCATCCAACGATAAGGAAGTCATCAAGCTTCATAGATAGATTTACTCACTCCGGACATCGCAAAGCTCTCGTATGTGATATACGCCTATGCATAAACAAGGACCAGGGAAAATATTTCAAAAATAAATATAACTGAATATAAACATTTTTTCCGAAAACTCCAGTAATTCGAACAAGTGAATAAGGAGAACTTTTTATTTTAATTTTAAATATTTACATTTTTTTTTTTTTTAATCTGTTTTATTTGCTGTTTTAAATAATAATATTTTATACAAATATATAATTGATTAATTAGAAGATGAACAACAAAACAAAATAAAAATATTCAAATGAGCCCGTACACAAATTTTGTTTTTATCTTACAATTAAATAATGATAATAATAATGAGACTTAGTTTTCAAATTCATTTAATAAATATATACATAATACATACATTAAAAACAACGTTAATTCTGTTGTTGTTTTTTTTTGTGTTTTTTTCAATTTTCCTAACATCTATAATCCAAATTTTCGCAAATCCGAACACCTTCTAGCAACAATTATTTCGGATTATCGAGATTCCAGTGTATTTATAATAAAACAATTCGGATATTTATTAATTAGATAATCTAGTATAAATGGATAACTATTGTTATATGTATTTGAATTATTGTAAGGCCACACACACACTGTTTTAAAACACGAGAAAGTTTTCGTCGTATCCGAAAAATCGAACATTTACTGGACAAGCGTTCAAACCTCTCCACAAATTACAAAATACTTTTGTATATGAAAGTATTTTGATATAAGGGGCTTTGATGGTATTTGAGCTTTGTGGCTCCACTAAACCTTTCAGTTCTTCTCGTATCCAACCCTTACAATCAAAAATCCTTCGTAAAATCCTCAATGCTCCTTATTATGACGCAAACAAACTTAATAATAAAGTTCTTAATGTTTCATATTTTAATGAGTTGGCCAAAAACAGATACCTGTCCTTCCATAGTAAACTCCGTACCCATTCGAATCCACTTGTCTTCCAACTTGCATCACAATTCCCGATAAAACTCCGAGCCGTTTGAAAAGAAGATAGCCAAGAGACCTTCCAATAAAGAACTTTGATTGCTCAGTGCTACTAGCGAGTAGTTTTTTATAAGTTGCTGACATGGCATTGTAATCATTTTCCTTAAATTTACTTGTTGCATGTAATGTATACAGTTATATCAATGTAATATCAAGAAATACAAAAAAAAAAAAAAAAAAAAAAAAAAAAAAAAAAAAAAAAAAAAAAAAAAAAAAAAAAAAAAAAAAAAAAAAAAAAAAAAAAAAAAAAAAAAAAAAAAAAAAAAAAAAAAAAATTTTCTGAGCTTAAAGTTTAACTTTTCTTTAGGTGTTTACCTATCCATATTCTTTCGCGGTAGCATATTCAACGTATGAACCGTAATAAAAACATTAATTAAATAGAAGCTAGCAGAATTAAAAAGAAAAAAATGATTACCAATTTTAAAATTAATATGATTTTATACAGTTTTGCATTAGATGGGGCTTATTCATCAAGAATTTATTCAGAATAACATCAGACCTATACCCCATCGAATGAAAGACGCAATGGACGCAAGCGACATATATAAATCTTAAAACAAACTTAAAAAAAAAGAAACTTAAAATTTCCCAAATTTTTAATAATTAAGTTTCTTGTTATTTTTTTAAAATACTGCTATTTAACAGGAAGTTGGAAATACGAAAATTTACAACGTTTCGCTTCATCCTGACTGTCTAAATCAATGGCTAGTTTTTTAAAAAGTCAATGTTTGATAATTATGAGGAAGTGTAAAATGAATGTGAAGAGGCCAAACCAAAGGAGTAGAACATTATAAAATATAATTAATATTATAAATTTATAGTTATCTTGTATATTAATATACTTACGCACAATGTCTTTTGTATGTGTGTGTGTGTTTTTTTGTGTAAAAATTGGTAAATAAATTCAGGGCAACTTTTTATTATGCATTAAAAAAAAAAAAACGACACTAAACGGAGTCTTAAAATTATTTATGGGCGGGCTATCGCCATATGGGTCACATAACTTTACGTGACCGAGCAATTTATAATTGATCCTTAACATTTTTTTTTACTTGAGTGGCCATGCTTACGGCAACACAACAGAACCCTTTCATCACCAAAGCAAACACTCAGACCCACAACTGGGACGATGACCACATTTGTAACTGTCAACAGAACACAAAAGGATACCAGGCAGAGAAGATCGGAGGTTTCCTTCCTCTGAATTATTTTTATTCTTCTTTTCTGTGAGAAAAAAAAAAATGTTAGTAGTTAAATGGTCCCAATCGTTTGTGATTCTAATTTAGATAAACATTAATCATTATTACTCGAATTTATGATCATAAACAGTGATGTTTTCATGGAATAATCGTGACGGTGAAATTTCGTTTCAATTAACAGAAATTTTTTTTCGTTTTTGATGAAATAAAATATACAATATATCTTAATTAAATTATATTTTATATAAAAATAATTGCTTTCTTTATAATGGATTTTTTGTGTTCCGAACTGAAAAAAAAAAAAAAAAAATCTATTCCCTGCTTTCACTTAATTGACCTTAATTTTAGTAACATATATTTCCCAAGCATTTTATGAATATTTCCCATTAACAACGCCATAAATTTTGGCCCTAAATTGCTAGTTACATGCTTTTTCAGAATAAAAACTAATTTCATAGTTGAATTTTTTATTTTTTGTCTGAAGTATCAAATATATTTGTAGGGATGATTGTGAACACATGCCAGTTGAATGAATGTTGCCGAGACCGCTCATGACGTTGCTTTTAGATCCGATGTTCACCTTTATGGCCTGTCAGGAGTCGAGAATAGTTATCAATGAATCATTCAGCACTCATTGACGATGAAAATAAAAAGAGAGGAATATAGAACAAGAGCTGCTTTATGCAGATTTAGCTTCAGCTCTGAGGACTTGAAGTGGTTTCGAGGGCAATAAACAGAATAAGGAGGCCATCAATAGAGAGCCTTGCGTGACGCCTTACCGTTCTTTTATTTCGAGTGGCCGAAACCTTTTACTAGCGAATGTATTCACGGTTGGCCTTTGTGATTTAAGAAAATTGTGTCACTAGATTCCCTTACGTTTATCGTGAATGTAATTACCATTTAAAGTTGAGTGCATGATTCATGTTGTTAACCTGGTTTTTGTTTAAATAAAGTCAAACTAATTTGGATTTTAAATTGCTGTATCTATGTAAAGGATAAAATTAATCATTATTTTATTAATCTATAATTTAATGAAGACTCTGGATAATTCTATAGGGTTTTTTATTAAAATTAAAAATTTAAATTAAATTTCCAGGAAATATCATATTTGTTTCATTAAAATTAAAAAGGATAATAATATACAAGTCTGCAGTATACTATATTATTAATTTATATTAAAACAAGAAATCTAGTAATTTTATTAACATCAAACATTATGCAATAAGCTATAAATAAACTCACCGTCAGAAGTATCTCAACACTTTGAAATATTTGAATTTTATAAAAACGTATTGTTTTTCATAATAAAGAAAGGTTCTGAAATCTATAATAAATATCCCTGAACTAGACATAAACAATTTTTTAAAAATAAATTACAGTATTTCTTCCAATAAACAAAATAATTAGAAAACTTACTTCCTATCATTTTCATTTTTTACAATTTTAACTTTTAACTTTAATGATGTTCCACTAATCCCTGTTGAACAGATCCGCTACCTAGGAATCCACATACAAGACTAAAACGACAAGAAACTGCTCGTCGTTACAGACTACTTCAACATTTACTAGATAAATGTTCAAAACTCCCAATTAATTACAAAAGACTCATTTACATGACTGTGATTAGACCTATTTGGATGTACGGAGTTGAGCTTTGGGGCTCCACTAAACCATCCTATTCATCTCGTATCCATTCCTTACAATCCAAAATTACTTCGAAAAATCCTCAATGCTCCTTACTTTGTGACTAATAGACTTATCCATAAAGCTCTTAATGTTCATTATGTTGCTGATTTAGCCCAAACCAGATAGCTATCCTTCCATAGTAAGCTCCATAACCACTCCAATCCACTCCCAACTTGCTTCCCACTCCATTCCCGATAATCCTCCGAGGCGTCTGAAAAGAAGATGGCCTAGAGACCTTTTAGTGTAGATTTTTTATTTACATGCCATTGAATTCACTATCAACACATTTACTTAATGTATATTATTTTGTACAGTTGTAAATATCAATAAATGTAGAAAAAAAAACTTTTAACTTTTTAATTTATATTTAATAAGAGGTATTGCCCCCTCTGGCTTAAATGACTGCTTCCACTAGTCTTGGCATACTTGTATATAACGAAACGAATGATAAACATGGACAAAAGGAAATTTGAAAAAACAATCTAAAATTCCATTGTTTGTTATTAACAGGAAAAAACATTGGTGTGTCTAATCGTTAATGTTTCTCGTTTAATAAATAATATTAATATGAATATAAACTAAGTACGGATTAAAGTAAAAACCAGGAAAATCTCGAGAATTATGGGTGTTACAATACTTTTGACGGGGGAAAAAACTACAGTAAACTGGAGGAATAGATAGCTGAATGCGTTGTGGTGAGAGTCTCAGCGCTTCAGGTACAGAGAGTCGTGGATTCGAATCCCAACAGGGCTAGTAACCATTTATCTTCCTATTTCGGATAGAATGGGTTGGTCACCTATCGGATAACACGTCCGATTTGGAGTACATGAGGACATGAAGCCCAAACCAACAAATGACTGCAGTAAACTTCCAATTATCCGAGAATTCTGATGGTCAATATTACGGATGATCTGCAAAATAGCTAAAACTTCCTATCAAACTGAAACATTTTTTAACTTTTTGTTTATGATAACATTATGATTAATAAACATGGTGGGTGCTTCTTAAAATTTTAAGTAAAAATTTCGGTTCACATTTAGATCAATGTATATTTTTGTGGAAAGTATTGTAACTGAACTAATTGATTAAATAATTTTGGTAATTAAAACAAAATGTTTTACTAATCTATGTTGACCGAAGATTGTTTATACATATATCTTATATTCAATCGGCGAAATAGTCAGGAGTTTCTTCTATACTTACAAATTTCCCCCAGAGTCAAAATTTAAAAGTTTAACATTAAACATTAACATGGGTATTGATATTTATAAAACAAAGTTGACTTCATTTATCTTTAAAAAAAAAAAAAAAAAAAAAAATCCCGATCCTTAATCAATTTAAAACAGATTTTATTCTGAATATTAAGTCTTGTGATAGAATGTTGAAGAATGTTAATTAAAAGAAAATATTTGATTTTCAAACATCAACCTGGATCTCAGATTTGAAATCCGAAGTCCTGAGCAGGTTTCTACTCACAAAAGGCTTGGGCGTTGATTAAAGATTTTTCTTTTTTAGATTTCACTACCCAGGTCACGTTGGTAAGTTAACAACCCAGAAGACAACACCCTCTCATTATTATTGAGGTTGGTAGATACATAGATGATTTTCTTTGATATCACTAGGATTTTAAAGTAAATCAATAGCGAACCCCGAGGGTCGATGTCGATACCACAATCGCCTATATACGCTCATACATATCCATATCTAGAGCAGACCTAACATGACATCTTCCCATCAACGCCTTGGTCAAAAGGTTTTAAAAAATTTATTCTTTATCTGGATGGACTATTTTTTATTCCTTATCCGTACATTTCAGTGGTTGTTTGTGGTTATACTTAACGTCCACAGGTCACGCAATTTTCGGTTGCGTAGCCGTATATGCCCTCCTGTATACTCATATTTTAATTTCTTCGCAATATTTTATACATTGTGGAAATTTGGTCGGCAATACATTCAAGATCAACACACCTAAGCCTGTAACCTCTATTGTAGTACCAACGTTTCGACCTCCCTTGCTGGTCTTCCTCTGGACTAAAATTAAGAAAAATAAATGTGAGCGAATTAGGTATAACTATACTCGTATATATATATCAACATAAATATTGCTGCACTTCTGTGAATAAATATCCTATTAACCTAAAGACCAAGCAGCTTTAACCGCGCTTTGCAGGTAAACAAAACATTCATTCAACATGAAAAAAATAATTTTAATAAATACAAATAAAACGATAACTACAGAAAAATATTAAATATCAGAATAATCAATAAATCAGATGTCCTAAATCTCAACGATTTGATACACTCACAAGGGGAGGACAATCTCTCACGGATCTTGTTGGCAATTGTTTTTAGAGGTTTTTGGTCAAAACATATTAGACACGTATTTTGCCGTTCCAACCAATGGGCCCTAGAACCCGAGAAAAAAAATAAAATAGCATTAAACTAATTTATCTCGAGTTTAAAAAAATGATAATCGGCATGATTCTTGCACCAAGATTTTTAGTTTTTAATGAAATTCTAAAAAATTGATTAGATTTTCAAGCAATATACCTCTTTAGATTTTTTCACACAAAAACGTATATACTAATAAGGAGAAAAAAAAAATATGATTTCTTAAAAATTTATTCTGTTTTAAAACTTTATTTATATTGTTACCTCTATTCTTTAAATTATCTGTTTAACTGATATAATAGTAATAGAACCTTTAAAGTTAATCATAACTTTTCCCATCCTCTACTCTTCATCCAATCTGCAGGTGTTCCTCAAGAAGTATCCTAGGTCCTATTCTTTACACGGTGTATACAGCTGATATCCCGACCCATCCTAGCACCGTCCTCACCACGTATGCTGATGACACATGTTTGTTATCAGTAAATAATGATCCCTTCATTGCCTCACTAACACTCCAATCTCATCAACCTTCAAGAACGGTGTCGAAATTGGAGAATTAAAATAAATCCAAGCAAATCCCATCAAATAACCTTTACCCAACGTCGTAAACTCGTTTACGACTCCAACTGGACAAACGTTTAACTTGGAATCCACATACAAGACTAAACCGATAGGAAACTACTCGTTGTTTCCGACTTCTTCAACATTTACTAGACAAAAGTTCGAAACTTCCGATTAATTACAAAAGACTCATTTACATGACAGTTATC
Source organism: Euschistus heros (assembly GCA_003667255.2). Lineage (NCBI taxonomy): Eukaryota > Metazoa > Arthropoda > Insecta > Hemiptera > Pentatomidae > Euschistus > Euschistus heros. The sequence continues at coordinate 1,054,661 of RCWM02000050.1, read as the reverse complement.
AGACCTATTTGGACATATGGAGTTGAGCTTTGGGGCTCAAATAAACCTTCAAATTCTTCATGTATCCAATCCTTACAATCCAAAATCCTTTGAAAAATCCTTGATGCTCCTTGTCGCTCAACTTGCTTCCCACTCCATTGCCGATAATCCTCCGAGGCGTCAAAAAAGAAGATGGCCTAGAGACCTTCTAGTGTAGAATTTTAGTTGAAGTGCTACTGACGAGTAGTTCTTTTCAAATGTTTATATGTTATTGTAATTGTTGTGAAGACATTTGCTAGATGTATATATATTGTACAGTTGTAAATTTCAATAAAAGAAAACAAAAATTATATAATTTATAGTAACCTGTATTATTCATTGTAGGGCATGGATATGAGACCAATATAGTCTCAAAATCAAGCAATATGTTATTGATAAAACACTAGTTGTTAAAAAAAAAAAAAATCTCTATTTAATTCTTTTTTTTTTTTTTTTTTTTTTTTTTTTTTTTTTTTTTTTTTTTTTTTTTTTTAAAATAGCTTCAAGCATTTTACTAATAAATACAGTTTAATGCTAGAGGCGATTATTTTTTTTTTGTTTATAATCGGTTTACTTCAGAAAGGTCTTAAGCGGAACCAATCCATCTTAACCGCCTTGAGAACATTTAAGAAGGGCTAAAGTGCCACGTTACAAGGAGACTTACTCAGCCCGACAACTAAACGGGAAAGCGGCCAAAAACGCACGGTCCAAGTTAAAACTGTGTTAAACCCTTTCCTAAATGCTATATTTTAGCTCCGAAAAAAAAATTATATCTGATTGCCTTAATTAATTAATTAATTTGAAATTACTTCATAAGATAGCTGAATCAATAGCAACAAATTGTTTCCTAAACCGATTTAGTAGAACATTCTGGACTCATTGAAATAGTTACAATTCTTTAAATAATATCATAATTTCGTTTAAACAATTAAAAATATTTTTATTATAATTTAATTTAATTAATTATGTATTTTTCATGTTATATATTTTATCTAGTTGAGGAACGTTAATCTTAAGAACATAAATGAATCAGCATTAGCACAGAACGCTAAAAAAAAAGATAAATTAATTTATGAAGGTTATAATAAAAGAAGAAAAGTACTAGAATACATTTTTCTAACTAATAAAATAAAACGGTAAAATTTAAAATCTGATATAACCAAGATTGGAGATCATTATAGTTTATTAATAGATAAACTAGATTTTTTTAATAAACCATTGTTCATAAATTAATAAGGTATTTATAAAAATTAGTAATACACAATAGATATTTGAATACATTTTGCAATCTCACTTTATTGTTTGAGAAATAATAATTTTAATTAATGAAAAAACTGTTTGTTAGTAAAACATCTATTTCTTAGAGTTATGGATATTATAAAAAAGTAATAGAATTTTGTTTTACATTAATATAAAATATTGTTTTATACCTTTTTTTTTTTAATACCATAATACATGTTTTGTTTTTTTATGAACTATTATTAGTGCTGATTCCACGGCTTGGAAATATGGCTTTGTCATATAACGTTGTACATAAAAAGAAAGAAATATTTCAAATAAAGTTTTTATAATGAGATATTATTTGGTCTTTTTTTATTTTTTTCAATCTGTGAACAAAAAAATTAGCCACTGGAATGATTTCTATTTTCACAAAACTGATTTAAAACTATGATATTTATCAAAAGTATTTTTTATAGCAAAGAATTAAAAACGGAAACCTGGGTGAGACTCTGTTCACTCCATATGTCCAAATAAATGTTGAACGAGTCAAAAACGACAGACAGTATCGTGTCGTTTTAGTTTTGAATGTGAATTCCAAGTAAGACGTTTGTCCAGATGGAGTCCTAGGTAACGGATCTGTTTAACAGGGTTTAAGGGGTTATTGTAGGATCACGTAGGACAGGAATGGTAAAGGTTATTTGATGGGATTTATTTTGATTCTCCATTTTTGACACCATTCTTGAAGGTTTATGATATAAAATTGGAGAGTCTGTGAGAAACCTAATATATATATAAAACCTTAAACGATTATTGGAGCTAAAATTAGAAAAAAATATTTAAAGAACATCATTTGCTACACAATTTACAAGGTACAAAGCCCCCTCTTCTTGTAAAATTTCAGTAAATAAAATAAGTATTTTTGTTTTTTATGTGTTTTTGTTATAAGTTGTATAACATGTTTGTTATAAGTGAAGTAGTGGCTTTAACATCGTTTATATTTTCAGATACTCTACGAGGATTTTAGAATGCGACTCTATGACATGAGAATATGATAGAATATTAAGGATAAGTTTAAAGACAGACTTAAGATCAAGGAAACAAATGGTTGCGAATTGAAATGAGTTCATTTGCGCCATATTAAACAACATTAAAGATGAAAGGAAATGTGTGTTTAAGATTGGAAGGGTAGTTAGCGGGAGAAATTGGATGGTTTGGCCCAATCCCAAAACTCCATATGACCAAATAAGGCTGATGACAGTAATATTAAGCAATATTCTGTCCAATATTGCCGTTTGCTTAATTTTTTCTCGTTGTCTGCTATAATAATAATTAAATAAATATAATGAATATAACAAATATTTCTTATATAATTAAAAAATAAATTTTAAGATAAAAGATGACATATGTTTGTTTATATCTTACTATTTACAACTCAAGACAATATATACAAGAAGTAAATATGAAATGAAATTATTATTATGGAATGTCATTAACTTGTGGAGTTCTACCCATTAGTAGCACATCAATAAACGTTTTACATTAGATACTCTCTCGGCCATCCTCTTTTTAAACGCCTCGGAGGGTTATATGGAAAAAAGCGAAAAGCTGTTTGTGGGGACTATTGGATACGAGTAGGAATGTAGCGAGTCATGGAAGGATAGGTATCTTGTTTAGGCCAAATCTGCTAAATATGGGAAATTTAAATTGTTATGGATAAGTTCATATGTGACATATTAAGGAGAATTGAGGATTTTACAAAAGATTTTGGATTGTAAGGATTGGATACGAGTATGTCCAAACGGGTCTAATTACTGTCATTGGGAACTTTGAACGCATGTATAGTCTAACGAAATTAAATCATCAAACGTCGGGAAATGAAAAAGCGTTTGTACTTTTTAGTTTAAATACTCACAAGAAATTAATCTTATCTATAATTATTCATTTTGATGACTGTTTGTGTAGCCTATCATCATCATAAACATTTGATGGTGCCATGATCTTAGGACCTAGGACTGATCAACCTCTGAAACTGATGAACCTATCCTTGGCAGCCATTTTCCATCCTCTTACGGCAAAGATTGTCCTCCACATCATTCAGATACGAAGTCTAGTTATGTCTCCTTCCACCCGGATGTCCCTCCGTCATTATTTTAGGGAGCCTACCAGTTTGCATCCTTTGTATATGTCACAGCAATTTAATTCTTCCTATTTTCATTCTAGCTACAATAATTCTGGCTAAATAAGTTCATCGGCTCTTACTTGATATCATCCAAGGACTGGGAAGATAATGCTATTATAACATATTTATAATATAAAACTACATATTACTAAAAATAGCCTATTACCAGGAAGGATATTCATAAAATTACTTACATCACCTATGAGGGAGGAACTGCGGAGAATTCGAAAATATATAGAAGTTTAAGAACTAATTATTTTATGTAGCTTATTAAACAATTTTTTTATATTATTTGTTAACTTTTTTTGATATTCAACAATTCATTTTAAATACAACTGTATTCATTATGTATAACAATTGAATTTTATAAAAATAACATGTCGATAGTATGTAAAAAACTACTCAATAGTACCACTTCAATAGTTCTTCATTAGAAGTTCTCTAGGCCATCTTCTTTTCAGACGCCTCGTAGGATTATCAGGGATGGAGGAGGAAGCAAGTTGGGATACTAGTGGATTGGAGTGCTTTTGGAGCTTACTATGGAAGGATAGGTATCTGGTTTAGGCTAAATCAGAAACACATGGAACATAGGAGGAATGGATAAGTTTATAGGTCACAAAGTAAGGAGCATTGAGGATTTTTCGAAGGATTTTGGATTGTAAGGATTGGATACGAGATGAATTGGATGGTTTAGTAGAGCCCCAAAGCTCAACTCCGTATGTCTAAATCTGTCTAATTACTGTTAAGTAAACACCTAAGTATTTTGAAATTTATTAGGAGCTTTAAACGCTTGTCTAGTAAATGTTTGAGTAAGAAGAAACGACGAGCAGTTTCTTGCCTTTTAAGTCTGGTATGTTATTTTTTTTCTTTTTTCTTTTTTTCATTTATTGATATTTACAGCTGTACAAAATAAAATACAACAAGTAAATGTGTTGACAGTGAATACAATGGCATGTAAATAACTTGTGAAGAACTACTCACTAGTAGCACTTCAATAAAATCTACACTAAAAGGTCTCTAGGCCATCTTCTTTTTAGACGCCTCGGAGGATTATCAGGGATGGAGGAGGAAGCAAGTTGGGAGACTAGTAGATTGGAGTGGATATGGAGCTTACTATGGAAGGATAGGTATCTGGTTTGGGTTAAATCAGAAACATATGGAACATTAAGATCTTTATAGATAAGTTTATTGGTCACAAAGTAAGGAGCATTGAGGATTTTTCGAAGGATTTTGGATTGTAAGGATTGGATACGAGATGAATTGGATGGTTTAGTAGAGCCCCAAAGCTCAACTCCGTATGTCTAAATCTGTCTAATTACTGTTAAGTAAACACCTAAGTATTTTGAAATTTATTAGGAGCTTTAAACGCTTGTCTAGTAAATGTTTGAGTAAGAAGAAACGACGAGCAGTTTCTTGCCTTTTAAGTCTGGTATGTTATTTTTTTCTTTTTTTCTTTTTTTCATTTATTGATATTTACAGCTGTACAAAATAAAATACAACAAGTAAATGTGTTGACAGTGAATACAATGGCATGTAAATAACTTGTGAAGAACTACTCACTAGTAGCACTTCAATAAAATCTACACTAAAAGGTCTCTAGGCCATCTTCTTTTTAGACGCCTCGGAGGATTATCAGGGATGGAGGAGGAAGCAAGTTGGGAGACTAGTAGATTGGAGTGGTTATGGAGCTTACTATGGAAGGATAGGTATCTGGTTTGGGTTAAATCAGAAACATATGGAACATTAAGATCTTTATAGATAAGTTTATTGGTCACAAAGTAAGGAGCATTGAGGATTTTTCGAAGGATTTTGGATTGTAAGGATTGGATACGAGATGAATTGGATGGTTTAGTAGAGCCCCAAAGCTCAACTCCGTATGTCTAAATCTGTCTAATTACTGTTAAGTAAACACCTAAGTATTTTGAAATTTATTAGGAGCTTTAAACGCTTGTCTAGTAAATGTTTGAGTAAGAAGAAACGACGAGCAGTTTCTTGCCTTTTAAGTCTGGTATGTTATTTTTTTTTTCTTTTTTTTTTTTTTCATTTATTGATATTTACAGCTGTACAAAATAAAATACAACAAGTAAATGTGTTGACAGTGAATACAATGGCATGTAAATAACTTGTGAAGAACTACTCACTAGTAGCACTTCAATAAAATCTACACTAAAAGGTCTCTAGGCCATCTTCTTTTTAGACGCCTCGGAGGATTATCAGGGATGGAGGAGGAAGCAAGTTGGGAGACTAGTAGATTGGAGTGGTTATGGAGCTTACTATGGAAGGATAGGTATCTGGTTTGGGTTAAATCAGAAACATATGGAACATTAAGATCTTTATAGATAAGTTTATTGGTCACAAAGTAAGGAGCATTGAGGATTTTTCGAAGGATTTTGGATTGTAAGGATTGGATACGAGATGAATTGGATGGTTTAGTAGAGCCCCAAAGCTCAACTCCGTATGTCTAAATCTGTCTAATTACTGTTAAGTAAACACCTAAGTATTTTGAAATTTATTAGGAGCTTTAAACGCTTGTCTTGTAAATGTTCGAGTAATCAGAAACGCCGAGCAGTTTCTTATCTTTTAAGTCTTAAATTGCATAGTTAATAAAATAAATGGGGGTAGAAATATATTTCATAAAGAAGATGTAATCATTTTTTTTTTTAAAGTTAAATAGATCAATGCTCTTCACTTTCATGTATTAGTTTTGAATAAACATGAAATTAATTTATCGATGTGACATGCCACTGTATTCATTATGGATTATATTTACTCGACGTGTTCATTGATGCCGTCGTAAATTTCAATAAATAAATTTAAAATATAATGATTTATTGAAAGTAATATTGAATATAATGAAATATAATCGCCATTCACCTGAGATACGCATGATGGTACAGAGGGATCAATACAATTAGGATTAATGAATTAATTGGTACTTCTATCTGGAATATTTTATTACAAAACTAGTTTCGAATGCTAAACATTCATCTTCAGTTCTAAAACATACAAAATTTTCAAAACATCAGAACTGACGAGATCTAACAGATATCTGAAATATATTCATAGTGAAGGGGAAAGTCAATTATTAGTCTCGATGACTAATTGGATATTTCGGCTCCTATTGGAAACTAAATTTGTGAGTACCAATATATTTGATTTTTTGTCTCACATTTTTGAAAACTTTAGTATATATCCATGCAATATGGTGCTGATGTTTTGAAAATGTTGTATGTTTTAAAACTGAAGATGAATGTTAAGCATTCGAAACTAGTTCTCTAATAAAATATACCCAATAGAAGTGGCAATTAATTTATCAATCTTAAATATATTCGCCTATAATAAAAAAGAAAAAAAGAAAGAAAAGGTTTTTGCATCTTAAATTTGGACTTTGCATACTGAGGACTTAACATAAAAGCATCCAGGGAATGTTTTATATTAATTATTTCTAGCGACATCGGGCGCAGCCTTACTCTTGGCTATCGGCCAGCCCGCGAGATAGGGACTTTAAATCCGGACTATTTTAGTTTATCGAATGGATTATAGTCACGATATACTGCGCGTATTTTTTTTTTTCTTTTTCTTATCCGCTTATAAAATGTTGATTTTATTAGCACCGGATTTAAACATTCAAAAAATCCTAGTAGAACGTCGAGAATCAAAAAAAAAGGTAGAAAAACTAATGCGTTCATCGTAGAAATCGGGTCTGTCTTTAAAATCTGGTTCTGGGTCATGGCTAAGAGAAAATCTATGCAAAGATGTAGAAATATGTATTATAAGAAATTTTAAGGAAAAAAAATATTTATATTTACTATTAATTATAACGTTTTAGTTTATTTTCTTAAAATAATTAAGAAGCTTATTAGTTAGATTATCCCCACATCCTGAAGCTAATCTGTTATAAACTATGCGAGCAATGTCCATATACATCGTTTTCTTTCGCTGAAACGTTCTTTTTGAGAACAGAATATCAAAGGTTAATACGGAATTATAAAAATAAAAAAATAATAAAATAAAATAAATAAAAAAATAAAATTAAAAAAAAAACCCAGCTTTCATTGAAAAAAAATACAATGTTTTTTTTATTTTAAATTTATGAAGTACGCATAAAATTTATTGATGTGACATGTCACTATATAGATCTATCTATCACAGTTACTTGATGTATTTATTGTACCTCCGAGATATAATTTGATTTTGTACATAATTTATAATTTTAATATTTAATATAACGACAAGAAAGTCGTAGTTTTCGAGCACTCCAACATTTACTGGAAGAGCATTCAAAGCTCCTAATAAATAATAAAAGACTCATTTACTTAACAATAAATAGACCCATTTGGACATACGGAGTTCAGCTTTGGTGCTCATCTAAACCTTCCAACTCTTCCCGTATCCAATATTTTCAATCCAAAACCCTTCGTAAAATCCTCAATGCTCTTTAAAAAGTCACAAATAACCTTATCCATAAAGATATTTATGTTTAATATGTTGCTCATTCACTAGACAAGCGTTCAAAGCTCACAATTAATTACAAAGGACTGATTTACACGACAATAATTAGACACATTTGGACATACGGAGTTGATCATTGGGGCTCCATTAAACCTTCCAATTATTCTTGCATCCGGTGTTTACAATCCAAATTGTTTAGACCCTTTATAATGCCACACTTATCCTTAACATTCTACAACCCCCATATATGCGGGTTTGTCCTAAACTATATACTTACGCTACAACGATAAGCTGAATATTCTCACGAATCCACTAGTCACCCAACTTGTTTCCTACTCAATTTTCGATAACCCTCTAGGAGACGCCTTAGAGAAGATGGCCTAGAGAATTTTAATGTATAAAATTTATTGAAATGCTACAAATGGGTAATTGTTTATAAGTATAAATATATATATATATATATATATATATATATATATATATATATATATATATATATATATATATGTACAAAGGGTGTTCAGCATAAGATTGCATTAACTTCGAGAATTGCCTTTTAGGCAACATTTGCAAAAAAAATTGCATATAAACTATATCTCGATTCTCATCCGTTTCATAGATATTTTTAATTTTATTGAACAGAGCAGCTACCAAAGACTCAAACTAAACAAGTAACTGTTTTTCGTTTTCGACTTCTCGACAACATTTACTAGACAAGCGCTCTAAGATGCCGATTAATTACTAAACACTCATTTACATGACAGTTAGACCTATTGGGACATACGGGCCGGAAAATTGTAGCTCTACTTAACCATCTAATTTATCTCCTACCAAATCCTTGAAATCCAAAATCCTTCAAAAGATCCTTAATGCTCCCTAATTTGTCACAAATAAATTTAACTATTTAGTAAATGTTTAATTTTCCATATTTTGCTGATTTAGTCCGAACCAGAAACCTATTCTACTTCATGGTAAACTTCATAATTATTCAAGTCCATTAATATCCCAACTTCCCATCCTATCCCCGACAAGAAGATGTCCTCGAGACCTTCTGGTATAGAACTTGAAGAACTACCAGTGGGAGTTGCTTCACAGGCAATTGTCATGTTATTACGAACGTTATTGTCGCCTTTACTAAATGTATGTTTATTTTTATACAGTTGTAAATTTCAATAAATAGATAAAGAAAATAAAAGTTCATTGACCAATCAAAATAATCCGGATCATGGCCGAACTGGGGTAGAAATAAGGGTTCATATCCCTCATAGGATAGTAAAAAAAACATAACTTACGGTTTCATATGTAGCTAGAACGTGGTGCACTTACTTTCGAAAGCAATAAAGGACGAGGAATTCATAAGTTAGTAGTGAGGCAGGTCCAGAGAGCTTTTCCCAAACCTCTCAGACTAGAAGCCATTGTAGTCTGCCTTCATTCATGCGAAAATATGGGCTTTATTGTTCGAATTCCTTTCTAGGACCCATATTTTCTGTTTTCTACTGGCTCAAATCATAATAAAACCTTTTTAAGGTTTTCATAACTCTCCGTTGTTAGGATTAATCATTTTTTATGTATATAGGAGAAACCCTCTTGACCAGTCTGATACCGTTGGCCCGGTTGATCCGAGGTATCCGTAAAAAATTGACTTTCATTTTTTTTTTTGTTAATTTCGTCTGATATTAAGAATGTACAAAAGAGATAATTGTATTTCACAGGAGTGTTTCGACGAGCATATGTGTAAGGTACACAAACATTATTCTTTCACAGTATTATTCTCTATATACCTCTTAATTAATTTTTTTTTTTAAGCCAAACCCTTCTGATTCCGTTTGGTTCATTACATTCAAATCTGTTGAATCTTTTTTTTTTTTTTTGTATTTTTATATTCATCATTAAGTTGATGAATATCTCAAACAATTTTTCTTTTTAATAAATACAAAAATACACTCGGTACTTGATTAACCAAGTCTCAATCAACCGATTTCTCGAATAACCGAGCCTTCTTTTTTTTATTTCATTATATTATGTATTATTATTTTTTCACAAGAAACATTCCATTGCCGAACAAGACATTAGGCAATCTTGGTACGAGCATTACTACGGGAAGGTTGAAGGATGGGGAAGACGGTCAACTATAAAACGAATCGACATTAATAATTTCTTAAAGAAGGGAATAATCTATTAGATATGGCACTTTAAATATCCCGAAGGCAGAACTGAAGCAAACATAGTTCGATTTGAAAACTTCTAAACAATAGAGATACCATCTCTCTAGATGGTATGGTAGAATGTCAATAATTAACAAAATAAGTATTATTTAGTTATTAAAAAGAATAATTGCCCTATGTTATTTTTCTTGTGCATTTCCCTTGTTTTTTTTGGGTCTCGATTAACCGAGGATTTAATCTGATCCTGCGGTCCCAACTATGTCGGTTATTGGAATCTCGAGTGATTCACAAGTTTTCCTAAGGAAATCGATGTATTTATATAAATATATGTCTTAGTATTAATATTTAATTACTAACATATTTATCTTTTTATTAAAAAAAAAATAAATTTGATAATACCTTTCAAGCGATTGAACAATTTAAAAAATGAAATACTTTTTATTTACTGTTTAAGTTTTCAAATAATTTTTAAAAACTGCAGTATATTTTTGTAGTTCCCATTTAGTCCAGTCAATCAGTGCTGAAATGAGGGGTGTAGAGTGCATGGAATATGCGGTACTTTTTGACTTCATAGCTTTGTAAACATACTAAACGCCCCCCCCCACCACTGGGGGTGAGCTAACGGTGGGGGGAGGGGAGAAGTTTTTTTATTTTCCTCGATAATATTTCGAAAACGGTTGACTCTAGAAAAATATGTTTCAAATAAACATAAAATCTAATTAAATTTATTATAAACTTGATAATGTATACATTTGTCGTAGTTCTAACCGTTTACGAGATATTCGTTATTGAAAATTGGTGATTTTCGGAAAAAAGCAAATGTCACCTCACTTTTTCTCAAACTTTTGTTTCTAGTACCTTCCACAATCGTTTCTCAGAAAAAAATGTCAGAATCAAAATTATAGAGTATTAAATTAAATTTAATTTCATATATACATTTCAGGTATTTGAAGCAAGTGTTTAACAAAAAGTGAAGTAAGCATTTTGTTTGGAACCGACAAAACATCAAGGAGGTATTTGCGGTACTTGAGATGGAAGGAAAAAGAATGGGTCTCCAAATAAACGAGGATAAAACAAAGATTCTCACGTTAAAAGGGAAGAATCCAGTGCACCCGCAGAAACACTACATAATGGGAAACTATAGATTTGAGTGCGTTAAAAGTTTTAAATACCTTGGATCGATGATCAACGACTCCTTAGATGAGGAAGAGGAAATAAAATGTCGAGTAATGGCAGCTAATCGATCCTATTTCAGTCTATCTAAACTATTTAGAAGTAGACTGCTCAGTCGCACAACCAAACTCAGACTTTATAAAACACTCGTCCGACCCGTCCTGACATACGCATCTGAAACCTGGACATTGCGTAAAGTATCAGCTGAACGTATTGACAGGTTCGAAAGGAAGATATTGAGACGCATCTATGGACCTGTAAAGGAGGATGGTTTGTTTCGACTCAGAAAAAAACAAAGAGCTGTACGTACTTTATAATGAACTGAATGTTTCCCAATATGTGAGAATACAGCGAATTAAATGGCTGGGACAAGTAATCAGAATGGACGAGGAGAGGACAGTCAGAAGACTGTATTACGGAAGCCCCGATGGAGTGAGGCCTCGTGGAAGACCGAAGGGAAGATGGAAGGACAGCGTCTCCGAGGATCTGAAGAAAGCAGGAATATCTATTAGGCGTGCCACTGACAGGGAAGACTGGGGAAGAGCCGTTGAGCTGGCCAAGGACCGCTTCATGCGTCTGTTGCGCCGAGAATGAATGAATGAATGAAGCATTTTGTTTATTTCTAAAATTATTGATTTTTAACAACGTATATCTCGAAAAATGTTGGAATTTCGACGAATGTGTATATAATTAATTTTATATGAAATTTAATGAGCTTTAATTTTGATTTGTAGCATGTTTTTCTAGAGTCCACCGATTTCGAGTTATTATCAAAAAAAAAAAAAAAAAAATTGAACCTTTCCCCTCCCCCCCACCGTTAGCTCACTCCCCAGGGGCGGGGACTTTTAGTATGTTTACCTTCTAACTACTCCTAACGATGCTATGAAGTATAAAATTATCGCATATTCCATGCACTCTACAATGTGTTTATTGACTGGACTAATTTAAAGATTCCGTTTTCAGTATTTGGAAAAAAAATATTAGTATTTATCCATTGCAAATGAAAAACAATCACTAAGAATTTAACATCAATAAAATTTAGTAAAAAAATTAACTTTTTTTTATATTTACTTTTTTTTTTAACCTTTTAATCTTGCAGTTTTATAAATATATAACAAACATTTTGGGAAAAAAAAAAAAAAATGAGTCAAAAATAGAATGAAAACAATGAGAAACACCTTATAGGCTTAAACGTGAAATAAATCAGAGACCTGTTTCAGGTACAGGGTGAATTTCGGTGAACAAAAGTTTTTCGATATATTTCAAGTATTGAATGGCTTCCTAGTGAATGGCTAAGACAATCTAAAAGAAAAATAAATTAATAAACAAGGTTGGTATCAACACATCACTTAAAGTTTACATTTTGTATTTTTTAAATATATTTATAATAAATATTACAGTCAAAATTCGAAGTCCAAGTTTCATAGAAAAATGAGCATGTATAAACTCGTCTATCTGAACCCAATCCTTGCTTATTCTCAGTACTGTTTCATTAAGGAAACAAGGCAGACATGTATTGTGTTAATTGTTTTGTTTTTTTACTAGCTATGACTTCCAGAGGTATATACAGGGTGAGTACCTCTCAGTGTGAAATAAAAAAAAATATGGGTGAAACTAAATTGAAAATGAAGAAAAATGCTGCAGACCTTACCTTTCTATTCCAATCCGTTGCAGATATACGATTATTCAAAAACTTGTTTGAGGAAATTACGTTTTTCGCCATAAAAGCTGTAATATCTCCACTTTATTTAAACATTTCAAATTTTGATCAGATTCTCGAATTCAACATTGAAATTTCCTACAAGGGCTGAGTACATGTAACCTTGAATTTTACAAAATTAGGACGTTCTAAAGAACTACTTGATCTTCACCTTATTTAGGGAACTTAAAATGTCTTATAATACTTCAGCGCTTACCGTTTTTCGAAAAAAACTACCCACAAAACTTGAATTTAACCAGCTTTCAAATGGCATGGTCAAATTAATTATTACGTATCTATTTCATGGAGGAATTTACTTATAAAACCAGAAAAACATGGTGTTTTAATTTGGCGTACAAATCAGTTACCTGTCCTAAGACATTATGATAATCACTTAATGGAAATATGTATTTTGTTTATATATATATATATATATATATATATATATATATATATATATATATATATATATATATATATTAATGAAGACTTTAACCAGCTCTGAAATAATAACCATCTTCATAAAGTATTAAAGTCAGTTTCTCACAAGTTTTGTCTTATTGAATCTAAAGCAGATTTGAAAACTTGCAGGTAACTTTTAAAGTTTAGTTTGATATTTTACTTTTGTTTAAATTGTATAGAAAGTTTATGAAGTAATAAGCTTATTCTATTCTTTCTGTTTTGTAATTGAAAAACCAAACCTTTGAATTAAGTAGTTGATTGGTGAAGATGGTGAACTTTATTTGTTTGAGCCGCGTTAAAGAAATATTTTAATGGTAGAAAGTTCTATTGTTCTTTTTAGTTTTTGAAATATAAAAATAAAATGAGCCAGAATCAGAGGCTGAAGGAACCTTTAAAATAACTTTTAGAGAATTCATTGAAAACATTATCAAAAAAATACCCCTGATACATACTCGTATGCTAGTGTTTACTATTTTTTTTTTTCAAAAACATGAGTTTATGTATATTACATGTTCTAAATAATTTTGTAAATGTTTTCGCTCGAGTATTTTCAAGCTTTAAATGTATATTTTAAATTATTTGATTTATTTAAAAAATAAAATATTTTATTTAAATAGCTATTATTTTTTAAAAAATCAATATCTAACACAGATAGTTATATAAGTAGGTTCTATCAACTGCTTCAATTTCAATAGAACATGGGCTTGTATGTAGTAAGAAACGTTTAAACTTCGGATGGAAAAGCATTATAAAGTATTTTTCGTGATTTCTAAGCCAAGTTAATTTAACCAGTAACAATCTTTGTTTTTGAATTTGATTGTCCACAAAAGAAATTAAAATTTTTACAATAATAAAGTATTGTGTTTTTTTTTTTTAACTTAATGATTGGGTTGCACTGCCAATGTTTTAAACAAATTTTCAGATTTTTTCTATGGTCAAACGATTCAGTTTCTTAGCATGTTATAATACAATAAGAAGACGGTTTGGGATGCAGGGACGAGAAACAAAATTTAAAAAAACATTTAAGTAAATTTTAATATTTAATTTTTTGTTTACGTATTTATGTTTCTATACTTACAATTAGTATAGAAACTTCTTGTCACGATAACTTTGTATATTGGACTGAATATTGTAATACTTTTTAAATTATTATGTTTTTTTGTTGTGTGTAAAACCGTCGCTTACTTATATATATTTTTTAATAAACAATGACATAGTATTTTTTAAAAAAAAGATAATATTGAATTTGATAATTTCATTAATTTTTAATGCATGAAGTTCAAAAGCGAATCATACACCAAATATATATTTAAATATTTTTTTCTTTTACCAGCGAATAATAGTGTCAATTATGAAGTTTTTAATTTTCAACGCAGAGAAATGTGGAAAACTAATTGCGATAACACGTCAATAACTTGTAAAGAAACTACCTATCACTTAGCAATACAATGAAGGTCTCTTAGTCATCTTCTTTTCAGACGCCTAGGAAAATTATCGGCATTTGAGAGTGAAATAAATTGGGAGAATAGTGGATTCGAGTGAGTATGGAGTTTACTATGGAATAGCGGTTTTGGCCGAATCAGCAACAAGTGGAACATTAAGATCTGTATGGATAAGTTTGTTTGTGACATAATAAGGAGCATTGAATAAAATAAGTTACGCCTGAATCCAGAGATTCAGCTATCCTTATTGGTTCAAAACCTACCCTTAATGCCCTCCCTTACTATCCATTACTTTACATCAATAACCATACAATCCATATTCAAATTTCCATCAAAAACCTACGAATCTCCTTTGATCAACACTTATCCTCGAGTAACCACATTTCCCAAATTACCAAAAAATCCGTCATGATCCTCAAATAGCTCCAAAAATAACTTCTGGTATCCTCTCGCATTATTCCCCACTTTGATTACCGGTGCTTGGTGTATGGGGGGCTGTCTGTTGACATAGAGATGAGACTAAGGAGACTAATGAATTGCTTTATAAGATTCATCTTTGGGGTCGACAGATGGTCTCACGTATCTCGCCGGTACAATGCTAGGGTGGCTTTTTCCTGATTTTCGATTGCAATACTTCCTCGGCACTTTCCTATTCCAATCATTAAAAACCAATAAACCTTCCTATATCCAAGACCTACCTACTCTGCGTTTCTCCATTCACCACCTGAATACAAGATCCCAACCTTCCAACCTATATACCCCCTCACATAGAAATGCCTCCTTTGAAAAATCCTTCGTCATCCGTGCTACCTCTTTTTGGAATTCCTTACCTTCCCATATTCGCAAGCAAAGCCTCTTCCTTAACTTCTTTTAAACATCTTTTATTTATCCATCTCCTCGATGTTCAATCTTCATAAAAAATGTAAATAATATGTTTTAATATTATTGTAATGTAATATTATACATTAATGAATGTACATAAATGTGTTAAAATTTTTAAATTTTTACTGTTGATTGAATTTTATTTATTATTATTTTTTTTTACTTAATTTTAATTTTTAATTTATTTTTTTTCTTCTCTCTTCTTTTTATATCATAATTTAATTTTTAATACTGATGTGCTGATTTTTAACTAATCTCAGCCAGACTTGTATCTTTTTAATGTGCACTTGAATTATTCTTAGGGGACAGTCTGTCCCAGAATAAAGTTTATTTTTCATTTTATTTCATTTCGTTGAGGTTTTTACAAAGGATTTTGAATAGTAAGGATTGAAGCCTCAGTTTAGTGGAGCCTCAAAGCTCAACTCCGTATGTGCTAATGGGTCTAATTATTGTCATGTTAATAAGTCTTTTGTAATTTATGGCGAGCTTTAAGAGCTTGTCTAGTAAATATTCGAGTGGTTGGAAACGAGGAGCAGTTTCTTGCCTTTTAAATCTGGTATGTCAAACCAAATTTAAATTTATTGTATAAAGCGGATAATAAATAATAAAAAGTGCACATAGGAATAATAACTAAGCAAAACTTGTACCCAAAACTCATTAAGAAGCAGTCTGGTTACACCCAGTTTAATATTCAGGACCTTTCTTACAGATTCCCGATAAATTTTATCAGAGAATTCCATTCGTATAACTCGCTGTTTCTTAATGGAACTCCCTGATAAACCTTTAGATAAATATATCAGAGACTTGTAAGAACGGCCGATTGCTTATGTAAATTCAATTAATTTAATCAACGAATCTCCTAAAGTTATTTATGCAATAACAATAACAATAAATAAAGAGTGAACTAATAAATAGATATTTTATATATTATGTTAAGTCCGGAATTGATGTACAAGCTTTTTCTTTAAACAAAGTCCATCTAAAATAGAAAATTTTTTGATCTAATGACTTTGCCGGTTAAAAGTTCACATATTTATTTATATTTGTTGATTTACAATTAGGCATCACGTAATTACGTTGAAATAATGAAAGGTTGCATAGGATTGTTTGATTGCTTTTATTTTGTTAAATATTATCAGTTAATAACATGTGTTTTGACTAATCATTTGTATATATAAAAATATATAATATATATATATAAAAAACACTTTTATCTATTACTGCAATTGAAACAGCTGTTTCTGCCATTAGAGCTATCGATGAATTTCGAAAGCTATGTGTTAAATCAGACTGTCATATAAGTAAAAAATATTTTAATGGGGATGGCAACCTAAGTTTTTAAATTACCCTTTTAAAAGTATAATTGTGATACGAGTATGAAATCAAACATGGAAAACGAAACTTTTTTACTCAAACGGTCACGTAAAAAATAAACCAAATTATGCTGTACAAAATTAATGTTGCACGAAATGATAAAAAAAAAGTTATTTAAAACAAATTTCGTTAGACACAGAACCATATAGAACGATCTAGAATCTTTATATTATACTGATATAATAAATCAGAGTACATAAGTCATGATATTATTAGTACTGTAAAAATTACAGAAATACAACGTTTAAATTGCTGATGTTAGTTCTTTCAAAGGTTGGTATAATGCAAGTTAAAAAAAAAAAAATTGGTTTCACAAGTAAATAATGATCTCTTCATTGCATCCTAAACACTTCCATATTAAAATCCTGCAAGAAATACCTGTGGAACAGATCCGCTACCTTCTAGAAAAACGTATTACTTGGGATCCACATACAAGACTAACACGACAAGAAACTGCTGGTAGGTTTCAACCACTCTACATTTACTAGACAAGCTTTTAAAGCTCACAATTAATTAAAAAAGACTTCATTTACACGACAGTAATTAGACCTATTTGGAGATACGGAGTTTAGCTCTACTAAACCATCCTATTATTCTCGTATCCAATCCAAAATTCTTTGAAAAATCTCTGATGCTCCTTATTATGTCACATATAAACCCATCCGTGATGATCGCAATGTTACTGAAATGGCCCAAACCCATCCTTACTTAAAAAGCTCCATACTCTCTCGAATTAACAAGACTCCTAACTTTCTACTGGATTCCTCATAAGCTTCCGAGACGTTTTACAAGAATGTGCCTAGAGACCTTCTATTGTCGATATTCTAAGTTCTTTATAAATTTACCTGATAAATGCACACTACAGTAAATATCATTAAATAATTTTTAAAAACGTTAGTTTATTGGAATTTTTAGCGCATGCTTCACAAGTCATTACCATTATATCCGTTATCCTTTTTTTTTTTTTTTTTTTTTTTTTTTTTTTATTCCTCTAATCTCAGTTGAACAGATCCGCTGCCTGGGACTCCATTTGGACAAACGTTTAACTTGGAATCCACATACAAGACTAAAACGACAAGAAACGGCCCTTCGTTACAGACTACTCCAACATTTACAAGAAAAATGATCAAAGCTTCCAATACATTACAACACTCATTTACAAGACAGTTATTAGACCTATATGAACATACGGAGTTGAGCTTTGGGACTCCACTAAACCATTCAATTCTTCTCGAATCCAACCCTTACAAACCAAAATCCTTCGAAAAATTTTCCTGGATTCAGGCGTAACTTATTTTATTCAATGCTCCTTATTTTGTCACGAATAAACTTATCCATAAAAACCTCAATGTTCCATATGTTGCTGATTTAGCCCGAACCAGATACCAATCCTTTCATAGTAAACTCCACACCCAAACGAATCTATTAGTCTCCCAACTTGCTTCACATTCGATACCTGATAACCCACCGAGGCGTCTGAAAAGAAGATGTGCTACTAGTAAGTAGTTTTTTGCAAGTAATTTACATGTCATTATAATCATTTCCTCAAATTTACTTGATGTATATTGATGTACAGTTGTAAATATCAATAAATAGTTAAAAAATAAAAACTTTTATATTTTTTTTATTGTGATTATAAAGAATGAACTTTCAATAAACAAAGCTTTAAATCCGCTATAGTAAAGTCTAGTACTAAATGGATTTTTTTTTTTTTTTTTTTTTTTTTTCAAGGAAGATTAGGTCATCATCATAAGGCGTTGAAGTGTTGAAAGGACTGAGTGTGTACCAAAGCGAGGCCAAGAGAACTTAGCTGAACAAAAGATCCATTCCTAAGCGGATCATAATGAAAGTGCATTGAGTGAGGCTGTTAAAGTGGTAGAGGGGTAAGGGGGGGGGGCAAAGCTGTTTACCAATCTATAGATGGCCCTGCCTCCATTATCATCAGTATTAGCAATAAATCACTTCCAACAACCGGATAAGCTTCCCGTAATTTCCAAACAAAGACATTAAGCCTAAATTCGATTCAGTTTGGTGGCGAAGCCCTTCGTTGTGTAATCCAAAAATTAATATTGATATAATGAGTGTACATAAATTATGAATACATTACCCACGCGTATTAACACGCTTCACAATTATTCGTCAATTTCTTTTTTTTTTTACGCCCTTTAAATAAGATCAATTTTCCAATGAAATTAAGTACGATTCCACACGAAATTTGAACACGTAACTAAATATTATCCTATGATAACTAGTAGCCCAAAATTTAACAAATAATAGACATGGATATTTAGGTTATACTGAGATAGATAAAAAAGAAGCTATAAAAACTATATATTTTATATTGAATACTCTGTACAGAGGCGCGGTACCTCAGTGGGTAAGGCACTATGCTACCATGAAGGCACTAGACTGCCAATCTCTCGAATCCGAGCTCAAGTCCAGACCTAGCAGAAAATTTGTTTTCTGTTATTTCTTCCTTGAATAAAGAGCTGAAGTGGCCATAAAAAAAAAAATAATAAAAATAAAAAAATAAATTGCTTTAAATTATGATAGTGAGACCGCTAGTATACAGGTAGTCTATACACCTACAGTGTGGTGTATGATGAACGGGTCTTATAGAAACCACAGAATGCATAAATTAAGATAACATAGATATGTTATATAAAGTCTATAAATATAAAGTGACGATATAAAATAAATTTGTATAAACATACAAGGTATGTTAAAAAGAAATTTACTTTTCAATGATACCAGACATAAAAGGTAAGAAACTGCTCGTCTACTCAAATATTTACTAGACAAGCGTCCAAGCTATCAATAAATCACAAAACGCTAAATTTACATGGCAGTAATTAGACCTATTTGGACATGCGAAGTTGAGCTTTGGGCTTCCACTAAACCTTTCTCTTCTCGTGTACAGTCCTTACAATCCAAAATCCTTCATATAGTCCTCAATGTATTTTTATATGTCACATGCAAATCTATCCATAAAGATCTTAATGCTACATACGTTGCTGATCTGGACTAAACTAGATACCTATCCTTTCATAGTAAACTTCATACCCACTAGTCTTAGATTGCCCCACCCTCAATTCCCGATAATCCTCCGAGGCGTCTGAACATAAGACGACCAAGAGACCTAGTAATGTAGAACTTGTATTGAAGTGCTACTAGTGAGTAGTTTTTTACCTGTTATTGACATGAAATTGTAATAATTTTCCTGAAATTTACCTGTATATAATTTATACCTATTATTGTAAATACCTATAAATAGTTTTAAAAAAACCTTTAACTGTTTATTTATTCATCAATATCTTTTTAGTCCTCTTTAAAGGAATCCCCTCAGGTATAATACACTTGTGCCAGTATTATTTCCAAGTCTCGAACAACTTCTGATATACACTTTTGGGAATGGTATTGAGCTATTCCAGTGTGATCGCCTTAAACGGGGCAATTCTTCCATTTACGATATTGGATCTGGAAAAAGTCCCTGGGGGTCAATCAGTGAATACAGTAGCAAAAGCATGATTAAGATAATGTATTTTTTGCCAAAAAATCAGGATTAAGCAATATAGTGGGCAGGAAATGAAGTGGGATGAACAAATCAGGGAAAGAATAATAGCTTGTAATAGCTGCTACTGGGCCCTCAGGAAAATACTAAATAATAAGAGCCTTTCTAAAAATCTTAAAATAATGGTGTATCAGACAATTCATAGACTGGTTGTATGGGATGTATGGGAGTGAAATCTGGATACTTACTGCGAAAAATGAAGGCAATTTAAATATATCGGAATGAAAAATTATGAGAATAGATAGCCCTACTAAAGATGGAGAGGTATGCCGGATAAGAAGCAATCAGAAGCTAAGAGACCTGTAGAAAGCTCCAGATTTAGTAGAAACAGTCAAGCAACCACGAATAAGATGGTTATGCCATGTTAAAAGAGTCAGCTATCATAGAATGCTAGAATTATGATGAACGGTCATCATGATGAAAAGAAGAGAGACGAGAAGGCTCAGATTGCGCTGAAGAGAATATGTTGAGGCGAACCTAAAGACCCTTCGTTTGAGGAACTGGATGAGAGCGGTCGGGAACAGAAAGAAATGGAGGAGGATCGAGGAAGAGGCCTAGGTTCTGGTTATGGCCTACATAGACCATAACGCCTTATTTGTTTTTATTGTTGGTGTAGTAAAGAAACAGAGGACCACATATAGACATTTTTTGGCTTAAACGAGACACCAAATGCCATAGTCAGCATGTCAGAGTACTTAATTCAATTGTACACCGAAACCTAAATTTCATATTGGTCCAAAATAAATAAAAAATGGCAAATATTGTCAACATATATTGGGGAAATGGGAACCAACCATAACGAAAAGACAAAAAAAACTAATATTCGATATACGCAGGCTCCAAAAATTTAAAATGTCACGTTATTTTTTAAATACACTTCGTATACTATATAGCATAAATGAATAGTGTAAACATTATATGAAAGAGGATAATTTAGAGACATAAAGCTAATGGACCAAATATAAAAATAAAATAAACAGAGGTGAAACAGATTGATAAAAGCGGTGAGAGATCTAAAAGCTTATTAACGCTTTTCGAGGAAAATAAATGTTTGAAGAGTTAAACAAACAATGCTCCAAAAAAGAAAACCTTACTTAATTAAAATCTTGTTTAAAAGAGGTAAAAGCTTTTATTTTTATAAAGATGTTTAATTATTATACTTAGTAACTTTTGGAACTTAGAGTTTAGAGATAATTAATGAGAAAAGAATGAATCGTATAATTTTATTTAAATTATTTTCGGAAACGAAACATTTATTTATAATTTATAATTTTAATCTTATATGTATTTTTTTTTTCACTTTCAAAAATATATAGGTAAATAGGTTCAATGGTTTTTTTAGAAACTTAGGGGGAACGCTATGAAAGAAGGAAGTCGTGTAATTAACTAGGTCGAAATTCCATGATCTCTTTTCCTGAACCCGAAAGTAAATATTTTAGGGATCAAAAGTGAAGCCTGTCCGAATAGTTTACATCTTTCGTTCAACATTTATTTGAACAACATCTATAGTCAATTGTTTATACAGGTTTTTAAATACCCTAGTGTGATTCTCTCATTTTCCATTTTGGTCATCTAGGGCATTTAAAAAAAAATCGTTGAAGTTATATGTATAATACAAATATATTAATGTATTCCATTTTATGATCGTTCTTTTACATTTTGATAAAGATAATAATTTATGGATTAACTTGTCTTGTTTGGATTTTTTTAATGGACATTTAAATAAAACGGTTTGTTCTCGGCACAAGTTTATAATAATTTGTACCCATTCTTGTTACGCGTTTTCACTTATAAATATAGTTAAAGAGTACTAAAAAAGTCTACCGCTGAAACAGGTTACCGCTCTAACCAACGATTATTTATGTACAACTGTGCAATAATATAAAATAAATAAATAATGAGCAATAAATTACCGGAACAATGAATAAATTAGCATGTAAATGACTCGTAAAACAACTTAAATAGAAGTTCGTTAGGGAAAAAATCCGTCCAGACTCGTCCATTTTTCTTTGTTCTTCTTATGGCTTGAATCCCTTCTAAATATTCAATACGTCCCTAAATAAATGTATTTATGTCTAATAGTCGGCCTTCTAAGATTCTTAAGCTGTTGCGGTTTTTTTTCTCCAAGTCTCTTATGGTCCTTTCTGTAAAGGTGAACGTGATATGCCAACCTCCTCATCTCCATAGTCTCGGAGATTTTGTATACTTTCTTATAAACTTCTTCGTTACTTCGAAGTCCCCATCCACTTCCAGTTTGAACAGCACCCATAATTTTTCTGAGGATTCTTCTTTCCATGACTTCTAGTTTATCCGTCTTGTAGTTCATGGGCAGACATTCACTGACACATAGATATTCTTTCTTCACCACGGTATTGTAGTGCTTTATTTTGGTATTCCAGAACAAGCGCTTCTTTTATAATTCAATTACTAATTAAAGTTTGTTTTTTTCGTTTCTATTTTGAGGGAAAAACGAAAATATAAAATTTTCTTGAACGTGGATAAAAAATACTAGTAATGATTTAGTTTCGGGAGACGTTACAAACAAATCACAAAAAATACAGGTAAAAAATGAAAAAGAAAAAACAGAACTGCGCAGAGATTTCACAAAAAAAGAATTATTGTACCAAAAAAAAAAAAAAAAAAAAAAAAAAAAAAAAAAAAAAAAAAAAAAAAAAAAAAAAAATATATATATATATATATATATATATATATATATATATATATATATATATATATATATATGTATGTATGTATGTATATGTATATATGACGCCAATATAATCTTTTTATTATTTCTTTTTTAATAAAAAAAATAAAAATCTGGAAAAAATATATATTAAACATAATATTTTTTTTATTTTAATCAATTGAAACATTCAAATAATTTTTATTTCAAATCTTCGGAAACTAATTCTTATTTTTATGTGCTGGAATGATTACAACAATAGGCACAAATTATTAAAAAAAAAATGGATTTAATCCAAGCTGGCGCTCATTCTTACGTCTATAACCCCCCCCCCCCCCCCCCCCCCCCCCCCCCACTCCCTAGTCTTTGGAAGCCAATTGATACTTTTTTTCCAGTTTATATATTTACTGATGCTGAAAATTTTTTTTGAGAAATGTATACACTCTCTTTGAATTAGCTCTAAGTAGACCTAGATTAACGCGGCTGAGATAGCCTTTTTGTTTAATCGCTTAAATGGTATGAAATAACTCGCTCAAAGTGTGTAAGGAAGAGGAATAATCAGTTAAGAAGTTTTCCAAGCGTGTCAAAAAATGGCTACCCCTAGTCAGTGTCAAAGAAACTTTCAAACCCCCTTAATCCCCATTTGAGTTAACAGATCATTTGTCATGTGTTTGTCATAATAAGTACTATTATGTAAGTACTTTTTTTTAGCAATGTTACTAAGTACTTTTTTAGTACTTTTTTTTAAAGCTGGCGGAGGGTTGGTTGAAAATAAAAAGTAGTATAGAACTGCTTAGAAGAGCTTATTAAACTATCTCCATTGTTATGTTATGTAATATATCAAAATTTTGAGTGATTTATGTTAAAAGTATTTTTTTTTTTTTTTTTTTTTAACATAACTCCTTTATCTTCCTTATATGTCTTTTTTTCTATTTGTTTTGAAATATTCCGATTTAGATACTTAACACTTATATAAACACTTAGCACATAAATTCTTCATCCAAAGAACTAGAATGTATTTTTTTTTTTTTTAATGTGACATAACTCCTCTATCCACCAACCCTTCATCTCTAAAAAAAATATCGGCTATGGCATTCAATTAAAAAAAAAAAAAAAAAAATTATAACACAAAGGGGAGGGAGGGCGAAAGCTCTGTGAGTAATGTACGAGACTGCCATGTTCCCGGGCCCAGAGAGAGTTCGAGTCGGGCTGAAGGCAGAAAAATTACGTTCTGTTATTTCCGCTGTGGTTCGACTTCGGGATTGGGAGACCTTCCATGGGTACTTCCTGCTTCTATAAAAACGGTACTTTTAATTGAGGAAAAACATGGCGGTTGAGCGTAATTTCGACTAAATATTCACTTTTCATAACCGCTCGCCCTGTAACAGTACATCCTCAACTTAAGTATTCTACTAAGACTAAAACGACAAGAAACTGCCCGTCGTTACAAACTACTTCAATATTTACTATACAAACGTTCAAATCTCCCAACTAGTTACAAAAGACTCATATACATGACAATGATCAGACCCATTTGGACGTACGGAGTTGAGCTTTGGGGCTCCACTAAACCATCCAATTCATCTCGTATCAATCCTTACAATCCAAAATCCTTCAGAAAATTCTCAATGCTCCTTACTTTTTCACCAATAAACTTATCCATAAAGATCTTAATGTTCCATATGTTGCTGATTTAGCCCAAACCAGATACCTATCCTTTCATAGTAAGCTCCATAACCACTCAAATCCGTTAGTTTCTCAACTTGCTTCCCACCATATTCCTGATAATCCTCCGAGGCGTCTGAAACGAAGATGGCCTAGACCTGGAGACCTTCTAGTATAGAATTTTTAATGAAGTGCTACTGATGAGTAGTTCTTTTCAAGTTTTGACATCTTATTGTAATTGTTTAAGTTATAAGTTATATCGAAGCAACATTGATTGATTAGTTATTGTTTTGTTTTTTTATTAGTTCAGTGATCACACTATAAATTACAGCACCCTTAATGAATTGTAATCATTGGATATTGTAAGAATATGCCTTAGGTTGAGTCATTCAAGCATAATGAGGTCATACTATTTATTATATAATCCTAATTTTATTGTTTAGAGAATAATACAATTTCAGAAAAGAACTTTCATAGAAAAATGAAAAAATACGTTTTAGGAAAATTAATTCAATTTTTTATAATTTTTTCCACACTTGTCTCCTTGAAGACCTCCCAAAGTATTCTTAATCAGCACTACTTTTTCACAATCATTAACAAATTCTCTTTTCACAAAAGAACTAAATAACTATTTATTTATGTATGTGTGAACAAACCTAATTTAAGATTCTTGAAGATAGAAACTTTAAAGTTAATACTTTTCCTATTTTTCCCACTTTGTCCAAACTGCCGGTGTTCCTCAAGGTAGTGTCCTAGGCCCCGTCCTCTACACGGTGTATACAGCTGATATCCCGACCCATCCTACCACCGTCCTCACCACGTATTCTGATAACACATGTGTGTTATCAGTAAATAATGATCCCTTCATTGCCTCACAAACACTCCAATTTCATGTCATCGACCTTCAAGAATGTTGTCGAAATTGTAGAATTAAAATAAATTCCATCAAATAACCTTTGTCCTTCGTCGTGAACCGAACAGATCCGCTATCTAGGACTCCAACTGGAAAAACGCTTAACTTGGAATCCACATAGAAGACTAAAACGACAGGAAACTGCTCGTCGTTGAAGACTTCTCAACATTTACTATACAAACTTTCATACCTTCCGATTTACTACAAAAGAAAGTTTTGCCAATAACAAATCACCGATTAAGCACCATCGGAAGTATTTTATAATGTGTCTATCACAACCAGTATTTCACTTATTCTGACTCTTGGGCCACTCAAAGTTGAACAAAAAACTCTTGCTTTCATAGTTTAGGCAGAAACCTTGGCATAAATGATATAATGAGGAAGTATCGCCTGTTTATTTTTATATTACATTTAATTTCTGACAGATCTATGAGGAACTTGTTCATACAGTAAAAAGTTTAATTATAATTAAAACACTATCATGAAGTGTGTAAAAGAATGAAAATAAAATAATGAAACCAATGCCAGAATCATAAAAGGGACTTAAATTTAAATTTTCCGACATCATGTACGTATACATATGTGCACATAACACATACACTCCTACATAAATAATAGTGCGGGCTTGTGTTTTTCTATAAAATGAAACACCCACTTCGTTGACTAATGGCGTAACCTTTTCTAGGTAACAGGTTTGGGGGAAATTCCGGTGACCTTTGGCATGGAAAGTGGTTGTAAATTTCGGAGTTAGTCCTCGATTCGCCATTGTTCATCCCTTGCTCCTCCTTCCATGACTGGTCACGGTATCCTTTAAGCACGCATCCTTACATTGGATTTACTTCGCCATAGCATAATGTCCTTTTTTTTTTTTTAATTTTTTTTATTTGTAACTGTAGAATTGTATCCCATATATCTAAGAATCTGTGACTTAAAAAAAAAAAAAAAAATATCATGAAATCCTTAATTTGTTGAATAATTTTTTTTATTATCATAAATATATTTTTTTTCGAGGTCATTTATTTATTTTTTTTGGGAAGGTATTACTGAAGTCAGAGAATATTGAAATGCACAGTATAGCTTCAAAAAACATCCTGCCATTAAGTTTGGGAAGACACCTATAAAAAAAAAAAAATGTTTCGATTGAATCGATCACAAAATTCTCAAACAAAAGTAACACATAAAACTAAAAGAATAATGAATAATGAAATATTACGATTAATATTAAAAGAGGTTTCTAAAACAGCCTGAAAAGGAAGAGAATCGACACCGGGAAGAGTATCCAGTGAAATCCTGATGAAGTCTCCTGTAGGCAATCCAGAAATTAGAAAGATTTAAGGGAAAACAAAAAGTCAATTAATTCAATGTGATTTGATAGAGATGAGTTGGCTAAGATAGTTTGGATACCTTTTAGATGTTTCGAGAATACCTTTTATTTATTTTTTTTTTTTTTTTGTATACTTGATTGATATTAACAACCGTACACAATGTATCAAATAAGTAAATGTGCGGTAAAATATCTACAATGACATGTCAATAACTACCCATTACTGGTACCAATAAATATTCTACAATAGAAAGTCTCTAAGCCATCTTTTTTTTCAGAGGCCTTGGAGAGTTATCGTGAATCGAGTGAAAATCAAGTTGGGAGACTAGTGGATTCGAAAGGGTTTGTTAATTGTCATGGAAGGGTAGGTATCTTGTTTGGGCCAAATCTGCAGAATATGGGACATTTAAGTGAAGAAATGGTCAGGGGTGCAGTCAGGTAAATAAACACGTCCAAGTTTTTAGATAAAAACTTTATATTTGGCGTGCTGACGTTTCGAACTGCCTTGCAAGTCTTCATCAGGGTTGCACGGATGAAGGCTTGACTAACCATCCGACTAGAATAAATAAATAAATAATCATTGTTAGTCAAGCCTTCATCCAGACAACAAACAACCTGATGAAGACCTGCAAGGCAGGTCGAAACGTCGGCACACCAAACATTAATTTGGCTTGCCATCACATTAATTTGACAGCTGTCTATAAAATATTGTAAACATATTATTATTAACATACATATTATGTACATTTTGGTGAGCAAAAGGTCAGGTAGTTTTAATTTTTTTTAAAAAGTTGCTTGTGTTGAGATAATGCACTAAAATATTTCTTACTATTTAGTAGCGTCAAACCGTTTTTTTTTTTCTCGGTTGTCTTTAATGACTTTATTGATTTCTGAATATGAAGGTTATTTCAGAGAGCGAGTCATCAGCCCTATGCTCACCTATCTCATCTTTCAGGGTGATGGCAGTTTATTGTCTTCAAGCGGGAATCAAACCCGTATTACTCTGAGCATTAGGACTACGTGATCTGACATGAAGAGGGTCACCCACGTTGGTCAGACACAATCATGAATAATTAATTTTAAGAATCATGAACTACAAGTCGCATAAAATATTTACCAGTAATAAACTTACTACTGTACACTTTGGTCATAATAAACAAATTATTCGATGAGGCACGTCAATAAAAATAGTAGTTACAATTGTTCAACGAATGGGTGCATCCAAATGTACAATGTTTAACAACCTCCTTGAGTTGAGAAGTTTATTAGTGAAAGCAACGAGGTCAAATATAGTGTGGCAACTATTATTTGCAATGTCACCTTGTCATGGCCAGATCTGTACTCAAATGATTTAACTACTATGTTCGTAGAGTGGCCATAATTTTGGGAGCTCTTAACAGCGGCGAGTTTAATGCCCTGGCTGAAAGTGCCACAGATGCGAATCCAAAACTAGATTTGCAGCTGGGACACTTCGGGGAACTTCGGGACACTGTCGTTAGTCATTTTGAATTACATGAAAATATGCTCTGTTTTCTTTCAGCTCTTCGTTCTTTTTATTTTTGTTTGTTTCATGATCCTGAGTTTTTTTAATGCTGGAACGAATATGGCATAAAAATATTATAGTACTGCAGCTACATTACGGTCATTTATTGTGAGTGGAATAAATAATATGGAGTGATAATAATCGATGCAGACAAACATAAACATATCGAAGCCGGTGTTAATAGGCGAACTTTTAAAAAGTTGTTTTCCTTTATAAAAAGACTGATTATCCTGTTCAATAAATTTTGTTTTCATCGTTTTTGTCCATTTGACTTTACATATATACATTATATGTATATATGTATATATTAAAAGAGAGAGAGAGAGAGAAAGAGAGAGAGAGAAAGAGAGAGAGAAAGAGAGAGTGAGAGAGAGAGTAATTTCAAAAATCATAATAATATTATTAAATGGAATAATAGTTATCAGGTTCGCCTACATTCTGAAAAAAAAAAAAAACCCTTCACTTTTACCTCCATTCATAAAGCTCAATAAA
Organism: Euschistus heros; assembly: GCA_003667255.2. Classification (NCBI taxonomy): domain Eukaryota; kingdom Metazoa; phylum Arthropoda; class Insecta; order Hemiptera; family Pentatomidae; genus Euschistus; species Euschistus heros. Next base: position 1,025,400 of record RCWM02000050.1, on the reverse strand, counting down.
AAAAGTATTGCAGATTCATAATATGCTTGCAATTATTTTCACAATGGTCCTAGAATGACAAATTTTCCTTTTCATAAAGTTCTCGCTCTGTCTTCCCAGGCTCACAAAATAGTGAGTGACGTGGCGGGAGAGACGTACTAGGATCACCTGGAGCCTGAGTTTAAATATGTATGAATGGATGTGATTGTTTCCTTACTATCCAATTATTAATTTTAGTTTAGTTTTTAATTTACCTTTTTGTGTTATAGTCTTATAAAAATTTTCTTTTTCTTTTATTTTCTTGTAAATATGCGAACATACAGCGTTACTATTCATTAGTGTAAACCCTGGCAGATTGTAATGTATTGTGCAAATAAAGGTTTTAAAGTAAAACAAAAAAAATATTCAACATATATTTTTAAAAACATTTTTTTTATAAAAAGAGAGAGTAAAAATAATACGAATTGCTTATACGAGTATAATATTAGTTAATACATATTTTAAACTTTTTTTTTTATTAATGCTTTTAATGATTTTTACACGATAAATAAATAAAATAAATTAAGCCAATTTTATAAAATTTTATATTTTATAAAAATATAGGTTTATTTAAATTTATATATATATATTTTACAAACCATTGTTTTGTGTAAGTTAGCACTAAATATACACAGAGGTAATTATGTGTTTATATAAATAATCATTATAGTTTTTCATAGTTTATTCTAATATACATGTAAACATTCATTATTTAGTACATAATATTAATGTACATAATTTTTTTTATAAAACTATCCTAAAAAATGAGGTTAATAAACCTATTGTAGGAAAAACATTTTATTTACTTTTAAACTATTTTTTTGTAAATCTTTTAAAATAATTTAATGTAAAAATAAAATTTTATAATTTCTCAATAATTAATTTTTTTTTAAATAAATAATAGAAATATTACCAATACCATTTATTAGTTCGTACATAATGCATAATTCTTTCTGAAATGATAATGAAATAAATCGAGCTAATTATATTTAAATTTATGTTTATATCAGTATTGGGAGTTCTTTTTTTCAGAAAATATTTTTGTTTTAACAGTATCAGAAACGTCAGAAAATAATAACGGTGTTACACTTTTATTTTTTAAATTAATGCATTGTAAAATTGATTAATAGTATATGCCAACCAACACCTCAAAACTGGTAGATAACACTTTTTCCCAGCAGGACTCATCCTGTTTATTTACCTGTCTGGAGGGACAACATTTTATTTATAAATATCCCTTCGCGCGAGCACTGTCAACCTGAGAGGAGGGGAAAAATAGCTGTCAAAAATAAATTTATAATTTTTAAAGCCGCATCAGTGACTAGCTCCTTTAAAACTAGCCGCTACATTTGTCATTTTGACAGGTAAGAAATTGGAAACAGCAGTTAAATCGCAATAAGACGTCCGCCCAGTTCGCTAAGGATATTCGTCTTCCTTGAATAAAAATTAGTGGGATTTCTAAGAAGGAAGGTATTTTGAACTGTACAGCGACGGTAATGAGTTGTTTTACCAAATTTCAATTGCAACGAAGTGGATTTGAAAAATAAACGGATTTTAAAGTTCATTTTTAATATGTTAATCCTCAATGCTCCTTACTGGCTATAAAAAAATTCCTAAACATTTCTTTCTGTTTCTTTAAATGTACTATTTTTTTTTCACCAATAAGAATTGATCTACGGATAGACACAAATAAAAATCTGTTGAGCAAGTATGGTGGGACTGTATAGTGGTTGCGGAAGATCAATACCATCAAGATTTTTAAACTTAAAGGGGACGTTTGCAGTTGTAACTCACAGATTTGAATGCCGATTTGTGTGTGGGTAGTAGGGACCTATAATAGTGCAAAACTAGAGTTATAGAAGCCAATGAGCATTAGGAGCCGGGAAAAAAAATAAAATATGAAAATCACGTTTTATTTTTTTTCTCAGTTCTAAGTCACGATAGAGAAATGATTCTTTCACGTTTAATTGTGGTTATGTATGCTATTTTAAATAAAAAATACTTTCGTTATGCTCAAAACACTACCTGGCTTCAGGGTGCTCAAAAACTTGAAAAAAATGACAAAATTCCAATAAAATACGCTGTAAATCAGTGGAAAATTTTTTTCATGAACAACTGACCTCAAATCTCGAGTTAAGCACCGTAAAACCCTTATATGTGAAATTTCATCAAAATAAAAAAATATTGATTTTTAACCCCTTTTGAGGAGGTTAAAATTTTGAAGTTGAAATTTCATCAACGATTTCTAACGGCCATAACAACTGGTGCGTTCAACCGATTACAATAATAATAGCATCACTATAATCAGCATACATTCTGCTTTTTATCCATGCATATAACATTCGGATTACTTTAGATTTTAGTGGACAAAAACTGATGTGAATGAAAAAATCCGAGGTCAGATATAACTTGAGATATCTCAATAAGGAAAACTCCTGTGACCTCCAGGTTTGGACTAAACTATGCAGTTTTACGGCTTCTAGATGGCCTTAAAATTTTGTATTAATCGGTTGCGAAATATGTGAGATAGCGCAAATTATTTACATTTTTTCAGAAATTGACAGCATCTTTTTTTTGCCTTCTAAAATCTTGGGGGTAAAAAATTTTTAATTTTTGATTTCGACCAAATTTAGTTTCTACATGTTTTTTTGGGATGAGGAATCTGAAAATGATATCAGTTTTTAGTTTGAAAATTTTTCTCACATATATTTATTGAAATTTCTTCAAAGTTTTTGAGCACCCTGAAGCAAGGTAGTGTTTTGAGCATAACGAAAGTATTTTTATTTAAAATAGCATACATAACTACAATTAAACGTGAAAGAATCATTTCTCTATCGTGACTTAGAACTGAGAAAAAAAAATAAAACGTGATTTTCATATTTTATTTTTTTTCCCCCGGCTCCTAATGCCCATTGGCTTCTATAACTCTAGTTTTGCACTATTATAGGTCCCTACTACCCACATACAAATCGGCATTCAAATCTGTGAGTTACAACTGCAAACGTCCCCTTGTGAGTTTTTTTTTTTGTTAGAATAAGCATAAGTCAGCAATTCATTCTGCTTAGGATAAAAAAAACCTTTTTGGAAAGAATGAAAGCCTATTGGAAGAACAAGAACCCAAAGAAAAATGAATGAGTTATCTGTTAACGACTTCCATTTCTGGGAAGAATTCACTAAAAATAAAAAAAAAAATATATAAATACAAAAAAAATAATAAGATGTTTTAAATCACATTCACATATAAACTTCCCGTCAAAAGTATTGCAACATCCATAATTCTGGAGATTTTCTTGTTTTTTACCTTAATCCATTAATCCTTGGTTTATATTCATATTAATATTATTTACTAAACGTAAGACATTAAGGATTAGACATAGCAATGTTTTTCCCTGTTAGTAACAAACGATGGAATTTTAGATTATTTTTTTCAAATTTCCTTTGAGTCCATGTTTATCATTCCTTTCGTTATTTACAAGTATGCTAAGACTAGAGGAAGCAGTAATTCAAGCCAGAGTAGACAATATGGCTTGTTTAATATAAATTAAAAAGTTAAAAATGAAAAAAAATAAAATAAGTTTCCTAACATTTTTGTTTATTGGAAGAAATAATGTTATTTATTTTAATAAAAAATGTGTATGTCTAGTTTAGGAATGTTTATTATAGACTTCAGGACCTTTCTTTATCATGCAAAAAGAAAAAAAAAAATACTGTTGCAATACTTTTGATGGGGAGTCTATATTTACAATAATTACATTTAGGCCCAAAAATTTTTAGGCTAATTTTCCTCCACCATTTGTAGAAGTGTCAAGCAGGACCAAAATGAGTTTGTCTCATTTGTTACATTTATTCAGAAATAAAAACAATCTTCTATTTTAGAAAACCATTAGTTTGTGAACGCCTCTAAATCGCTTCTCGATAATCGGTTCGTGGCATCCGAAAAAAGGCTTAACGACCTTCTAAAAAAGAAAACATATCTTTGGAGTGTTATCAGCTTTAAAATATAAATAAAAACAAAAATAAAATAAACTTGTACCACCGCGACCCATAAAGGGTTTTTTTGGCTCAGTACTTAGTAAGAATGAAGTTGTTATAAAAGAAGATATGGTAAATACACTCTACCCCAGTTTTCATGATAGGGTTAATTTGAATAATAAATCGGATCTTACCATTTTTCCAATTTGTCATTTGGAAACTACGTTTGTCTTTGATGCGGAGTGTATGCATAACGTTCGTGGGAATCTAGAGTGAAATCGCCATAACGTAATTACGGAAATTACATATGACACATTCTCTTACCATACATGGAACATATTATTCTTTGTGCTTGACATGAAATTTGTCGTTTACGGAAATAAAAACAGCATTACAAAACGAAAATACATTTTACGTAGTCCTATGTTGTATAGGCATATACTTCAATAATACCGATAGTTCTTATTGCGAACATATTCCCCAACATAATTAATAAAAGGATTAATGAATTGTGCCTATTCGAACAAAAATTTAAATTGTATGCTTTGTAAACAACAGTTTTAGAAAAAAACTGACATTAATTTTCTGACACAAACGCCTGACTGTATTCTTGCATGACTTGTTTCTCAACTTGCTTCCTATTCCATTCATGGTAATCCTCCGACGAACAGTTGTAAATTTATAATAATAAATAACTAAGTAATATTAAAAAAAGCATTTTAAAAATGGCATTTAGTAAAATTAAATTAAGAAATCATGATATACCAGCATTGTAGTCACCTATATGTCATGTAATGGTATTCCGAGCTCAAAATACTGTTGAACTGATCCGCTACTCGAGACTCCATTTGGACAAACCTCATACTTGGAATCCACATATAAGACTAAAACGACAAGAAACTGCTCGTCTTTACAGAATTCTTCAACATTTACTAACGTTCAAAGCTCCTAATTGATTACAAAAGACGTGTTTAGGCCTGACTGTGATTAGACCTATTTGGACTACGGAGTTGAGTTTTGGGGCTCCACTAAACCATCCAATTCATCTCGTATTCAATCCTTACAATCCAAAATCCTTTTTAAGATCCTGAATGCTCCTTACTTTGTCACCAATAAACTTATGCATAAAGATCTTAATGTTGCCGATTTAGCCCACACCAGATACCTATCCTTTCATAGTAAGCTCCATAATCACACAAATCCGTTAGTTTCCCAATCCATTCCTGATGATCCTCCGAGGCGTCTGAAACGAAGATGGCCTAGAGACCTTCTAGTGTAGAATTTATAATAAAGTGCTACTGATGAGTAGTACTTTTAAAGTTTTAACATGTTATTATAATCGTTGTCAATAAATTTACTTGATGTATGTATTTTGTATAGTTGTAATTTTCAATAAAATTATATTAAAAAAACACAAACTTAATTGGTTAATTCGTAAACAGTCTCTGTACAATGCAACTATGATTTTGTTTAAATTAATAGTATTTAATTTAATTTAATCATTTTAAACTGATGTCCTAGCATCTGTGATGATAGCGCTCTCACCCAGCCCACTGGGTTCTGACAGGTATGGCATTGATCATCTGAATTGGGATCTCTTGAAATTCAACTTTACCCTTCAGGTTAAAGAGTTAGGGCAGGCGTGTGTAGTTAAGTATTATATGTACTATTATGTATTATAGTATTATATGTATTAGGTTAAACAGAGTGTATTTTTTTTTTTTTTTTTATAAAATGTATTTATCTAAAAACTACGTTTGTCTATGATGCGGTGGGTATCCCAACGTTTCTAGTCTCCCTAAACGTTCGTGAGCACCAACAGTGAAATCGCTATCACTTGATTTCGGAAATCACATCTCGCACATTCTCTAACCATACATCGAACATATTTTTCTTTGAGTTTGACTTGAAATTTGTCGTTTAAAGATATGAAAACAGTATTAAAAATGAAAATACATTTTATATAGTCATAAAAAGTACATACTGCGAGCATATTCACAAACATAATTAATAAAAGGAGCTCGTACATAATTAAAATTCAGGGCTCAAAAAATTGTAGATAAGAAATTACCTATTACTGACACATCACTGATATACTTCAAAGCTATATTTCAGTGAAAAAAAAAACCGGAAAAGAAAAATTGTAATATTATCTTAGTCGAAACTGGAGAAAAGGTTAATGTGATGTAGTCCAGACAAGAGGCTGGAGCAGACTGCCGACGATGACAACGGGTAAGGGACCGCTGCCCGTGGAATTAGATCATGTAATAGGGACGTGGAGGGAGCGGAGATTATTTCTGTCCCGAGGAGGACTCGCATTTGGCAGTATCGCTTCGCCAGTGGATCTCCATCTATCCCGTCTCTTTTATTTACAGAGGGTCTGAGCGATAGGGACGACATAGAGTAGAGATATAATCGTACATCGTCACTAAATTTGTATATAAGTCGATTACCCCTGATATTTAAACGGGACCTTGGAACACTATAAATTCCTAACGATTCCATAAATATTTCTATGTTATGCAAATATATATTTATTATAGGCATAATGAAGTGAACCTAACCCCATGGTTTCGGACCATCGGTGCCAATATTGATAAAAAATCATATTAGGAGAATAACGAGGACAAATAATGGCTGTACAAAGAAATATCTTAACCTGATGAAGATAGAAGCCAATGTAAAATGTCAGACATGGTACTTTCCGGAGGAACACAGGCATATAATATTTAGATGCAAAAAGCACAGCAAAATCAGGTCTGAATTAAAATTTAATTTTGATCCTCAAGAAAAAACAGCATACTTAAAATAATTGAACTTTAACCAAAGTATAAACTTGGCTTTAAAGGATTTGGCAAAAATTAAAAGCAAAAAAAATAGGAATTAAAAAAATTGCTATTATTTACTAAATATTACCATCATCCTCACTCATGGACAATCTGTAATGCAGATGGTAAAGTATGAACAGTGATAATATATAAATAATCTGAAACTATTCTAGAAATAATGTTTGTTTTTTTTTTGTTTTTTTTATACTTAATTGATATCTACAACTGTGCACAATATATACGACAAAAAAATACGCAGTAAAATTATTACAATATGTCAATAACTAAAAAGGAACTACCCATTATTATCACTTCAATAAATGTTCTACAGTAAAAAATAACCCTAGGCCATATTCTTTTCATACGCCTCGGAGAATTATCGGGAATCAAGTGGGATACGTAATAAGGAGTTTGGATTGTAAGGATTGGGTACGAAATTGGAAGGTTTAGTGGAGTCCCAAAGTTCACCTCCGAATGTCCAAATAGGAAGATTTGTTAGCTTGTCTAGTAAATGTTGGAGTAGCCGAATAAAAAAAAAAAAAAAAATTAAAAACAAATAGAGATAGAATCATACTATAAAACTTGAGGAAACCCAAAGGCTTTCCCCTACTTGAAAGCGAGCAAGTTCCAAAGAGATCTTAGAGAAAAGAAGCTCACTCAGATGCATAAATGGTGTCAAAACGAAGTGGAGGGTTAAATTAAAATTTAATAAAACACACACCCTTAAATTAAAAAAAATATACTGATAAAATAGCTGGTAAATATAAAAAAGAAATAAATTACTACGAAAAAAATGAAGATTATTTTTTTTTTTAAATGGTGTGATCCATTTTAAAGTCGCAGTTTGGATGGGCATCATTACTTTGATACCATTTTATTTATGAATTATATTCACATAGATATATTTATAACATGTGTGGTTTAACAAATAATCCGTGTTAAGAATTTAGGATACGATCTGAATTAATTATGTGGGTAAAATCAGGACAGAAGGAGATCGAGATGAATTAAATGAATGGATGCCATAAACTGGAACAAGCTCCCTAGAACTCGTGGTAGAGGTAATTGAAAAAATAATTCATAATAATTGAAAAAAAAAAAAAAAAATGGTATGATTGAAATGCTTCTGGTTTGTGTAAATTGTACACGTCTAAAAATAGCTGGTTCCTTCCTTTTATAGAACCATTCCTACAAAAAGCGCATTTAGTTTCGGTAAACATACTTCGGACCCAACCGCAGCTTTAGAGTAAGTGACATTCGATCAACATATCAAGAAACAAAAGGGATCGAACGACTGTAAGGCAAGACATAAGAGGTAACTAGAAAGAAAATCAAAACAAGATATACAAAATATTTCGCTGAGTTTACTTTTCTAACTTATATTCATAGATTATATAGCATTCCTCTGTAAGAAGGCGCCCTTCATAGTTCCAGGTAGTTCAATAGAAAAGCACCTATTGGTGTTCTCAACGCCATAGCCATGGTGTTCTGAAATAATTCTTTCACTTGTCCAATGCAGAATGTTTGGTGATGACTAACATAATGAAATTTACTATGAAGGCAGCAAGTGAATCGCTTAAGGACATGAACAAAAGACTAATCCATTATAAGAAAGATAGGAAAACAGGCAATGAACTAGTCGGGAGGTTCCCGCCGTGTGGATCAATATTGAAAAACGATTAAGACAATGAAGTTGAACTCACACGAAAAGAAACCGGAACACAGGGCGGTTCCGTACCTCTAACATTAACCACACTGAAGAAATAGGAAACGTCGCGAAAAACCTAAAGGGTATTGATAAATATCTTCAGAGTTGGAGATGCGGGCCACTAATGGCTTGAAGCACTAAAGGATACTGCTAAGTGGAAGTAAAAGAAGAAAATGTAGGTATCGATTTATTAAAAAAGAAACCAAAAAGAAAAATATGTTGTTTTCAATTGTACTTTTCTCTTCACCATACCATGTTAATAAATACACACTTCTAAACTAAATGAAAAAAACAAAAAAAAACGACATAATATATAAAAATACTTGCAAATTACCCTTCCTGACATAATTTACTCCTGGCAACACCTTATTTTTCAATACTGGAGTGAATAATGCTATTTGATGATATGGTTTCGGATGATAAGTGCCGTGATAGCTGGTATCTCAGGTAGCAATTTTGTCGCTCGAGCCGGGAGGGGGATAGACAGAATTTAAGGAGGGGCCGATTTCTTGTGAATTCTAAACAAGACCATGGATTCTCTGATAGATTGACTCATCATATCTATCATAGGTGATGATAAATTCTCAATCTTAATAATAATTCGTTCATTCTTAGAACGGCATATTAACTAGATTTTTTTTTTTTTTTTGAACAGTTTAAATTTCACAAAAAAAAAAAAAGAAGCAATTTATAAATCATCCGCTATTTTTTATTAATTACTAAAAAAAATCTCGATTTAAATAATATTAATTACCAATAATATATATATATATATATATATATATATATATTATATATAATATATATATATATATTATATATAATTAACTGTTTAACAATAATCGGGTTTTAGGTCCTTTATATTTAACAATTTTGTTCAAACAATATTATTATTTATCCATATACACATTTTCTTTCTTCCTTCTCCTCTCTCCTCTCTTTTTGACGTTTCGACCCCTATTTAATGGGATCCTCCTCTTCAGAACAAAAAAATTTCTAAGGGTTGACAAAATATAACTATGATATATATATATATATATATATATATATATATATATATATATATATATATATATATATATATATATATATATATAATGAAATAATTCTTGATTGATAATTATTTTTTTTAAATATATTTTTTTATTTTTGAAGAGAAAAGATTTGACCCCGGTTGGGAATTCGAACTCAAGTCTCCACCTCTCTAGCGTGGTGCCTTATCCACTAGGCCACCGAGCTCGTATCCGAACCAGGGAAATCCTTTCTCTTCACTTGATCCATACCCCCGGGCACTCGCAATTGCAATGTACAATTCGGGGATGAATGTTCAATTTGAACATTACTTTTAATTGGATCTATTGACAAGATGTCCTATATATTAAATTATGAAATAATTCTTGGTTGATAATTATTTTTTTTAAATATATTTTTTTATTTTTGAAGAGAAAAGATTTGACCCCTGGTTCGGATACGAGCTCGGTGGCCTAGTGGATAAGGCACCACGCTAGAGAGGTGGAGACTTGGGTTCGAATCCCAACCGGGGTCAAATATTTTCTCTTCAAAAATAAAAAAATATATTTAAAAAAAATAAATATCAACCAAGAATTATTTCATAATTCCATAGATCCAATTAAAAGTAATGTTCAAATTGAACATTCATCCCCGAATTGTACATCGCAATTGCGAGTGCCCGGGGGTATGGATCAAGTGAAGAGAAAGGATTTCCCTGGTTCGGATACGAGCTCGGTGGCCTAGTTGATAAGGCACCACGCTAGAGAGGTGGAGACTTGGGATCGAATCCCAACCGGGGTCAAATCTTTTCTCTTCAAAAATAAATATATATATATATATTTTTTTTTTAAGAAGGTTAACTTATTAATATCTATAAATATTTTTTCGTAGTTGCAGATAAGTTCTAACATTAAGAAATAATCAATCATTGTTTTTAAACTGTTATAACGAACTCCAAAGTGGAACTAAACATAACAAAAATAAAATAAATAATTGAAATGAAAAGTTTGAATTTGGAAAAAAAGATTAAATCTATCAATTTAAAACTAATTCCATATAGTTTTTAATCTTTTAGATTTTTTATTATTTTTAATCTTTTTTATTGATATAAACATCTGTATAGTACATACACATCCAGTAAAATGTGTGGGAAAATGAATATAACAATATGGAAAGAACTTGTAAAGCAACCACCCAGTGGTCGCACTTTAATAAAAGTTCTATATTAGAAGGTCTCGAGGTCATCTTCTTTTAAGACGCTGGAGGATTAACAGGAATAGAATACGAAGCAAGTTGTGACACTAGTTGATTTAAGTGGTTATGTAATTTAATATGAAAGGATAGGTATATGGATTGGGCTAAATCAGCAACGTACAGAACATTAAGACCTTTATGGATAAGTTTGTTTGTGATAAAGTAGTTAGAAATTAAAATCCAACCTTTCCTTCTTTTTCTGTTTAAAATTAATTTTTAAATATTCAAATGTTTTGACAGGCTAAAAATTCAACCTTTTTTTTTTTTTTTTTTTTTTTTTTCTCGGCTAAATGTTTCATTTTACTCTATGTGTTTACGTCCCATATTCTTTAACCAATGCATATGAAAGGTATTGAGATTATTAAAAACATTAATAAAAAAACAAAAGGCAGAAAAAAAAAATAATAACTACAAAGATTTCTAGTCATTATGATTTATTACAGTTTTGCATTCGATGGTGCATCTTATTTATTTTATTCTTATTATCTAATATTTATTTCATCTAATTATCTAATTTATCAAAGATCGCATCGAATATTAGACGTAATGAGCACAAGGGGTGGATAAAACCCTTATTAATAAAGAAAATATAAATTTAGAACTGCTCGATATATTTTTTTAAATACTGCTTGTTTTTATTTAATCAATATTTTAAATAATCCTAATACGTTCCATATGCCCTGGTTAAGAAGATGAGGAAAGGTAAAAAAGGTATTGGTCAAATTTTTGCCTATCAGTGTAATTATCACAAAATTAGCACATATAGTTATTCTTAGGTAAGGATTTGATTTTAAAATTTTTAAAACCATTAAATTTCGTTTAAAAGGATAGACAGATAGGTATTAAAGTCAACTGTTATAAAAAATTAAATAGTGTAATTATAAACAGAATTTCATGCTTATATATTTTTTCACTAATATTCTGTGTTAATATCTTTTCCTAAAATATTTTTTTTTTTATATTTATGTAAAATAGATGTATATTCCTCTTTCTTTATGTTATACGTATCTTTCAATTAAATTACAATAGTCCATTAACAATAATAGCAATTATCTAAACCATAAATATGTCTCGTCACTGAAATCTTTATTACATTATTATATTTACCTTATATTTTTTGTTGATTTTCCTATAGGATCTACTAGAACCCCCCTCCCCCAAAACGGGCCTTAGCAAGCAAGAAGTGGCATAGATCTAGCCCGCTTCGTAATTAAAGCCATTAATGAAGCCATTGACTACGATGAAGACATCAGCCTCCTCTCCTTGACTCCACAAAGGCATTCGATTCACCATGGCTTGACCCACTTCTTAGCATTTTGGCGAAATTATGTTCATCCCTTTAGTACATCTTTACCTAATTAGCAACCGCTTGAAATAACCTCAATGGCGTAAATGATCCCCTTATACTTAGGGTTTAAATACATTAATTGGGTAGCTAGTGACGCACACATACTCATTGTTGAACAATCTTAATAAAAGTACATATAGTTTGTTTTTTTATTGGGAATTATAAGCCTAAAGCCAAAGGATCATTAATACCTAAAAGTATATATAGTTTATATATAGAACAAAAAGCCATCATATATATATATATATATATATTTTATAGATATGATATTGGTATTCTTTATTAAAAAAATAGTATATTGAACATTGTGATTATTCATATTATTACTCTTATCTAAATTCCATATCATAACCAGCAGTTAATACAAATAAAAAATAGAAATAAATTGACAAAATGGAATTGTATTGCTCCAATTAAATCTTTTAAAGTTATTAGCTAGATTAAAAAAAAATTTACAACAAAGCAGTTTGTGGGATTTTTCATAGAACGGAGAAAACGATCATCGGCTGTACAAAGTGAGGGTACTTGAAATAAAGTAAATTAATTAAACCAATAAGAACTCTTCTGATTTTTGAACCACAGTGCTCCATAATCTATCGGTCCTCAAAAATTCTTTTGGAAAAGTTCCAAAACCTTACCGATTGAGTGTTTTTAAAGTGCCTATAGACTTTTTTTCCCGCTTAATTTATAGCTTAGGTGTTGGTTTACAATTCTACCTTTCGTGATAAATAGCAGAATGTATTGCTTTTGATATAACCTTAAGATGGCATAGGCACTACGGTTTTTGTCAATGGTGATTAAAATAGGTTTAATCATGATTTATTATAATGAAAACAGAAACATGTTACTGTTGCATAAATGCTAAGATAATACAATTATGTAACAAATTTAAAATAATAAAATAAATCCTTAAAAAATAAGCAAATAAATAAAGGAAAAGGTTTCCAATGGTTTAGTGTTGAAAAGTATTTTTGTTTTATAGAGTGTTCATAATATAAGGTAATGATCATTCGGACCCAAAAAGAAAACATTTTCGTAAATTTCTATCGAAATGATGGCAGAAAAAACATATCTAACCATTTTTGAACTTGGTTTATTTCCCTGGATTTTAAATCTTTTCAATTCTCAAATTTTAATGTCACATGCTTATATTATTTAATTGTGGATTCAACTTCTAGGTTAGGGTTACTAGTGCCCAAGCTAAATTTTTAAGCTAAAGTACATTAAAAATACGTTGCAAGGTAAGTAGCATCTCGGATCATAAAAAAATAATTTGATAAACAAAAATGTTTAACATTTTTTAAACTTTTTTTTAAATGTTGTCAACGGTTTAGTTTTAAAATATGTATATACATACATTTTTTTTTCCTACTGAACGTTAGCTTTGAAAACTTATATTTTCTGATTTGAATCATCAGCTTTTTGGCCAACTGATCAGCTAGTTGGATGACAACTCAGGATTTCAGATATTTGAAATCACAAATTTTCATTTTAGATTCAATAAATTATTGATTTGAGGGTTCAAAGAACTCTTTGAATAGGGTTAATAGTATCTAAGCTAAATTTTTAAGTTAAAAGAACTTAAAAAATACGTAGTGTGGTTAAGCATCATCTTGGATCTTAAAAAATAAAATAAATAAAAAAACAAACATGTTTTCAATGGCGTAGTTTTAAAAAATATTGTTTTTTTAATGGAGCATAATTTTAATTATAAGGTAATTTGTACTTATGTGGACCCAAACATATATTTCCTTAATTTACTATTTAAAAACATATTTTTTCTGATAATCTGATCTGAACAACGTGTAGGTTGATCATCTAGGATTGTACACATTCTTCGAACTCAAAAGTTTGTTTTATATACCTATAATTAATTATTGTATCCAATCTAAATTCCATACTATAATTACAAAACAATTACGTGGGCTTAAGTAGCACTTTAGATCTTGCAAAAAATTCATAGATTTTTAGATAGAACAGAAAATAAACTAACTTTAGAATAAACTTTTTATTAATTTTTTTTTTTAATTTGTGTTAATTATTATAATTTTCGTTCATTTTTTGCAGCCCATGTACCTTTAATTTATCGGCGCATTAGTTATCACAGCAGACTCTCCCTTATATAGCGTTAACGATACCGACTCCGCGTTGGATAAGATATAACGCTGGATAATGGAAAGCGTTAATTATAATCAGAAAAACGTATCGATAATAATAAAAGAAAAAAATATTTTTAGTATAGGTTTTCTTTGAAAAATATGAAGTGTGCTATACCCATTAAGACGTAATTGCACATGACCATCTTAACTTTGTGTTTCCTTTATGACAAATGTATTTAATACATTTTTTAAACTATAGTTAATTATATATGATTGATTCGTCAATACACAAATGATACAGCAGATTAAGTAATAATTAACTATAATTTTAATGTCTTGAATTTCATTTTTTTTTTTTTTTTGGTTATATACATAAAATACTAATTTTTTATCCATAAATTTTAAACATTTACTGTATGAATATTTTTAATTTGTAAGTCTCGGTTAGAGGAACGCTGGATTTTTAGGTGACTGTACTTAATATATTTTTCTAAATTATAATACGTTTTGCTAAATTATCTAAAAAGACTGTAAAAACGACACAAATCTACACAACAAGCTTTTTGTTGACTTCAACCAGTCAGGCATTCTGATCGAATGGAGGGTAGAATTAGAATCCCTGGAGAGCATTTTTGTCCACCCTAGAGCTCCAAGTCCTGGTCCACCTCATTCCGTCATCCCACGGGGCCGTTTCTAGGGAGTCCTTAGAAACGATAGCACCTTTTCGTCAAATAGATTTATTTTGTTTTCCAAATCTCTTAATAAAAAATATTAAATTATTTATAAATATGAAATGTTATATTTTCTGAACTACCCTCTCATGTTCAGCAGTCGGTAGAATGTACTGTTAATCGTAAATTTATTTATAATATAATTTAAAAAATGATGTTATTTCCTATTTTAAAAAAAGTAGTAGTTTTCTATAAATATATATAAAAAAAAAAAATGTTAATTCCATCGAAATTTAACGAAGATAAAATTATTGCAATATTGACATGGATATATTTTGGCTGGTGTTTATTTTTTTTTTTTTTGTTTACTCTCAAAGATGCAATCTAGCTCTTTCAATGTTACTCAGATCGAAAATTTGCCGACAGTTTCCTGTTAAAAATATATAGAGAATATTTTTTATTATATATTTGTCATTCGGACCTACCGTTTTGGAGCTAACTTGGTTTGAGTAAAAAAAAGTCATATTTGAAACCCCCTATTTTCGCTCAAATTTGTTTATTTCGAATAATCATTAATTGCTAATTTAATTTAACTATTGAATTAATTTAATCATTTTATGTCTAAAATTTAAATATTTTTTGTTTGCAAATTATTGCAATCAGCTTTACTCATATATAAGCAATAGAAAAAGTGCAAATCCATAAACGTTAACATTTAATCGGACTTGATTTGATTGAAAAATTAATAACAAATTAAATTAGTTGAGCATAATTATAGAACAGAATATTCCGTAACCCGAAAGTACATATTTTGTCCTGGAAAGGGACATGATGAAGTAATAAATGCGACACCACGTTTAGTAAAGTTCCTAAGCCGGCTTATGCATTAAGTCCCAGTGAGAGCTTCTCTACTGTAAGTTAAATTGTTTCTCTTCCCTTACAAAGTCTATCATACCTCTAAATCAACCAACTCTATTTGTCATCACTGATATGCACATACTATATGTATAATAATTTAAATTAATTTTTTTTTATGATAAACTAATCAAAATATCACTAATTAATCTATAAAGCAAAGCCCTTTTAAATATATTACAATTGAGTTTATTTACAATTAATAAATAATTGCATCAATAATTGAAAATAGGCTGTGCAATATACCAACACAAATTCTAACGAACGTAAAATAAAAAAAAAATAAAAACAAATATTAGATTTGCAATAAATATACAGGGTGTTCGGAAGATCTTTGGCCAAAGAGGTTGGCTCACTTACCTATATTCAAATTTTTTTTCTTTGTTTTTTAATTTTTTTTTCAAATGACCAAAACCAAACATTTACTTATAACTTCGTTTTTACTGATATATCAACGCTGTATACGATGTATCGGTTCTAAGTCCACATTCTAAAATTAAGAGAGAGACAACATGTTGTTTAACCTCTGCAAGAAAGAGACACAATTATTTGTTACGATTTGCATAAAAAAACATGTAAAATAATTTGGATTTGGCTGTTGCTCTAACTGTTTTTGTTTTTTTTTTTTTTTTTTTTTTTTTTTTTTTTTTTTTTTTTTTTTTTTTTTTTTTTTTTTTTTTTTTTTTTTTTTTTTTTTAAACTTGAAGTTCTAAGTTCTTAACTTTTTTTTTTTGCCTTTAACAAAATTTAACGATCTCCCGTAATATATTTTTTAATCAAAAGTTTTTATAATGGAATGTAAATGTTTAAACAACGAAGTTATAAGGAAAAATTTGGTTGGCCATTTTTTAAACAAAAAAATTCATAAAAAAGAAAACCGTAAGACTTTGTATATAGATAACCGACCTTAAATAGTTTCAAAATGAACCTCACTACGCGAGATACTTTATTGGCCAACGATCTTCCAAACACCTGAATATAAATAAAATATAACATTGAAAAATATATATATATAAAACTAATTTAAAAAAAAAAAAAAAAAACCCGTCTAATATTACAATGATTGATCAATATTATTCTTTAATTATTTCAATTTTCAATCGGATGTATAGTAATCGAACGAAAAATATTTGAGTAAAATACTGTTTAAACGTTTTGTATCACTTGAAGTACGCATGATGGTATAGAAGGATCAACACAATTAGGATTGATGAATTGTCATCTCTATTGGAATTACAAACTAGTTTCAAATATTAAACATACATCAGTCAAGAAAAAAAAAATAAATAAATAAAATTATAGATATAGCTAACCCCCCAGTTTACGTATGAAACTATGTATTGCATCATAATTTGACTGTTCCATGAATCCAATGGTTTCAAAATTCTAACAGCATACTCTGTACCAAAACAAACTAACCAAAACGCTGTCACCACTAACACCCAGACAAATCACTTCGGTGACTTAAGAGAAATTTTTCGAGAGATTAACTTTTGGATTGACATATATTTACATACTGTAGGATGAGATTTTTTTTTTTTTCGTAGCAAAGATATACTATTTTCGTCCGTTACGAACTAAAATTAAACACGATCGACCAGTTTTTAATTTTACCGTCCTCATCTCAATATTTTTCAGGGCGTCCTTTTATTTAAAGACGAAGAACACACATTGAATATTTAGATATTCAAATCTCCAGGCGATTACCTATCGATGTGGAACGTTATACATTTGAAATGAACGGTTATTAAATTTAAATACTTGGAAGTATTAGCATAAGAAATTAACACTAATTAATTAAACACTTCAAATTAAAAAAAAAGAGAATAATTTATACAATGAGGTGTATCAATGTAAATTTATGCATTAATTAATATACCCTGACACTTCTTGGGATCATCTCCATGGGACTGAATAAAATTTTTGACTAAACCCAAACATTAGCATTGATTGATACAAAAATAAAACATTGGATGAGAGGTATTTAGTCCGTGTATTCAATCTTTGTAATAATGATTTAGAAATAATTTTTTAAAAAAAAACATGGATTGTGCCATATACTCAAGCTGAAAAAAATTAAAACAAAAATCCATAATTTTTCTATAATTTATAAAGTGGCTAGCATTAATACGATGCAAGGAAATATTTCTTATTTCATATCAATGATGTGTGAAAAATTTAATTCCTATTAAAATGACGTGCACTTCATCATAGCTACTTTTCACACAAGGTGTCCTTCGGGGATCTCTTCTTTCACCAAATATTTTCTCTCTCTCTCTCTCTCTCTCTCTCTCTCTCTATATATATATATATATATATATATATATATATATTAATGATTTGACAAACGTCATACACTACTCTCAGTACCAACTAAATGCCGATGACCTTACAAATTTACCAATCATCAAACCGTTCCAAGATGTATCTCCTAACCTACTAGATGGCATTGATGGCATTAAAAAAATTGGCAGTGAATAAGTGGTGCTTAAACTACTAAATGGCAATACTGTTTTATTCAAAATCTCCCTAAATATCCTTTCGGACTATCCATCACTCCACTTAAATATTTTTATTATTCAGCTACAAGGCTGTCTAAAAAAACTAGAAATAAGTTTTGAACAACACCCCATCCTGGGATAACCATTTATTTCTAAATCATTCAAAAATTCACCTCAGAATAAGTGATTCATTCCCACGATCAATCCGTCTACTTACCTCCTACCTCAAAATGAAAACTTACTACTATGTAGACTGTTTGGTCAGACTGACATTTCAACAAAAGTTTTACACTAAAAGGTCTCTCTAGGCCATCTTCTTTTCGGACGCCTTGGATGGTTCCCAGGAATAGAATGGGGAGGAAGTTGAGAGACAACTGGATTTAAGTGGTTATGGAGTACACAATGAACGAATCGGTATCTGTTTTGGGCTAAATCAGCAACATATGGAACATTCAGATCTTTAATGATAAGTTCATTAGTACAAAGACACATTAAGGAGCATTGACAATTTTACCACCCCGGAAGATTATCGGGAATAGAGTGGGAAGCAAGTTGTGAAACTAGTGGATTTGAGTGGTTATGGAGCTTACTATAAAGGATAGGTATCTGGTTTGGGCTAAATCAGCAACACATAGACCATTAAGGTCTTTATGGATAAGTTCATTAGTAACACAGTAAGAGGAATTTGGGATTTTTTGAGGGATTTTGGATTGTAAGGATTGGATACGAGATGAATTGGATGGTTTAGGGGAATAATTATATTAACCTATTGATGAGTTCTATTTCTTATGTTTTGTTACTAATATTCATTTTTTATTCAATTCTTTTAAATTTTATTTTATTTATGTATCAATTGTTTTTAATTAGCTGCTCCAATTTCAATTATATTTTTTAATTTGTTTACTATATTTGCATTATTGGTTCCTATTTTTTATTAATTTTATTACAGTGATATTTATGTTGATTTATTATTTTTATTATGTTTCGCTTCATTTCACCTATGTAATGTTTCTCACATTTTTTCAATTTATTTTATATATGAGGTTTCAAATCCATATGTCCAAAAAGGTCTAATTACAGGCATGTAAATGAGTCTTTTGTAATTAGTTAGGAGCTTTGAACGTTTGTCTACTAAATGTTGAAGAAGTCTATTACTACAAGCAGTTTCTTATCATTTTAGTTTTGTATGTTGATTTTAAGTGAGACGTGTGTTCAGATGGATTCCTAGCTAGGGGATCTGTATTTATCTTCTAAAGTAAGTATTCATAAAATCTTTTTTTTTTTTTTTTTTTTTTTTTTTTTTTTTTTTTTTTTTATTTCGGAATGAAGATTAACTTACATATTATATGTTTTAGACAATAAATGCCATTTGCAATTTACTAAATTATTTTTGGAATAAATATCGTTTTTAAAATAGATTTGGTTTACTTATGTAGCTCTAAACTGGATTTTTTTCGTAATATCAATTAAATAATAGACTGAGGTATAGGTATCGAGAATCGAGACTCAAAAATCAATTTTTTTTCGGTATCGATCAAGTTTTTAATACTGAAACATTGCCTTAAACAATCTTACCCTAAGTTCTCCATTTTTAATACCTGAGATCTCACCTTATTAATTTTTATTTCCCCCTCATCGAACTGCTTCCTTTGAAAAATCCCTTTATTATTCATGCTCCCTCGTTCTGGAATTCTATACCCATCGACATTCGTAAAGCTTCCTTACTGACTTCTTTCAGATCATTTATTTCTCAACCTGCTCAGTTATCCATCTTTCGGATAGAACTTTTAAAGAAATTACGAGTAATTTATGTTAGGAACCTAAATACCATTTTAAACTGGAACGTTTAATTTGAACAGGAACTAATAGGACTAAAGTAACTAAAATTTTGAAGAATTGTTTCTCAACGTCTGTCATATCGGCAGTTGTCGTAAAGTAGTGGATAAGTCGAATTTCTCTTAATACGAGGCATATTAACCTTCAAAACATTTTTAAAATATGCGTTTTGAAATATTGGTTGTGTTTTTTTAATTTGTCCATAAAGTATCTTTTTTGGTGAAAATGGTACTTTAAGAATAATTATAGGATTTTGGAAAGCGATCAAAACTGGACAACTGAAAAGCGCAAAAATTTGTCTTATCCACTTCTTTACGACAGCCACGGTATATATGAGTCCAAATGATTTATTTTTAGATGAGTTTGTAGGGAAGAATTAAATTTAATTGAAAATATTTTAATTAGTTAAAAAATAATAAAAATTATATTTTATAAGCGATTATATCACACGAATATTATATTTTTTTCCTTTAATAAAACTAGTAGTACACATTAATGGTACATAATTCAAAAAGAATATTCTCAGAATAGTTAGCATGGATTTTTTTTTTTATTGCCAGATTTCTCTTTCTCATATTTTTTAATTTCGTAACCCGGTTGGATGGAATGTTATTTATTCTTTTACTTAAAGGCATATTATGAACATGCAGTTTTTATAATTTTCGTTCCGATAAATATTTACACACATAAACTTAATACACGTATTAAAAAAAAAATTAGACAAAAAAAAAGTAGTTTCATTCATATTTATAATTAAAACTGTATTATGTTAATGCCTGAATTGTATAATTAAAACTGATTTTAATTTTTTTTTTAACAAAAAGGATTATAGTTTATTAGGCACTAGTAAAATTAACAAATCAAAAATAATAAAATAAAATAACCGTACAAAATTAAAATTTGATTGAAAATTATTACACACGTACTTTTGTTTGATTCAATTAATGTTTTCCTCGTTTCGTTTAGTAAGGACTTATGTCCCTTGAAAGATAAAACAATTTTATGTTATAAGACAGTTTTTAAGTTATTAATTTAATAGCTATATTATTATATATGCTATCAACATTATTAAAAGTATTTGTATTTTTGTTATTTGTGTTTAATCAACAAATCTGGTGATGAAGTGAACCCAATTAGGGGATTTACGGAAGCATTTTGCTCAAAAGTGAATTTTTTAAAGGTTTTTCGCTTTAAACATAAAAAAAAGCAAAACTCAAAAAACATTTTTACAAAACTTAAATTTGATAATTAAAAGGTTAAATTGAAAAAGTCTCCGAGGCAAGCGTTTTTGAGGCGAAAATCAGGCTTGTTCAAGAGATTCACGACTTCACCCTCCCTCGTATTGGACATAGCAGAATCGCTCTTATGGGAATTTGAAGCTGAGTTGTTTGGCTATCAGTAGGGCTAAGAAAATTTAAAATATCGACAAAAACGATCGCGGTGCAGAGCATAATGTGTTCAAAGTAGCCCCGGTTTACGGTACATTTAAGTATGAAGTGTACTTACTAATAAAAAAAATAATAATCAAAAATAAAATTATACTTTTTACTTTATATTAAAACGCATACTTCAATGTCTTTGATGCATATAAATCCAGGATTATTTATCCCATTAATAATTCAGTGAGTATTTATGGTGTTTGTCTTTTTTATATAGTTTTTACATTCAGATATAACAAAATCTTATTAACGTTCATATTATTCCAGATTCCAGATTATGATTAACAAACAGCAATTTAACTATTAATCACTATACAGCGTAAATTCGAAGAAATAGGCCGAGTAAAGATAAGAGCGATTTCTGCGAAACGATCAATGAAAAACGTTTCTTAACGTCGGATGTTGCATGAGAAAGGGACACCGGCTCACAAAGCTATGAGGTGTTTGTTCAGTATTCAGGCTGCCTAAGACTCGTGAGGTGAATGTTCGAGTCTCGAATGAGTGCGTTGTTGCGTGTTGGAAGTATATCTAAATCGGTACATCACACCTAGGCCTTCTGGTTGAGTTGCTTATCTGCAACCGAGCTCCCACGGTTTCCACTGAATTGCAATCAGAACGAGGCTGCGTTAGCGCAAATTCGATTGGATATCTAACTCGAACGTGTCTTCCGTGAAAATTGAAGCGAACATATATTGGTATTTTATAAACCTGGTGTGCATAAAAATTTTAAGCCAATTCCAAGAAAATCTGAAACAAGATTAGAATATTTATTTAACTGATTTTATTGAAAACAAAAATATTACAATATCACTCAAGGGAAGAATTGATAAGGATGGTAATGAATGAAATGAAAAAATAAACTTTATTCTTACTGTCCCCTTTGAATAATGATAATGCACAATTACAGGTACAATTGTCTGGCCGTATTATTTACAAATTAAATGCTTCAGTAATTAAAGCATACATTTTTGACATGAAAAAAAATATGTAAAAAAAAATAATAACATAAAATAGAATGAACGATGAAAGGCGGACAAAGAGAATATTTATGTTTTTTGACGAAAACCCCAAAACCCAAATTACATAGTTCAAAGTAGTTAAAGCAGTCTTAGTGCAGATGGGTATTGGAGAGAAAGATGTAACAAACAGAGACCTGATGAGAGACAAAATTCAACACTTTGGGGGATTTGAAATGAAGAAAAGAAGAGCTAGAGGGGCAGTGTGGACAGAAAAACGAAGGGAGCAGCGTAGACAGAGGATGAAGACATATTGACAGAAGAGGAAGGAGGATGAACTCAATAGAAGAAATGCACATTGTACAATAGTTGTTTAAAGGGGTCCTTAGACGGCCAAAATCGAAGGAAAAAAAAACAAAACATAAAATATAATCCTATATATGTATATATATATATATATATATATATATATATATATATATATATATATATATATATATAATAGCAAATCCACCAGTAACACTGTACGCAGTTTCATACTCATCCTTATTTTTTAATTATCTAACTCATTTATAATATAATATAATTTATAATAATGTTTATATATATTTATATTGTAGCTAACGTTATATTTTGAAATAACCTGTGTAACTTATATAATTTTATTTTTTATATAACCTGTTTTTTCAGTGTAGGCCTGATTATAAGAAAAATGTAGCCAAAATAGTTGTTTTTATTCATTGAATGAACCTCAAGAACAGTATATAACATCTAATGTAACAGGCAAGAAATATATCTATACACACACACACACACACACACACACACACACACACACACAAACACACACACACATATATAAATGTAATTCTAGTTATTTGTTTAATTATTTGCATATTTTCCGGAAGATTGGTGTTGTGGAAGTCTGAAAGGTGTAAAAATAAATTATTTTTAAATAAAGTTAGGGAAGCTGCTTTACCAATTGAAGTGGGTAGGGATCCTCGTAATTCCAGGAGAAGGTATCACGAAGGATAAAGAAAGTTTTATGTGAGGGAGTATAAATAGAGTTTAAAGGTTAGGATCTAGTGTTTAGGAGGTGGATAGAAGAACGCAGAGTTAATAGGTCAAGAATATAGGAAGGGTTTTCGGTTTTCAAAGATTGGAATAGGAAAGTACCCAGAAAGTATTGCCGTTGGAATTTAGAATAAAGGCTCCAAAGGTCAGAACAGGCAAGTAACGTGTGACCACCTAGGGACCCTGAAGATAATGAAACACGTATCCAATGCGTACTCTAATAATATGTAAAGAAAACAAAAACAATCTAATTATAGTAGAACTTCACTAATTCGACTTCCGATTGTTCAACTCTCCTGGTAATCCGATCCTCCAGCGGAGTACAGAGATTAGGAGAACATTATTTCCACGGCATCCATAATCTTTCAGTAAAATTGTACATTTAGGTATACAAAACGTCGGGTAGTTTTGATATGTTAGTGTAGTGCTCGTGTACGAAATTCTAAGTTTTGGATATTGAAGCGCCACCGCCTAGATCGTAGCGTCAAATACTTCGAACATTTCTAAGTTTCCCCAAAGCATCTGCTGCACGATTCTAAAAAAAATTTTGTTGTTTTCAAAATTATACAAGACTTAATTTAATACAATTTGAGTAGAAAATAAACCCTGTAGCTTCAGAATAAGATAAAGGCTTTTAAATTTTTAAAATTCTCTCAAAAAGAACCAACAATTTTTATGGTTTTTGCTCTATATGTCCTCAACAACGAAGTTTAGACCATGCTATATTGTGAACGATATTAAACATTAGTTCATTTAATATAAATCAAACACAATCCAGTGTTTAGACGGCCACAGCTTTTATACACAAATAACTGTCTAAAACATTTTTATGCCAATATATTAGTCCATTGATGTTTATAACTTATATTTATATTTTCTTTACTTTTTTAAAATGTTAATATATAACTTTAAATATAATTATAATACACTTTTTACTATGAAAAACGTGTGCTTCGTTTTAATCTCCGGTTAAATCGACCATTCGGCCGTTAAACTTTACCACTTGGTCCCTTTGAGGTCGGACTGGTGAGGTTCCTTCGTAATAATAATAAAAGAGAGAATTGACTAGTACAATAGCTATAGATACTGAAGTAAAGCAAAGAAAGTTTGGATTTTTTACGTAAAAAGCAGCTTGGAACCAAGTAATCCTATGTAAGGTGAATCTAAAAAACTCTAAAACACATCATCTAAAAAGATATCCAAATCAGGTATCAATAAAGCAGAAATATGTTTTTAGGGCTATTCATAGAAGGAAATTTTATTTAAAAAATCCCTTTTTTTCTAAAAGAAAAAGTGGGTGCCTAACTATTTCCTAAGTTAAGCTATTTCACTATTTCATTCCCAGATTTTTAAAAAATAACATCAGTCTGTTTTTTATTTATTTTCAATACTTAATAAATATTCATACGATGACCAACCTGCCATATTCCAGCAAAAAAACATTTGATCGGTGGACGATGGAGCATCAGAAATAAAATTGGCGGAGCAGGGCAAATAATTTTTTTTTTTTTTCTGACTGAGTGCTTTGTTGTTCTGTAAAAGGATTAATATTTACGTTAAAAGGCCTCTGAAAGGTTCGAGCCTGACTCTATTACAGAGTGCAATCCGTCTACCATGTTTAAGCGAACATTAAATGCAGATTTGAGTCCGAATTACGTACATTCTGTTGACATTTAAAAAAAATAAAAATAAAATAAAGGTCGAGTTTTGTTGAAAATTTTCGATAAGCCATTCTCAAAGTTTTCATACAAATCATGTAAGTTTTTAATAATAAAGTAATTTTATAAAAATTTAATTTCACTCTACAAACAACACTCATGAGAAACTACTCGTAGTTTTCGACTAATTCAACATCCGCCTGAAAACGTTAAACGTAACCCGACTATTATTTAATATGCCTTTAACTTAC
Organism: Euschistus heros; assembly: GCA_003667255.2. NCBI lineage: Eukaryota > Metazoa > Arthropoda > Insecta > Hemiptera > Pentatomidae > Euschistus > Euschistus heros. The sequence goes on along the minus strand of RCWM02000050.1, from coordinate 999,861 downwards.
TTATAATAAAAAAAAAAAATAAATAAAATAAAAGCGATTATTATTTTATTTTATTTTATCGATAAATGCTGGGACTAAATTTGGATAAATGCCTTACATAGAATCCGATTATATGTCTGGCTCGAGACGCTGCCCGATAAACATCTCCGTTAACTGCTTCTGTAAATTTAACATTTTTATTTTCTCTCTCTATTCTCTTAGTATTCTGTTATTGTTTTCGTTATTTTGTTTACTCAAAGTTTTATTATTAATTAAACTAGTAAATTACAAATATAAGTTTCGTTTTTATTTTTATATAATAATTACGATAACTGTTGACGAGTTGGTGAAGCAAGAGTGCCTAATCCCCACTGTATTACCGCTGATTCCTGCTGCTCTACTAAGCAAGGTTACATATCTATTTATTTATCTATTTATTGACTCGCGCTAAGTTGAATATTTTTAAAATGGCTGTATGTTCAATTTGTGAAAAGTCGATCGCACGAGAAGAAAAAAATATATTAAACTGTCAAAAATGTAAGATGTTATTTCATGAAAAATGCAGTAATCTTCAAGAAAAAGAAATTGAGGCCATAAGAACAGAAAAAAAAAATATGGTTGTGCGAAAAATGTGACAAAACAAAAAAAACAGCAACAGTCAAGGAAAAAAAACAAAATTCATTAAAATCGATTCCGGATCAAAACACCGAACCGACGGCATCTCAATTATTGTCCGCAATAAAAAAAATTGAAGAAACCACCAAAGATCTGAAAGGCACATTAGAAAAGTACGCCGAGATAAGTTTCGAGCTGAGTGATCGGCTCTCAAAAATTGAAAAACATTTAGAAGGCCAATCCAGGCATCTGGAGGAAGTGGTGCTGGAAAACAAAGCACTAAAAACAAGAGTCACCGAGCTGGAAATTAGGGTGAATAAGGCAGAACAAGGGTTGTTATGCAGATCGGTCGAGATACGCGGTATACCAGTACGCCCGGGGGAGACCCCCGCAGGCCTGTTTACAAGCGTGGGAGCTGGCCTTGGTCTTAAGTTAAACATTGAGGACATAGATATGGTCGAACGCCGAAGGTCGAGAAAAGATGACCCGCGACCACCGCCCATCATCGCGCGCTTCGTGAGGCAGTCAGTGAGGGATGATCTGGTGGAAAAAAGAAAAATTAAGCGAGACTTCTCGACCAGAGATATAGGTTGGCAGGAAAATGATTCCCACCGGATATATCTCGCCGAAGAGATGACACCAGCGAACAGGCACCTATACTGGCTTGCACTGCTGAAGAGGTCCACCGGAAAAGTGAAATATGTCTGGTTTGCGGCTAGTAGAGTGCGCTGCCGGAAAGATGACGGCCATCCGGTGATCTTCATTGACCTTTGAAAAACCTTCATTTTCCTTACAAAGCTCCATTTTTCCTACAGCTTGGAAAAAAGTCCTTGTCCGTCCATTGAACAAAGTACCTTCTCCTTCTTCAGTTTCCCACTTTAGACCTATATCAATCCTATCAAATTTATCCAAACCATTAGAAAGATTAGCACATTCCCAACTCACCTCCTTTCTTGAATGTAAAGCCCTCCTTAATCCTTTCCAGTCAGGCTTCCGTTCCGGATATTCCACGCAATCTGCTTTGGTAAAAATTACCCAAGACCTTTATTCCTCCTTAGACCAACAGAATACTACGATCCTGATTCTATTTGATTTTTCAAAAGCTTTTGATTCTGTTGGCCATACAATCCTCCTCTCCAAACCTCTCAATATCTAATAGTGCGTTAAGCTGGCTTCATTCTTTTTTATCCAACCGTTCCCAAACAGTGATTATACCTGGAAAACCTCACTCATCTTCACTACCACTCTCGCGAGGAGTACCCCAGGGATCTTCCCTTTCACCTACCCTATTTTTTATTTATATTAACGACTTGCCGAATCGCATCCACTACTCCCAATATCATCTTTATGCTGACGACTTGCAAATATATTGATCCTTTCATCCTTCAAATATGCTAGAGGCGACTTGTAAGCTACAGAAAGACATAGATAGCATTAACCTTTGGGCAGTGGAGAATAAATTAAGTCTAAATCCAGAAAAAACAAAGGCTATTCTCATTGGGTCAAAACCTCACCTAAAAGCTCTTCCCTACTATCCACTGCTTTTCCTAAAAAACCGTCCAATTCATTTCCAAAATTCCATTAAAAATCTGGGAATAACATTCGATAAACATCTTGCATGGAATAGCCATATCTCTCAAATCACGAGAAAATATATTTTTATTCTTAAGCAACTTTCACATTACCGTGATTCATTACCATTAAGTACTCGAAAACTTTTAGTATCATCACTCATTTTTCCTAACTTTGACTATGGATGCGTAGTATATGGAGGACTGTCTGATGAGCTCGAGATGAGATATAAAAGAGTAATGAATTGTTTTATTAGATTTATTTTCGGGATCTCCAGACGTTCTCACATATCTCACAGGTATTCTGAAATCGGGTGGCTGTACCCCGGTTTTCGACGTCAATACTTCCTGGGTGCTCTCATATTTCAAACCTTGAAAACCAAAAAACCCACCTATATCCTAGACCTCCTTACTCTGCGCTCCTCCATTCATCTCTTAAATACTAGAACCCAACCCATCAACCTATACACTCCGGCGCATCGAACTGCATCCTTCGAGAAATCCTTTATTATTCGTGCTTCCTCGTTATGGAATTCATTGCCCATCACAATTCGAAAAAGATTCACTCTTACTTCCTTACAACATCATTTATTCCTTTACCTCCTTCATTTTCAATCTTCCGAGCTAATGTAAAACGTGAATATTTATGTAATATACATTATAATAGTATACATAAGATGTATCATTTTACAAGATGTCACAGTTATCTTGTAACATATAATCTAATTATTTATCAATTTTTGTTATTATCTATTTTCATTATTTATTATAATTAATTATCAAAGCCAGACGATTGTCCTATGTACTGTAATCATATGTTATTCTTAGGGGACAAGTAGTCCCAGAATAAAGTTCAGTTTCTTCTTTTAAAAAAAAAAAAAAAAAAAAAATTAATTATAAAATACATTTACTTGAAGTTATTAGACCTATTTGGACATACAGAGAAGAGATCTGCAGCCTCACTGAATGGTTAATTCATCTCCTATCTAATTCTAACAATGCCAAATCCTTCGAATAATGTTCAGTGTTCTTTATTATGCCATAAATCATATACCTGTCCTTTAATAGTAAAATCCATTAAAACTCAAATCTATTAGTCACTCAACTTGCGTCTCACTCTATTCACGATAAACCTCCAGGGCGTCATGAATTGAGTGACCAGTTCGTCGTTTATGACTACTGCCAACATTTACTTGATTAATGTTCAAATATCCTAATTAATTAAAAAAGAATAATTAAACCACTAAACCTTCCAATTCTTTTAGAATCCCACCTTTACAATCCAAAATCCTACATAAAATCCTCAATGCTCCTTATTTCCATAGCAACCTTAACGTCCAATATTTTGCAGATTTAGCCCAAACAATATACCCATTCTTCTGTAAGCTACATACCCACTCGCATCCACCCAACTTGCTTCTCACTCTACTCAAGATAATCTTCTAGGAAATCCGAAAATAAGCTAGCCTAGAGACCTTACAATGTAAAACGTTTATCAAAGTTCTACTTATGGGTAATTCTTTACAAGATAAGACGTGCCATTGTAATAATTAAACCGAACATTAACTTATTGCATATATTGGATACAGTTGTTAATATCAATATAAAACATAAATCAAGCAGTTTGAAAAAGCTTTAAAACACAATATCTAAAAAGTTGTCTAAATCAGGTTGCAATACAGAAATGACATGTTTTTTTGTAATTTTATTACCACTCGAATCCAATAGTGTTTATACTTCCTCCTAGCTCGCAGTGTCTCTTAAAGATCTGAAAAGAAGATGGCCCAGAGTACTTCAAGTATAGAATTTTTATTTAAGTACTACCAGACGATATTTGCTTCACAAGTCAAAAACATGCCCATGAAGTCACATTTTCGCCAGTTTAATTATTTAATTATACAACTATATAAAGTATCTTAAACTATGGCAATATGTACAGTTTTAAAATCAATCGCAATAGTTTTAATTCTTTTATTTCAGAACATATGTATTGAATATCATTAAATCATTTGCTTACACAATATTTAATGGATTGTTTAACCACATTTTTTTATTAGCGTGATATTAATGTTTTAAAATGGTGCAAAGATTATGCAATATATGTGTCAGAAAAAATTAAACATATTACGAGTTTTTTTTTTTTTTTTTTTTTTTTTTTTTTTTTTTTTTTTTTTTTTTTTTTTTTTTGTTAATCAATGTATGATTTCGTATATTTCCATAAATATTCTTTGTCCTTTTTTTATAGGGAATTTATAAATGGACAAATAGCATATATAATTATTGGGTTTAGAAAAAAGTGACGTTCCATGAAATAAATGTATAGTATTACAAAGATCACCTTTCGGTCGATACGAGATCGATTGGAACGGATTAAGTGGCGTAAAAGGTTAGCAGTGAAAATGAGATCATCTCACTTTCTTTCCAGATTTTTTGAATCAACCATAACAACCCTCACTTCAGCTCCCTTTTTTGAAGCTATATTCATACCTTGTATAATGTAGTATGGAAAAATAGTAACATTTCTAAAAGAAAAAAAAACTATATATTTTATATAATGCATTGACTCCAAGAATTATGAACACGTTTATCCAATTTATTGTATACGAACAATGTATTCTCTCTTAGAACACTAAGCTTATTTTATAAAATGGTACTACCTTGATAAAGCTACATTTCAAAAATTTTAATTGAAAAAGCAAGTCTTACGAAATTCTTAATAATTTATATCATCATCCAAAAAAAAATGTCTATACGTCACAGTGTTTTTTGGAAATACGAAAGAAAATTCTCTTCAAAATGCAGTTTACGATATGTCGCTTATCCCTCTTGAACAGATCTGCTGCCTTGGACATCAACTAGACAAGCGTCTAGTAAGTAACTCCTCGTTACTACTCCAACATTTACTAGACAATAGTTCAACGCTTTCAATATGTTACGAAAGAATCATTTACATGTCAGTTACTAGACTTATTTGGGCATTCAGGCCGTCAATTAACCATTAACGGCAGTATCCCAGAACACTTTCAAGATTTTTTCAATCCACAAAAATTATTATCTAATAAAAATAACATAATAGAAAAAGTCACTAATCATTTATTATCATCAGACATTGATCGTACTTTAAATACAAGGTATAACCCATTATTTATGAAAATTTCAAATTTTAATAACCCTCAGCCGGAAGATTATTTAAAATATAACATTAATATAACCAAAATAAGAACCGTTAGCCAACTGAGAATAGCCAAATGTGACTACTTGAAAATATTTTTTAAAAATAACAGTTTACAAATTAAAGCTAATGAAACATGTGTAGATTGTAGCTTATTCATCATAAATAGCTGTAAACATCTGTTGTTAGAGTGCCAAAGACACGATAATTTTCGAAAAAAAAAATACCTAAAAGACTATATAGTTCAAACAGATGATAGTCTATCTTTGGAAAATATTTTTCCTACAATAGCATTGAAAAGATAAATAACGTCTTCCTATTTATTTTAAATGTTTTAAACGCTAGCAAAAAGTAATTGATTTATTTTTTTGAATTAACTAAATAAAATATTGGATTCTATTGCAATTGCTGCTACAAACTCTGTCACCCTAGACTATAATCAATATCAATTATTATAAATTGTAAATAGTCTGGCTATTTTATTTTATTTTTTTCTTTGTTTGTAAAATATATTATAGCTTGTATGTAAAAAAAAAAAAAAAAAAAAAATCTTTTGTTTGTATAAATCATTATAATTTGAAGAAATACTTTTTCTGTCAGTACTAATTATATATAAAATGTAAAACTTTTTTCTATTTGTATTTATTGTTTATTTACATTATGTAATTATTATTGTATGATGGCTAACTCAATTGCCATAAAGTTTTAGAACTAAAGCAATCAATAAAAAAAAAAAAAAAAAAAAAAAAAAAAGATGAATGCATTCGAAACTAGTTTTCTAATTAAATAATTCCAATAGAAGTGGCAATTAATTCGTCAATCCTAATTGTAATTATAAGTAGTTCCTAACAAGTTATAGACGTTTCATTGTGATCATTTTCCACATATTTACATGTATTTATTTCATAGAGTTATAAATATCAATAACTTTTTTTTAAACTAGTTTTACAGTGTTACTGCGACTTGTACAACATTCATATACATTATACGCCTTTAGTTCAGAGTCATCTCAGATAACAATCTTACACCCTTATTACTTTCCTAAAAAAAAAAAGTTTCATTCAATCATAAAATCATACTAATTCTTTTCGGAATGACTTGAATCCTATTGGTCGATTAATATCGAAAGCAATTTCGAAGATTAATTACATTTATTAAACAGCGATGTTAGGTAACATTACGTACATATATAGCCCTTCGTTTCGTAAAGGAAAATATGTCTAATCAAGCAACTTGTACGGCATGGGTTGGGTTACACCGAGGCAAACGAAGGAGGCCATATATCAGCTACATTCTCCCTGGGAGGCAACTTATCAATGCAAGCAACGCCATTAGAAGCCCAGTGGATCTAGGGTCCAGGGATGATCTATGGCGTCTACCTCTTCCTCGCAACAAGACCAATCAAAGACTACTGTAATATTTTAATTTTAAAACTGATTTACTGCGCCCAGGGGAATGACGCTACACAGCACACGTACTCTTTATCGGGGTATCATCAGAGGCTATTAAAAAAAATTATATGAGGGTAGTACATACGTTAAACTGCTCATACGTGACAGAATTTTTCATGACGTCATAGAACTCACCTGAAAAAGAAAATAAAATAAACATCTTGTAACACAAGAGTGTTATAACTTAGAAAAGCATCAAGACCGAATTCAAAAAATATATTATTGAGTGAAACCTCTGTACAGCTTTAATGGATCTGTCCATAAGTGAGAGGTGTCTGCTGAAAAGGGGTTTAAAAATAATTTTAAAAAATTGAACACTCACATGAATCATAAGAAGTATAATAATCTTAATTATTGGTTTTATACTAATAATTGACTTTAAAATAGGTTTTTTTTTTTAAACCTATTTTAAAGTAAATTTAAACCTCTTTGTAATGAGCATATTGAAATTGCTCTATCTTTAATAGTTCGGGAAATATAGACAATTATTTGTCAAAAAGTAGAGATTTCTTGAAAAAACATAAAATTAAAAATATTTGTGAAACGGATGAGAATCGAGCTATAGTTTTTAGGGAATTTTTGTTGCAAATGAAGTCTAGAATCGCCTCCCGAAGTTACTGCTGTCTTATGCTGAGCACCCTGTATATATCATAGATGCATTACCGAATGGATTTATCAAAACTTAATTCAGTTACAAAACGTCACCTAAAAATTAAACCATATACAAAATTTCATTACTGTACAATACAAATAATATCTGAATTATAATAAGAGAAATTTAGATTCTGACAAGCTTTCTTAATCTTGGATGAATTAAAACATGATATTGTTATAATTGAAGACGAAACGATATTAAAAAAAAATTGATCAAGTATTAGAAAAACTGTATGATTAATAAAATTTGCACGGAAAGTTGGATATTGAAAAGGTAAAGGAACTAGGTATGTTTGACTCAAGCTAGAGAGGATAACTTTTCGAATGGAGTTAGGTAAGGAATCCCAAAATGTATTGGCACGGATTATAAATGTTTTTTTTAAACGAAATTATACCTGCGAGGGGGTTTATGAAGGTCTGGTGGCTTATCTGGAATTCAAGGAGTGTACAGAGGAACATGAGGAAAGGGTATCCTGAATTTACGGAGGTTCCTGGGTTCTGATGAATTTGTGTAGGAAAACACCCTGAAATAACCTGTGGGTATACCAAGATGAAATGTGGAATTTCCTAAGGATCCCGAATATAAATGTTTCAAAATTTTATAAGGTAACGGAAGGAAAACTAGGAGTGTAACAAATAGTTTACGGATAATTAAAGGATTCACAGATGGATGAGGATGAAAGGTTTATTGATATTACATTGTAAGGTTTGTTAATCTCATGGTGCATGTGCAATAGACTTTTAGATTTACGGAATTTTGAAACGGAAACAACCCAATCATAAAGAAAAAAAAAAATTAAGAAATAAGGGAACTATTCACTGAGGATCTTGTTTTGTAAAGAGATGTCGGGTAAGCATGAAAGGAGACAAAAAAGCATAATGATTAGTTTCATAAAAATATTTTATTATTTTAAGATTATATTTTACTCATATTTTGAGCTAGAATGGCTTTTCACTGATATCCGATAGCAATACTTTTTGGGTTACTTTGTTTTCCGATCATTGAGAACTAAAACCTGTATTCTAAAGTAACATATTATGCGCTTTCCTATCCACCTTCTAAATACAATGTCGTAAACTTCCAAGCTGTTTATCCACCAACATAGAACTGTTTTCTCTGCAGGACCCTTTATCATTCATTTTATCTCCTTTTGGTATTTTCATTTCTCAACAAATAAAGATGGAAGAGACGAGTATTTAGGCAAGGATACACTTGATCTGGTGTAATTAGGATTGATGAATTATATGCGAATACTACTGAAATATTTAATTGCAAGGCAAGTTATAGCCAGTTCTAAAAATATGCAAACAATTTTTTTGTATTTTTTTAGAACAAATCACTACTGCAATGTTTCTATTTCATGAAAAAAAAAATTTCTTCTAAGCTTGAAAAATGTCCTTACACAGCACCTAGGTCCTCTTTGTAGGATAGATAATAGATTTTTTGGAATTCGCATTCCTTAACAGTAACCTTGGAAATCAATGCTGTGTGAAAAGAGGTATTTTCATGAAGAAGCGTACCACCTCTGCTCCAATTTCACTAATGCAAGTTGTGAAATAGATCTAAATAATACTCGTCATTTACTGTTGTGTTCCTTTCCTTATAATCAATGAGCACTATTCCTCTAAAACCCCGAAAAATAGTGGCTTAGTGGCAAATAGACGAATGTGTGACTTGAGCCTTCAGTTCAGGTTCTTCATTCTTCTACAATGAAATATGAGGGGGAGGACTGTCCTAACACACCACTAAGCGCTCTTTTCTTTGCTCAGGAGTGAGGTATTTTTTACAAAAGGATTTCCTAAATGTTCTGTATTGGATCTTCAACAGTGTGATGATACATAATTTTCTTGAAGGTTAGATCCAAAAAGATTGAATTCAGGAGGTGCTGACGATAGGTATGCAGAGAACAGGCATAGAAGTGTACAACATCTGGTACCTATGTCTGCTAGAAAGTAGCGGATTAGGGGAGGCCAAAAACTTCTGTAAGTAACTATTAGTCAATAAGAGGTTTGTTAAAACTTAGAATACAATATATCATTTTGTAATTTTAATACCTTTACATTTACATTTATATTAAATTTCTTTACATAGAAATATAAAAAGTATTTTGTAAAATAAAAAAAAAAGGAAGAAAGAAAAGAAATTACAGGAGGCCTGACTTAAAACAAAACATGATGTGTTAAAACTTAGAAAAAATCGAATATAAACAAAAAATCCGCTGATGTTTAGATCACACATAATAAATAAAACGTATTAAAAAAAATGCAAAAAATAAATAAAATATTTTAGATAACTTATCCGTATCTGCATTAAGTGCGTTAATTACTAATAAATAAATATATTTTAATTGTTTTACACTCTTAAAAGATAACAGATCATGCAGCGTCAACCCGGGAGTATTTACGCCTATTTTATATTTTTGTTTCAGCTTTTGAAAAGCTAAAAAGTTCATTAAAACGTGTGTGACGTCATCGTTATTAACTGTATTACAAAATTCACATGATTGGATTATGTTACATTTGTTACTACACGATAACCAGGTGTTGCAATTTCTTTGTATAGTATTGTTTAGTTGATTCTGTTTGGATCAATAGTGTGAAGACTAGCGGAAGTTTTTTTAGAAGGGACCAGTAATGATCTGAGCCAGCGGAAAAAGAATAAAAAAGAATAGGATTGAAGAGAATCGAAAACCTATCTGAATGGAATAATTGCGAGTAAGATCAAAAGGAAAATAAAAAAAAAAAAAAAAAAAAAAATACTTCAAGGCGGATTGTAGAAAAGTAAAATAAATATTGTGGAACAAACATACAAACAATATTGTTTAAAGATATTCTTATCAGGAAAATGTTTCAATATAAGTGGTGTTTAGATACAACCGATACGCATTATATCGATATTTTTTCTAACGGATTATCGATATATTAATAAAAACCTTATGATAAATCGTTTTTTCTTTAAAAATACAAACTACAATTACATACAAAAAAAAATAATAACAAAACCTCATAGAAGTGGTTTAAATAAAGGAAAATTTTAATGCCAGATTTCCAATTTTATGTAAATTGTCAAGAAAATTGTTGTTACTGTTTCCACTTCGGAAAGAGGAATGGTTTTCTAGACCAGGGTAAATCATCATCAATAAGGAATAAATTGCGTACAAAAATTTTAGGATAGTTAATTTTCCTTGAATCCACTGATGACGATAATTAGTATTTAAATTGTTGACCTCATAAAATCGATATCTAACAATAAGTATATCTACTGCCTGCTGTTTAATTCGTAATAAACTAATTTTAAATTTAAACTATTTGAAATAATTATGTTCTTAATAGAGTTGAAAAACTATCTCCAGCCTCTCGTAGAATGAGTTAACAACGAATGAATATCCTTCCGCCATCTTAAAACAGTTAAATCGCTAAATATTTTTTTAAAAACTGTCCTTTTAAGGACCGCCATCTTAAAACCGTTAAATATTTTAAAACAGTATCCTGGAGGACAACTTAAAAAAACCGTTAAAACAACAATCCTTAAGGACGAAAAAGCTAATTCTAATTGCGGATGGAGAGAGTGGCCAAGGATGTCCTTAGGCCTCAAAAAAATCGTCAGATCCTGGCAGATCTGTAAAACAGTGTAAAGATGTTGTAAAATAAATTAAGGTAACGATAGAATAGAATAAAATAGAAAAATAATTTTATTCTGGGACAAAGTCCCTTAAGAATAACAGATAATTGCAGGTATAACTAAATTAAATCTGGTTAGAGACATAATGAGCTACAAAAAAGAAAAACAATAATACATTAATGACACTATGTACATAGATGATATTTAAATAAAAAGAAAAGAAAAGAAGATAACATTTTACAGATTAGAGGAGATAGAATTAAATAAGAAAAAAAAAAAAAAAAAAAATGATATAGAAAAATCTTATGGTACAATGATATGATTTGTATGTACAATAGAAGTACCCAATGTTATATTCATGGAAAGTTAAATTTTTATTAAAAGGAATCTCAATTATTCCAGAACTGAATCCAGCAATGCAATAATAATTTTTGACTAAGTAGTTACATAGTTAGCAAGCGTCAGTCTGGATGAGAAGGAGGTATTGGAAATATAAATATTTGAATGTTTTCAGGAATTTAGCTTGTCTGATGTGAGGAGGGATGGAGTTCCAGAGGATTGTTGAGCGGAAAAGGAAGGAGCGTTGGAATATTGAAGTTCTATGAGACGGGGTAAACAGATCAGAAAGACGGGATCTCGTATGTATTGGACTGACTGCAGATCTGAATTGGAGCTTATTGTAAATATAAGAAGGTTGGAGGGTATTGATAATTTGGTATAGGAATGTTCCATGGAAATATTGTTTACGGAAAGTGGGATAGAGCCAATTTAGTTGGGAATAGAGGTGGGAAACATGGGAACGCCTCGGACTACCGAAGACAAACCTGACGAAGCAGTTCATGATTCGCTTCAGTCTGTCTTCGAGAACCGTCGAGAGGCCACCGTAAACCAGACAACCATAGTCAATGTAAGGGAATAATAAGGAAGAGACTAAAAGCTTGCGGGTTGACAGGGGAAGAAGGTAACGGTTTCAGTGGAATAATTTGAGAAGGCCTATGGAACGGCGGGAAATTTGGGCAATCTGAGGTTTCCAAGAGAGGGTTTGATCAAAAACAATCCCGAGATTTTTTACAGAGGAGTAGAAAGAGATAGGATGATTATTTAAGGTTAAAGGAGGGTATTGTGAGTAGGAATTAAGGAGGGAGCTAGAGCCTATTAGAATGGCCTGAGTTTTCTTTTCGTTAAGTTGTAATTTATTTAAAGTCGCCCAGGCACTAATTCTGTCCAGATCTTCCTGAACTTTAGCGAAAGCAGTGGATAGCTCTGAAGGGGAGAAGGAGAGATAGACTTGGGAATCTTCTGCAAAGAGGTGGTAGGAACAGTGATAGATTGAATTAGGAAGATCATTAATGTAGGAATTGAATAAGAGAGGAGAAATACTGGATCCCTGAGCAATACCAGAGGTAAGAGTGAGAAAAGAAGATAGGGGTTGGTTTGGTATTTTAACTGCTTGGGAACGGTGAGAAAGGAAAAATTGAAACCAGCGGATGGATCTGTAGGAAAAGTTTAATGATTTTAATTTGGAGAATAGGATAAAGTGATCAAGGGGAAGGCTTTAGAAAAGTCAAGAGTAACAGGACGGTTAATTTTTTGTCATCTATTGAAATATGTCATTAGTGATTTTTAGGAGAGCAGACTGTGTGGAGTAGCCGGGACGAAAACCAGATTGAAGGGGGTCGAGGAGGTTAGATTCTTCAAGGAATTTGGAAATTTGAGATTAAACTAATCTTTCCAAATTGAACCAACCACTGCTCCCACCCAAAATACTATTATATACCAAGATAGAAAACACTAGATCAATGTGGAAAGCAATGTAGTTAACTTTTGATAAACTTTCTCACGTTAGAAAATAGATACAAAAAAAAATAATATAAATATTCAAAACACTAAACATATGTTGACAATGATGTTATTAATTTCTGATAAAGATTCTCACATTTTGTTTAGGTAGAAGTTTTTTTATTAAATTAATATTATAGTGTCTTGCCTTAAAGAAATAAGTAATATAGATGACAACAAATTCTTTCCCACAATGTGTACAGTGAAAATTTCTCACATTAGGGAAGTGGAAATAACAGAATATTAACATATATAACACTAAATTAAGGTTAGTTAAATTTGTTGGAGCAGAGGTTCAATGCCGTTACTTAAATTAGCTAAAACGATTAAATAAACAGGAATATCATTCCAATTGAAGGACATAATCCACCATAACAAGAGAAAAAATGAGAATAGTTAGGGAACATCTTGGGAAGAACTGATAAAAGGTGGTCAATGAAACTGACTGCTTGGACACCCTATAGCTACAAGGTGAAGAGGAAGACAGATGAAAAGATAGAGTGATTTCTTTAAGAAGGCAGGATCACTATGGTAGGGAATTGCAAGGGACAGAGATACATGGGAAGAGAAGTGGATCCAGATCAAAAACTAGGCTTCCCAGTAGGCTAGTCGTCTGGATAAGTCTATACTTACAATTAGTCCAGTAAAAAAAAAGCTCCAAAAGGCCGTTTTCAAGAAAAACTGTAGACATTTTATTATCAACGGGTTGTGTTTTTAGGGTGGTAAATCCGAATCTGACAATGCTACAACGGCAGCCGTCTGCTTCATACCTATACTGGAACCAGAACCTACGAAATGAAAACATCGGTTTGTTTTTCGCGAAGTTATGGTCTTGGAAAAAATTGTAGAAATTTGCCAACTTGCAGCCAGTCTACTTCTCCGCCAAAACACGTTTGTCATACTCTTTTGGCTATAACTCCGAACTATTTGTCCAACCCAAAATGATTTTTTTTATCTTTAAGCTGGTCAAATTTACTATTAGACTGTAATATATGAAGTTTTAATCAAGTCCGTTAAAATACACATGCCAGCACGCCAAAAACCCCGTACTGTTGTGAAATCCAAGTTTTTAGGCACATTTTTCACTATAACGTCCAATCCAAAATTTAATTTTATCATCTAAAAGCTGGTTTAATTTAATATTAAACACTATATATGAAGTTTAAATTAGGCTCCTTAAAATACATATTCAAGAACGCTACATTTCCCGTTCTTTTGAGAAATCCACTATTTTTTAAGAGAAATTAGGATATTTTGCGCTATTACTCCTAAACTATCTGTCCGATCCCGAATTTCTTTTTTCTATCTCAAAGCATGTTAAATTTATTATCAGTCATATATTTTTAGTTTATATATAATCCCATGAAACACCCACGCCAGCCCACTGAACATGTCTAATCGTCATTTTTTGTCAAAACACTCACATTTGACGTCCTAGATTATATACGTATAGCCCATGTTCAAGCTCATATATGAAGTTTAATTGTAAATATGTTAATAATTGTGCAGTCATTTGTAAATAAGTTGAACTTATTTTTATGGTATTTATTTGTGTTTAAAAGATTTATTTAGTTACAGACTACTTCAACATTTGCTAGACAAACGATCAAACGCCCCAATTCATTAAAAAAGACTTATTTACATGGCTGTGATTAGACTTATTTGGACGTACGGTGTTGAGCTTTGGGGCTCTACTAAACCATCCAATTCATTTCGTATTCAATCCTTACAATCCAAAATCCTTCGAAAAATCCTCAAAGCTCCTTACTTTGTCATTAATAAACTTATGTATGTCTTAATGCTCCATATGTTGCTGATTTAGTCCACACCAGATACCTATCCTTTCATAGTAAGCTCCATAATCACACAGATCCGTTAGTTTCTCAACTTGCTTCCCACTCCATTCTCGATTATCCTCCGAGGCGTCTGAAAAGAAGATGGCCTTGAGACCTTCTAGTGTAGAGTTTTTAATAAAGTGCTACTGATGATTAGTTCTTTTCAAGTTTTAACATGTTATTATTATCGTTGTTAATGCATTTAGTTGATGTATATGTTTTATACAGTTGTAAATTTTTAATAAATGTATATATATAAAAAAAAAAGAAGATTTATTATTTATTTTATTATTATTATCATAGTAACGTGATTGGAGTATTTAAAATGGCATTTTTTTAAAAATCACGATATATCGAGATATTCGGTCACCGAAATATCGTGTATCGATATTCATAACTCAAAATATCGTCGATAAGAATTTCATGTTATCCCAATTTTTTTTTTATAAACTAAATATATGGTTTTATAAACTATTTATATCCACCCACTATCTGTGCAGCAAACGAGTAAACACTTGGCATTAAATAGGGCGAACTCGTTTTTAAAATTCGTTAAAGCCACCGAGGCTGGTGGGTAGGGACTGGCCAACCTGTTACGCTCTCACTGGATTCAATTAAAATTTCAGGCACTCCTTAGGCCCTTTAAAGTGCGATAATATCTTCTGTCAGGGGCATGATGTGAATTGGCAAACATCATGCAAGGGCTCATCAAAGACCCCAAACGGGTTTACATGCGCGTACCACAAAAAAAAAAAAAAAAAAAAAAAAAAAAAAAAAAAATAGTTCAAAAAACTTGAGTTCGGGGCGGTCTGTTGGCCCGGTATCTGTGTAGGGAATAATGTTATCTTCATTTAACATTTTAGGTAACAATGAAATTGATTGAGAAAATATTTTAATTGAAGAGGTGTACTTGGTGACTGGATGAATAAATATATTGTAGATTTATTTTAAGGGATCAGTCAAAGGAATAAAAATAAGAATTGTTATAAATAACAATAAAAAAAACATTCATTTTATTATGTCCACTTTTTTACCATTTTACCAGAATTCGAGCTGTTTTTAATTTTTTTTATTTATTTTTAATTTGAATCAATTCTATCTGTATCATAATATAATACATAATATTTAAATATATGTATATATATTTTATACTATATCATGATTTTTTTGAACTCCATGCAAATTATTTTTTTGTCAAATACCTATTTAGATTCTAGTTATAGTGAAATCATAGTAGCATTTTACTATTTAGTTGAAGTTATATTGAAGTAAGAGGGGCGGTAGCTCAGTGGGTTAGATGCTAGACTACCGGACCCGAGTTTGAGTCCGACGGAATGCAGAAAATTTATCTGTTATTTCAGCCGTGGATCGAATTCGGTCGGGAGACAGTCCTGGGGCACATACGTCCTCTTAAAAAGTGGTTACCCTTAATTGGGGGAAAAAAACCTGGTGGTTGAGCGTGAATTCTGGCCAAATCACGTCCTTTCACAACCGTTGGCTTAAAAACAGTACAACATACCTAAGTACTGAACCCGAGACCCTTCATAAGTTGAAAGTGGTAAAATTTTTTTTTTTTTTTTTTTTTTTTTATAGTGTGGTAAGTCGATAGTCGAACAAGAGAATATTCAAGAAAAATTATTATTAATTTATTTTTATGTTTTTTTAAGGAGCTGAATCTGAACTTCACCTTTGCCACCTCGTAAACTATGGGTGTTCCTAAAAAAAAAAAAAAAAAAAAAAAAAAAAAAAAAAAAACCTTTCAAAAAGAACGGGTCAGGTCAACAACTTCTTGGACTCAGATAGAACAAGCAATAACCAAACTGCATCGGACAGGATGAAAAATCATATAATTTCCGAAAGTATTGGAAGAATGGTCTAATTCCGACGTAAAGGATCCACCAATTCTGGAGATGGCCGATCCATCAGGCTCAGAAGAGATGGATAGTATTTGTCTCGTCATTCATCTTGGTCGCAATACCTTCTGTTCCGGTCAAGCCCCTGTAACTAACTTTTCACTCCGATCTGACCCCGATCTCGACGAGAAAATCGTTCAGGGTGCAATCAGTGATGGGAATTTATCTTAGAATTGGCTCCCTACTGCTTTATTATTCTAGAACATTCTTAAACCCGTCTTACAGCTTATGGACTTGAAACAATGGTGTTAGGTTTGTATTTGTACGGTATCGATAATTTTTTATTTAACTGTGATTACTGTATTCATATATTTATTTGTTTTTGAGAGGACAACGGAACTCCTTTTAGACACATCTAAAATCTTATTTAAATATTTGCTTTTGAGTCAGCAAGCATGAATCTGAATTAGTTCTTGAATGTTTTCGTAGAAAAATATGTGAGGCCCGTATTTATATCATTCTGTTACGAAACATTACGAATTAAATACAGCCCCAGTACAAGACACCAATAAGATTTCACATGATACCCAGAGAATGATAAAAAAAAAGTTGGTTGAGGGACCCTGTAGAATAAAATATTTGTACAATTGAATTAAGTTATTACAGAACAGGGTGCTTACCTCCTTACAATATTCTATTATCGCATTGTTTACATTTTGTTACAAGCTTAAATACTCCCATTATTTACAAATAAAATGTTAAAATATTATTATTATTATTATTAGCAAATTCCCCCCAGGAATGGAAGACGTTGAGCAATTAACTCGATCAATTTTTCTTTGGGTTCTTCTTGTTCTTCCAATAGGCCTTCATTCTTTCAGAAAAGGCTTGTTTACGTTCTTCTGACCACTTTGGTCTGTACTGTTTTTGTTTTGGTTGCTCTGGTACAACTTCCCACTTGTCCACTTTGTGTCTGAAGATGTCAATTTCGACGTTTGAAAACGTTTCTGTTGTTTTAATTTTTTTTAGCCAGTAACCTTCTTGGGTAAGTCTTCCTCCTAGAATTTTCCGGATAATCTTTCTCTCTTCTTTTTTTTATTTCTTCAAGTTGTTGTTTCCTGGTTAGGGTTAGTGTTTCACTTGAGTAGAGGATTGTTGGTTTTATGACCGTATTGTAGTGTTGAATTTTCGTTCCTCTTGATATAGTTTAAATATTATTATTGTTATTTCCGATTATTCCCGGAAACGCTCTTAAGGAGAGCGCGAACTTCAATCAAGCACAATTTTCATATTTTTTCCCCTTATGTCTTCCCAAAACCTCTTCATGAACTCACTGTGCTGTTTCATTCTTTCTTCTGTACATTTCTTTTCAGTTTGAATTTTTTCTACCTGTTTCGTAAATTTAATTTTCTTAAGGAATTCTCGTCTATTAATGATATTTTCCTCTGAAATTTACTATTGATCTAAGTCTATTTGAGTCTCTTTCAGCCAATTCGCTTGAGCTTATATATATATTAAAGTGACTTCACTTAGCAGACATAAAAGACAAGAAACTGCTTGTCGTTTCCGACAACTCAAACATTTACTAGACAAGCTTTCAAAGCTCTATAATAAAAAACTTATTTAATGACAGTAGTTAGACCCATTGGGACATACAGAGTTGAGATTTGGGGCCCCACTAAATCGTTCTTGAAATCCTCAATGCTTCTTATAATGTCACAAACAAAGTTATCCATAAAGATTTCAATGCCCCATGTTGCTTTTTTCTCACTGGAATCCACTAGTCTCCCAACTTGCCTCACACTCAATTCCCGATAATCCTCCGAGGCGTCTGAAGAGAAGATGGCCAAGAGAACTTCAAATGTAGAACTATTTAAGTGCTAGTGAACTAGTGAGTAGTTCTTAACATGTTATTGTCATGTAATTGTTATCATCTTCCTCAATTTTACTTGTCGTATATAATGTGTACAGTTGTAAATACCAATAAAAAAAAAAAAAAAAAAAAAAAAAAAAAAAAAAAAAAAAAAAAAAAAAAAAAAAAAAGCAATTTCAAATACAAACTTAAGAAATTTTTTTTTTTTTTATACGGTCTTAAAAAGTTTCAGGCAGGAGACATAATATTTGATATGGTCCCTTGTAAGACATGAAAACATAATTTTCCTGTCGATAAAATTTACCGTAAATCCAAATGCATTGAATTGTAAGTAATACGGCCAGAAGATTGTACCGGTAATTGTACATGATTACTATTTTTAAAGGACAGCAAGTACCAGAATAATGTTTATTTTTTATTTCATTATTATGAGTAAAGGTTTAAGAAAGGGTTTTCATTTCTAAAAGGATATTCTCACGATTAGACTACTCAGATATATTTGTACCCAAAGTTTTTAGTTGATGTATTATCTCTGAGTTCCGTTTTAGTCTCCTGTCAAAGTTGCCTTAGTAATGAATACAAGCGATGAATTATTCAACGACAAAGGAAGGGGGGGAGGTGGAAAAGATTTACATCGGAGGGTAATTTACTGGAATTCGCCCTCTTCATATGAAATCGTTCTTAGAAGGATCTGATAATTGTTTGAATAATCAAGAAAAACACTATTATTTATGTGTCTCAACTGGATGAAATAAACAAAAAGTACACGTAAAGTACAAAAAGTACAATATGTTCGTAATTTATCTTAAAAATTAAACAACCTTAATTATTTTAATTCAAATTTTATAATCAGATCCACTATTTCCTACATTATGATGCGTTTACGATAATTAAGTAAACAAATAAATTAGCAACATAAATAGTTACTTATTTCAATTTTTATAAATTCTAAAAAAATAATATAATTAATTGCTAGAAACAAGACTTAAGCGACAAACCGAAACTGCTTATCGTTACAGACTACTTCAACATTTACTTGACAAACGTACAAAGCTCCCAATTAATTACTTAAAAGACTTATTTACATGACTTTGATTAGACCTATTTGGACGTATGGAGTTGAGCTTTGGGGCTCAACTAAACCTTCTTATTCTTCCCATATCCAATCCTTACAATCCAAAATCCTTCGAAAAATCCTTGATGCTCCTTACTTTGTTACAAATAAACTTATCCATAAAGACCTTAATGTTCCATATGTTGCTGAGTTAGCCCAAACCAGATACCTATCCTTTCATAGTAAGCTCCATAATCACTCAAATCCGTTAATTTCTCAACTTGCTTCCCACTCCATTCCTGATAATCCTCCGAGGCGTCTGAAACGAAGATGGCCTAGAGACCTTCTAGTGTAGAATTTTTAATAAAGTGCTATTGATGAGTAGTTATTTTCAATTTTTGACATGTTATTGTAATCGTTATCAGCTCATTTACTTGATGTATATATTTGTACAGTTGTAAATTTCAATAAATTGATATATAAAAAAAAACCTAGAAAAAATTTAGATCTCGCACATCAGATACGTATTTCAAACAATACGGATTTAATTTTTTTTTTTTTTTTTTTTTTAATCTTTTGATAAAATCTTGATTACTTTGTCACATATACACTTATCCACAAACACCTTAATAGTCCATATTTTGCTGATTTACCCTAAACTAGATACATACTTATTAACTTCATTAAATAATAAAAATAATAATAATTCAAGGATTCGGAATGGCTGAACGAGCTTAAGCGCAATCAAAGTTAAGCACAGTCTCGACACGCTCGACTTAGTAATGCGATCATGCCGAAATAAATCACTACTAATAGTTAATAATATTCATTGTATGAGTATAATAATTGAACAAAAACTAAAAATAAATATATAACTTAAAGTATCATCTCCGCTCGCTTCGCTCGCTCCCATAAGTAAAGAACTTATAAAGATAATTTCTGGCTCGTTTCTGGCACTCAAGACTATAAATTTTAATTATTATTATAGTAAACTTTATTATTTATATATTATACATAGAATTATGAATGTGGTTTAGTTAAAATTTGGTACAGTTGGATTAAATGGTTATACCATTGCAAAATCCATTGCAGAATGGCCAAATATCAGCCGATTTTAAATTGCATTGGGTTCTAAATATCGCTCTATATATTTATAGTTTTTTTAAAAATAGCAATTGAATTTAAAATAAATAAATTTTATCATTAATTTCCAGCTCTATATAACACCATACCTTTATGATGTTATTCATTTAATACCGTCAAAACAGAAATCTATACGAACGGTAGTAAGGACAGCGAGAACATAGGATGTGCATGGTTATTGTAAGCTCAAGATGGCAGAACCATAGAACATCAGTATAAACAAGAATCTTACTGTTCGAATAACCAAGCCGAGAAATTCACTATTTTGACAGTTACGGAATATATAATTAACGAACCTCAGATGACTAACGCACATATTACAATACATAAAGACAGTAGAATTTTAATAGAATCGATTACTAATACAGAAATTCATGACTATTTGACTGACCTAATCAGACGAAATTATATAATCATTAAAACCAGAGGGAAAATGGTCTCTATAAAATGGGTTAAGGCACACTCTGTGATTTAGGGTAATGAAATGGCCGATTACCTAGCCAAAGAGGTGGCTAAAAGTGATTTCTTACCTTCGTATAACAAAGTAACACTATATTATATTAAGAGGGACATAGTTCAGATATGGTTGAAAAGTGGGATCAATTGTAAGTGACCTCATCAAAGTCACCAAGTTTGCACAGATTTATACTTCACATTACACACAACAATTACAAACACACACAAAGTAACAACTACAAACTAACACAACTAATGACACGGTAACTCTAAACAATTTCTCATACGATTTAACATAATACGATCTGACATATGTATTGAAGACGGACAGACTCAAAATTTACAGGAAAAACTGTTTTCTAAATTTAAGACTGACTTACTTACATTTATACAAAAAATCGACTTTGATAAACTGAGTAATGATGGGCAGCGGAGGTAGTTTCTTGTTGGCTTTAGTTTTTTTTTATTTTAATTTTTTTGGATTATGTTTAAATATTTTTTGTTATCTTATAATGCTATGCTAAACTAATCATGCTAGAAATATATAAATAAACAGTCCTTTGTAACCTCTCTCGAATGGTGCTCGCCACCTATCGGTCGATTATCACACTTCACTGCACACCTCATATTTATCGCTTTTATATGGCAATATACTTAATTGAAAATCTGTAATTTATTTATTTCTAATTTTATTTATTAATACTAAACCTTCCTTATAAACTATCAAGATGATGTGGTTAAAATTTGGTACAGATTGGTTCAGTAGTTTTGGGCGGTTAGTGATCACAAACGAAAAATGGCTTGTATTTTTGTATAAAAGTATAGATAAAATAATTTCATTATGATTAGAAGTGAATATGAAAGTGGACAAACCAAAAAAATACATATCTCTTGGTGCCTATATGAGTTAAACTGTTAAGCACAAAGAAATATGCTTTATTTTTTAATAATTTCATTGATGCGGTACTTATAGTTATCTCGAATAAAGAAAACCCAAAAGGTACGTCACCCATAGAAGGTGAGATGGCGACCTACTAATGTGTTCCTTAATGTTTCCGTGACTACATCTGGAGGCTATCAAGGCTTCCTGATGGTTTTGCGAATTAGTAAAGTCGTTTGCTCTTATTACTGAAGAGTAATGCTACCTCCAAGAACGAGAAAAAAATGTTTAAATAATACCCAGACAAATAATATTATAATTTTTTTTATAAAACAAAAAAAAAAAATAGAATGGATATACAATATGACAAGATACTAGTCAAAACTAGAAAATAGAATTTTTTTTTGAAGCATGTTCTGTTGAGAAAAAATACACCTCACAGAAGAATTGTTTTGGAGTTATTGCATATTAGTTTTGTAGAAAACTTTTCTTTTTTTAATTTTATTGAATTCAAGACAAGAAACCGCTCATCGATTTCTACTACTACAATATTTACCAGACAAGCGCTCAAATCTCCCAATTAATTAACGAAGATTTATATGAATGACTGATATAAGACTCATTTAGACATACGGAGTTGAGCCTTGGAGCTCTACTAAACCTTCCAAATTTTTTCCTATCTAATCTTTACAATTCAAAATCCTTCGGAAAATCCTCAATGCTCTTATTATGCCACAAATAAACATATCGATAAAGATTTTAATGACCCATACGTTGCAGATTTAGCCTGAGCATAATACCTATCCTAAAATGAGAAAGCTACATGCCCACATAAAAGTTAAACCTCAAATAAAAAAATAAATAAACAAATTAAGAAATGCTAAAAAAATGATGTTTGTATTCCCCCGTTGCGTTTCTTCCGTCTTGCATTCGATAGAGTTAGGTCTTATGCAATGTCGAATAGATTCTTGAGGAATATGCCCCATTCAATGTAATACTGTAATAAAACTTTTTAATTTAAATTTACACACATACCGGACTTAAAAGACAAGATACTGCTCGTCGTTTCCGACTACTTCAAAATTTACTAGAAAAGTTTTCAAAGCTACCTATCATTAACAAAAGACTTATTTACATGGCATTAATTAGATCCATTTGGACATACGGAGTTGAGTTTATGGCTCGGCTAACCCTTCCAATTCTTCTCGTATCCAATCCTTATAATCCAAAATCCTTCGTAAAATACTCAATGCTTTTCATTATGTCGGAAAAAAACTTATGTACAATGACCTTAATGTTCCATAAGTTGCTGATCTGGCCCAAACCAGATACCTATCCTTTTATAGTAAACTACATACCAACTCGAGCTAGTCTCCCAACTTCCCTCACATTCTATTCCCAATAATCCTCTGAAGAGAAGATGGTCATTAGACCTTCTAATGTCGAACTTTTATTTAAGTGCTGGAGATTAGTTCTTTACTCAAGAAAGAACTAAGTTGTACTTGACATGTCATTGTAATCATTTTTCTCAAATTTACTTGTTGTTTATAATGTACAGTTGTAAATATCAATAAATAGTATAACAAAAAATTAATAAATAGAAACGTAATTTTAATTCTTTTCGAACACTGCTGCCGTTAATTAATTTAAGGCTTCAATAATATCTATGCATTTTATATTACCTGGTTTAAAAAATTTGAGTATTTCTAATCTGGTACATTTAATGAAGTGCTGCTAATGGGTAGTTCTTTACAATTTTATGATATATCTTTTCACCGCAAATTGACCGATTTTAATTATTGCACACAGTATAAATTTAAAAAAAATTAAATTTAATAGATTTTTTTAATTTTTTTATTTTTTAAATATATATTTTGGGTTACTAAACTCATAGAGATGTTTTACCACATTCCTTGGACTATTATGACGTTAAAATGACTTGTGGATAGACAACCGTTTGCTAGCACTCAAATGAATGGTCTTAGTAAGAAGGTCATGGGGCCATACCTTTTAAGACACCTTGGAGGAGTTTTAGGAATTACTAGAGAAGCAAGAATGTGAACTAGAAGTTTAGGAGTTGGGAAATGAAAAGATGTTTATCTATTTTGGGTCAAGTCCGCGTTATGTGGGACATAAAGACAGATGAATTTATTTGCAATTAAGGACACGGTGGAATTTTTACTTTATGAGGCTGGAATGTGATGGTTTCGTTTAACTCTGGATTGGTCCAAACTAGATAACTATCCTAATAGTGAACTTCACCTCTAGTATATCAACTTGCTTTCCATTCAATTTCCGATAAAAAAACAGAGGAGTCTGAAAAGAAGATGGTCTCTGGATCTTTAATATACAACTTTTATTGATGTGCTACCAATGACTAGTAGCTTTACAAGCCATTATGACATGTTATTATAATCATTACCTTCACATTTACAATTATTTTTTGTTTAGTAAAGTTATAAATTTCTATAAATAGGTAAAAATAAATTTATAGTATTTTAATTTTTTTACGTTTTCTTATTTAATTGATTTAATATTTTGTATTATAAGATGTTATACAATTTGTTCTGTTTTATAGCCTGCATAAATATATTCATTTCTATTTCTGATTGTGCGTGGCAGATTTAAATATGTACCCAATACAAGCTGTTTTTCCCCAGTAAAAAATTATCATTTACTTTAACCATTACCGTAACTGCAGTTATGTGCATAGTGGAAGTTATAACATCATTAAGGTGGAAAGAAGTAGAACAGGATGAAGTTCATAGTTTCTGGTGTTGCATCTATTTCGAGATCGCGAACTTTTTATGACGAAGGGCATAAATGAAATTTCAAGCTCAGGTTTAGATCAAAGTGAACAACCTTAGAATCTAAACAGCTTTACGATACTAAATAATAAAAATAATAATGTCGAGCGCGCTGCTTTATAGAAAAATGATGGAAGAACCCTTATCAAAATACAGTTCATAATATTCCGCTGTTTACTGTTGAACAGGTCTGCTGCCTAGGACACCATCTGGACGTCCAACTAGGAAATATCGTTATAGACTATCCTAACACTAACTAGACAAATGTCTAAGGTTCCAATTAATTAGAAAAAAAAACTCATTTACATGATAGTAATCAGACCTGTGTGGAAATACGGAATTGAGCATTGGGGCTCTACTAAACCTTTCAATTATTCTCCTATGCAATCCTGGCAATCAAAGTTCTTAATGTTCCATACTTTGTCACATATAGATTAATCCATTAAGACATTAATATCCCATATGTTGCTGATTTAGCCGAAACCAGATAATTTACCTTTCATAGTACACTCTATAACCATTTAAATCGTCTAGTCTTTAATCATGCTTCCCATTCTCAACCCTCGGAGACGTATGAAAAGATGGCCTCGTGTCACATACAGAACTTATATTAAAGTGCTACCATTGGGTGTTTTACAGGTAATTAACGTCTTTTTATGAACGTAATAAACAAGTTTACTAAATTATTTTTTACAGTTGTAAATTTTAATAAAAATAAAAAAAAATAAATGAGTTCAATATCGATTAAATTTATAGTTTTTTTTTTTTTTTAGGCAAAATGTAGGACTCCTACCGTAGCATCATAACTAAGAATACTATTACTTTTCTGAAATAGGTGATAGTATATGCTTTAAATTATGTTTATATATTTCGATATTCTACAATGATTAAAAAAACTAACTAATGTTGATCGATAATTAGTATATCTTAACTTGAATTAGATAATTTACTTGACAGTAATTACACCTATTTGGGCATATGGAGTTGAGTTATGGGCTCCATTAAACCTTCTAATTCATTTCGTACCCAATCCTTACAATCCCAAATGCTTCCGTTAAAACCCTCAATGCTCCTCATTATGTCAAAAAAGCTTATACATTATGATATAAATGCTCCGTATGTTGAAGATTTGGCCAAAACCAGATACTTATCCTTCCATGATAAGCTCTATATCCATTTAAATCCATTGCGAATAGCTTCCTAATAGATCCATAAAAACCTTCCAAGTCGCCTGAAACGAACATTGTCTAGAGCCTTCTAATGTAAATTAAATGTTCACTAAATTTTTTTTTTTTTAATTTAAATATTTATTGAAATTTACAACCGTACAAAATATATACATCAAGTAAATGTATTGCCAACGATTATAATAACATGTTAAAACTTGAAAAGAACTACTCATCAGTAGAACTTTATTAAACATTCTACACCAGTAGGTCTCTAGGCCATCCTTGTTTCAGACGCCTCAGAGGATAATCAGGAATATAGTGAGAAGCAAGTTGAGAAACTAACGGATTTGAGTGGTTATGGAGCTTACTATGAAAGGATAGGTATCTGGTTTGGGCTAAATCAGCAACATATGGAACATTAAGATCTTTATGGATAAGTTTATTGGTGAAAAAGTAAGGAGCATTTTTTTAAGGATTTTGGATTGTAAGGATTGATACGAGATGAATTGGATGGTTTAGTGGAGCCCCAAAGCTCAACTCCGTACGTCCAAATAGGTTTATTCACAGTCTTGTATATGAGTTTTTTGTAATTAATTGGGAGCTTTGAACGTTTGTCTAGTAAATGCTGAAGTAGTCTGAACTAAATAATTTGAAAAAATAGAAGGCAGTTTTGATTTTAATAATGAGAAATTATGTAAATTTTGAAAGCTTCATGAATTTAAAATTATTTCTTAATGAATTTTAATAGACCATTCTCATTACGAGGACACGTGGAGTTTACCATAATACGCCGGATGGTTGTCACCCTTCACAAATACAAACTCATACAAAGCACGTACAAGAGATTAGCACAGCTTCCCGAGAAACATGGAGAAACTAATCAATATTTAATACGTTTTGAGCAGAAACGTCCCGCTGATAGATAGGGGAACGATTCCCAGGACTTGGGGCAATATGATAATGTTATACAACTTGTAGGAAACGTATCGTGGTAAAGAGACACGGTCTGGAACGCAGTAGAAACTTATTACTAAACTTAAAACTGAAATGGCTTCAGCAGTTTAATTGAACAATGTAAGAAGATCGTGATTGGAATTCTAAGCGATGTTTCAGTTTAAGTTGGAATTCGAACTTCCAGATTAACTTTATTGCTTTGATTGGGATCGATTGTAAATTAAATTCATAGCTTTAAGTTTCACTTTGATTTCTAGTTCATGGTTGTTACAAAATTTCTTGAGCGTAAGTCTACCTTTGCTTTAGAATACATGTTTCTGCCATTATTTAGATTTCATACCAGTAACACTCTTCATAAACAATTTTAACGTCCTCGGAATTATCAAAGATCCGACCGTTCAAAGAACAAGGTATTGTTGATCTAAGCAAACCATAATCAGATGAGGCAAAACGTTTTAAGATGTTTCATGTTTTACAGGTGGCCTAGTTGATCAGAACTGATACGTTTTTCGGGAACGCGAGAGCGTTACGCGTAGTTTGACACACTCTAGCTCTGTTGGTGTTGCTCGGATCAATAAATTTGCAACAGTTAACTTATCAGAAATTTAATGGAAAATATATTTTATACATAACATTTGTCGCTAGGATCTACCGTTTAGGAGCTATATTGGTTTGAATGATAAAAGACAAGTTTGAAACCCCAGTCACAGTGTACTACAGTCGAGGGTGGACCTTGGTCTCTCGCACAATTCTGTTCCATTCGCTCCTATCCAGAGCTCTATTCCTCAAGTCGGTAACTCTAAGTAGTCTCAAGTCCTCCTCAACATCCTTCGGCCAGGATATTCTCGACTTATCTACCTTTTTTTCTAAGAAGATCTCTCCCATAATCCTGTTCACCATTCTGTCACTGGTCATCCTTTCGACGTGTCCAAACCAGCTTATTCTTTATGATTTTATAAACCGCAGAATATCAGCACGTTTGATTACTTCGTCCAGTTCTTGGTTACTCCTTATGTGCCAAGCGCCTTGTTCGCATATTGGACCATACATTCGCCTCTTTATCTCCCTCGCATAATCATTAACCTTCCAGCGGTCGCGCGAGTGGCAATTTGGCCACCGTTTTAAAAAACCATTAATATACTGTCAATTAGCCAGCGGAGCACAGGAAGGCCCACTGGCTTTCCTATATAAGCACATTAGGCAACAAGAAGCGGGTCGGTAATACCTCTTCTTCGAAAACAGTCTGTGTCAGTCAGTTCCAAAGTTGAGTACGTCGGGTCAGAGTGTCAGGGCGGCCAGGTTGCCGCCGCGCGCCTCTTCGTCAACTGTTTTTTCTTGCCATCCAACCAAAATGTTACAATATATTTTTCCAATTAAATCGCATATCCACCATTATTATTATGAATGGTTGTCAGATAGTTTAGTTTTATAATATTTTTTGCCTAAAAATCAAACAAAAAATCTGCAAATTATTCTCTCACACAGGGAACGTGGGAAGATGTCACCAAAACTAGTAAAACCTTTATGAACTGAACCTTGTTCATTTTGATTTATAATCATTTTTTATATGTATTAGATTAATAAGAAAGCCATAAGATTGTAATGAACTGTATTTCGATATTCAAGATTTTTATTCCACCCCCCAAAAAGTATATAAATAAAGAATTAAAAAAAAAAAAATAATGTAATGGTGTCTTCCTAATGTCTCTGGTAAAAAAACAGCGATAATTAATACAAACACACCATTTATATACATGAAAAGTGAACAAACTCGGAGGCTGCCAAAATGCCGCCGCGTGCCCGTTGGTGTGAGTCTCAACCGCGGGCCCGCTGGAAGGTTAATTGTTAATTTAATTTAAATAATTTAAAATCATACTGGTAATTAAAAAAAAAGTAGGTAAAGACATTAACGATCAACAGGACTAAGCTATTTAATTCGAAAATTTATCTCCTACAGACAAATAAATCACAGGTTAGCAAAAACAAAAATAGAAAACATATGAGGATCGATGTTCAAGGGGGCAACCCCTAAAACATGTTCCATATTATTCTTTCTTTAGCGACAGCCTCAAGGGGGCCTTTAATATTTAATATTTTCCTTGTTGTTTCAATAAAACTACTTTTTAAAACCAGAACGATTTGCAGAGGAATTGCGTTCCAAAATGGCTTGGTTCATGTTGACTAAACCGGTGTACCTAACACTAAAAATTGCGTAAACTTTGTCTACCTGTAATCTTAATAGGTATCCATATTCTCCCTTTTTACACCTCATTGATAGAGGTCGTTATTGCTATTCGAGAAATAATCTAGTCCTTCAGAATAGAGCCGTGGCAGCATAAAGGGTGGATACTTTATAATCTATAGTCTTTTTTCTAAGGTGCTTTATCAAATTATTATTGACCTACTGGTGTCGGAACAAAGAGTTTTTGGTACCATTTTGCCATTTTTTGGGAATGCTGCATTTGCAACAATGGAACCTAACTTTTGTCATATTTTCGCTGGCACATTGCACGATGCGAAAGTGTTTAATTAATAGTTTTAGGCCTATTCGCACCCTGAAAGTATTAGTTCTTCACAAATGTATCCGTTATCTTCTGGACGTTATTGGATTGACGAACGCCTAAACTATGCTACCTGCCATCGGACAATTCTTTAAAAGTGATTGTCTGAGGTTTCTAAAGCACTTATCTCCGCTACAAAGTTTAATATAGATTAGAATATTAGACATTAGTTGGGCAATATACCAAAGCTGTACATAAGTCTCCCATTGACATGGGATCAGATCTAATCCGTAACACCGCATTGACTTACCACGACGGCATATGCCGCAGCTCACCAAAGGTGTCTGAGACCTTTGAGACTAAGGAGATAAATAATGGCATTAACACTCGTGATTTTGCCACAAACCTGATTGAACTCCTACCAATGATTTTCTTTAAAATAAGCAATTATTCTTTTTAATTCATAAATCCCTAACATTTACTAGATTTTATTTAAAACATTATGTTATTTCTACGAATAAATTAATACAATAGTAGTCAATATGCTAGGCAATGTCATATAGTATGTATAAGATACTCTATACAAAAATTGAATGTTAAAAAAATTGAAAAAGTCCTCGTAGTTAGAATTATCTATTAGTCTATTATAGATTAGCATTTATAAATTAGGGTCTAACCTAAACCAATAATATAACCACAAAATACGATATATTACTATATTGAAACAGCTAGAGTTAATATTTTTATGCATACAAGTGATATAAAAAAAAAAAAAATTTCTGCTAAAAGTTTAATTTTTCTTGCCTCTAATTTATTAACAGAAAGTAGTACAGTAGAAACTCGATAATTCGTCATGAGTGGAGGAGGAGGGGGTGACGAAATAACGGAAACGACGAATTACAGAATTTTGCTGTTAAAGTAACAAAAAAGCATTTTAAACTATATAATTGTAATTTTTTTTGCAATTTATTGAATGTGAAAACGACCAGATGAACATTCTAAACACTGGAATTGAGTAATAATGACAAAAAACACAAAAATCTCGGAACACGAACATTTTTAAAGAATGAAGTCATATACAAAAACATACATACATGTACGAAATAGAAAAAAAAAAAAACATACATACCATATTTATTCAATACATACCTATCTTAAATGTAAAAACAGAAACTCTTTCATAACACACAAAGAAAAAAAATTCTAAAAAAAAAAAAACACACCTGAAGAATTACAGAATAAGACGAATTATCGAGTGAAAAAATCACGAGTTTCCACTGTATTAAAAAGAAAAAAAAATTAATATTACGTAAGGTTTTTTACACTATTTATTGATATTTACAACTGTATACATTATATACAACAAGTAAATTTAAGGGAAATTATTACGATGACATGTCAATAACATGTAATGAACTACTCACTAGTAGCAATTGAATAATAGTTCTACATTAAATGGTCTCTTGACCATCTTTTTTTCAGACGCCTCGGAGGATTATCGGGATTTGAGTTTACTATGAGAGGATAGGTATCTGGTTTGAACCAAATTAGCAATATATGGAACATTTAGATCTTTATGGATAGTCTGTGACATCAAAATTAGCATCGAGGATCTTACGAAGGATTTTGGATTGTAAGGATTAGATACGAGATGAATTAAAAGGTTTAATGGAGCCACAAACTCAATTCTGTATGTCCAAATGTGTCAAATTATTGTCATGTAAATAAGTATTTTGTCATTTATTGGGAGCTTTGAACGTTTGTCTAGTAAATTCTTGAGTAGTCGGAAACGATGAGCAGTTTCTTGTCTTTTAAGTCTGGTGTGAAATTACTTAATTACTTAATACGGTTTTTTTTGAAAAATATTTCTTGCTGTTTAATTATTATTTGTTAAATTCCATAAATATGATCAGTATGCCGTGGTTAAAGTATATGGGGACGTAAAGCTCTAAAAAAGAAACGTTTAGCCAAAAAATGAAAAATTTCTAGCCTGTCAGTGTATGTTCAGTTTCCGTTAACGTTAGAGTGCGAACAATCCATTAAAAAAATTATAAGTAGTACATGACATGGATTGTTTAAATATGACCAGAATGTCTTACCAAGGATGCAATCAAAACGAGCGAATCATATAAAGGCAAGAATTACGGAAGAGAATGTAATTTGATAGTCGTAAAAAATAAAAATAAAACCAAAAGCTCATTTAAAATTCCAATATTAACGGCCGGAGGATTGAGAAATTTGTTATCACTAACATCTCTGTCAGATATATTATAGGGGAAACATAACTTCTTCGGTTAGTTTGAGCTAGTTTGGGTTTAAAAATATTTTTAATGTCCTCCGCCGTAAAGTCCTAATGCTAATAATACGGCCTCTATAATAAAACTGACTCCTCCTGATACATTCGTCCCTTTGTCGGCGAACCTAGAATATTTTTGTCAAACGTATAACAGCTTTCTTAAATATATTTTTATTAAAATATATTTATTTTTTGATATTTAAAACTGTAAATGTGTGAAAAAATGACTATAATAACTTGTAAAGAAACTACCAATTACTTTTTTTGTATAAAATATACATTAGACAGTCCCTAGGCCGACTTCTTTTAAGAAACCTCGGATGGTTATCAGGATTCGAGTGGGTCTGAATCTGAAGCTTATCATGGAAAGATAGGTAATTTTTATAGACATATTTAAAAAAAAAAAATATATATATATATATATATATATATATATATATATATATATAATATATATATATATATATATGAAAAATAATCTTTATTCAGAGATACCTTGTTCCTTACGAATAACATGAAAGAACAATCAAAAGGTATTATTGTCTGGCTGCGTACATATCAGACAGCAACTTATGTAGAATATAAATTATATACTTATAAATGTATAAGGTGGAATTTTGGATTTAAAAACTAATCTTCGGGTTTATACGAAAAGAAAAAAAAAGAAAAAAAAATTAAAAGAAACATTCTTACACTAATATATTATTACATAATTTCGGAAGATTGATAATTGAGGAAGTGGATGAATAAATTATGTTTAAAGAAAGCGAGAGAAGGAGCATTGCGGATTGAAATGGATATGGAATTCCAAAATAAAGCTGCACGATTAATAAAGGATTTTTCAAAGGATGCGGCTCGATGAGAAGAGATATACAAATCAATTAGCTGAGATCTGGTACTCAAAAGATGAATGGAAGAACGAAGGGCAGGATGTCGTAAATGTACGAAGGTTTTTTTGACTTTAAAGATTGGAATAAAGAGGAACCAAGGAAGTATTGTCGTCGAAAACTTGTATAAAGCCACCTTAAATCAGGATACCAGCAAGAGATGTGAGAATGCCAGGAGATCCCAAAAATAAATCTTATAACGGATTTCATTAATCTTTCAAGCTTCATTCCAAGCTCGCCAGACAGTCCTCCGTATACTAAGCATCCATAATCGAGGTGACTAGTGATGAGGGAGGATGCTAACAATTGACAGGCATTGCGAGGGAAAGATTCACGGAATCTTTGGAGCTGTTTGAGGATGAAGATGGTTTTTCGGGTAATTTGGGAAATACGGTTATTCCAAGACAGATGTTGATCGAATACTACTCCAAGGTTTTGATAGAGTTTGTGACCTGAAGAGGAACGTTATTGAGATAAAGATGTGGATAACAGGAAATGGAATTAAGGGAGGGTTTCGATCCAATTAGCATCGCTTTAGTTTTTTCAGGGTTAAGTCGTAACTTATTCTCTAATGCCCATTATGCTTCTTTCCCCACGCCCTCAATGCTTCTTATTATGTAAATAAACTGAAAGCTTTCTTATAACGCGACAATAGTGATCAACTTCAATATCGTTACCCAAAACTATAGGTCTATTTCTTTTCGTTTTTGCTTATCTTTTGACTTATCGTGTTTTACGTTGCCCAAACTCATAAGTGATGTTTCCAACCTATCCTAGCCAAGGTTGAAAGGTCATTAAAATTTTTACATACCTTCTTCTATTTGATCATTCTTTTTCGTTCAACAGTCATTTGCGAAGGACTTTCTTTCTCTTTTTTTTTTACTTTTTTTTCTTTCAATCTTACATATTATTTTTCAGGGAAACAGGATTCCGAGAGAATAAGAGTGTGACTTATTTCCACTTTAGTTTTGTTTTAAATAATTTTGACTTCCTTGGTACAGAGATCAAATAACCCTCAACTGGTCCTTTTATGTTAATATTAGAAAAACCAAACAAAATCTCAAGATGCATTAAAAAAAAAAAAGCCTGCCATAGGCTAAGGTGGTTAAAGGATCTTCCATTTCTAGGAGTAGTTAGATAAAGAAAAAAAAAATTGATTTACGGGCAGTGCCAACAACAAAGGAAATTACTTATGCACTTGATCATTTTTTATTTCTAGAAAAAAAAATTCAAAAAGAAAATATTTTATAAAGAAATAACTATATACTACTCGTAATATTATGATTAAGTTTTATTTATTTATTTTTTTTATATTCGATGGCTTTGGCAAAAAAGCTAGATAAAGAACAGAAGATGGATCTATTCCCGAACAGACCATGTTAAAAAAAGCCACCGACTTAATGACTTAACATACAACATTTAAAAACAACAACAAAATAGTAGACTTATAATAACTAAAAAATAAAAGTAAAATAGTTTCTCTATTCATAGTGAAACCGAAATGCAATTTTTATAGTTTTATGCAACATAAAAAAAAGAAACGATAACGAAATTAAATTTGTTGAAATAGTTATACACTCATTATCCATCCGGTAATTGAAGCAGAAATGTAGTAAACACTACAAAAACAATGAAATAAGTAAAGTGGAGATAGACAAATACCGCACGGAATGGGATAAAGCACCAAGGAATGATGAATATTAACTCCGATTTTGCTTTGATTTATCAAAGGTGATATCACTTGCCAGTTATATAGTTATATATAAGAAAAAAAAACTTTTCTAGTTGAATTCAGGAATTTATGTTGAAATTTTTATCAGTACTTAATTACCATACTTTAGTTGTTTTAGTTTACGTTTTTAGTAGTTTGAGTATCTGCTAAGAACAAGGTAGACTTACAGGAGAAAAAGTTTCTTTTCTGGTTGTATTTAGGAGTAACCGAAGAAAGCATTCTAGGAATCCAATAGGTAGTTTTAATAGTGTCGGTATTTAAATTAGCTCCTAGTCCTAGTTTTAATAGTTTAATTAATTTCTGGAAAGTGTAATTGAATGTAAACTTAAAGCCACTAAAATCAAGCAGAGGGAACTCTTGCTAAGTGCATTAAAAAGTTTTAACATTTAGTTCGTGAATTAGTTACGATTAGTTCGCTATCGATAGTTTGTAGTTGGGCATAGCGCGGGGATGTAATACTTAAGAGGTATGTTAAATACAATAAAACAGTTCTAAATTGTAAAAGTTATGTATTACTTTCTGTAATGAAATAATACTTAAATAGCCACGATAAGGTAACGGGAAGATTAAAAATGGAAGACAGAAGGTTCTTTAAGCAAAATAAGATATCGTAACTAATTGTAAGAAAAAATATCATTGTTCTGAAATTTATGGATTGAGGCTTACAAGAGGAGGGCACACTCAGTCGTTTACGGATCGTATTTGAAATATTTTAGTAAGTTCCTAGTCAAAAAATATTAAACACGTATTTTGCCGTTCTGACTAATAAATAAATTTTATTTATTTTATATCTCGAGTTCATAAAATGTTATCGACATGATTATTGCACCAACATTTTTATTTTTGAGTTCAAATCGAACGAACGGTTTTTATTTAGGTTAATTAACTTCAAAAAATTTTCTAGATCTCCAAGAAAATTTTTTAAATAACTAACTTAAGCAAATAAACATAAATTTGAATTATGGTTAGACGGTTAAACGTATCAATTTCATATTTTTAACCAAAATATATGGTGGCAATATGCTTAAACTATATTTGGTATGTTCTTCCTATTTGGTTTCAAACTAACGTTAAAATCCAAATGTATATCGGATTTTCCAACTTTTCGAATAGGGTTTTTTTTATCTTGTGTTAATCGAATTTTGCATTATATACATCAAAAGAAAGGTGAGACTCTCCTTTTTCCTGCGATACTTATCAAGTTAAATTTTCGTGGAGTGTGACAAAGTAATTTAAAGAAAAGTTGCCAATAATCGGTTTCAAATTTTCACCCCCCCCCCTTAAAGAGGGTGAAAAAATGATATTTTTTGTTTTTATTGAACAAAAGTTCCTCAATGAGGGTGTGCTGTGATGTGCTGTCAATGTCATGTCAATATTAAACTCGAGATATAAAATAATTTGGTTGATTGGTATTTCATTTTTTTTTAGCGGCTTTTAGGGCCCATTAGACGAAATGGCAAAATACGTGTCTAATATTTTTGACCAGGAACCTCCAAAAGAATTTCCAACATGATCCATGAGATAGTGTTTCCTGCTCTTGTAGGCTTACAAAGCGGACGCAATATTATTATCTAACATCGGGATATGTCATGGTAGACGCAGTATGTGACAATGGGTTTCAGGAAATTAAATAAATTAAAAAAAAAATTATATTTGGTGGAAAGTTATTAGTGAATCCCTGTCCCCTAGAGGGTTATGTCAATGCTGATGTCCCCTAGACCGCCTGCCACGTTAATCATTCATAACATATGTATCTTGACTGATTCACCGCTATCAGTGCCTCTAGATATACGCTGTTGAGGATCTCTGTACTGATTCCATTCCAAATAGACCTAATGCCTCACGAAGGAAACCATGGTTTACTCGACCGTCAAATATTCCAAAGTTTCAATTACTTCAACATTGTTCAACATGACTTACGACAGGACGTTTGGAGTCCAATACAACTATATCTGGTTCTTTCCGTTTCTGAAATGCTAAATCCGTCTAATCCTTAATTATAAGTATTTTTAGAATAAACTAATCCACAATGTACCACACCTATGTTTGTGATTGTCCCACACCGACCATATACCTATTCTTCCATAATGAAACACCATTTATATTGAAATCAAGCTTTCCATTCAATATTCAATATACTTCCGAGGTGCCTGAAAAGAAGATTGTCTTGGTGTCTTCTAATATCAAATATTTCTAGTGGAGAAGATGGTTTATGCGGTCAATAAAAACAGAATATTATATTATTTATTGTGGCCAAGTCTCGGCTTACGAAGGCTTCATCATACGAATAATTCGAACATTCGAATAACGACTCTAGAATATTCTATTTATACAGTAAATGGTATCTATTATATTCTATTATAAATAGTATCCAAGTTTTCAAGTCAATACTTAATTGGTACTTATCTATTCTAAACTTCATATACCAAAAACTTCGTATATTTATGACATCCTTGTCCATCTTTCTTCCAATAATTTTCGTTTTCCATTTCAAGACTGACATGATGATACATTCTAAATGTGTACTTACATGGTAAGCAGAAAAATTTAAATTATAGATCAATAACATTATACTGTTTTTCCATTAGCCCCTGAACCATCCTACCATTTATATTAACCAAAATAAATCAGTGTCAATCAGTTTACTCAATATTAAAAGGAATGCTATTGGGGTGTATTTTTTTTTTTAGCTTAGCCGAGCTGAATGTTCACACATATTAAAATAATTTTGCAAACCAACGAATTTGACTAAATAAACCAAATATTTATAAAGAAATAGATAAATTGTTTTAAAAGTATTAATGTGTGTACGATTCAAAGCACTTATAAGAATATTGGTAATTTATCCATTAATACTAAAAACAAGCTAATAAATAATAGTACAGATAGCGGGTACTTTATAAATTCCATTTAAAAAAAAAAGGGATGAAAAATCGGCTCCACAAATCAAGTCCTCTGGCAGGGCTGCGAAAGGAGCATGTCCTTCCGTAGAAAAGCGGAAAATAATAAAATGTCTGTTTGTTCAGGTTCCTGGGATGAAAACAGCAATTTAAATATGCAATAAGGTCGCTGGATTCAGATAACATTATCTAGAAGTATTGAGAAGTTTAAGACTACTTTGTTTTCAAAAAGTAGTTCTTCATTCAGTGAGTTTCATATTTCGCAATAAAGTTAAAAATTTAAATATTGTTTTGAAATAAGTTGCTTGTAGGAAAATATTGAATAATTTTCAATCGGGACATGTTAAAAATTTCTGTTAATATTTTAATTATTATAACTGCTGTATAACCTTTTTTAACAGTTCTTCGGTCAACGGTCATTGGATTACACGGCCCATACCAAAGAACAATTATTTTTATTGATTTCTTGTTTCAGAAACAATTTTCCTAGAAATTCATTATGGAGTTTTTCCAATAACAACATAAATATACTATCATAAATCAATCTAACGCAGAACAGTAAGCATATCAAAAATATAATGGACAATGGCTGTCTGTGTAGCAAACAATAAAACATTGCAGTTAAACGTATTAACATAAACCCTTATCTAGTCCAGGAAAAAAAGGCTTCATAAGTCCGTTTTCAAGAAAAAACTGCCGAACTTTTATTCTCAACAAATATTTATGTTTTTAGGGATTCTGAATCCGGATCTGAAGTTTGCTA
The DNA here is from genome assembly GCA_003667255.2 of Euschistus heros. Classification (NCBI taxonomy): domain Eukaryota; kingdom Metazoa; phylum Arthropoda; class Insecta; order Hemiptera; family Pentatomidae; genus Euschistus; species Euschistus heros. The sequence continues at coordinate 961,855 of RCWM02000050.1, read as the reverse complement.
CCACGGCAGCCGTCGGCTTCATGCCCAAAAGAGCTTCCAAAATATCAGTTTTTTTATTTGTTACCTATAACGCGTAAACGAAGCTTTTGTCATCGTACATCAATTATAGCTGGGACTAGTATCCACGAAATTAAAAAAAAAAAAAAAAAAACTTCAAAATTGGACTATTTTTTGCGATGTTATGGTCTTGAGAAAAATTGTAGAAATGGACCAACCTGCGGTCAGGCACACTTCGTGAAAACACGTTTGTCGTACTCTTTACTCCAAAACTATTAATCCGAACCGAAACTACTTTTCACCTTAAAACTAGTTTATGGGGATCCACCATCGAATTCTTCCCGCATCCAATCACTCCAATCCAAAATCCTTCGAAAATCCTAGATGCTCCTTACTTCGTCACGAATGAACTTATCCACAATGACCTTAATATCCCATATGTTGCTGATTTGGCACGAACCAGATACCTCTCCTTTCATACCATAATAAACTCACTGCTCATCCAATTCCACTTGTTGCACAACTTGCTTCCCATTCCATTCCTGGCGATCCTCTGAGGCGTCTGAAAAGAAGATGGCCTCGTGATCTTCTATTGTAAATATTCATTAGAGTACTACCAATGGGTAGTTCCTCTGCAAGTTGTATTCATGTCATTATATCTCATATATACCGCATATTTACTAGATGTGTTTTGTAATACAGTTGTAAATTTCTATTAATAAAAGAATAAAAAAACTAGTTTAATAAGCTATTAGACTGTTTTATATCAAGTTCCTTAAAATGCACTTGCTAGCACACTAAAAACCCTGTACTGTTACGAAATCCAAGTTTTTTGGCACATTTTTTTACGTTAATTTTACTAATAGACTCTGTATATGAAACTTTTATTAAATCTCGTAAAATACCCGCATCAGCCCAAAACCCTGTATTGTTGTAAAATCTAAGTTTTTAAAAACATTTTTCGCTCCATACTGCACAAATATTTGTCCAACCCCAAATTTCTGAATTAAACATCTGCATCACTTACATATTTAGCGTGCTAGCGTGGGTGGGATAATATAGATTGCATATATAGGGTATAATAGTAAATTTAAGCAGGTTTGAAATGGATAAAAGAAATTTAGGATCTGACAAATATTCGCGGAGTTAGAGCGAAAAAAGTTTTTAATAACTTGGATTTTACAACAATACAAGGTTTTTAGCTTGCTGATTCAAAACATAAGGTTAGCTACAATATAAATATATAACAACATGTGTTAGAATCATAAAAATATATATAGTTACATAATATAGAGGAGTATGAAACTACTTACCATGTTACTTCTGGATATAGTATCGACTAATTTTAACAATTCTAGTACACAACTGACCTATATACACATCTATATATTTCCCCCATTTTGGAGGATCACCAATATTGAGGAAATTGAACAAGAAACATTTGATATAACCACCTTTTTTTTAGGTTGGGAACTGTGCTATTGACATTTAATTATACCTGAAAAATTAATACAAAAAGATACCCCATTCAATTAGGGTAATAACTTTGACCTCTCCCCCGGGTGGTACCTTCTTTTAGATTACGATGTAATTAATGCATTAACATATTAATTGCACTAGACAGAGAACTTTAATTAAACTCTGTTCTTTTCTCGCTAATTGTAGCAAAATTAAATTGTAGAATATTTTCTAGCCGACCTTTATGAAAGTTTTATACTGTTGAATTAATGAATTCATATGCATTTTCTGAATAAAGTAATGTAAAAAAAAAAAAAAATTAATATTAAATATCAAATTCACAACCTTAGGTATTCATAATTTAAAAAATAAAATTACAAAAACGCTAATAAAGAGGGACAAGGAAACTTTACAAAAGTTAATTCACTACGTACCGGTACTTCATATATTAATAATGGTTTATTATTAGCATTATTCATTTAAAAAAAGTAATTATTAAATGTTTATTGAAGAACTTGTATGATTATAATCATATCAATAACATTAAATTAAAAAATAATTGTCCAAACTTTAATAAACTTTGTCAAAATCACATAGTATCATTTGTTGTTGATTTAGCCCTGCCAGATCCCTATGCTTTCGTAGTAAATTCCACTACTATTCAAATCCACTAGTATTTCATCTTGCTGTCCATCCTATTCCAAATAATTCTCCGAGGTGTCTGACTAGAAGATGACCTTGGGACCTTGTAGAACTTTTATTGAAGTAAATTAGTGAGGAGAAGTAAAGTAAGTAGTTCTTTCATGTTACATGCTAACATGTATTTTTATTTTATTGTATACAGTCGTAGGTTACCATAAATAGCCGTTAATAAAAAAAAATATTGTATGATATGTAAGGTAATTCATGTTTTTTATTTTTTACTTTTATTGTAAGCATTCAATCCTTTCAATTCAAATTCCTGCGTACTATCGTAAATTCTCCATTTTATGTCTCCGAAAAAAACCCTACATAATGATTTCAACATACCTTTTATCCTTCGATACCCCTTAAATTTTCCAAATTCCATCTAAAGCTTTCAACCATCCCAACCCTCTGGTTTGGAACTATCCAGTTCCTTCCTTTTATCCACCCACATCCGTTTATAATCCACCTCGAAGATTAAAACGGCAATGGCCCCGAGACTTATGATTAAATATTTATTTTCAGAGTTCTGGCAATGGCCAGCTTCTTCACGCATTTCCAGTGCGACTTTGCCATAGCGCTCTCTCTGTCTCCACTGGGAACTAACTGAGGCTTAGTTGGGGTGTTCCTCGGAATGTTTGTAAATTTTGTATATAGAGTACGAATGTATTTATAATTCTTAATTTTTATTTTGTATTTATTAAGTTTCAACAATTATTACCTATTTTATATAATTATTTATTATATTCTTGCACTTTATTTTATCTCTTGGATATTTTATTTTATTTCTTGTATATTTAGAGGCTGTTTATTTTAATTTTCTTACTGTTTTTATATCATTGTGCAAATTGTATGAATGAACCTTTGTCATCCATATTACTCATTGTCCTTGAGTGAGGCAGCTTGTGATTATTATAATAAAACGTTAAAAAAAAAAAAACTTTTATTGTCAATGTTGAATGAATGAATTCATATATATTCATGTTACTTCCCCTTGCACACAGGCATGTATCCTTCGATCTATGATCTGTAAGCAATCAGTGCGATTCTAAATATAATCTTCGGTCTAATTCTGCATTCATTAGTTACAAGTGTACCGCATGTAGGCGAAAGGTAGGAGAACCCTTTTTACCTGGCAAGTGTTTTTCAAATTTCCACGATCGGTGTCAGCCCATATTAAAATAAAGAAACTTCAGCCGCAAGCTAGAATCCATTCATGAACTAGGGACTGGGGAGATGAAAAAAAATAATACTGTTTTCATCTTGGATGATTGAAGTTTCCAAAATTAGTTTTGGGATCAACTAGATGATATTTGGGTGGGTGCTGTTGGGCGTTTATTAGACGAGGTAGGTTGTTGTGATGTGTCAGCCAGCAGGAAGGCTGTTAAATTAGTTTTAACGAGTCGGCTCAGCGCTACAAATTGTCCACCTGCACCACCGCCGCTGGTTCATATCTTCCCGTCAGCTCTACCCCCTAAGTGCTCCCTTCAAATTGAATTTTGATGACGGCGTTGCACAATGCGAGGAAACGTGTCGCCGCTAAATGAATATCTGAGATATATATATATATATATATATATATATATATATATATATATATATATATATATATATATATATATATATATAAATTTCTAGTAAAACGTTAGAATACTTCAAATAAAAAAAAATCATCATATGGTTGACCTATGCTTGATTAATTATTACAATCGGATAAATTGAAACATTGGTTAATTTTGTTAATGTTCACGTCGGGAAAGAAATGTGCCTGGCTACCTTAAATGGCGGATGAATGTATGTAAAAAAAAAAAAATTGATTGCATTCTATTCTTTAATAGCTAAATAAACTGTTATAGGGATTAGAAAAACATCGATCTTGTAAGAATTATTGAGAAGAAAGGATTTCATATATAATTGTTTTGTTTTTTTTTTGTTTTTTTTGGGGGGGGGGGGGGGGGAAATTCATACATAAAGTAAATATGTTGTTAACTATTACAATGACATGACAATACTTGAAAAGAACTACTCATCAGTAGCACTTCAATAAAAATTCTACACTAGAATGTCTCTGGGTCATCTTCTTTTCAGACGGCTCGGAGGATTATCGGGAATGGTGTGGGAAGCAAGTTAAGAAATTGGAGGATTTAATTGATTATGGAGCTTACTATGAAAGGTATCTGGTTTGGGGTAAATCAGCAACATATGGAACATTAAGATCTTTATGGATACGTTTATTGGTAACAAAGTAAGGGCATTGAGCATTTTTCGAAGGATTTTGGATTGTAAGGATCAAGAGATGAATGGATGGTTATTACTCAAGAATGATGTAGAAATTAAATTTAAAAAAATCCAAACAAATCATACCAACTAAACATTACCCTTCGTCTTAAACCTACTAATTCTTGTCCTACAGCATCATTTAATGATATTCCATTAATCACTGTTCACTACCAAAAAAAACAAAACCAAAAAACTAACTATTATTAGGAATTCAGTAAAAGTTTTATATTAGAAGGTCCCAAGACAATCTTATTTTCAGATAACTCTTCCTCGCAACAAGGCCAATCAACAAGGCAGTAATATTTTTTTTTTTTAACTGATTTACTGCACCCAGAAGAATAACCCTAAACAGCAAACGTACGGGGTATAATCAAAGGCTATTAAAAAACATTATATGAGGGTAGTACATACATTAAACTGCTCAAACGTGACAGAACTTTTCTGGACATCATGGAACTTACCTGAAAAGAAAAAAAAACACAATTAATATTTTTGTGTACTACATTGCTATAGTTTATATAATTTATCAATACCAAATTCAAAAAGTATTGTATTAAGTGAAACCTCAGAACAACTCTATATGCATATACCGGATGAGTTACTCTTATTGTAAAGAAATGAGTAAAAATAGACCATAAATAAAGAAAAATGCCGCTGACCGTACCTTTTTATTCCAATTCGTTACAAAAAAATTCTAAGATTTTTTTGGGTAACCCACGTTTTTTGACAAGAAAGCTGTAATATCTTCACTTGGCTCAAAGATGTCTTACATTTTGACCACATTTACAAATTTGACGTCAAATTTCAAAGACCAGATTTCTTGTAACCTAGGATTTTCCAAACTTAGGACCCAAGGAACAGCTTGATCTTTAATATATTTAGGAAAGTTACAATTTATTATATTACTTCAACGCTCAAATTTTTTCGAAAAAACAATCCACAAAACTACAAATATCACTAGCAAATTTAACCAGCTTTCCAATGGTATGATCAAATTAATGATTGCTTGTTGATTTCATTTCAAATTCACTTTTGAAACCGGAAAAAACATGGTGTTTAAATTTGCCATACAAATCAGAAAATTTGGTAAATAAAAGATTATGATAACGGCTTGATGGAACTTTGTATTTTAAACAAAATAAACTCTTCATTGGAACAAAAAGCAAAATATTAAGTGGAATCTAAAAGGAATCAAGTTAGAAGACTAGTGGTTCAATGCAGGCATGGAGCTTTTCATGGAAGGATATATATCTGGTTAGGAAATACTTGTCATGATAGAAGAGGTAATCAACAACATAAATATTAAGATCTTTACGGATAACTTTATTTGTGAAATAATAAGGATTGAAGATTTTTCGAAGGATTTCAGATTGTAAGGATTGGATACGAGACGAAATGGATGGTTCAGTCGAGTCCCAGAGCACAACTAGGTCCAAATAGGTCTGAATATAGTCGGGTAGATCAGTCTTTGGTGATTTATGAACATGTTAGAGCTTCGGAGTCGAAAACGATACGCAGCTTTTCTTCTCAGTCGCGTTACTATCGTAAATAAAACTATAAATTTGTTGCAACCACCTACAAATTATAACATAATATCAATTTTTTTTTTTTTTTTTTTTTTTTTTTTTTTTTTTTTTTCACAGTGGTCCTCTACATTTGCTTTGAAAGGTACGATTGCTTACTTCATGATGTAATTCAACTTCAATTTCAGCGTTCAGGATGCCAGCGTTTATCGTAACAGTTTCTTAACTTGTAATTGTTTAATTCCTAATTTTATTGGGATCGGATCCCATCATTAGAAACGTTTCTGTAATACTCGATATTTACAATATTCTATCCCAGGAATAGGACAGCAGATTTATTTGGAAATGATTTTACTTAATTTGGCAGTTAGGCAGATGAATTGATAAAAATGGATTATCTAAATAATGCAGGTTAATTGCTTTAAAATATATATTAAAAAAAAAAAAAGAAGAAAATAAAGGACCTAAAGAATTTTTTACCAAACAAAATATTCTCCATTGCTCTCAATATATTTCTGCCAACGAGGTGATAACTTTTCTATTTCCTGTGAATAGAAGTATGGAATGTATTACACAGTTTAAAAAAAAACAAAAAAAAAAAAAAAACGAATTTTCTATTTCTTAAAAGATAGACCAGGTGCATCTAGGTGCCTAAAATATTTTCGCCAGGGTTCAAGATGCTGTAGTGAATCAAACCAAATGAAGCCCATCAAACATTAACTATTACCTCATTTGGATAAGTTAGGGGCTTTCTATAATATTTTACGCTTCTCCTTTTTCCAGTCACTGTCGAGAACTTTTAGTATTTCAGAGAATCCACATTTCGTCACAAGTGACTATACTTTCTACAAAAGGTTTGTTTCTGTTTTCGCCAACTTCATAGTAGTGATTTTTCGCTTTGCTGGCTGAAAGGATTCTCTGCAAGTTCTCTGGGTTAATTTTAACTATCAAAGAATATCAAAAGCTATCAGACGTTCATTGTCATTGTTTTCAAGCCTAATATCTCCCTCTCAAAGTTTTCTAAACCACCGTTGAACAGTGCACTTACCCTGTCATGAAGTTTCTGATCGGTTGGGCTCGTTTCGACCGAGTTTAAATTACGTAAAAAATAAACAAACATTTTTATTTGGAAGAGTAATAATAAGTTAATACATCCATGCTTACAATTGCAAGTAGTTTGTTTTACGTAGAAATATCATTAATCGGTTATACGGAATATTTATAAAATCCATTTAGCAGAAGTTATCAGGGTATTTACCTTCTATAGCATAGAAGTCAGAAATGTCTGGTGTTCTAATATTTTCCCGTTTTATTGTCCATAATTCCCTTTTTCTGCATTATAATGGTCGGCCACGTGCTGCAAATGCGGTCATTGGGTATCGTAAACGAGGTGATATTTGCACCCTCGGCGCAGCCATTAGTGAACCTATCGAGTACCCTCTATATCAGTTAGTATTGTTCATCCGGAGCCATTATAATTACCAGGGTATATTGATATGAATCAAGAAAAAATAATAATATTTTAAAATTCCAAGAAGATAGTAATTAGAGATGGATAGGAATAAGAAAGTTTTAAAGGTTTTGCATGTCAAGTTCAAAATTTTCCCAATTTAATCCACTATTTTTTTCATTTCTTATGCAGAATTTTCCATTATCAGTTTTGACTTTAAAAAAAAAAAAAAAAAAAAAAAAAAAAAATGGACCAACTTTTTTACCCCTGAGTTTGGATGGAACTGAAATCCTTTAAAATAATTGTTTCATTATTTCTAATATTTGTAGCTATAATTTTTTTTCGATTCTAGTTGCCGGAGCTGGTAGCAAAAAATGGATTCTCGTTTCTCGGTAGCGATACCCCTGTTAAAAAATAAATTACCACAATGAAAAATAATATATATGAAAGATATAAACGCAAACTAAATAAATTAAGAAAACAGTAAACCCTACCTGCAATACACAGTGGAACGAATAACGTATTCTAAGTGGAAAAAAGTCATATCAACGAATCATCAATTTCGGTTCACTGTTAATAAGAACGATGTTCAATTAAAGGATTCCATTAATATTATTAGCTTAATCGCTCTGTAGCTCCAGAGAAAAATAAATGAAGACCCAATAGTGCCCAGATCCAATGTGACTGAAATAATTTTTTTTTGGAAATCCAACGATATTATCCAATATTATGGATGAACGATACTATTGCACATAAGTAGTGGTTTTCAGTTGTAATAGTTAACTATATTTACAAATGTTACTGTTTCAAATAAGCAAATTTAACGCATAATTTTAACTTCATTATTATATTTTTGAAATGCCACCGCGTGACACCGTCTTCAAACCTTTTTGATTACAGACACTAGTATCTATATTAACTTTTCCAGCAAAAATCAGCTGCTAATAACTGCCATTTTAGTAATTATGTCGATTTTTCTTCCAGATCCAACTACATTGCTAACCTCTGCAGTATAACGAAAAATGAATTTTAAGTGGAAATAAATCATAGCAAAAAATTACATATCACCGAATCCCGTTATGTAATTTTTTTTTTAAACTGATGAAAAGAACAATATCTACTTAGAGGATTTTATAAATATCATTGCCTTGTTTCGTCACTAACAATTGCGTTACTGTTTTCAGTGTCAATGCTGGTTTTATTTGAGCCATAGAGACTGAAATAGTTTTTTATTTATTAAACATTAACGATATCACTATTTGTTAATACTGGATTTTATTTAGCAATTTTATTGTTTTAAATAAATCAATTTAATGTGTAATTTTAATTTTATTACAATCTTTTTAACATGACACCGGTTCCGTAATTATTGTTAACTAACACTTGTATTGTATACCAACTTTACTAGCACATATCAGCTGCAATGGACTACTATTTTAATAATTTGATGGATTTTCCTTTTCAGGTACAACGTTAACAGTTCCTCGATTGGAATTTTTTTCGTTATGGAAGAGCTCTAATAAACAAAAGAACGAATATATTTTTGAACGTATACTGGAATGATTGAATAAATTATACTTCTGGATGATATTTAGAATTATAGTTTTGGTCTGCCCACTCTCCATGTTTGGAGTAGGACTTTCGAATGCTTTTTGCACATAAGTTATCACAGAGATTGTTAATAGAATATAATTAATAGAACTTTCTCACTCTGATTCTTTTAATTAATATGAAATAATCATTTTGCCACAAAATTGCAAATTTTTGTAAACACATGCCAATAAAACCTTTTGCATACCTAAGTAAACGAGGTATCATCCTAGATTAATCCAAATATTTATGCAAATAATAAAATTTTATCATTTGTTGACATTGATAGGTCGAGATTATTGTTTAATGATCCGGATTAATGATTCATGGCTTATTTTATTGATTCTAATGAGTAGAAGTTCATAGGAGATTGTTTTAAAAAATTAATTTTTTTTTTTTTTTTTTTACAAAAATAACTATTGTTTTCCAAAAATATTGAAAATTCATTATCCTAAAATTTTTTAAACATTTTTTCCAAACACTGTGACTAAAAAAAAATATATATAAAATTGGGAACAAAATATTTTTTTCCAGTTAGAAGTGCTATTCGGCCCACTGTGCAATAGCTTTATAAATAGTGTTCAACAATTTAAAGATATTTGATGGATTATGAGAATCAGGGGAACTTCTAAATTTGAACTAAAAGAGGTATAGCACAGGTATAGGAATATGTTCGTTATGTATCAGATCATAGAAAGAGGATGTATATTATTTCCTAGCGGTGTGTCCTATCTTGATGGAATTCAGAGTAACATTTCTGGGAAAACCGTTCCTTAATGAAGCTGAGGCATTGAATATTTTAAATTATTGTCAAGTAGCATGGAAGTACCGTTTAAGTTTAGTACACGAATTTAATTATAGTTAAATATCGAAAACGTTAATTAGTAAAATGTTATTTTCGAATTTTTGTTTTGTTTTCATAGCGTTGTATTTTATTAATCAAACAAAAAATATATAATAAATATAAGTATATGTATGTATATATTATATTCTTCAATAAATACATTATTATAATTAGATAGCCTGGATTATAATTAATAACATGTAACATATGCAATGGATAATAAATACTACTTGGGAATTGGAAAGAAAACAATAATTATTCAAAAAATATAACAGTAAACAGCACATAGCATTATTACCTACAACAAAATATAACTTAAATTCATTTGAATATACAAATTCCAGTTTAAGCACATAAACATTCTAAAGGTTCTGGGGTTGATTTATCACTTAAGGAAATTAAAATGTTAATAAAAACCTTTCAGATAACACTACAGATGGAATGATATTTCTATGAATGATCATATTATGTACGCATTGATCTTATGTACCTATATTTTTTGTAGTGGTAATAAACAATTGATACCGACACATCACTATATTAGAAACAATGAATCAATTATTTTAAAGAATTTCAGCTCCATCCAATCGCAGGAGTTGGTCAACTTTTTTTCCCTTTTTTTTTCTTTTTTTTTTAAACTAAATTGAAAATAGAAAAATTCTGAATTTGGCTTTCAAAATCTTTATAAATTTTCTATTCCTAACTGTCTCTTCTTACTATCTTTTTGGAATATATATATATATATATATATATATATATATATATATATATATATATATATATATATATATATATATTTATGCATATGTATTATCAATTTTTTCTTGATCCATATCAATATACACAGATAATTTTAAAATAAAATATGAAATAATCTGTAACACGGTATAATAAAAATCTCCTAAAATTAACATATTCATTTCATTTGTGCTCATCACACTTTACTAATTTTTGTCCTATTCAAAAGCATTGTAATAGTTTAATTAAATTTATTTACTTTTTTTCTAATTATCAGATTTATTCATTATATGGTTAGAATTCCAAACAGTAAAGTTTAAGGAGAGCGGAAGATAGAGTACATCTTTATATATACTCCACTGTTCAAGATGTATTACCTTCTCAGAAAATAAAATAAAATGCCAAATCTACCTTCACTGTGCAATCCCGACTTCCGTTTGAGATATATTTGGAAGAGATTTCCTCAGAAGAACTGCCGGAGGCACTCTAAAACAAATTGAAACGGAGGTGTCTCTCCTGTTTCTTAGGAAAACATATTTTCTTAAATTTACGAAATGTAAAATAAACCTTTACTAATGAAATGAAAGTAAAAATGAGCTATATTTGGGATCATCGTTCCATAAAAATAATACGAAGTTCATGATAAAGATTACCCGGAAATTAATGCAGGATTTTTCATAGTATCACCTTCATAGATAATAAAGATGGGCTGACTAGTCGGCCACTAGGCGATGGTTTGTCGGCAAAAAGCGCCGACAAGTAGGCCATTTTATATTTTTACACTTAAAATGGGTTGATTGAAATGAAAAAAAAAATGGTCTTTATATCTAATAATAATGAACTGTTTACATTTAAAGGATTGTTTCTTTGATGGATGTTCCAGATTTTATCGAAGGACTGTTCTAGAACACGCAGAGAATTAGGTACCTCATGCATTAACTGTCTCCTTTGTCTCACGTATAGAACAGGAACCGACTAAACCTGTCATATGTCTCCCAAAAAAAAAAAAAAAAAATCTTATCTGAAGGATCATCAATTTTTGTTTGAAAAATAACTACTGCTATTATTTCCAAACACGGGGCAAGATGGCGGCAGCAAGTAAAATAAGGTTCCATTAGACAGTTTTCAGAGAAAAACTGCTGAACTTCTTTTCTCAACGGATGTTAATGTTTATTGAGGTCTTTATAATATAAAGAATTTCTTTATATACAAAATCGTATTTGAAAAATATGAAAAAAAAATCAGAAATCAGACCATTTTTCGCGAAGTTATGGCGTTGGGTACATTGTAGAGATTGGCTTGCGATCAGTCCCACTTTCCTCGAAAATGCGTTAATCGGTATTCTTTTAGCTGTAACTCTGAATCTATTTGTCCGATCCAAAATTTCCTTTATTCATCTTAAAACTGGTTAAATTTAAAATTACAGTCCGTATAGGCGTATAGGAAGTTATAATTAAGCTCCTTACACTACACATGCTAACACGCTAAAAACCTCGTATTGTTGTGAAATCCAAGTTATTCTTTTATTTTTACTTGTATCAGTTTAACTCCAAAAATATATGTCCGATCTAAAATCTATTTTCCTCATCTCAAAGCTGGTTAAATTTATTATTATAATCTGTAAATGAAACTGTAAATTTGGAAAACATGACAACTTTGATATTTTCAGTGGGCTGGAGTGGTTTTTTCGGTTTTTTTTTTGGGGGGGGGGAGAGACTTATCATGGCAGGTTTAGTGCCGTCGACTCCTGTATTAGTATGATCTTACGAAAATTGTTTGAAGTAATGGGACTATGCCTCATTCACCCTCCTCTCCAGACCTTTCGACAACCAACTACCATTTTTTTAGACACCTGGACCACTTTAAGAGTGAAAACAAAATTCATAATAAAACGTTTTTGAATTTGTCAACACCAGGGATTTATGCTTATATTCAGAAGCAGAGGATTATCGGAGAATTATCAGGAATGGAGTGGGAAGCAAGTTGAGAAACTAAAGGATTTGAATGATTTATAGAGCTTACTATGAAAGTTTAGGTATCTGGTGTGGGCTAAATCAGCAACATATGGAACATTAAGATCTTTATGGATAAGTTTATTGGTGACAAAGTAAGGAGCATTGGGGATTTTACGAAGGATTTTGGATTGAATAAGAGATGAATTGGATGGTTTAGTGGAGCCCCAAAGCTCAACTCCATACGTCCAAATAGGTCTAATCACAGTCAGGTATATGAGTCTTTTGTAATTAATTGGGAGGTTTGAATGTTTGTCCAGTAAATGTTGAAGTAGTCTAAAACGACAGGCAGTTTCTTGTCGTTTTAGTCTTGTATGTGGATTCCAAGTTAGTCGTTTGTCCTAGCTATATGTATTTAGATTAAAAAAAATGTTTGCAATCATTTATTTTATTTTATATATCATAAAACCATAAACTATTATTATATCATCGAATATAACCCGAGATTTTAAAAATATCGAGAAATAAAAATTTAACGATCCCTAAAATAAAATAAATAAAACTGCAGGTATTAGTTCTTTAAATTAACACATTATATGAATCAACTACATTTTTGTAAGTTATTGCAATCCGGTTTTAAATTATAAAAAAAAAATATATATAAAAACCATTTCACCCAATATTCATAAATATGAACTTATGTTTATACTTATAATTTGAACATGGTGTATCTATATGGTCTAGAATATTAAAAACAATTGCAATGTTAAGTCTTCATGTCTACTAGTACAAATTCTCTATTTTTATTTCCAGCGTGATGAGGTAAAACTGTATAAAACGGTAGTGAACGAATAGTCCATAGTGTTGGAAACTCGGTTTCGAATTTATGGAATTCTAGCATAGGTGTACCCCATAATCTATTTACAATATGATATTATGGTCATAATGGATAAGTTTATTTTTGATATAATAAGGAATATTAATAATTTTACGTAGGATATTTTTACTATAAGAATTATTAGATGGTTAAGGTAAGTCAATTCTGTATATTTAAATTAGTCCAATTAGTTAGTTAACAAATCTTATGTTATTATCTATTAGTCTAATAGGAACCTTAATGTGTTTGTTGAGTAAATATTTAAGTATTCTTTAATTGTTAATTATTATTTTTTTAATTTTATTTAATTAGAAACGAATATATAAAGACTATGAGGTACGTAACACAGCACGACGTTTTATTTTTAGGACGCCCTCCACAGATTTATCTGGGGTAAAAGTCGGGATTGCATACGCACGTATTTTTTTTTCTCTTCCGTTTAATATGCTCCCGAAGAGTTATTCATCAGGTTTTAGGGTAATATCAACTCACAGACGAAGCGGACATAAACAAGCCAGATTGGTGACTAAATATAACTGAGTTAGTTCCCAGTATGCCAGTCTATCAGGTTGACGGATGTATAGTTCCCCCCCAGGCTGGTCTGAAACCTTATAACTGCGCCAGTAAAAATAAACAAAATGCTTTTAACCAACCTTAATATTATTTAAAGTACCTTTCATTAGAATAAAAAAAATAAAATAAAAATAATAGTGATAAAATTTCAAATGTCAATCATGTAACTATGAACCTTATTTTTAAGTAGGGTCCGCTTAAAAAATCTAACATGATGACCTTAATATACATTTTGTTCTTGAATCTATGCCATTGAAATTTTCAAAAGATTTTCGAAATCTTTCCAATCATCCTGATCGTCTGGTGCAATCCTAGTTCCAAACATCCTTATAATGTTTGGAATGAAGATCTATTTTTATGACAAACGTTCAAACCTTCCACTTAATTACAAAAGACTCATTTACATAACAGTAATTAGACCGATTTGGACATACGGAGTTGAGCTTTGGGTCTCCACTAAGCCATCCAATTCATCTCGTATCCAATCCTTACAATCCAAAATCCTTAGGAAAATCCTAAATGCTCCTTACTTCGTCACAAAAATCGTCTCATACCAGATATCTATCCTTTCATAGCAAATTCCATTTAAACCTATTAGAATCACAACTTGCTCCTAACTCCATTCCAGATAAACCTTCGAGGCACCTGAAAAGACTATGGCCTCGGGACCTTCTAATATAGTACTTCATTATATAGAACCTTTATAAGTGCAACCAATGGGTAGTTGGTTTAAAAACAAGTGACGTGTCATTTTTATCGTTATCATCATATTCACTCGATGTATTATATTTGTATATGCAGTTGTCATTTTCAATAAATCACTAGAAAAAAAATAAAAAAGATCTATTTTAAAATTCGACATGGAGTCCTGGTAATGGCCAGCATCTGAACTCATGCCCAGGTGACTGTAATATAGGGCTCTCACTCACAGCTAAGACCCCTACTTGATTGATTAATGTTTCATAATTAATTAATGCTTGATAATTAATATAAAAGAAGTGAGAGTATAGTCTCATGCATAAAATAAAAGATCATTTTTCTTATTGTTATGGAATAATATATAATAAGTATACAATAAGAATGAATTAAAAATGTAAACAACAGAAACAAAAAAACTAAATTACAATAAGTTATTATGAATATAAATATGTATATAGATATATAAAATAATAAATTTATTTGAAAAAAAAATAATAATGAGGATGTACAAATAAATAAAAAAAATAAAAAATACTTGAAACAAAATTAATAATAATGATGCAAATAGTAATAATATTAATATAAAACTTGCATTTGACTGATTTAGGTGTTTAAAATGTAACGTTAGGTCTATTATTCTAGGTATGATAGACCAAAACAGTAACTTTAAGATCAATTCGGGTCAAATACATAAAATACATTTTATAAAAATTTATAGGATAAAATCTTTGAGATCATTATTGCATATTTACCATACCAATTATTAAATGAAAAACATAGTGTTTAATCTTTGCTTATTTTTTTTTAATATTATTATAATCATGTTTGTTGCTAGAAGAGTATTTATACTTTTAAATTTATATACTTAATATATTTTTTAATTATGAAATAATTTTTGAGTTTTTTATTTTGAAGAGAAAAGATTTGTTTCGAACCCGAGTCTCCACTTTCTAGCGTGGTGCCTTAACTAGCGAAGTACAAATCGGGGATGAATGTTCATTGAACATTACTGTTAACTAGATCTTGTTGACATACGTCATATATATATATTATAATTATGAAATAATTAATTGTTGTTGATTAATATATTTTTAATATTGAAGAGAAAAGATTTGCCCAGTCGGGATTCGAACCCGAGTCTCCACTTTCTAGCGTGGTGCCTTATCCACTAGGCTACCGAGCTCGTATCCGAACCAGGGAAATCTTTTCTCTTCACTGATCCATACCCCCGGGCACTCGCAGTTGCGAAGTATAAGATTTCCCTGGTTCGGATACGAGCTCGGTAGCCTAGTGGATAAGGCACCACGCTAGAAAGTGGAGACTCGGGTTCGAATCCCGACTGGGCAAATCTTTTCTCTTCAAAATAAAATATATATTAATCAACAACAATTAATTATTTCATAATTATAATATATATATGACGTATGTCAACAAGATCTAGTTAACAGTAATGTTCAATGAACATTCATCCCCGATTTGTACTTCGCAACTGCGAGTGCCCGGGGGTATGGATCAGTGAAGAGAAAAGATTTCCTTGGTTCGGATACGAGCTCGGTAGCCTAGTGGATAAGGCACCACGCTAGAAAGTGGAGACTCGGGTTCGAATCCCGACTGGGCAAATCTTTTCTCTTCAAAATAAAAAATATATTAATCAACAACAATTAATTATTTCATAATTATAATATATATATGACGTATGTCAACAAGATCTAGTTAACAGTAATGTTCAATGAACATTCATCCCCGATTTGTACTTCGCAACTGCGAGTGCCCGGGGGTATGGATCAGTGAAGAGAAAAGATTTCCCTGGTTCGGATACGAGCTCGGTAGCCTAGTGGATAAGGCACCACGCTAGAAAGTGGAGACTCGGGTTCGAATCCCGCCTGGGCAAATCTTTTCTCTTCAAAATAAAAAATATATTAATCAACAACAATTAATTATTTCATAATTATAATATATATATGACGTATGTCAACAAGATCTAGTTAACAGTAATGTTCAATGAACATTCATCCCCGATTTGTACTTCGCAACTGCGAGTGCCCGGGGGTATGGATCAGTGAAGAGAAAAGATTTCCCTGGTTCGGATACGAGCTCGGTAGCCTAGTGGATAAGGCACCACGCTAGAAAGTGGAGACTCGGGTTCGAATCCCGACTGGGCAAATCTTTTCTCTTCAAAATAAAAAATATATTAATCAACAACAATTAATTATTTCATAATTATAATATATATATGACGTATGTCAACAAGATCTAGTTAACAGTAATGTTCAATGAACATTCATCCCCGATTTGTACTTCGCAACTGCGAGTGCCCGGGGGTATGGATCAGTGAAGAGAAAAGATTTCCCTGGTTCGGATACGAGCTCGGTAGCCTAGTGGATAAGGCACCACGCTAGAAAGTGGAGACTCGGGTTCGAATCCCGACTGGGCAAATCTTTTCTCTTCAAAATAAAAAATATATTAATCAACAACAATTAATTATTTCATAATTATTTCATAATATATATGTCAACAAGATCTAGTATAATGTATGACGTATGTCAACAAGATCTAGTTAACAGTAATGTTCATGTCAACAAGATCTAGTTAACAGTAAGTTCAATGAACATTCATCCCGATTTGTACTTCGCAACTTCGAGTGCCCGGGGGTATGGATCAGTGAAATCCCGACAAAATAAAAAATATATTAATCAACAACAATTAATTATTTCATAATTATAATATATATGACGTATGTCAACAAGATCTAGTTAACAGTATGTTCAATGAACATTCATCCCCGATGAGTGCCCGGGGGTATGGATCAGTGAAGAGAAAAGATTTCCCTGGTTCGGATACGAGCTCGGTAGCCTAGTGGATAAGGCACCACGCTAGAAAGTGGAGACTCGGGTTCGAATCCCGACTGGGCAAATCTTTTCTCTTCAAAATAAAAAATATATAATTTTTTTTCAAGTTTAATTATGTTGTCAAAAATCTAGTTTTTTCAATTCATCCCCGATTTTGCGATTTATTTTTTTCGGATTTTTTTCATTTTTTCTCTTACTCTAAAATAGTATGTTTATGATTGTATTATTTCTATTAATAGCCAAAACCTCCATAATTGATTTTTTTTTTCTTTTAAATAAACAGTAATTTTTCATTCATTCATTCATTTATATTTATCATACCAATTACACATTTAAAAATCACAGAATCCAAGTTTAATGGCAACCTAATTTCGGTTTCTGCCTAATGAACAGAGAATAAAAAATTGCTGTAATCAATACTAATCAAAATCTAAATAGATAATTTTTTGAAGGATTTTAAAATGCAATGAAAGTGTAAAAGAAAAATTGGGTTGTTTAGTAGTGCCTCAAAGCACAACTCAATATGCCCAAAAAGGACTTATTAAGAATTGGCTGTATTTACAAGAAATTCCTATGAAGAATTAACAGCAATATATTTTACAAAAATATATCGAGTTGCGACTTTGTTCAATGTTAAAAACGTATCAAGAATCCATGGACTTCTAAATCAGTTTTCCTCTGAAGTAAATTGTGTTTTTTTTTGTTTTTTTTTTGAATCCCCAAGCAACCGTTTTTGTCTGTGAAGATGGAGGCTCCGCTGGTATTTCATTAAAGGAAGTAGTCATTTTTTATCATGAGGTGCAAGGATTTACAAATTTCAGAACAGGGCTGCTAAGAGAATAAGACATGAAACCCGTGATTATTCGGTTCGAAGTCTAGGTGTTACTAGATCATGTGATAGCAATAGTAAAATAACTACTAGTAGTCATATTTTTTAATGTGGAAAAAATATTGTAAAAAGTAAATTAATATAGTTTTAGTTCCTTATGTATTAATAAAAGAATAATATATAAATAAACATTTATGACTGCGCATGATAGAAGTAGATAAACATTAATTATGTTATTTTCAAAATTGTAGACAAATACCTCAAACCTCACCTTTCTATTCTAATCCGTTGCAAATATACGATAAATCAAAGACGATTTTTACCATAAGAGCTTTAATATATTCATTTTTAAAAAATATTTTTCAAACTTTGACCATATTTTCGGATTTAGCATTGGATTTTACAAATTTGGGACCTAAAGAACAGCTCGATCTTCACCTTATTTAGGGAAGTTACAACGTCTTATATTACTTGTACGCTCACCGTTATTCGAAAAAACCATCCGCAAACCTGCAAATCTCACAAAAACTTTCAAATTTAATCAGCTTTCGAATGATATGTTAAAAGTAATGATTCTGTTTTAATATCATGGAGAAATTTTCATTTTGAAACCGAAAAAACATGGTGTTCTCATTTGGCATACAAATCAGTTAATTGTGTAAATAAAACATAAAAATCCCTAAATGGAAACATGCATTTTAAACATAATGTAATAACATAAGATCTTTTAATCTGGTGTCACTTCATTGACAGTTTTCCTTTATTTTCTATTAAACAATAATTTTTTTCTTTGCTTTTTATTGCAATGAAGAGTTCATTATGTTTAAAATGCATATTTCTATTAAGAGATTGTTGTTATTTAGAGAAGTTACCACTAAATAATTTAATACCTAATCCGAAAATGTGGTCAAAGTTTGAAAAATATTTCAAAAAAATGAAGATATTACAGCTTTTATGGTAAAAAATCGTGGTTTCCTCAAAATAGTCTTTGATTTATCGGACATGTGGAACGGATTGGAATAGAAGGTAAGGTCTGCGGCATTTTTCTACATTTTTGATCTAGTTTCACCTATCTTTTTTTTTTTTTTTTTTTTTTTTTTTTTTTTTTTTTTTTTTTTTTTTTTTTTTTTTCCTAAGAGGTACTCACCCTGTATAGGGATCAATTTATCTAGAAGAAGAAGAAAATAAACTTTATTCTGGGACTACTTGTCCCCTAAGAATAACATATGATTACAGTACATAGGACAATCGTCTGGCTTTGATAATTAATTATAATAAATAATAACAATAAATAATAATAAAAATTGATAAATAATTAAATTATATGTTACAAGATAACTGTGACATCTTGTAAAATGATACATCTTATGTATACTATTATAATGTATCTAATATGTATACTTAAAATTAACGAAGAACCTATAAGTGTAAAAGATACAAAATAAAATAATGATAAAATTATAGTTGCCTGCTAAGATGACTGGAGAATAAGATAATCAGGGATGCAGTCAAACAGAAATACCACGCCCAGTAGAAATACTTTAATGCGTGCCAACGTTTCGACCTGCCTTGCAGGTCTTCTTCAGGGCCACCGAACCACACTGGAGAGGAAACGAATGATGACTGATGAGATACCTCACATACTTGACGTGGTATTTCTCTTTGACAGCATTCCCGATTATCTTCTTGTCCCTAAAATAAAATAAATTATGATAAAAAAAAAATAATAATAAATAGGAATCGTGCTATATAAACAACAAAAAGCCTGAGAACCCAGGACCGAGCCCAGGGACAATCTGTTCCAAGGAGATCCCAGCGCTGCCAACCCAGTTCCATCACTTGTGAAATTTTGAGAAACTAACCATTGAGTAAGGTGGATGGCCATTCTGGTCAAAGTGAAGTTATAAAGCACTAACTCAGCATAGAACACATTTTTCTGTATAGTATAGTATAGTATTAATTATTTTTCTATTAATATAACTAATGTCTCATGGTATTTAAAAATTGTCTTTCAAAAACATTTAATGCGCATACAGCATATTTTTAAGTTGCGAAGAATAGTTATGTTTGGAATGAGAAACAAAGAAACGGTGTATTCAAATGGTTAAATAAAAAAAAATAAAAAATAGTCTAGCTTTTCATTAAATAATCTGACTTAAGGAAAATTTGATCACGGATTATTATTTTATAATACAATAAAAAAAGAGAATAATGAAAAAATAATAATAATTTTTTTAAATAACAATTGATAACCGTACGTTGCTATTAATTAAAAATAATTCGGTTATATGAAATTATTTATAAGGCTACAGTTGAATACAATAAGAAAGCGGAAGGAAAAATACCAGTTGAAAGGCTCAGGGAAACATTTCCATATTCCTACTCTGATGAAATAACTGCGGAAGGATTGGGCAAAGGATTTCGACACACACAACAAACTATTGAATAAATTAATCTCGGTCTTGACATTCCTCAACAAGACAAGGCAAACTGAATCGGCCCTACGACGCAGCAGGGAGATTTAGTCCGACGAGAAATATGTCGGTTGGACCTACGTTATTACTAACGCCTACATAATTTTTCACACTATTCAAGATCAGCTCGTATCCATAACAAACTAGATAATCGAAATTACCTGATTTCAAATGTAGACAGAGATTCTAAACATTACACCACAAGGAATGTAGAATACGATAAATGTTTTACTTTGAAGGAACCTTGGTGTGTTTTGTTTTTACAAAATAGTCAAGGGTGTGACGCAAATTCAGTATTTTCCCATACACAAAATAGCTCTAAAAGGTTTTTTTTTAATACCATTTAGGCGTTTTAAGGTTAGATGTACGCAGTTTACTTCTACAAATAGATCCAAATAGTTGTCTTTACACTTCCTAAAAAACATAGAAGAAGGTTGTTTTATTTAAATGTATCTTGTTCGCATTCGAAAAAAAAAAATTGTTGTTTTGTATCAGTTCAAGGAAGTACACTGTTTGTAGTATAAATTATATAAACATCATATGTGTATATATACACCGCACTTATGAATATCTATATAATAATATCCTAGATGTGAGAATAGTCGAAGTTGATGTAACACACCGGCACATTTGACCCTGTCAAGAATGGCTGAAAGGCAGTCTAAGCACGATTCAGAATCAGAGTCCGAGAGGAATTCCTGAAAGAAAGCAAAAAATAACGCCTTCGCTAAAATAGGTATAGATTGGGAGACAAAATAGCAGATCCAGGAAGAAGAATGTCAGTGATCAAGCTGAATAAGTGGGTCCCTTACACTGCGATACAACAAAGAATAATAAACGAATATGAATAAAAATTTTAAATATATACACTAAAAAAATTATTTTCACTAAATAATAATGGCTGATATAGGGAGTATTATGTAGCGACAAATCATAAAATGACTTAATGGCCAAGTGTGCTGGCTGGGTTAGATTTTAACTCACGAAATGCATCTTATTATTCCACCCTAGAGATTGGTAATCTGTAGGATTATCCGTCCTTTTTGCCTTGGAGTACACAAGGACGTTAAGATCATTAAACAAATAATAAATAATAGTTCTTT
The DNA here is from genome assembly GCA_003667255.2 of Euschistus heros. Lineage (NCBI taxonomy): Eukaryota > Metazoa > Arthropoda > Insecta > Hemiptera > Pentatomidae > Euschistus > Euschistus heros. Next base: position 939,935 of record RCWM02000050.1, on the reverse strand, counting down.
TTGATTTACTTTGTTTTTGATAAACAGAGTAAAAAAAAGAAAACTATCAAATACAAAAACTTTTATATATATAAAGAAATTCTTTATCGCAATCACACATATTTATAATCATTGAGACACCTAGAGCATGGAAGCATTGATTGATTGCTTTCCTAAACTACCAGGAGATTGATGTCTCGCACAGCGCAACTTCATTACAAAAAATGTTTTGCGAGTTGAGATAGAAATAGAGTTCATAGTAATCAATTAATTAATCTAGTTAATTATTAAATGAACATCATTAAACAATTGATTAAACAAAATTTCAAGTTATTATATTTAACTTTAAGAAAACAAACATTATTACGTTTTGATTACCACTGTCCTCACCACTTACGCTGATGACACATGTGTAAACATCAGTAAACAATGATCCCTTTATTGCCTCCCAAACACTCCAATCCCATATCCTAACCCTTCAAGAATGGTGTCAAAAATGGAGAATCAAAATAAATCCCCAAAACTCTCACCAATTAATCTTTACCCTTCGTCGTAAACCCACGATTTCCTGTCCTACAGTATCCTTTAATGATATTTCACTAATAATCTACTAACCCCTGTGGAACAGATCTGCTACCTTGGACTCCACTTGGACAAATGACTCACTTGGAATCCACATACAAGACTAAAAAGACAAGAAACTGCCCGTCGTTACAGATTACTTCAACATTTATTAGACAAACGTTCAAAGCTCCCAATTAATTACAAAAGACTAATATACTTGACTGTGATTAGACCTATCTGGACGTACGGAGTTAAGCTATAAACTAAACCATCCAATTCATCTCGTATCCAATCTTTACAATCCAAAATCCTTCGAAAAATCCTCAATGCACCTTACTTTGTCACCAATAAACTTATCCATAAAGATCTTAATGTTCCATATGTTGCAGATTTAGCCCAAACCAGATATCTATCCTTTCATAGTAAGCTCCATAACCACTCAAATCCCCTAATTTCTCAACTTGCTTCCCGCACTATTCCTGATAATCCTCCGAGGCGTCTGAAAAGAAGATGGCCTTCTAGTGTAGAATTTTTATTTAAGTGCTACTGATGGGTAGTACTTTTCATGTTTTGTCACGTTATTGTAATATTTAACAGCACATTTACTTGATGTATAAATGTTGTACAGTTGTAAATTTCAATAAATTGTTATTAAAAAAAAAACAAAAAACGTTTTGATCAAATTTTTTTTTCCGTTTCACCCGACTTCGGGGTAGGTTGGACCAATCTCTTCTGAATGCTCTGTGCCTTTTTTTCAGCCCGGTATTGCTTCATTATTTATAATCTTATTTTCCTCTCCTCTTCAGAGATTTGGATTGTCCGTTTTGGTTTGATTTTGAATTGGAACCTCTTTTTTTTGTCCTTGGTTATTTTTTTTGTACTTTTATTCATGAGCATATTTTCTGTTATACGGAGTTCGATTAAGTCCGTTTCTGTTTCCTTCAAATTTTTAAAGTATAAAATATTTTTTTTTTTTTTTTTAATATTCTTATTAATGATTGTATACCTAGTAAAAAAAAAAAAAAAAATCATTAGAATTATTTCAATATTGTTTTAGACTCTAAGCCATATTAAAGGATTAATATCATGGCTTATTACAGTTATGGTTATTTTGATGTATTTCATGTTTAAACATTTATGTTATGTTAATGGTTATGTGTTTACATGATAGCCATCTTATTACGGATGTCAAAATAAACTGTTATCATAAAATAATAATTAAAATATAATCCTCTAGCATCAGTTAATAATTAATTATTTGAAAAAAAATTTATTGAGGAAAAGTGTGCCGAAGTTGACGCTTTAAGATAATTTCAGAACACCGGATAAGTCGCAGTTACAATTTTGATCTAATGACAAAGGCGGCTGTATATTTTATTCATTATTACAATCGCAATTAACAACGGCCTTATACTTATTATATTATACTGTTTATGTATAATTTAAAAAAATAAAAATAAATATTGTATTCCAATGTACACTATTTTTTTTATTTTAAATTTTAAATACTCATCACATTCACTAGATATATTGTTATTATTTTTTGAATAAGGTTTTAAATTTCAATAAATAGCTAAAAAAAAAAAAAAAAAAAAAAAATGTTTAAGTACACTTTTGCATTTTAGTTATTTATGTGGGACATCTAAATAAACACTAGATACACCTAGTCTAAAGTTATAATAAGTTAAATAGATAACCAGATACTTCTATATTAAGAACATCAAAAAAAAAAAAGGAAATATGTAAAGAAATAGTTTATGTTGCTAATTTTTTAATCAATAGTCTAAATATGGGGGAAAAACATTTTATCTATATGAAATGCTAAATAAATTTCATCGAACACATCCAGAATTATTATGAATTATAAATATTTTTATAACGAATGGAATAATGTTTATAAAATTATTTGGTTATAGTTTAAAACCGAAGAAAGTGTGTAGTAGACAGTTAATAGAGCAGTGAAAGCAACCTTCACACTGCAGATAAACAATCTAAAGCGCCTTGGCACCTAAACTTGATAGAAACCGGCTAATCATTTTAACGTGATCAGCCTTGAGCACATGATGTCTTAGTTAAAAATTATTTCCCGTCTAAAAACATTTATTTTTATCTTTTTTGTCTTTTCGTAATTTTTAATTTTTTAATTTTTGTACTTTGAATCATCTATACATTACTGAAATATTTATGTAATTGCAAAAAAAAAAAAATAATAAAAAATAATTACAAAAAGACAAAAAAGATAAAGATTAATGAAAATTTAGTTTCAAATAAAAATTTATTTTTAATTTTGCAATTATTTAATACAACACAAACGTTTAGGAAATATGTAATCAATTTTAAGAGGTCTTTTAAGTTTTAATTTGAAGCTGATATATGTAATAATTGTAAAACCAAGAAAGTTATCAAATCTCTGTGAATTACATGTACCTTAAATAAATTTAAAAATGTAGTTTAATGTTAACAATTAATTATATTAAAAATAATCTCTTTAGAACTTACCAATCAAATTATTATTGTTTTTTTTATTTATCAATTTATTGAAATTTACTACTGTACACATATATACATTAAGTAAAAAATGTGTTAATAACAATGAAAATAATATGTCAAAACTTCAATATAAATTCTACACTAGAAGATCTCTACGCTATCTTTTCATATGCTTTGGAAGACTATCGGGAATGGAGTGGGAAGCAAGCTGAGAAACTAAAATGTGTTGATTCGAGGGTTATGGGGCTTACTACACTGAAAGGCCTCCATTTATCGGGTATAGTGTGGGAAGTAAGTTGAGAAATCTGGTTTGGGCTAAATTAGCAACAAATGGAACATTAAGATCTTTATGAATAGGTTTATTAGTGACGAAGTAAGCATTGAGGATTTATCGAAGGATTTTGCATTGTAAGAATTGGATACGAGATGAATTGGATGGTTTAGAGGACCCCCAGAGCTCAACACCGGACGTCCAAATAGTGCTAATCACAGTCATGTAAATAAGCATTATGTAATTAATTGGGAGGTTTGAACGTTTGTTTAATAAATGTTAAGTAGTATGTAACGACGATCAGTTTCTTTTCGTTTTAGTCTTGTATGTGGATTCCAAGTAAGATCTACCTTATCTAAATCTAATAAATACAAAAATCTATACATTATTGAAACAATATGAATTTCAATGTACATTAACAAATGATGTAATTTTAAAAAATAAATAAATAATCAAATATAAGGCTAAAAATAATTATTGCTAAAATTGGAATAATTCAACACAAAGCCTCTAGTCTCTTATAAACTTACCGATAAACGTTTTTTGTTTATCTTTTTTTTTTTAGTCATATTTTATATTATTTATTTATAGCATGGTTCTCAAAAAACTACGCATAGGTGTAAAAAAAAAAATGACCAAAAAAAAAATTCATAAAATTTCGTTTTATCGCTACAACTCAAATGTGTTTAAATACTTTCGATTATTTTGATGGTACCCTTAGGGTATCAATAACTTATTTTATATTACTTATTGTCACTATCTTGTAAAATACATTCTAATAATAAAGTTTGGTATGAATATTGCATAAGGGTGTCAATAACTGTCTAGTTTACCCCAACCTATGTAATTTTAAGTAATAATAATAAGACTAAAATTAGTTATTGCAAAATTTGGAATACTTCAACACAAAGCCGTATTTAGTCTCCTATAAACATACTGAAAAATGTTTTTGTTTGTTATCGTTTTTTCTTTTTTTTTAAACCATAGTTTATATTATTTATGTGCAACAGACATCTTTTAAAAAAAAATGCAAAAAAAAAAAAAAAATTAAATACGGTTTAAATCCTTCAACTCAACTGTTAAAATACTTTCAATAATGTCCGTATTTTAAAAGATATTCCTAGGGTGTCAAGCTGATTTCACATTAGTTATTGTAGCTATCTTGTAAAATACATTTCAGTAATATTGTTTGGAGTGAAATTTCTAGTTTAGCTTAAAATACAGTCATTACGATCGTCATCTTGTGCTGCTAATGGTCCTTGCAGAACCCTGGCCTCCTCTACCATTCTGCCATTTAGACCTATCTTCGATTGCCCTTCTCCATTCTTTGAAACCCCGAGTTCGAAGATCGTCTTCTACATCTCCAAGTCGAGGCCTTCCTCTCCTTCTCTTTCCACTCGGGAGCCTACTAGCTTGCTTCCATTCTTGACATATGTCCTTGTCATCTGATTCTGCATCTTTTTATATTGGCTACAATATCTGGGGTTGCATATAGAGTTTTCAGTTGTTCATTTTTCCTCGTTTGCAAAAGATTCAGTCCAAATTTGGATGGACCACATATTTTTCATAGGATTTCCCTTTCACTCACGTTTAATAATTTTTCCTCATGTGATGTCAGGGTTCGTGTCTCACTTCCGCACATAAAAACCTGCTGAATGATCGTTGGATTCAAAAATATAGTAATAACGGAAAAATAACTGTATGTTTGGCCACCAATTGCTTAGGGGTGAACTGTCTTGGTAGTGACCCAAGCTGAGAGTGAATATATGGCTACATACACTTATTGTTATCCTTTTATGTATCGTATGAATGGATTCATAACTATCCCTATTGCTTATTGCGATTGATTGAGGAAAATTGTAATATTTATTCTATACCAAACAGTCAAGTTTCTGTTGAGGATTTTTTAATTAGCTACTTTTCATGTACCGGTTTTTATTTTATTACAATGTAAAGATAACTTTTTTTTTAAACTTCCGTAAGGTTATCTTAAAAAAAAAAAAAAAAAAAAATGTTTAAATTAAATTAGAATGCAGGATAAACTTTGATTTAATTTATGCAAATTCGATTCCAGGGTATCTTGCCAAAAGATAATCCAAACGTATTTAGTCATCGATGCCCTATACACTGTTGGAAAAAAAAAGTAACTCATTGATATTCAAATTAGATCAAAATAACACGAAAATTTGACGTGTGAACTTTAAAAAAAAATAGGCAGTTAATTATGGTCATAATAAATCCTGATTTCAAAGAAATGTGATAAAATTATTTATATTAACAAGCCAAGAGTATAATTATTATTAATAATGAATATACTTACATGGAACCCTCATACTCCACTCAAAAGGCAAGAACTTAACAGACGCTTCAGCCAACTTAATAGAATTCTAAATAGGAGATCTCATCTTTCCATTGAAAACAAACTTCTCATATACGAAACTATCACTCACCCTATTTGAACCTATGAACTTGAACTGTGGGGGACAGCAAAAAGGTCGAATATCAAACGCATTCAATAATTCCAACCCAAAATCCTTCTAACAATAGTGAACGCTCCATATTATGTCTCCAACAAGCCTACATATTTTTTTTTTTTTTCGGATTTGACAACCTTAGGTCATATACCGAGACCCAATACATTGGACCGCCAGTATTCGCGGTCTTCCCAATCTCCTTCCCGTAATCCTTTCGCCACCATTACCTCCTCAACTACTTGAATCCATGTTTTCCTTGGGCGGCCTCTTTTTCGTCTTTCTTCCGGGAGGTAGTAAAATATCCTTTTTGGCCATCTTTCCCATTCTTCTTAAATGGCCATACCACAGCAGCTGTTTGGTGTGAATAGTGTGAACTATAGTGTTTTCCGCCTTGACGATACTTCGTATGGCAGAATTAGTCACCCGTTGAACCCTGGAAATGCGACAGCTTCTTCTCCAAAAATCCATTTCGACAGCTTGTAAGCTCTGTGCATCTCTTGTTCCAACCACCCACATTTCCGAACCATAAAGGATTACTCCTTCAAAAAAGGAGTGGAAAATCCTCTTCTTGGTTTCTAGTAAAACATTAGGGCTCCACAGTCCAGAGTTCATCATGCCAATCAGCTTTCTTCCGTACTTTATCTTTTCTTTTATGTTGCTCTCAAGCGTTCTCCTGCCATCGATATAAACTCCCATATACTTGAAGATAGTACTGCGATGTAACGACATATTGATTTCAATATACCTTACGTCCTGGAACTCATACCCCAAAAATTTATGAAATTCCATCGCAACCTTTTTGTTTCCTCATAAGTCTCCGCTGGTTTTTTGTTTTGTTTTTTTTACATCTCTTTGGACCTGGCTTCATTGGAGTAGTATTTTTAACTTTTAATTTAATTATTTTTTAACTATTTATTGATATTTAAAAGTGTATACAACAATAAATTTAAGGAAAATGATTATAATGATTTTCTTTTCAGACGCTTAGGAGGATTATTGGGAATTGAGTGTAAGGCAAGTTGGAAGACTCGTAGATTCTTATGGAGTATGGATTGATATCTGGTTTGAGCTAAGTCAGAAACGTAAGGTATATTAAGATATTTGTGGATAAGTCTGTTTGTGACGAAGTAAGGAGCATTTAGGATTTCGAATTGCAAGGATTGGATACGAGATCCATTAGATGTTCCCGTGGAGCCACAAATTTCAACTTTGTATGTCCAAATAGGTCTAATTACTGTCTTGTAAACGAGTCTTTTGTAACCCATTTGCATCTTAGAGCGTTTGTCTATTAAATGTTGAAGAAGTCCAAGAAGGATCGAGAATTTTAAGAAGGATTTTGGAAATTTGAGGATAGGATACGAGAAGAATTGAAAGGTTTAGAGAAGCCCCAAAGCTCAACTCCGTGTATGCAAATGGGTCTAATTACTGTCATGTAAACGAGTCTTTTGTAACCAATCGGCATCTTAGAGCGTTTGTCTAGAATGTTTAAGAAGTGAAAAACTGCATTAACTTAAATGAAGTAATTACTATTTATAAAACTTTAATTACTTTCTTTTAAGAAGCATTGTAAAATTAATAGAATTACTTTTTGTCTTTTAATAACAAAAAAAAAATGTAATTTAGGAATCTGATGTTGCAGCTTAATATTAGTTAAAGTACTTATAATTCTATAGAATTATCAATATATTTTGGAATCGCTTGAAACACAAATGATGGTAAATGTCCAAATCTGCACAAATGGAGCATTTATATCATAATGGGTATTTTTATTTGTGACATAATGAGGAGGATCGAGAATTTTACGAAAGATTTTGGAAATTTAAGGATAGGATACGAGAAGAATTGAAAGGTTTAGAGAAGCCCCAAAGCCCAACTCCGTGTATGTAAATGAGTCTTTTGTAATTTATTGGGAGCTTTGAAAGCTTATCTATTAAATGCATGAGTTTTCGGAAACAACGAGCAGTTTTCTGTCCTTTAAGTCTGGTATGTTTAATTTAATTTTTACCTAAATAATTTTTTTTTTTTAAATATATTTATATATTTCATGTTTTATATTCTATAGTTTATTTTCATTTATTGTGTGGTAAAATATTTTGAATGTACATTGTATTGTTATTTTTTTGTTTTCTTTCTTCTTCATTTATTTCTTACTGTACATATTGAGTGAATCATAAAGCCATCCATATTAATTATTTTCCACATTTGAGCATATTGTAATATTTATTCAATAAATGCTAAATCAAAAAGAAATAAATATAATAAGTTAAAGGATGGTTGACTGCCAAGATAAATGGAGAAGAAGATAATCAGGGATGCAGTCAAACAGGAACACCTAGTATGTGAGGTTGCACATCAGTCACCGTTCGTCACCTCTCCAGTGTGGCTCGGTGGCCCTGAAGTAGACTTGCAATGCAGGACGAAACGTCGGCACGCATTAAAGTGTTTCTACCTGACGTGGTGTTTCTGTATGACTATCTTCTTCTCCATTTTATAATATAATAAGAGAAGCTATATATGTAGCTATGCATTATGGAAAAAAATTAATTAAGGCTTTCAAGTATTAAAATATATTTATATTTGCATCAAGTAAATATTGTTTGGCTCAGTTTATTTATTTAATATTTTTTCGGTAATTAATAATATAAATTAATACAGATGATTGGGAATGTTTTTGTTTTATATTTATTTCAATAATTTGAATTATTTGCCAGTTTCATTAGTTTCTACCTCTCCCTCCACGTGAGGGTAAGGCTATAGCGATATATTTTACGTAAAACTCACGCTCACAAGAGCTCATTGATATTTTAATTAAATTGCTTCAGAGCGTTGGCAATGATTTATTTCTATTGGATAAAATAATTTATTCACTCACATTGTTATTATGTCTTGGAGGATTGAAGTGATTTGTGACTTACTGCCTTTGCAGATATATCGTTTTGACCTTTTGGAAAAAGAAAAATGAGAAATGTGACAGGCGGAATCGTAAATCCCGCTGGACTTTTCAAAAGGGAAAAATAATTTGAATAAAAACGTATTTTAAAGTAAGCCTTACAGAAAATGCAAACAATAACGCGTGCCGTTCGACAGCTTTGCTTCCATATTTATTATTTTCAACTTCGTCAACTAAAATTTAGGATATAACTGTACCTAAGTCTTATTATTTTATTAAAGAGATTCAAGTTTATTATTTTTATTTATTTTTTTATAGTTCCATAACCTCAGTAACATTAGCTTTTTGCTTATTTGGAATTTAAAATTAAATAGATTTGTACAGAAAAATTCTAAAGTTAATAATAAAATAGCAAAACATTTGATAGAACAAAAGTCATAAAGTGAGGTTTTTATCCTGAAAAAAAAGTTATTTAGTCATAACTGACTTACCTTTTATTATATATTTTATATATAGATGGGCCGATTATGGCTTCGGACGAATAGTCACTGAGCAAAAAGGCTCACTAGTCGGCCGAATAGTTAGCCAAGCCGATCATTCCTTTTATTGTTATTCGGGTGACATCGGCAATGTTCGTGAAGCTTCGTTTATAGCTTTTTATCAGTCTTTACATACAGCGACGGGTTTTTATTTATGATATATTTTTTCTTCGCTTTTCTAGAAAATATATTATATTAAGTAAATAATAATAATGTTTAAAACCCACTGATAATGAGCATAAATAAATCCTAAATAATAATAATAAATAAATAAATATAATAACATAAAATCCTTTGATCTGGTGTCCCTTTATTCCATTGAAGAGTTTATTATGTTTAAAATATATATTCCCTTTCAGCGATTATCATAATGTCTTATTTAAACAAGTTACTGATTTTTATGTCAAATGAAAACGCCATACTTTCCGTTTTTAAAAGTAAATTTCTCCATGAAATCGATACAGATCATTAATCTGATCATACCATATTAAAGCGGGTTAAATTTGCAACTTTTTGTGAGATTTTCAGATTGTTAGATAGTTTTTTTTCGTACAACGGTAATCGTTGAAGTATTATAAGGCATTGTAACTTCCCTAAATAAGGTCAAGATCAAGCTGTCCAAGTTTGTAATATTCAAGGTTGTATGTACAAGAGCAGAGTACTCTGTATAAGAAACTAAATGATAAATCCGAAAATGTGGTCAAAATTTGAAAAAAGGTTATAAAAAAGTGGAGATATTACAGCTTTTATGGCAAAAACCGTGGTTTCTTCAAAAAAGTCTTTGAATTATCGTATATCTGCAACGGATTGGAAAAGATAGGTAAGGTCTTAGAACTATAGAAGCAGCCGATCAGCGTGTTTTCAGGACATCGGCCCATCTCTAATTTCAATACTAATTTCTATAAAAGGCATATCTGTATCTAAATTAATAGTTTCTTAATATTCATCCCCTGTTTTAAATAAAAACAGTTTGATTTCGTACTGCCAACGGATTGGAAAAGATGTTCTTACTAGAGAAAGCCGATCAGCGTGTTTTCAGGACATCGGCCCATCTCTAATCTCAATACTTATTTCTAAAAAGGCATATCTGTATCTAAATTAATATTTCAAAACATGTTTTACTACCGAAATCTACACCTAATATTCATCCCCTGTTTTAAATAAAAACATTTTCACGAAAATAGTCTTCGAATTAAAAAGTCCAATATTTCATCAATCCTAAAATTAATAGTTTACCTCTTTTTTGAAAAAGCAGTGTTCAAATTTTTATAATGAATAAGAATTGTTTTATTACTTATATTCAAATCATCTAAAAAAAAGAAAAGATATTTATGTTCTGATGATATAAGTGTAATGTAATTTACCAAAAAAGTTTAATCACGGCTTGCATTTCAGGTTTAAATAAAATGCAGTACCCTACACCGGCCACTCTTCCTACGCTTTTCCTCGATGAGATTAGTAACACGAGCGTTTAATTTAAATGCTAAATACTTGAATTGAAGCTTCATTAATTAATTAAGGCTAAATTAAACCCTAGGAGCCACTATTATCAATAAAAGGTAATGAGAAATTCCCAGCGTATTTTCTCTATATAACCTGACACCGGTTTTAAGTTCTCTTTAATTCATTGCCTCGTAAAGCCTTTAAAACAGTCAACAAGTGTTCCTAATAAACTTTAATTAAATCAGTACTTATAAATTATTATTATAATTTTCAATTTAATTAGTATTACTTGTGTAATTAGCAAAAAGGAAATGTAAAATAAATGTCATAGAGTCACTTACAAATATTCCGAATTTAGTCGAAACAGGACATTCATAAACTCCATTTAATTACAAAAGACTCATCTATATGACAAAAATTAGACCTATTCAGGAATACTGAGTTAAGCTCACAGTATGATGAAGTAGATAAAGAAAAAACAAGAAGAGATAAACATAGTAATCATGTTTTTATTATTTTTTAAAGTGGTTTTCTTAACTATTCATTGGCATTTACAACTGCATACATAAAATACAAGTAAATTTGAAGAAAATTATTACAATGACATGTCGGTAACATATATAGAACTACTCACTAGTAGCACTTCAATAGTTCTACATTAGGTCTATTGGCCATTTTCTTTTCGTCGAAGAGGATTATTGGAAATGCAGAATGGTGCAAGGTGGGAAACTAGTGGATTCGAGTGAGTATGGAGTTTACTATCTGGTTTGGGCCAAATCAGTGACATAGGAAGATTAACATTTTTATGGATAAGTTTATTTGTGGCATAATAAGGAGCATTGAGGACTTTCGTGTAAATAAGTCTTTTGTTTTATAAATGAGTAGTCGAAAAAGAAGAGCAAAATCTTGTATTGTAAATCTGGTATTTTATTATTTTCATTATTTAATTCATACATTATTTTTCATAAATGATATCAAGTGCCAGAAAGGTATATTTGAAATTAAAGTAAATCTAATGCTCTACAGCTTTTATTTTAACATTATTTCTGAGCAATGATCGTGGAAAGCACTGGAGGCAAAGGTTTGAAAAAAAGTAAGGTAAAAATTATTTATTTGAGAAAATTTTCGATTTTCATGGACGTATATCTCGAAAACCGTTGGAAGTTGGACAAATATGTATATTACTAATTTTATAGGAAATTTGATAAGCTTTAATGTTTATTCGAAACATAATTTTCTATAGTCTACCGTTCTCGAGATATAAACGAAAAACCCCAAAAATGAAACCTCCCTTTCCGTTAGCTCACCCCCCAGGGACTTTTAGTATATTTGTCTTCTAACTACTCCTAACAAAGCCCTCAGGTAAAAAATTATTTTATCTACAATATGTTTATTTACTGGAGTAATAGACCAGAAAAATTTAACATTTTCCTTAAAATTGGAGTGATTCTTAGAAAAAAAGTTTAAAAGCAAAGAAAGTGCAGTGGATAGTTAATAATATCAGTGAAAGCAACCTTCACACTGCAGATAAACAATCTAAAGCGTCTTGGCACCTAAACTTATTAAAAACCTGCTAATTAAATTAACGTGATCGGTCCCTAGCAAATGAGGTTTTTGTTGAAAATTATTCCCGTTTAAATCGTTTCTATTATCTTTAAGTCTTAAATATAATTTTTTTTTTTTTTTAATTTTTAATATAATATATAGTACTAATGTAAATAATTATTTTTTTGTGAGAGAGAAGCAACAGGATCTCGTGGAGTCCTGTTCATCTCCCATGCATAGAGGAGAATGGGATATTTACACTGGCCTGAATGTAAATATACTTAAATGTGTTTATTTATTAATTTATTAATATTATTTTTGTTATCATTTATTTTTCGTTTTCTTAATCATAATTTTATTTGATTTCATCATTCCTTTAATGTTCTAATAAATAAGGAAGCATGTGTAGGGGAACGATGTAACAAAAGGCACAGTATATCATCATTATCGTGTCTACTCTTTTCTAGTCAGACTATGGTGTTCCTTTACTTGGTTTGTTAATCTCATGTGCAGCCATCTTAAATAGCTATCAGGCCTCAAATTGCTGGGTGACCGGAAGAATGCTCGAATTTAATTAGTCATAATAAATAAAATAAAAAAATAAATATTTATTTTATTTTTAATGCTTAAGTCAACTAGTTGAGCTTTGTGAGAGGAACCTCCAAAAAAATTGCCAACCGAAAAAAAAAAAATGATCCCCAACACTCAGTCTCTCACGGATTTTGTTGGCAATTTTTTTTGGAGGTTCCTGGTCAAAAAATATTAGACACGTATTTTGCCGTTCCGACCAATGGGCCCTAGAAGCCGAGAAAAAAAATAAAATAGCATTAAACTAATTTATTTTTTATCTCGAGTTTAAAAAATGATATCGACATGATTCTTGCATCAAGATTTTCAGTTTTGATTGCGAATTAAAGGAAAAATACAGTCGCTCCATAGATTTTGGTTTAGGTTAATTAAATTCTAAAAGAATGATTAGTTTTTCAAGCAAACAACCTCTATAGATTTTTTTTTTTGAGGTCAGATTCTAATTCAGCACCCTCAAAAACATTAAAAAACGGTTTTCAACAAAATCAAAAAATTCATTTTTTTCACCCTCTGCCAGGAAAATGAAATTTTAAAACCGATTATTGGTTACATACCTTTAAAAAACGGTTATTCAACAAAATCAAAAAATATAATTTTTTCACCCTCTTCCAGGAAAATGAAATTTTTTTGTTAAACCGATTATTGGTTACATACCTTTAAAAAACGGTTATTCAACAAAATCAAAAAATATAATTTTTTTCACCCTCTGCCAGGAAAATGAAATTTTAAAACCGATTATTGGTTACATACCTTTAAAAAACGGTTATTCAACAAAATCAAAAAATATAATTTTTTTCACCCTCTGCCAGGAAAATGAAATTTTAAAAACCGATTATTGATTACATACCTTTAAAAAACGGTTATTCAACAAAAAAAAAAATATAATTTTTTTCACCCTCTTCCAGGAAAATGAAATTTTAAAACCGATTATTGGTTACATACCTTTAAATCGTCATTACTTTGTCATGCAATTCAATGGTTGGTATCGCTGGAAAGAGGAGAGAGTTCAGCTTTCTTTTGATGTATATAAATGAAAGTTGCCTGGTAGGCAACTTTTGTTTAAATTGATAAAAACATGAATTACGCTTAGACGGTTTAAATCAACTTTATTTTTTTACACAAAATATAGGGTGGTAATACGCTTGAAATGTATTTGGGTTCATCATTCTATCTGGTTTCAAACTCAAGTTAAAAATCAAAATGTTTTTCGATTTTCCAATTTTTTTAATAGGTTTTTGTTCATCGAATTTTACATTTATATACATCAAAAGAAAGCTGAGACTCTCCTCTTTCCAGCGATACCAACCAGTGAATTGCATGACAAAGTAATGACGATTTAAAGGTATGTAACCAATAATCGGTTTTAAAATTTCATTTTCCCCGAAGAGGGTGAAAAAAATGATATTTTTTAATTTTTTGAATAACCGTTTTTCAATGTTTTTTTAGGGTGCTGAATTAGAATCTGACCTCAATTTTTGTGTGAAAAAATCTATAGAGGTTGTTTGCTTGAAAAACTAATCATTTTTTTAGAATTTAATTAACCTAAACCAAAATCTATGGAGCGACTGTATTTTTCCTTAATTCGCAATCAAAATGAAAATCTTGGTGCAATAATCATGTCGATATCATTTTTTAAACTCGAGATAAAAAATAAATTAGTTTAATGCTATTTTATTTTTTTTTCTCGGCTTCTAGGGCCCATTGGTCGGAACGGCAAAATACGTGTCTAATATTTTTTGACCAGGAACCTCCAAAAAAATTGCCAACCGAAAAAAAAAGTGATCCCCAAGAGACTGAGTGTGTCCTCCCCTTGTGAGTTCCATTAGAATTTAGTTCCATTCATAATTTTGAAGTATAAATGAAATTCTCCTTTAGTAAATCTAATAAAATTTAACGCATTTTATTCAACATATATTAGATAACTGACATTTTATTATTTTATCAGATATTTTCTCAATTTAAAAATTAATTAATATTATTTATCATTTTATTTAATCATCGGAATCTTCAATTAATCTTAGTCAAAACCAAGATTCTATGCCATTGTGCTTATAAATGCAGAAATTAATAATCTGGCACGTAATATCGCGATGTGGGAGGAGCTCTTCTGAACTGATTTGAACATGAATCAAACCCAACCCACTTCACTTTAATTTGACCTTTAATAGTCAAGTTATTTATTTAAATTATTTACGAGTATTTATATATTAATGCCACGGTTTTTATTTCTAAATTAATTAATTGATTGTGCTTTCATTTCTAGTTAATAAATAACATTACAAAATTATTGAGGTACACTACTGTATAGAATTTCTTTATGCATTTTTTTTTCAAAATTTAACTCACTCACAGAATAATTTATTTAGAATAATAATAATAATAACCGTTTATGTATTTAATAAAGTAACGTTCTGGAAATTTAATATATTTTATGTCTTTAAGAATGTTTTTTTACTTCAACATTTACTGGACAAACGTTCAAAGCTCCCAATTGATTACAAAATACTCATATACGTAACTGTGATTAAACCTATTTGGACGTACGGAGTTGAGCTTTGGGGCTCCACTAAGCCATCCAATGCATCTCGTATCCAATCCTTACAATCTAAAATGCTTCGAAAAATCCTCAATGCTCCTTACTTTGTCACCAATAAACTTATCTATAAAGATCATCTATGGAACATAGTTGCTGATTTGGCCCAAAACAGATACTTATTCTTTTATAGTAAACTACATACCCACTCGAATCCGTTAGTTTCTCAACTTGCTTCCCACTCCATTCCCGATAATCCTCCTAGGCGTTTGAAAAGAAGATGGCCTAGAAGAGATCTTTTAGTGTAGAATTTTTAGTAAAGTGCTACTGATGAGTAGTTCTTTTTAAGTTTTGAAATGTTATTCCAATCGTTATCAGCTCATTTACTTGATGTATATATTTTTTACAGTTGTAAATTTTAATTAATGTATATAAAAAAAAAATGTTTTTTTTTTCATACTTTTTTAGATTTTTTATTTTCCATTTAAAGGAAAAATAGCCATTTTTTTTTACCACTGATAGTTTTAGTATATATAAATAGATCTTTTACTTAACCAATTATTAATTAATCTTAATTAATTATCTATATTAATAGATTTAGTAGCACCAACAAACTTAAAAATAAATTAAGATAAAACTACTGTATTTTGTTTCCTTTAATTTGACAAAAAAATGCACTTTTCTATATATATATATATATATATATATATATATATATATATATATATATATAAAGAAACAAATTTTAAATTTGAATTTAAAACAACCTAAGAAATTACTAAGAAAACATTGAAATTGTTTTTTCTTAGTCGGAGTTCAAGCTAAATAACTGCTTGACTATAGAACACGACAAAGCCTAATATCAGAGATTCGGAAACTCTCCCCTTAAGCAAATATCAAGACATTACAATGGCTGTAATAGTAAAATGTATTATAATTTATTCAATAGTTCATCCAATACTAACTATTTTCTATTGGAGTCTGAAAAAATATGGAATATTTTCTGTCTATTGGAAGTATCGGAACGTCTCCAGCTACTTCAGAATACAGTCAAAACCTGGGTGAACAAAGGTACTTCGAGTTATCAATATTTCGAGATAACAAAGTTTCGAGATATCAAGTTCACAAAAAATATTTTTTTCCAGTTATCGAGTATTTTTCTATAAGATACATATGTATAAGGGTAATTAATTTTAAACAATTTTATTTTTTTTATTAATTTATTCCAGGAAAAATTATCAGAAACGGAGATACCTATACCAAAAGAAACATAATAAAATACATATGTAATAAAAAATAGTCTGTAACTTTCTTCTGCATATCTGTAGGGATGCAAAGATCTATACTCACTGAATTATGTGTAAAGGTTCTAGGAAACTATGAGAAATTTGACTTATAGAGTTCCGGGAGTTGTGTAGACAAACATTTTACTTCGATTTAACGATTATTGATTCGAGTAAACGAATATCATATAAACGTAATTGGGACATGGGGACAACTTCGACTTACCATGTTTTTCGACTTATCGCGTTTTGACTGTAATTCTATTCTTCTCACTCAAAATAAATTGTTTTTATTATTTATTTTAAATCAATTTATTGAAATTTATAACTATACAATACATGCATCAGTACATTGACAGTATATACATCAAGTAAATGTGTTGATAACGGTTAAAATAAACATGTCAAAGCTTGAGAAGAACTACTTATCGGGAACGGAGTGGGTAGCAAGTTGAGGATCTGGTGTATTTGAGTGGTTATGGAGCTTACTATGTAAAGATAGGTATCTGGTTTGGGCAAACTCAGCAACAAATCGAACATTAAGATCTTTATGGATAAGTTTATTGGTGACAAAGCAAGAAGCATTGAGGATTTTTCGAAGGATTTTGGATTATAAAGATTAGATACGAGATGAATTGGATGGTTTAGTGGAGCCCCAAAGCTCAACTCCGTACGTCCAAATAGTTCTAATCACAGTCATGTAAATAAGTATTTTGTAATCAATTGGGAGCTTCAAACGTCTGTCTAGTAAATGTAAAGTAGTCTGTACGAGGTCGTTGGTTTACGACGAAGGGTAAAGGTTATTTGGTGAGATTTGTTTGGATTTATTTTGTTTCTTCATTTTTCGACACCTTTCTTGAATGTTTAGGATATGGAATTGGTGTGTTTGGGAGGCAATGAAGGAATCATTGTTTACTGATAATAAAATGTGTCATGAGCATTAGAGGTGAGGGCGGTGGTAGGATGAGTTGGGATGTCAGTAGGGATGGGCGATAGTCAATAGTTACTATCGATATATCGATAGGTAATGCCTATCGACGGTCACTATCGATAGTGTTGACTATCGATAGATCTTTTTTACCCTCAAGTATTGAAACTCTCGGAATTATGCTAATCTGTCTCTGTCCAGTCAAAGATTAATCCAAAGGAAAGCAGAAATGCTAGTTTTTCTTTCGGGAAATATATGGCTCAAGGAGCAAACTTGACTCTTGAAATTAACTATTTCGTTTCTGAAGATTTGATTTGTTCATTATTATTGTATGTTCAAATAAATTAGTTTTTTTTTTCTCTCATCTTCATTTTATAATCTTATAATTTATAATCCTGAAAATTTCAATTAGTAAGTAGATAATTGAATTTAATTAATTTAGTTAAAATTCTTTATTGAATAGCTTTGGAAAAAAAAGGAAGCAACTATCGAAAAACTATCGATAGCAGTCGATAGTTCTTAACCGATAGCATCGGCCTATCGATAGTGCTAACTATCGACTATCGCCCAACTCTAGATGTCAGCTGCAAAATAAAAATATTAAAAACACAATAAAAGGAAAAGTATGCGTTGTATCCATTCCAATTATTTTTTATTATAACATATATATATTTATATATACACACATCTATAATGCGTTTTATACACTTCGTTGAACAGAAACAGGTATACTCAATTTATTTCGTAACGTCCTGTACTACGTCACTTAGATTAGATGACTCACTAGTTACGTCACTCTCTATTCGATACATCGATATCAGATACTTCGAGCTCTGCTTTAGATCAGTAAGAGATCATTCAAGGAGTCTTAGAGTGCTGGTCTGTTTAGTATTGAGATTTTCGATAGGCAGAAAACTCGGAAAGATTAATTAGTAACGCCAGTTAATTGGGCGGTTGCCAGCATTTAAAGATCCCCTGTAATTAGAGAGGTTGATGGAACCTAATGATCGTAACCGTTTAGCGATACTCCACAACCTTCAACCTTTCTAGTTTAATTTAATTTAACACTGGAATGCGGTATTAGAAAGTTAATTCGTCTTCCTGAATATAGATGTAGAAACTGTTATATTCTATATTTAGAGGTTTAATTTCTTTAGTTTTTTTTTTATTTATTTTTATTGAAAATATAAATAAGGCAGATTGTAATATAGGTACCCTTTCAGAAGCGGTGCTCCAGCCCTCTCACGCGCCCAGAATTCCTTTTATCGATTCTAACCTTCTTCCGATTTTTTTCGATGTTATATTCGCTACTTTTCGAGGGAAAGGTTATACCCCTTAATTTACGGAGAAACTCTTCTTTTTACTTTTTGATATTAAAATAAAAAATATAAAACACTAAATCAATGTTGAGTTAATATTATATTAATTCAGAACTAATATAATACTAGATAACAAGGAATGTTAAACTCTGACAAACTTTCTAGAGTTAGGGAAATGGAAGTAACAAATTATGAATATATAAAACACAGAATCCTTGTTGAAAGTTATGATGTTAATTTCTAATATATTTTCTGAACGGGAGTATAAATAAAAATATATAAAACTTATGATATACTTTCTTACATTTATTTTTAGATCGATGTGTTTTATTGAATTAATAATACAATCTGTCACTCTTTAGGGCAATAATTAATATGGACAACGAAGAATCCATTCACAAGATATGTAAACTGAAAATTTCTCACTCAAATTGATATAACAAATATAAATATATAAAACACCAAATCTATACAGAAACTCATCTCGTTAACTTTTGTTTCACCTTTTTAAATTTATGAAGACTAAATTTCAAAATACACACTAAACAATACAATCAAAGTTGAAAATGTAGAAGTGAATGTTTACATGTGAGGTTATAGGAAAGAGCTATCGATAAATGTAAACTCGAAGTGAAGCGTAAGGATCGAACTGGTCGGATACCTCTGAAAGGATACCGTAATATATACTGAAGCTTATTTAACACATAAATAGAAACTACAAAAATTAAATCAAAACTAGTAAAGGCACAGATCTAGGTCTCGAAATAAATGTTGCACGATATAAGCATATCTACGGTTATAAAATAAAATTAAATAACACATATTTTTATGTACAAATATAAACATACATAATATATTACAAATAAATTTCTCAATTATGGTACGCATGATGGTATAAAAGGATCACTACTATTTATCTATTGTAGGTACCGGAGATGTTAAATGTTACGTTCATCTTTTCATAACATAACCTATTTACTAAAAAAGGAGATAACTTCAGGGATGTTAATATCAGGGGGAGGGGGGAATGCAAGTGAATACCTCGGGAAAGTTTCTTAAGTACCAATGCTCAATGATGTTTCGTGGGAATGGAATTCCTGATGAAACAGGAACAATTTTTTGGAGGAAAATAGACAGAAAAAAAATTAGTAACCCAGTTCGCGTCTTGGGTACACGGACATAAAAATTAATAATATACATAGTTATTGTTTATTATACATGCGAAATTTAGCTTTTTACGATGAAAGAAGCGAAACCTCTGAATGTCTCCGATAAAAACAAAACAACAACATTAATTTGAATACATAGTTAAAAGATAAAGTGCGCTGGAAGTTACACAATAAGAAATCGCTAGCACCAAATATAATTGTAATAAAAACATTAAATAATAATTACGTTAAAGTATTATAGATATAAAATGGACAAGTAAAGTTTAAGGCTGAAAAGAATATGGCCTTGTGACCTTCTTACGCAGAACAGTTACTGGGTTGCTGCCAATGGGCAGTTTCACCACAAATCATACTTTGATTCATCATACTTAGTTTTTGTATTAATACTAATCACTTAAATCAAAATTAATGCAAACCCGTGTCTACACGAAAGATAAATGAAAACATTAAAAGGATTACCTAAAAAAAAAAAAAATTAATAATATTTTCAGTGGAATAAAAAATTTTAGTGATTATCGATTACAAAATCTTCTTAATTATTTATTAACATTAGATTAAACTTTATATTAGGTAATAAAAATAGATAGCGTTTTTGAGGGAGGTAAAAATCATTGCTTTACATATAATGTCTTTATATATACGTGGGAAATATATAGAACATTTCTTAATTGATCTCTAATTGTTTTGAAATGCTGATCCTGCCACTTCGAAAGATAGAAGTATTTCAAAAAATTAAAAATTTTGTTTCGTTGCTAAGATAAGTTGTTGTTATTTAGTTAATTTTTTTTTTTTTTAATCAAATCTATTTTATTCACTAATACTTATTTCTCTAGAGTTAAGAGGATGGTAAAATGTTGCCAAAAAAAAGTTTAAAATATATGTGAGCAATGACTTAATTGCTGAGGTAAAATTTAATTTAGATTTATAATAATGTCGTTAATGTATTATTAATTTTAACCTAAATATGAAAAAGATTCTCGAAACGTCTCTTTATGTATAATAAGTAAATAATAAACGACACCGTTACAAATAAATAAATTTCTTTTTTAATAATTTTTTTTTTTTATTGAAATCTACAACTGTACAAAATATAAACATCAATTAAATGTGTTGATAGTGATTACAATTACATGTCAAAAATTGAAAAGAACTACTTATCAGTAGCACTTCAATAAAAATTCTACACTACAAGGTCTCTAAGCCATCTTCTTTTTTAGACGCCTCGGAGGATTATCGGGAATCGAGTGAGAAGCAAGCTGAGAGACTAGTGGATTAGAGTGGTTATAAAGTTTACTATGAAAAGATAGGTATCTGGTTTGAGCTAAATCAGCAACGTATGGGATATTAAGATCTTCATGGACAAGTTTATTTGTAACAAAGTAAGGAGCATTAAGAATTTTTAAAATAAATTTACAATTATAATTAATTTCATGAAATTGTTATTTTATTTTTGGTAGTTAAATAAAAGATTTCGGGTGTCAAAAACGGGAATAAAACAATAGCTTATAGATGATAATTTTTTGTTCAGTATAAATCAGGATAGATTTGTCATAGCTTTTAGCCGATTTCGGTCAAGCAAATTTTGTAATTAGTATTGCTTGAATTTAGTAATTTTAAATATCAGGGAATTCTTTTATACGGCTCAGAATTGTATTAATAACTGGATTAATTAATTACATATTTCGATAAAATAGTTTATTGATTCATATATTTTAAAGAGTTCATAATTTAAGATAATGTTGGTTTTAGTCTTAAGCGGTATTAAATGCGCAACGCAGTGATGTGTTTTGAGAGAGTTAAAATCAATTAAAGAGAAGAGATTGAGTTATGCAAATCATGTCATAAAATGAATTGAACATGATTCATTTTTTTTTTTTTTTTTTTTTTAATATTATTACTGAATTTCATTGAGGAGAAAGCGCCATATTACCGCAGTAGGGCTTGATTCTTAAACAGAAAGTTAAAATGGGCGAAGGCTGAAGAACGGTTACTGACTAGCAGACATGTGAGATGGTGGGGGCTTGTGAGTGACCTTAGCTGATCCCCTTTTACTTCAAAATTGCACGCTTCGACTCTAACTAGTGTGTTATATATGGCCGAATTATCATTGCGTTTCAAAATGATGACACTTTAAATAAATTCGCATTAAGAACTTTCAGGTGACTTATTCATGGAATTTTTGATGCAGAAGAAAACACAGTTAGTACTCACTAAGAGGAGATAATGAAATATATTTTATACTATGGCAATTGTCCCTTAAGAATAATTAGAAAGAACAATACAATAGCGGCTAAGCTGCCGTATATAAAATTAGGCAATACTAATAGTGATGTGGGGAATATTCGCAGTGGGAGGGAACTTATAGAATGGGAATGCTGCCGGGAATTTTTCTTTGGCCCGGGAAGATTCCCGAAAAATTTGGAATTTATGAAACTTTTTAGATTTTGAATGTTTTAACACCTACTAACAGTTAAAGAACCTTAAAACTAGGTTAACTAACAAGAGGACGTTTTGAGTTGTAACTCACAGATTTGAATGCCGATTTTTGTGTTGGTAGTAGGGACCTATATTAGTTCAAAACTAGAGTTATAGCCGCCAATGAACATTAGGAGCCGAGAAAAAAAAAATATGAAAATCACGTTTTATTTTTTTTCTCAGCTCTCAGTCAAGATAGAGAAATAATTCTTCCACGTTTAATTGAATTATGCATGCTAGTTGAAATAAAAATACTCAAGATACTATCTGGCTTTAGGGTGCTCAAAAATTCCAAAAAAATGACAAAATTCCAAAGAAATCCGTTGTAAATCAGTGGACATTTTATTTAATGAACAACTGACCTCAAATCTCTCATTCACATCAGTTTTTGTCCACTAAAATCTGGAGTAAACCTAATGTTACATACATGAATAAAAAGCGGAATGTATGCTGATTTTAGTGATTCTGTTACTATTGTAATCGGTTGAACACAGTAGTTGTTATAGCCGTTAGAATGTGTTGATGAAACCTCAACTTCCTCGAAAGGGGTAAAAAATCAATATTTTTTGGTTTTGATAAAATTTCATACATAAGAGTTTTATGGTGTGTTAAATCGAGATTTGAGGTCAGTTATTCATTTAAAAAAATGTCCACTGATTAACAGCGGATTTCCTTGGAATTTTGTCATTTTTTTGGAGTTTTTGAGCACGCTAAAGCCAGATATCTTGAGCATGACTAAAGTATTTTTATATCAATCAAATAACATAAACGTGAAAGAATCTGCAATTAAACGTGAAAGAAGCGGCCAGAGTTGGGCAAAATTTAATTGAAATATATCATCTTACGACTGAGAGGCTGGGATTACATTCCATGATATATGCAATTACGGCTTCAAATGTAATTCTCATTAGCGGCCGGAATATTTCAGTTTTATTTCTAAATTGAGAACCTCCACCAATTTATAGTTTTATTGGGGTTTTAACAGTAGATTTTTTTTCTAAATTGTCAACGGTTTGACGGCATTGAACTATCGCCATCTTTTTCTTAGAGAGAGGAGGGGGGGGGTGGGGGGGGGGGGGCTATATTTCTAAATTGAGAACGTCTGGTCCGATCTTAATGAAATTTGATAATTATGTTTCTTACTTATTAGCGTATATTTGGGGTTTTAACAGTTTTACTAATTAGGGGGGGGGGGGGGGGGGGGGGGGGGGGCTATTTCTAAATTGAGGACGGCTGGTCCGATCTTAATGAAATTTAATAGTTATGTTTCTTTCGTACTTATTAGCGTATATTTGGGGTTTTAACAGTTTTACTAATTAGTGGGGGTAGGGGGGGGGGGGTTTTACTAATAGGGGGGGGGTGGGGGGGGGGCTAAATTTCTAAATTGAGAACGGCTGGTCCGATCTTAATGAAATTTAATAGTTATGTTTCTTTTGTATTTATTAGCGTATATTTGGGGTTTTAACAGTTTTACTAATTAGGGGGGGGGGGGGGGGGGGGGGGGGGGGTCCGGGGGGGCTAGGGGGGGGTTTTACTAAGTTTCTAAATTGAGAACGGCTGGTCCGATCTTAATGAAATTTAATAGTTATGTTTCTTTTGTACTTATTAGCGTATATTTGGGGGTTTTAACAGTTTTTACTAATTAGTGGGGGGTAGGGGGGGGGGGGGCTAAATTTCTAAATTGAGAACGGCTGGTCCGATCTTAATGAAATTTTCTAATAGTTCCGATTTATTTCAATCTTTCTTTTGTACTTATAATTAGCGTATATTTGGGGTTTTAACTGTTTTACTACTAATTAGTGGGGGGGTAGGGGGGGGGGGGGGCTAAATTTCTAAATTGAGAACGGCTGGTCCGATCTTAATGAAATTTAATAGTTAATTATTTATATAATTTAGTTTCTTTGGTCTCGTACTTATTAGCGTATATTTGGGGTTTTAACAGTTTTACTAATTAGTGGGGGGCGGATTTCCTTGGAATTTTGTCATTTTTTTGGAGTTTTTGAGCACGCTAAAGCCAGATATCTTGAGCATGACTAAAGTATTTTTATATCAAATAACATACATAACTGCAATTAAACGTGAAAGAATCATTTCTCATCTTGACTGAGAGCTGAGAAATTACGGGTTCAAATGCTGCATTATTAGCGGCTATAACTCCAGTTTTGCACGATTATATGTCCTAGCTACACACAAAAAAATCGTTATTCACATCTGTAAGTTACAACTCAAAACTCCCCCTTGTAAGTAAATTCATACATTTAAATCCAAGAACAATCATCCCATGCATTAATTTCCGGTATAAACAATATCTTGGAAATTTAAAGAACTAAAGGAATTCGATTCCTAAACCATTATTAAAAACGCAAGTATTTAAAAACTAAACATGTTTCAACAAGAAATTTCGCCCTTGGTGCTCATTTTCAAACATCCTAGGTCTAAAATATTCAAAAACTATTTATTTTTATAAATTCCCAGTTTCTTTATGTTTTTTCAACTTTACAACTTGTAATTGTTATACTAAACTGTCAATATTACCACACTATTTAGTACATTAAAGTTTTAATAAACAGGAGAGGAATTAAAGCTTAATATAATATTCACTCAATCTTTTGATCTTTAAAACATTGAAAAAAAAAAAAAAATGTGTTTAGGTTAGGTCCAGATTCAAAAAAACTAAACCTACTAAAAGTGGCAGTGACAAGGGGACCTAGAAAAATGTTTACATTCTAGTTATTTTTCTTATGTTTTGATTCAATCAATAATAATACTTTTTAAACATATAAAAGTGTTTGTGTTTTATTATATCGCACAATTACCACATTGACCTATCAATTTGAGCGAATTCACTTTTAAAATTATAAGCTCCCGGGAATTTTATTTAATTATAATTTTATTTTAAAATATATTTCAGTTTTTGAGTTTGATTTAACCAAATAATTACTGCTTTTACCTATTGATTTATTGTATTTTGAGCTATCTTGCTAATTAATCATAAATTCCCGGAAATTTATGTATTTCGGGAATATTGCCGGCAATATTCCCTGGGATTATTTCCTCGATTATAAATTCCCGGGAATTTTACATCAATAAATACTAATCATGAAAACAATATTAAAATTAAATGATGATATAAAAATAGATATTACTTAATTAAACGCTCTAAATAATAAATGAAAAACAAAACAAATCTGAAGTTAAAAAAAATCAGAATAAGATAAGAAAACAAAAAGAAGAAAAATAAAAAGGAAAATAACCAGGACTAAAATATATCTTATCTGGTGAAAATAAATGTGATCTAGGATAATAATATAAGTTACGAGAAAATAAATACAAAAAAAAAGTTAAAATTATATTGTGAATATTCAGATTTCATTTGATAAATATTTTCTTCTTCTATATAATTGATTGGATACCTAACAGCTGAAAGAAGAGTCACAAATTAAAGATGTTGAGAGTGGATGAATAGCGTAGGTTGGATGGGAGGGAGTTCCAGATATTAGATACTCTGACAATTCAAGAGCGTTTGAATGATGCTGTGTTGAAGGGAGTTAGGTAAAGGTCAGAAGGACGGGATCTGGTTTTGCGGGAACTCACTGATGACTTAAGCGTTAATGCATTGACGGTGTACAGAGGTGACAGAGGAAAGAGATTAGTAAATGAACGAATCAAGGAAGTATTGTCGTCGGAAGAAGGGAAATTTAAATTTGGTGTGGTGGTAAGAAATAATGAGTGACGGTTTCCAGAATTTGCGTTAATGTATCGCACAAGAATAAAACGACAAGAAACTGCCCATCGTTACAGACTTCTTCAACATTTACTAGACAAACGTTCAAAGCTCCCAATAAATTACAAGAGACTCATTCACATGACAGTTATTAGACCTATATGGACGTACGGAGGTGAGCTTTGGGGCTCCACTAAACCATCCAATTTATCTTCTAATCAATCCTTACAATCCAAAATCCTTTGAAAAATCCTCAATGCGCCTTACTTTATGACCAATAAACTAAAGTGATCCATAAAGACCTTAATGTTCCTTACGTTGCTGATTTAGCCCACACCAGATACCTATCCTTTCATAGTAAGATCCATAACCACTCAAATCCGTTAGTTTCTCAACTTGCTTCCTATTCCATTCCTGATAATCCTCCGAGGCGTCTGAAACGAAGATGGCCTAGAGACCTTCTAGTGTAGAATTTTTAATAAAGTGCTACTGATCAGTAGTTCTTTTGAAGTTTTGTCAAGTTACTGTAATAGTTAACAGCACATTTACTTGATGTATAAATTTTGAACAGTTGTAAATTTCAATAAATTATTATAAAAAGAAAACAAAAATTATATTTACTTATACTTATGTCCCTTGAGTTAAAAGGATAGTAAAATTTTGCCAAAAAAAAAGTTTAAAATATATTTGAGTAATGACTAAATTGTTGAAGTAAAATTTAATTTAGATTTATAATAATATCGTTAATATATCATTAATTTTAACCTATATATGAGAAACATTCTCGAAACGTCTGCTTATGTATAATAAACGACACCGTTACAAATATAATCTTTTTTTACAGGTTTTCATATTTTTTTTTTAATATTTTTTTTTTTTTATTGGAATCTACAACTGTACAAAATATATATATAAATACATATATCAAGTAAATGTGTTGATAGTGACTACAATAGCATGTCAAAACTTGAAAAGAACTACTAAAAAAAAATGTGAGGATGTGCCATTTTTTCAATATAAATTTCCTCTAATTTACATATTGCATAATTGTACAGTTGTAATTATCAATAAAAAATAAAAATAACCATACTCACTGTATTTTATTATATTATTTTAAGGGAACCTAGTTCCAGAATAAAGTTTTATTCTATTCTATTCTATTTGTCAATATATAAGAAATAATTTAAAATAAAGTTTTAGTAACTAAAGTAAAGTAATTATCACAAAAAAAAAAATAAATAAAAAATAAATAATAAATCACCGATTGAAGTATGGAACTTTAAATGATCTTTTTTTTTTAAAGTTTCATGATTTTTGATTTTGAAAGATATTTTTGAAATATATGAAAAAGATATTTAAAAAAAAAAGTAAAACATTAAAATTATTATTAAAGAAAAAAAAAAGAAGTAGATAGATATATAATTCAATTATAGTATTATAGTATAGGTTTAAATACATATATATATATATATATATATATATATATATATATATATATATAGAGAGAGAGAGAGAGAGAGAGAGAGAGAGAGAGATTAAGATAAATTACATAAAATAAATAAACTACATTTATAATAAAATAAAATAAATTATTATATTATATTATAAAATAACAACATAGGCACATGTCTGGACGCACATCCATCTTACATGGCGCAATTAGTAATAAGAAAGAATTTATAAACAAATGTAAGAAAGCAAAACGTTTAAACAAAGAGATAAAACAGTTGGAAAAACTAAAAAAAAAAAAAAAAAAAAAAAAAAAAACCTACACAACAAATGAATGGTACTAGTGCGAATAATAATTAATAATTGTTAAATTATGATCCAAGCCTAATTAATAAAAATACTAATGTACAATTTATATAATAATACAAACAAAATGAAAATAAAAAAGATTTTAATAATAATCAATCGAGCATATGAGCATAAATTCCCATTTAAAATTATTTAAATTAATTAATTAAATTTAAATTAAACTGCTGTAAATATTAATATTTTTTCCTAATTTAAAATAATTACAATAGAATATACAATTAATCATTTATAAGATTACCATGAAATAATATCATTTTTTAAACTATTATCTGTTTTAATTTAATTATAATGGTATATACAAAAAAAAACATAAATTGATACGAGTAAATTTAATATCACGAGTCCATGTCAACGTGTCAGTTTATAGTTTAATTAATATTTCAATGGGACAAAAAAAAATATAAATAAATATAGACCAAGGATTTTAATATAAGCTAAATTTAATTAAAAATTGTTGCATAAACGAACGGTAGCACATAAAACTCTACAGGGTTTAGGAGGGACATATAAAGCACCAACCAACAGAAACCCCCAATATAAAAGGCTTTAAAGGCACCTCATAACAATCCCGTAGAGAATGGAAAGAAGATAAAAGAGAGAGAGAGAGAAAAAAAAGAAAATAAATAAGGGAAGTAAAATGAAAACCTTATTCAATAGAAAATATTACTACGGATACTTTCCGAAACATGGGTTACAATTTAATTTGGGAACTTTAATAAAATTCGTAATACGAAGCTAAAGTAATCGTTAAAAAAAAAATATATGGTTATATACGCCTTCATAGTTGATAATATCGGGATGGCAAATAAGTCCTTTTGGTTTTTTTGTTTATTTTTGTATCATTATGATCCATTTCTTATCTGATGAATTAATCCCTAATGTGGATTGTTTACTTTGTTTGTAATATGTCAACAAACATTTCCGCAAATTCTTCTTCACATTAGCTTAGCATTGTGGTTACTATTGCACTGTGAACATTGAAAAAAATATCAATTATCGGCATATTTGGCTGTATTATTTTAAAAAAGGTAACCGTAAAAAAAAAAAAAAAAAAAAAAAAAATGCAGTGTTTATGGGGATGATTCCTTAACCGAACTTGCCTATCAAATTTGGTTTGCCAAATTTTGTTCGGGAAATTTTGACATCAATAACGCTCCACAGTCTGGTCGTTCGCAAGAAATTGAATCGTGCTATTGCCATCAGGTCAAACAGTTGATTCAAGTCTGTACTGTTCGCAATTTACAAAGTTGGATTGATCGTTTCTAATAAAAGCGCCCAGAACTAGCAAATCGAAAGGGTTGTTTTCCACCCAGATAACGCAATGCCCTACACCTTGTTGGTCACTCGCAATAAATTATTAATCTTTGGATGGGACCATCTGCCCCATCCTCCGTATTCACCAAACCTTCAAGTGACTACCACTTATTCCGGGCTCTGCAGAAATCTATGAATGGAAAGCAATTCCAAAACGAACAGGACATCAAAAACCACTTGGATCAGTTTTTTGGCGATTGAACCTAGACGTTATTTGAACGTGGCATTATGTAATTGGTCGAAAGATTGGAACAATTTATACAAAATAATGGTGAATATATTTTAGATTAAAATGGATTTTAAATTGACATGGTTCTTGCACCAAACTGTCTTATTTTAGAGTGCAGATTGAAGGAAAAATACTGCCGATTCATATATTATGGTTAAGGTTAATTAAATTATAAATGAGATATTAGATCTTCAAGAAACCTACCATAAATTATTATAAATAAATTATAATTTTTTTTTTTAATAGACGTCAGATTCCTATTCAGCATTATTTAGAATCCTTAAATACGAAATTTCATTTTAAAAAAAAATTAGTAACCTTCCGAATTCGGCTGACCAAATGGTAATTTTTTTTTTATATTGACAAAAACATAAATTACGTTTGGACGGTTAAACGCTTCAATTTTTATATTTTTACCCAAAAAATAGGGTGGTAGTACGTTTGAAATGTTTTTGGTTTCATCTTCTTATCTGGTTTCTAAGTTACCAATCAAAATAGATTTCGGATTTAACAACTTTTCAAATAGGTTTTTGTTCATCTCATTTTGTATTTATTTACATCAAAACACAGCTGAGCCCTTTCCCATGATACCAATCGAGTTGTGTAACAAAGTAATGGCGATTGGAA
This sequence comes from Euschistus heros, assembly GCA_003667255.2. Taxonomy (NCBI): domain Eukaryota; kingdom Metazoa; phylum Arthropoda; class Insecta; order Hemiptera; family Pentatomidae; genus Euschistus; species Euschistus heros. Next base: position 909,733 of record RCWM02000050.1, on the reverse strand, counting down.
GAAAAGTTACCAATAATCGGATTAAAAATTTCAACCCTCTTAAAGAGGGTGAATAAATGATATTTTTTATTTTTATTGAAAAAAATCGATGAAGATAATTTGCTTTGCTTTAAGATTTAGTAATTTTTATTGAATTAGATTAACCTCAACCAAAAATTTGAAGCCGCTGTATTTTCCCTTAAAAATAAAATACTTTGGTGTAAGAATCATGTTTATTTCATCCTTTAAACTCGAGATATTAAATAAATAAATTTAATGCTATTTAATTTATTTTTCTAGGCTTCTAGGGCCTATTAGTCGGAACAGGAAAATGCGTCTCTAATATGTTTTGACCAGGAATCTCCCAAAACCATTGCCAATAAGATCCATTAGAGACTGAGTGTGCCCTCTCCTTGTCAGTCTATTTCATTTTGCCTCCTTTAGGAGAGTATAAACATGTTTTATTTCTTTGATCATTGTTTTTTAAATTTAATATCCGCAAACTGTGTAGCAGAGTGCTGGTAATTTTTTGTATTATTATGATTGTTTTTAAGACTAATGATTAATGTTTAATTCGGAACTACGATTACATAAAAATCCAATAGAAGTGGAAATAATTCATCATTGTATTGATTTTTAATTCACCATCATGCGTGCTTAAAGCGATTCAAAAATTTATTGATTATTCTATATAATTATAAGTATTTTAACTAATATTTATCTGCAACATCATATTCCTAAATAACATTATTTTTGTTGTTAAAAGGTTATTTGTAATATGAGCTATAAAGAGCGATTCTAATTATTTTACAGTGCTTTTTTAAAAGAATGTAATTAAAGTTTTTTAAGTTGTAATTACTTCATTTAAGTTAATGGGGTTTTTGACTTCTTCAACGTTTACTAGACAAACGCTCTAAGATTAGTTGCAAAAGACTCATTTACATGACAGTAATTAGACCTATTGGGACATGCAGAGTTGAAATCCGTGTCTCCACTGAATCATCGAATTGATCTCGTATCCAATCCTTGCGATCCGAAATCCTTCAAAAATCCTTAATGGTCCTTACTTTGTCACAAACAAAATTATCTATACAGGCCTTAAATTCACTAGTCTCTCAACTTGCTTCTAATTCTATTCCCAACAACCATCCGAGGTGTCTGAAAAGAAGATTGGCTCGGGACCTTCTTATATAGATCTTCTATTGAAGTGCTACTAGTGGGTAGTTGCTTCATAAGAAATTATTTTATTGAAAAAAGCAAAAAAATTTAATGAATCGCTACTTCTGCGAAAAGCAGTCTATGTTTTCTATAACTTTTTACTTCAGTCCTACCTTTATATCCCTTCTTTATATATATTAAGAAACATGATGGCATCCCAAGAATGATATTGCAACGCTCAATTTCTTCGGGGAACAATGAAAAGGCGGGAAGTATAAATGCGTAGGTTGTGCCCTACTTGGCTCTCAGACAGTCCCAGGCCCCAATCTAAGATCACCGGCCACATGCCCACTGTGGAAGTTATCTCTGTTCTTAGAATAATTTGATCGATGCACCCCCTCTGTGAAAATAACCTGCGCAATCAGGTCCATTGCTTCAACTCTGTTTACGCAAAATAATATTAAAGTATTCTTTATACGAAATAGCATTAAAATTTAAGAATAGCCACCACCCTACGACTTCAATTTAATTTATATATTACAACACTTAAAATACAAGAAAATTTTCGCCGTTTCCGACTACTTTAACATTTACTAGACAAGCGTTCAAATCCGTCGATTAATTAAAAAAGACTTATTTACATGACAGTAATTAGACCTATTCGGACTTAAGGAGTTGAGCTTTAGAGCTCCACTAAACCTTCTAATTCTTCTCGTATCCAATCCTTACAAGAATCCTAAATGCCCCATACTTTGTCACCAATAAACTTATCCATACAGATCTTGATTCCACATGTTGCTGATTTTGCCCACACCAGATATTCATCCTTTCATAGTAAGCTCCATAATCACTTAAATCCACTAGTTTCTCAACTTGCTTCCTACTTTATTCCCTATAATCCTCAGAGGCGTCTGAAAAGAATATGGCCTAGAAACCATCTTGCTGATTTGTTCCAGATCAGACACCTATCCTTTCATAGTAAACTTCATAACCAATCCACTAGTCTCTCAACACAAAGCACAGTTGTACCAGTGGACATTTTTAATTAAGAGAGAGAGGGAGGAGGAAAATTGAATTGTTAGATTGGTAGTGCTGCAAACATCTCCCTGCAGTTGCACTTGTGTTTTCAAGATTGTCAGATCAACAGTTTCGTATAAATTATTATTTTTAAGTTTTTTTCTTCCTAATCCTGACCAATCCAACCAGTGATATTAATTTTTTTTTAGACCTACACTTAGAATTTTTCTAGGAAGTAATATCTTAGTGGGTTGTCCGATAAATATATCATTTCATATCAGTTATTACTTACAGGTTTTGTAAAACAGTGCTTTCCGTACAACATGGCGTTAGTTGTACCTGTGGACTCCATTGCCAGCTGAACCTGTGGACAGATGGTTAAAGTGTCCACGGGTACAACAGATTCTTCTCTTAGTTTATTAATTCATTATTTCAATTATAAATATTAAGGAAAAGTTTGTAGGCATTTCACATGATATAAAATGCCTACATTTGGATACCTACTATTCGTATAACCTTTTTTTTTAAGAGGAGAAAACTCGCCACTCACTATTTATAACAAACTATTCAACTAGTGAAGATGGTGATTTAACAAATGTGATCTTGGCTGATCCATGAAGCGAAGATGTTAATTTTTTAAATCGAAGATGAAGAAATATATGTTGGTAGCTATGGTTTGTGTTGTAAAGCGTTTTATAGCTTTGATCAAAGAAAAAGTAGTTTTGTTCACGTTCAACATTTGCTACTTGAAGAAAATTTCATTAAATGATAGAAACCCTAAATTTACTCCTCCGGACATCGCTACTGATTATGAAATTGAAATAAGGGATATCAAATGTAAATTACCACTTTTACAACTGGCTCTGGGAGATTATGTAAACAATTACATTTTTCTACATCTTTTCATGGATACGATCTCTAATGATTCGATTTTTTCCATAAAAAAAAGTCAATGACACTCGTAGGTACATAAAAGATTTATTTTTGTTAGAAGGTTTAAAAGTGAGTTAAGTTTCTATTTATTTTCATACGCTAAATTTATTGTTGTCTCCTTTTTATTCGGCCTTTTATTTTAATAATCAAGTTGACTTTTCTTGTTTAAATATTCTATTTTGTTTAGTACAGTTTATAAAAAATTACTACTGATGTGTTTCTCTAAATATCATTTCAATTATAGTACAACCACTTGTGTCCGCAGGTACAAAGGGGGAAGAAACCTATAGACACTAATCAGTAAGTTACAAAACATTATTTTCTGTAAAAATAAAATTACTTTTCAAAATAAAGACACCAGGGTTCAATAGCCCCTTAAATTTCTTATCTAATGGTTTATTACAATAACCACTCAATAATAAACCACCGAAAATTAGAAAAATTTATAACTGAAAATTAAGGTACAGCACCATATATATATATATATATATATATTTTAATTTTTTTATTCAGGTTTGTACTATTATTGCGTACCAATAATACCCATCATTGCATTTCGCCACCTTTTTTTTTTTTTTTTTTTTAGTTCTCTTGTAGTCATTCATTTCTTTACATCCCATATCCGTGCTTTCTTGTACTTCCTCTATTCTTTCTAATTTCCTGTTTAATCCTAATTAAACGATACTACTGAAGCATTTTGGTTATAATACTGAATAAAATATATTTTTATTTCGTATTTAGTCTTATAAGAATGCCATGGATTTTTGGTATTCCGCAACTAAAAAGACTAATCCGACTTCCATAATTAGGACATGTCCCCAAAACTAGCATAAACGCAATTCCTAGGTGGTAAAACCGGAAACCCATTCTATGGCGATGGCTTCTACAGAAACGCCTAATGATGGATAAAGACCTTGCGTGATGTCTTGCTACAGAAATAAAGATAAATACTCACATATAATCAACCCATAGTAAATTTAAAAGTATATTTTGAATGAACACCAACGAAAACCATATGCGTTTTCCTTTTTTAAAGAAAATGTTAATAGGATTCATACCTCCTATCTTATTCAATATAATTACTAATCTATAGAGACAGTTATGTATATGCCAAAGAGATCGCATGTATCTCAGAACTTTAGAGAAACTGGCATGAAAACCTTTAAAAAACACTTTTTATATTACTTCCTTTGACAGGTTAAGGTCAAAATTAAATATGAAAGTAGTGTTTCAAGGAGGAATTTGAACTAAACAATAAATTCAGCGAACGAGAAGGTAGAAGGGCATCTGTCAGAGGATGCACTTGACTACGAAGAGACAGGCAAGACTAGTTTGATTGCAAAAAACTATTTAATAGTCACTGAACTTATTTGCATTTATGGTCGTATTATTTGATATTTTATTTGTTAATATATATATATTTTTTTTACATTAATTTTGTAAATATTTAACATAATAATAAATAAATCAAATCCCAGAAGACTTAGTACTTCTTATAGCTGTTATAGTCAAAAAATTCAAACAAATTGAAATACATTACAGGTATGCCACTAATTGATATTCACTATCTAAGTTTATTATTATCTAATTGTTATTTATCAATTTATATTGATAAACCATGTTTAACTACACTAATAGTTTACGATACGGTTGGACAATTCTAATTTATTTGAGCTATTATAATGGCCCAACAAATTCTAACTTAGTTTTAAACAACTTATATAAAAATAACATAACTTATATAAAAAGGCATAAATCAAAATATTATAATTCATAATGAAACAAAAATTAAATATATAATTACATCTTGAATAACCTGAAATAGTCTTGGTTATTTTTAGAAACATAAATAATTTAAATATAATATGACTACGTAGTTTAGCGAGTAAGGAAATGTTTACTTTTTTTTATTTTTTTTATTTATTTATTTATTTATTTATTTATTTATTTTTTTATTTATTTATTTATTTTTTTTATTTATTTATTTTTTTTTTTATTTATTTATTTATTTTTTTTATTTATTTATTTATTTTTTTTTTATTTTTTTTTTTTTTGGTATAAAATCTGATTTTCATCTTTGCCTATCCAAAAAACTGGATTGATACAAAAAAAAAAAAAAAAAAAAATTTTTTTTTCCGAAAAAATAAACACATAAGAAAGTAAACTACTATTTATTTCTTTATGAATCCTGTAATAGGAATTCAATTGTTTTATGATTTAAAAAAAAATACATTTTTTATTTTTCAAATAATTGATTTATTATTTAAATTTGCTATATTTCAAATGGAAACAGAGAGCTAAAAAATTAGCATATTTCGAAATATTGTGAATGCACATTTTTTTTCGGAACGCTTTACTTCATCAAGGTGGCTAAGATGAAATTGAGACTCAGCGCCCCAAAAAACATGAATATCAAATTCACCGTTCTACTAATATTATTGCACAGTAACTTTCAGTTGTTCATAAAAATTATTTTATTTATTCTCTATACAATGTTTTATTTTATTTACTTTTTTAAAAATAATTTAGCAATTAATCCTTGTAAAAATTGTGGCGTTTATACATTTTTACGAATTTTCCGGCTTTTGCTATCGGTTTCAAAAGGAAAATAATAAGGAAACAACAGTACATATCAGATATACATCACACACGCAATAATAGTACAAAAGGAAGACATGGTTTTTTAATGTTTTTTTTCCGCCATTGAACCACTGTTGTCCAGTTAATTGACAACATTCTTCAAAAGGTTTTAACGCAATAATTTGATATTTCTGAAATTTTTTATTACATATACATAGGTGTAAAAACGGTAATAAAAGAGCTAAGCCTAAAAACAAACGAGACAAATATTAAAAGAACTGATAAAGGCTCTGAAAAAGAAATATCAGCTTGGGAAATAAGAATAACAAGAAAAATAGAAGATACTAGAAAACGACTTGGAATTTTAACGAATTGCCTAAATGATCCTAGTCATGCGTCAAAGAAGCTGAAGGTAAAAATCGATGAGATAATAGTTCCTTATATTGGGCCTGTTCAAAAAGATGAATTGCAACAAGAACTAAGCATATTTATGGACAAGCAGAAGCAAAGATTAGCTGCATTAAGCATGCCGTTTAAAAAAGTTACAATGGGTCTATAAAAAGAAAGAATCAAAACAAGTTATTTAAAGTGAAAAAAGCATTTTATAGACCACTAGAAATGAAAATTCTAAGACAGGTACTACTAAAAGCTGAAAATATGGTTGAATTTTGGAAAGCTATATGGGAAAAGCTACAAATCCTAACCATAAGGCCTTTAGGATTATTGAAGTTTATAAGAAAATGGATAACATACCCAGTATGGTACCTACACTTTTCTCAAGGCATTACTTATTTACTGCCAAAGAATAATAATACCAATCCAGATCATAAGGACTTTAGATCCATCACCTGCTGCAATGGAGTTTACAAGCTTCTGGCTCGGATAATATACAATAAGATCGTGGAACAAATTAACAAAAATAATCTCATGGCCGAACAGCAACTTGGAAACAATTCCAATACAAAAGGCTGCAAGGGACTCCTAGTTCTTGACTCGTTCATAGCAGCACAAGCAGTAAAAAAAAAAAAAAAAGAGAAATATTTATATGCCTACCAAAAAGCATATGATTCTGTTCCACATAGTTGGCTTATGGAAACGCTCCGGATTTATAAAATTAATAATGCTCTCATTGCCTGACTGATAAATAACTGGAGCGTTATTCTAAGTATAAAGTAATCCACTGGGAGTATCCTCGAAGGCCCAGTAAACATAAAAAGAGGAATATATCAAGGAGACTCTTAGCGTCCAATATGGTTCTCTTTAGCACTCAATCCTCTATTGAATCCTTTAAATGTAAAAACTGGACCAGTCATCTCCCACAGTTTCTATATGGATGATTTGAAATTGTATGCCACAAATGAGCGAGACATGAAAACCTTACTGGAATTGGTTGTAGGATTCAGCTACTTTGAAAGCTGTGCGTGGCGAACTAATAGAAAGTGAAGGAATAGAACTATCTAATAATACTAATATAAACAATTTATCTGAAGGCGACGAAAGATTTGGGTCTAATATAGCTTCTGAAGTTAAAAAAAAAAAAAAAAAAAATCGATTCCTACTAATGTTTACAGGAGACGAATTTGTGGAGAAAATATCTCAGAAAAATGCCGCCTAGCATAGGAATCCAACATCAAGAACTTGGAAAGATGTTTGGAATGCTAAAAGAAGTGGTTCCTTATTATAGGCCCATCAGAATAATGACGTCAGGGAGGTATAAATTATATTGGGACGAACAAATAATAACAGACCATAAAGTTCTCCACAACAAACCTGATATCTTAGTAATGGATCCCCCCAAAAAAAGGAAGCAACGATATTTGAGGTTGCAATACCAGTAGATGACAACATACAAAAGACCATCTCCACGAAAATATGCAGGTACCAAGATTTCTATCCTGCCAGTAGTTAGTTATATCATGTAATGGCCTTATACCTCAAACGACAGTGCAATCCTTCAAAGATGGAAGAATTTCATTAAAAAAAATTAGAGGATGCACAGATGGCAGTCTCACTTGACACGACTTCAATTATAATAAAAACACTGAATATAGAAACTTTTGGTTGGTACCAAACCCCCTAACGTTTACATCACCACTCTCTTTGTTTCAATAAAATAATAATAATAAATTAATCACATTTTAGTAAATACAAGTAAACAGATATTTCAATGTACATTGCACATAAAATTTTATCATTACAACATATGAGTCATATGATTTCAAGATAAGACATAAATAGAAAAAAATGTATTAGAAAATAAATGAAAAACGGGAAATATTCTTTGGAAAAGCTGAAAGAGAACTTAAAAAAAAAAAAAAAATAACAGATTAAGTTTAGAAATAATCCAATATGACAATATTTTACACCCGTAAAAATAATGAAATTACAAAAAAAAAAAAAAAAAAATAAAAAAAAAAAAAAAAAAAAAAAAAATACAAATACTCATGGTATGTATGAATTCAATACATTCATACATTCACCTAAATTTTAGTTACACAGCTAACAGCATATTACACCTTTTCGTAATTTCCTTTATTTCTGAGAATCTTATAAAATACCAAATACACCAAAATTTCATGAGAATAGTTAAGCTGAGACAATTCAGGTCAGGGAGAGATAGGGATGTTGAAAGTCCATGGGAACGAATGTCAAATCCGAACACACGTAAGTTATGCATATCTCGGCAATTTTTTATTTCTCGTTATCTTATTCATTGACAAAAAAAAAAAAAAAAAAAAAAAGAAAAAAGAAAAAAAAAAGGAACAGAATTCTAAATCAATTAATTATTTTCAAAAAAATCTAAAATTTTCTTCGAAACACTTCATTATTCTACTTTTCAGCTTCTATCCTAGCGCTTTCGTTATTTTAATATTACTTCTGTTATAGAAGCATACTTTCGACATTTAATTTTAAAATTTACCGTAATATGTTTTACTTCATTAAGAGTTCTTTAATAAATAGATAGTAATCATTACTGGTAAGTTGGTACCAAAACTTTTCCATTTATGGTACATTCAGTGGAAATTGTTTTGAATGTAAACAATCGAAACTTCCGATATAATTACCATGTTCGATGCAATAGAATTATTTACAATGCAGCAAATTTTACTAAATCATGTTTACCGAAAATAATAGCTTCCAAAGGATATAGGTGATAACAACAAAAAAAATCACTTAAAAATGATACACCAAATAATTCTTGTTAATATAAGGTTACGTTTATTTATATACACTTTTTTTTTTTTTTATAAACTTAAAAAAGAAAAAGAATATCATATTAAGTCTATTTACCGAATATAATTAGTCATGTGTAAAAATCGGATAGTAAAATGAATGTGGTATCCACAAACATGTAAAATCAAAATTTTCTAGTAGTGAATTGAAAATAAAAAAAAGCTATATTTATAATTTACTATTAAAACAATATTAATTTTATTTTGTTTTATTTATTTAATTCAACTTTTTGTAAATGGTTCTCTAATTTTGGAATACCGTGTGTATTTAACATTGTAACAATGATTTGTTATTTATTGAATAAAATAAAATTAAGAAAATTGAAATACGATTTACAAAATCATGTAGTGTGATATATATTTGCATCTAGAATATAATCTGAGGATACCGTGCTGTAAGGAGGGAAATTTGGAAGTTTTAATTTCGAATGAGTACCGCTAGAAAAGAATGCGCGCCGGTAAAGCAGTGACTAGTTACTGAAAAGTAACTGTTAAAATGAGCGACACTTCAATTTAAGCAATATCTAAAAGGCATTGTAAATAACCGCAAGAATAGATTTTTTCTTTGATATAAATGTTCTTTTTCCATTTAAACCTTAATTTAATTTAGTTTTTTATTTATTTATTTATTTCTGTTTTTGTGTATATTTTTCTAATTTCACGCAAATTGTTTATTCCGTGGGTCGGAAAGAATCTTGGCTTGGTAACGTGTAGGATAACCGTCTTGCCTGCCCTAGTTGGAGTACATAAGAACGTTAAGTCCCAAATAAAAAAAAAATAAAAAAACTTGAAAAAAAAATTATAATGTATTGCTGTAACAAATGTCGTTAGTAGGAGGATCGTCCCTCAAGCTAAAAAATAAAATTTTAAAAAATAAGTTAAATATGTGACGATTCTAAATATCGATTCCTATGGAACGATCGATACCACTGGATTTGAAGATAGTAATGATTTTTAATTATGTATTTTTTATCCATATATTCTTCTCCTTAATGATAAACAATAAACTATACAGAAACAGATAGTATATTTTTTCATCTTTAGTAAAACAGCAGATAATTAAATAGTAAAATGCATCCTGGTAATAGAACTATTTCACTACACTTTTTTGTTACTAATAGGGGATTTAGCTATCCTAGAATAAAGATTTTTTTTTTCGAAGAAACAATAGAAATAACACTAAAACCTCAAATCCACAGAGTTTGGCAAAAAAGTTCATGTAGCATTTTAGTAATAAATGAAAAACCAGAACCGTTTAAACATTTAATCTCTTAAATATAAATTTGGGAAATAAATTGTTCTTTTCTACATTGTCTAAATTGTAATTACATTATATATTACCGACACAACACTAATTTTAACAGATATTTAAAGCAACACAAAAATTAAGTACTTACATCTGCTCCTGACGCCATTAGTCTTGCCCCTTGGTTCATGACATTCTTATTCCAAAAAAAATCACAAGTAGAATTATCATATTATATTATTACATAATAAAACAAACTATAACACAACTAAACTTCACCGAAAACCGCACAACGTTAGAAGAAGTGAACATCTCGAGATCTGAAATTAAACTGACCAAAGTGTTTTAACTGTAGGCTAAGAGGAATCAGGTGATTTAATTATAAATAAACGGATCTGATTGGCTGAGCCGCATTGTACTGTAATTTGTTTAATTTCGTTTGTCCCTTTCTTATTACTTTTTATACTGTCCGTATAAAAAACATAAGGCAGTTCCAGTTTTAGCCATATTCGACGTTCATTCAGAGACGTTTTAAGATGGCTGAAGATAAATATAATGTCATGTTTAAATAAAATATTTGACGTAAATAATGAAGAAAATAAAGTGAAATAACATTAATTTGTATATAACTGTGAATCAATTTCTCAACCATTTCAATTTTATATAATAATTTAACATATTTTAAAAATAATCTTATGTTTGTTCGAATAAAAGAAATCTAATCAATAACAATTCATTACTTTTAATAAATTAAATAAATACGAATTCTTCAGTGTAGAGATTCTAATTCTTATATCACTACACTCTTAAACTATCTTTTTTTGTTTTTACCTTTTAATTCACCTTTGTCTTCGTGCTACTAGTGAGTAGTTCTTTACATGTTGTTAACATGTCACTGTATCATTTTCCTTAAATTTACTTGTTGTATATAATGTATAAAGTTGTAAATTTAAATTAAATATAAATATAATTTTGTTTTAAATAAAAGCAATATGTAAATCATGAGGGAGTTCAGACTCATTTGTTGTGGCCATGTTATATATGAATCTGTTATATAATCTATTGAGATGATCATAAAGCAAGTGGAATATTCTGTATTTTGTTTGAACACCTAAAATGAAAATGAATAAATACAATATATAGAAAGCTATTTCATTGTAAATGTAGATATGTAATTAAATAAGAATGTTGGTAAAACTGTTTTGCATATTAAATAAATTTCTTCATTCTTGATATTCAAAACGAAAAATTATTAATAGGAATGTGTCAACTCCCTAAATTCATATTTCGGTTCTTGATTCCACATTTTATTGAGAAAAGTATCACTATAGAGAATCGTTGATCAAACTCGATTCATAGGAGCTGATCGATATCTTAGACGTTGGAGATAATTTTGTAATTATTACATATCGCAATAAATGCAGCCAGACAATAGCACCATTTTATTATATAAAATAAATTTTGATTCATCCAAACCGGATACGAACCATTGCCTCAGAGTTTAATAAAATTCTAAAATTCTTTACATCTTGTCGGGGATCGCGACGATTATTTTATAACTTTCGGCGATTTGAACTTCGAGTTTTTTTATTATCGAAGAGAAACTGTACTACTTTATGTATTTTCATCCCCAATCAATAAAAGTAAGATATAAGATCTGTTGTAACAATTTTTTTTTTTTAAAGGCAAATTAGTTTTTAAAAATCAAAATCTTTTGTTGTTTGTTCTTTTCTTTAAACATTTAAAACAATTAATTTGAATTGGCGAAACAGGGGTATGGAAATACCTTTAGGACAATAAGATGTCGACATATCCAACTTAGCTAGCTCCTATGTCAGAATGCTTTTTAATTATAATTTCTCTTTTGACATTTGATATATTGTTTCTCTGACATAATTGACATCCGCAGAGGGGTTATTTGTGCCGGCGGTACCTTTCAGCATTCGATGGTTCATTGATGTGATTCGAAGTATGTTCCTTCGATTGATACTAAGGTCTTTAGAGGGTCTTATTTTACAAATCAGCCATACATCGAAACAAGTGAGATCCTTCTACGATCAATTTGAATTTAATGACATGGTACTACCAGAAACGATGTGTTCTGTATTTCTTTTTTGTTTGTGTGAATTAAAAACTCTACACTAGAAGGTCTCTAGGCCATCTTCTTTTCAGACGCCTCGGAGGATTATCGGTAATAGAGTGGGAAGCAAGTTAAGAAACTAGTGGATTTGAGTGGTTATGGAGCTTACTATGAAAGGATAGGTATCTGGTTTGGATATTAGGATCTTTATGGATAAGATTATTTGTGACAAAGTAAGGAACGCTGAGGATTTTTCGAAGGATTTTGGATTGCAAGGATTAGATACGAGATGAATTGGATGGTTTAGCGGAGCCCCAAAGCTCAACTCCGTATGTCCATACAGGTCTAATAACTGTCATGTAAATGATTTTATTGTCGTTTTAGTATCGTATGTGGATTCCAAGTGAGACGTTTGTACAAATGGAGTCCTAGGTAGCGGATCTGTTCAACAGAGATTAGTGGAATATCATTAAAGGATACTGTAGGGCAGGATGCCATAGCTTTACGACGAAGGGTAAAGGTTATTTCATGGGATTTATTCTATATATTTAAAAATTATATTTTAAAATTTTAGGGAAAGATCTGCGAGAGTAGAATTTTGCATATACAAAATTGTGATTTTTAGACTAATAAATCGTTTAAATTAGGTATGTGTCGATTCTATACGGTGATTTTCGATATTCTAAAGTCTATTTCTTGGAACCGAACGATAATTTTGTGATGATAATTGTGAAACGAATTATTTTTATTTTTGTTTTTATATCATTAAAAAAAAATAAAAAAATAGTGGAACTAGACCAAAATGAAGAAAAATACCGTTGTCCCCAACTTTTTATTCCAATCCGTTGCAGATATATGATAATTCAAATATTAGTTTGGAGAAACCACGTTTTTGCCATATAAGCTGTAATACCTTCACTTTGCAAAACTATTTTTCAAATTCCGACCACATTTTCGAATTCAGCATTAAATTTTCTAAAAGACTAAAGAACATGTAACCTTGAATCATCTATTCCCATTTTACAATATACAGGGAAATTCATAATGTAAAAGCGAGAATGTTCTAACTACTGGGAAAAGTCAGGTACTGCTCTTTCTCGTTATTATGATACCTGAACTGACCCAATATTTATTTTTAATAAAAATTAATTTTTTTCTTTGGGTTTTTACTTCAACGGAGTTTTGTTAAAAATACAGATTTTCAATAAGCGTCCATTATAATATTTTATTTACCCAAGTACCCGATTTGAATGCCAAATGAAAACACCTTGTGTTTCCAGTTTAAATAACTACCACATACCATATTTGTAAGTTACCTATAGTTTTATTTATAACATCGGAAGTCAAAAAGTAATATTTTTAAGCTGAATTACACTAGTCAACGAAATATGAGGAGTTCATTAAAAATTTTATTTCAGATAAACTTAAATTAAAAAAAAAAATAATAATAACGGCTTGATAAAGTTGATTATAGAAAGTAGAAACAAAAAAAAAAAGTGGTTCTATTTATTTTTTTTTTTTTTTTTTTTTAGTTCAATAGTGTCACCTTATTATTTTGCATCCTATTCATCTATTGTTAAAGAATTATATAATACTAGCTGAAAGTACCATGCTCCGCTACGGTTTAATATCATTAGGATGAAGGACAACTTAGAATATTAAAAGTTAAGCTTAACGTTGATAATTATTATTATTTGAATAAACCTAAAGAATTCCATTCTTAGAATAATTTCAATAAGTAAATTTGACAATTTGCAAAAGTTAATTTTATATTATTTTGATAGTCCTCCAGTGAAGCTTCGAGGCAGCACTCTCATCTTACCCAGCTCTGATCCCATCAGCTTTTCTTATGGCATACTTTAAGTAAATATAGTCACAACTTCTCAACTTTTTAGATTTTTTCGAATAAAGTATAGTCTTTCTGTTTCTATTTTTGCGAACATATGAAGCATAAATTGGTTGAGGAGATTACGGAATTAAAATAAATAAGGTTCTTCACCTCCTCGCTCCACTAACATTTAGGCGTAAACATCAGATGCAGATACAGTTTTCTTAAGTGGTGCATTGGTGTTTGAGTCACGCTGAGAGATGTTAATATTGTACCCATCTTCTCCATAGAAGAACGTGAGACGATACTGAAGAGAATCATACACTTGATAGAACTCACTGATTCATATCGGTTTTTTGTCCCTACATCGAACTGGCCTTACATGTCATCACGAGAGAACATAAGTTTTTTAACCTCCACTTTAACATAAGTCTTTTAATAGCTTCTCGTCACGAAACAACTCAAACTTGTTAGGGTCCACCTCTGCAGCCACCATGAGTTCACAGAAAGTACCATATTATAAGGTTTCGACATCGATCGTATTTTTGTTTGTTTACAACTATAAGGAACCTAGTGTGCGGCTTAAACATCTAACCTATTTTTTAACTTAGGTTATCTCCAAATACCATATGACAATTAATCTTTTATTATTCACCCAATAAAAATTGTAATCGCATTTTTCGCGAATTAGCCGCGATCCAGGCCGATTTTTTAAAATTCCTTTCTTAGCGAGCACCTACGACCCTAGAGGAAGCTACATATCGAATTTCGTTCCAATCCGTTCGGTGGTTTCTGAGATTTCGTTTTAAATGAATGAGTGGTATTTGACAAATATATAGTAGATTGTTAAACTATCTATAGTGGACCCACACAACTTAACTCCATTTGCTGAACATCTTTATAAACAATTAGTGAATTATTAAAATTTAATTACAATTATAAATCCTCTATGCTCCTTACTTTGTGACCAATAAACTTATCCATAAAGATCTTAATGTTCCATATGTTGCTGATTTAGCCCACAACCGAATACCTATCATTTCATAGTAAGCTCCATAACCACTCAAATCCGTTAGTTTCTCAACTTGCTTCCCACTCCATTCCCGATAATCCTCCCAGGAGACTGGAAACGAAGATGGCCTAGAGACCTTCTATTGTAGAATTTTTAATAAAGTGCTACTGATGAGTAGTTCTTTCCAAGTTTTAACATGTTATTATAATCGTTGTCAATACATTTACTTGGTGTATAGTTTTTGTACAGTTTTAAATTTCAATAAATGTGTATATATATATATATATATATATATATATTAATTTTACTAATAAACTGAACCGGAATCATTAATTTGTCCATACCATTCGAAAACTAGTTACATTTAAAAGTTTTGTAATATTTGCAGTATTTTGGATTGCTTTTTCGAAACACGGTGAGCATTGAAGTATTATAAGAAATTGTAACATTCTAGATCAAACTGTTCTTAAGGTCCAAAATTTGTAAAATTCAAGGTTACATGCGCTTTGGTCTTTTAGAAAATGCAATGCTGAATTCGAAAAAGTGTTCAAAAGTTGAAAAATATTTGAGCGAAGTGGAGGTATTACAGCTTTTATGGCAAAAAACGTGGTTCCTTAAAAAAATATCTTTGAATTATCATCTGCAACGGATTGGAATAAAAAGATGAGATCAGCCGTTCAATAACGACTTAGTTATTAAAGATAAAATATATGGATTGGTTCCTAATCGACTTTTGTGATCGATTGTCGATACCGTCATCAGATACCGAATCGAAGCATCCTAGTTTATAATAACCGGTAAATAAAACTTTAGGCTCGCTGGTTCCTACATATGGTTCATCAATAAAAGTATAAGTTTAAAAAGAAACTTTTATTGGTCAACGTTTATATATAACAGTAAAACTTTTATTGATAAGAGTTGACGGTTTTATTCCTCCCCGGAACCGACATTATGATGTTATCACAGGATCTCAAGGGCCAATGTGCACTGAGAAACAATGTCGTATTCCACCTAACAATTTTTATTTTTAAACTCATTTGAGCATGAACTCGACATTTCTTGTTTATCATTTGTGCCCCCATCAGATTTACGGAGAACTTTAAAAGTCGACTCTGTCACAATTTAAGTTTTATGTCTACGGCCTGCAATGTGAGGCCATAAAACTTTTTATGCTCCGTGGAGATGGCATACCACTCGATCAGATACCGAGCTGCATCTTTGCGTTTAATTTATCTAATCCATTAATGGACTAAGGTTGGGATATAACCTGCCCCAGTTGGACGACCTAGTTGTTGCCAGACCTGGCGGCAAACTTTGTCCATAGCAGTGCATAAGACTTCCGTAATCTACCCCCCTTCCCGCAGATACGCTGATAGCGGCAAACCCAAATTTGCATATTCAGATACATAATAACTATGTTAATATGATTAGCTTGTTTATGCGCGAATGCCGATAATACCGGGATTACGTCCATTAGTAGCTCAGCGCGTGTGCGAGATTAGGATGGTAGCCATTAGAGGCGTTAACAGTTTCCAAAGCTTACTGGGGTGATGGGAACAAGAGAGGATTTGTGTTGTAGAGGGATAATCGATAAGATATTGCTAATACCTAATTAAAAAACAAGACAAATTTTTCAACATTTTTTTGATAATTTAAATACTTCTCAGTCAACTAATAGCCTATCAATTTTCAAATTATGTTTAATCTTTTCTGTTGTATTTTAAACAATTCCATATATACCTATATGTTTTTCCATTTAGGTTGAACCATTTTCGAATTTTATTTAAACTTTTTCGAAATGGAACTAGGCCCCTAAATGTTATGGAAAATTGCAGAAAAAGCATAACAATAATCAAAACACCATATTCTGACAATCCAACATATATTAGGTAAGAAACAGTACAATAATTCCATCTATGAAGAACTTGGGCTTATGCCCAAATCTAAAGCTCTTTCTTACTCCGCAATTTTTTTTATGATTTTCATTACTTTTTTTTTTCTAGTACAACTTAATAGAATACTTTTGTATTTCATTTTCCCTGCCCTACAGTATCCTATAATAACATTCCACTGATCCCTGTTTAAAGATCCGCTATCTAGGACTCCAACAAGACAAACGCTTGACTTGGAATCCACATACAAGACTAAAACGATAGGAATCTGTTTGTCGTTTTTGACTACTCCAACATTTACTAAACAAGAGTTCAAAGCTTCCGATGAATTGCAAAAGACTAATTTCCATGACAGTAATTAGATATATATGGACTTACGGAGTTGAGCTTTGTGGCTCCATTAAACCTTCCAATTCTTCTCGTCCAATCCTCACAACCCAAAATCCTTCGTAAATCCCTCAATGCTCCTCATTAAGTCACGAATAAACTTATTGATAACGATCTAGGCGTCCTATATGTTACGTCCTTTCATGACAAGTTAGATACCCACTCGAATCCACTAGTCCCCAACTAGTTTCTCCCTCGATTTCCAACAACACTCCGAGGTATCTAAAAGAAGAAGGCCAAGGGAATTTCTAATGTAAAACGTTTATTAAAGTATCACTAATGAGTAGTTTTTTTATAAGTCATTGTAAACATTTTACCACATATTTACTTTTTTATATAATGTATACAGTTGTAAATAACAATAAAGTATAAATATAAAACATTTATATATTAGAAGGTCGTGAAATGATCTTTTCAAACGCCTTGGATGTTTATCGGAAATCAAATAAGAAGCATGTTGAAAAACTATTTTTTTTTTTTTTATTATTGATATTTACAACTGTACATCAATATACATCAAGTTAATATGAGGAAATGATTATAATGAGATGTAAATCACTAGTAAAGAACTACTCACTAGTAGCACTTCAAAAAAAGTTCTAAACTAGAAGGACTCTTGGCCATCTTCTTTTCAGACACCTCGGAGGGTTATCGGAAATGGAGTGGGAAGCAAGTTGAGAGACTAGGGGGTTGGAGTGGTTATGACTATGAAATAATAAGTACGTATTTGGTTTGGGCTAAATCAGCAACATATGGAACATTGAGGTCTTTATGGATAAGTTTATTCGTAACAAAGCAAGGAGTATTAAGGATTTTGGATTGTTAGAATTGAATCCGAGAAGAATTGGAAGGTTTAGTGGAGCCCCAGAGCTCAACTCCGTATATCCATATAGGTCTAATAACTGACATATAAATGAGCCTCTTGTAATTTATTGGAAGCTTTGATCGTTTGTCTAGTAAATGTTGGAGTAGTCTATAACTACGGGCCGTTTCTTGTCGTTGAAAAACGAAAAAGAATTTGAAATGTTAGATAGTTTATTATGAACTGATTTTTCGAACCGTTTATGTTATGATATAAAAAAAATATATAAGTTTCATTTTAATCCATAAAATCAACACCACAAAATTATAAATAGTTATTACCTTGAAAAACTGTGATTTTATTTTAAAAGAGTAATTTATAACCTCATTACACATAATTTACTGAATTAATAGGAAATTTAAATTTGTTATTACTTTTTTTTCTTCGATACTTAAATTCTTAACATTTTTTTTTTTCATTAACAACATGTTTTTGATGCAGAGTCATCGTCAGAAGCAGTACTATGAAGAGAAAATATGAAAAAATTTACCTAGCATTATACATTTTTTTTTTTTTTAATGATTTCTAAATTTTTAAAACAGACATGATTTTAAAAAAGATCTGTTGCCTCATGAATGCCTACACTAACGTAATACCTCGTTGGATCCGCGCACTTCCACAACTGACAGACTTGTCTTAAACGTCATAGAAATCGACGACTCATTCTGTGTACAGAAACCACTCACTCACGAAGTAAATGGAAAGCTGCTATTAAAATAAAATAATTTTACAACACACCTATCAAATTATAGAAACGTTTTGATCAAAGCATCAGTAAATCTGTCATAACATTTACAAAAAGATTTAGATCCCGACTGTAACATTTTTTTAAAGGCTTTTGTACTTCGAATGGTGGTTAGATGCATACAATAATTTGCGTTACATACGTCCAAGTTAAACGTTTGTCTTGTTGGAGTCCTAGATAATGGATCTTTTAACAGGGATCAGTGGAATGCTATTATAGGATACTGTTATAGGATGTTATTACTGTAAACAGTAAGTATTTTTTTTTTTTTTTTTTTTTGTTAAATACAAGAATAAACGATATAATTAATCTTTATGTCATTGTTATTTCTAATTCATAGACAAATATTTATTAATAATTCATTAATGTACGGAATTTTGAATAAATTACATGAGACATGAAAAAATGGAATAATTATAGTCCATATAACGTATTGCTCTTGAGTTAAGAAGCTTGTAATAATTGTTCAATAAAAGTAAAAAAATAAAGAAATAAATAAAAAAAAAATGAAAAATGCAATGATAGCCCTCAATTTAAAGCTCTATATTAAAATGTTCTTTTCTGATGCCTCAGAGAATCATCAGGAATTTGAGGAAGGCAACTTGAGAAACAAGTAGCTTTTCATAGTTTATTTTTAATGGACAAGACTAAAACGATAATAAACTGCCCGTCGTTAAAGACTACTTCAACATATACTAGACAAACGTTCAAAGCTCTCAATTAATCACAAAAGACTCATACATGACTGTGATTAGACCTATTAAGATAACGGAGTTGAGCTTTGGGGCTTCACGAAACCATACAATTCATCTCGTATCCAATCCTTACAATCCAAAATCCTTCGAAAATCCTCTATGCTTCTTACTTTGTTACCAATAAACTTATTTATGAAGATTTTAATGTCCCTTGTAGATTCGGCCCAAACCAGATACTTATCCTTTCATCGTAAGCTCCATAACCACTCAAATCCACTAGTTTCTCAACTTGCTTCCCACCCCATTCTGGCGTCTGAAAAGAAGATGGCCTAGAGATCTTCTGGTATAGAATTTTTATTGAAGTGCTACTCATGAGTAATACTTTTCAAGTTTTGACATGTTATTCTAATCGTTATTAATACATTTACTTGATGTATATATTTTTTAAAGTTGTAAATTTCAATAAACGGATGTAAAAAAAAAAAAAATTAAAAAAAATTAATACCTTTTAAGATTGTATGTATTAGATGAGAGATGAGTTGTATGGTTTAGTGGAACCTCTAATTTCGACTCTTAAAGTCCAAATACGGCACGCATTTTTAATCTAAACATTTTTAATCAGTCTAAATCAATGAACAGTTTTTTATCGCTTTGGTAGTATCATGATAAATTCCTAATTCTAAGACATTTGTTTTAAGTCAATCCATGGCGATGTATATGTTCAACAGGGATTAGTGGGGTGTCATTTAAGGGTAGAGGCAATACTATGTTTCCGATGAAGGCAAACAAAAAAAAAATTATACTACCAGTTATAAATTACAAAAATGTTTTTCTAAAAAATACCTTCAAATCATTTAAAAATGATATCTATTTACAGATATGGGCAAATTTTAATCATGATTAAACTAATTTCCTGGTATTGACCATTTAATTAAATTATGATTAAATATTTCAGTTAGTTTTTTAGTTAATTATTTATTTAGTTTATTTAAAAAATCAATCAAAATATTTAATCATGATTAAACTAGATAATTGATTCCAGGAAATTAGTTGCCGAATACTTAATAATTACTAATTGTTGCCTAACTTTTAAATTAAATATTCTGCAGAAAAAGTTTATCATACACTACAAATACTATTCTTTCTGTACAATTATTAAATAAGAATTATTAAAATATCTAATCTTTGTATTTTTGTTTCTACATTTTAAATTGTATCGTCACTGAATATTATGATTTTTATTCGTTGAGGATAGCAAAATAAAATTAAGAAAACACATTCCTAATAATTGTAATTTTTTTCCCTTACATTTATTGATATTTACAACTGAACGAAATAATATACATCAAGCAAATGTGTTGGTAGTGATTGCAATTGCATGTAAATAACTTGTGAAGAACTATTCACTAGTAGTACTTCAATACGATCTATACTAAAAGGTCTCTAGGCCATCTTCTTTTCAGACGCCTCGGAGGATTATTTTTGATAGAGTAGGAAGCAAGTCGGGATACTAGTGGATTGGAGTGGTTATGGAGCTTACTATGAAAGGATAGGTATCTGGTTTGGGCTAAATCAGCAACATATGGAACATTACGATCTTTATGGAAAAGTTTATTGGTGACAAAGTAAGGAGCATTGAGGATTTATAATTGTAGTTAAATTTTAATAATTCACTAATTGTTTATAAAGAGGTTCGGCAAATGTAGTTATTTTTTGTTTTAAATTTAAGTTTATCTGAAAAAAAATTTTCAATGAATTCCTCAAATTTCGTAAACCAGTGTCAATCAGCTTAAAAATATTATTTTTTTACTTCCGATGTTATACATAAAACTATAACTTAAAAATATGGTATGTGGTAGTTATTTACACCAAATTCCTAGCACACCTCGTGTTCAATTCTCAATATTTGCTGGCCATGGAAAACGAAAATTTATGGCTTCGAATTTAAACAATCGATGAAAGCGGGATTGGGAAACGCAATAACCTTTCAATCCCAGATTTTCTGATACTAGGAGCATGGAATTCTCCCATTTCCGTTGATACCGCCCTGGAACTTGTGGGAGTTTATCTATGGGTTATCGTTCCCAACTAATTTAACTCTAGTGAGATAAATGTTCAAGTCGCTAACAGGTTAAGACAAAAGTTAATAATATAGGAAGTTTGTTATAAAAATCATAAAAAAAGGAAAAGTATAATATCTCTTATCGGTTATTACATTTAAATAAATCTAAGCAGTACTTAAAGAAAAAAATATAAACTATTATAAAATTCCTCATTATTTATATTATAATAAAAAAATACTAGACATCATCAAACACCAATACTCAGAAAAATTCAGAAAAAAATTAACAGAAAAAGGTGCAACATTATGCCACAAGAAACTATAATTTGACAATGAAAATACATATATGTATACCGACATACATAAAACATATGTGCACACCATAAATAAAATAAAAGCAAACTCTTAAAACACTTGGGACTCGATTAACCGGCGTGGATGGGACACAGAAATACTCAGATAACATAAGCGGTTAATGAAACTCCCAATAAGGAAGGAAAATACGAAAGAAAAAATGACGTAGGAAAACTGACATTCATCTATTTTGAACACAAACTAATAATTTTCATGTATGTAATAATGATATAAGTAAGAATGTTTTTTAAAAAAATACCAATAATAAAGAATAAAATTAAATTAAAAATAAAAGCATCGGTCGATCGATACTCGTTTAACCGAGTTTCGAGTGTAATTACTAACTTTATTGAATTGATTTTTTTATTTACTTATTTTAAATACTGTTGCATATTTTAGTCAGGTTTGTTTAAAAACAATTTCCTTTCCGACAAGATATACTTACAGTAAACGGACAAATCTATTCCCCAGTAATATCCATTTAAGAGAGTTTACACTTTATAACTATATATATATTTAAATAGCTCATAAAAATATATATATATATATATATATTAAATAGCTCATAAAAAATAAAATAAAATAAACGTGGTCCGGCATCTCATTAAATGCACAAGGCCCGCAGGCTTTCCACACAGGATTGCCATTTCTAGTTCTCCCTTGTATTATGCTACTCTATTACCGTGTATCCTCAGATGCTTAAAATCCGCTTTTATGTCCCGAATGTTTTAATATTACTAGTTGAATAGATCCCAAGCCTACAAGTATACAAGCGACCCAAGAGGAATTCGAATACAAGATTAAATAAAACAGAAACTACTCAACGGAATCAGAGTGTTTGCAGCTTTAAATAACAGATTTAAGCTTGTTTTTTTTTTCTTCATTTATTGATATTTGCAACTGTACAAAATAATATACATTAAGTAAATGTGTTAATAGTGAATACAATGGCATGTAAATAACTTGTGAAGAACTACTCGATAGTAGCACTTCAATAAAAATCTACACTAAAAGGTCTCTAGGTCATCTTCTTTTCAGACGCCTCGGAGGATTATCAGGAATGGAGTGGGAAGCAAGTTGGGAGACTAGTGGATTGGAGTGGTTATGGAGCTTACTATGGAAGGATAGGTATCTGGTTTGGGCTAAATCAGCAACATGTGGAACATTAAGATCTCTATGGATAAGTTTATTGGTGACGAAGTAAGGAGCATTGAGGATTTTTCGAAGGATTTTGGATTGTAAGGATTGGATACGAGATGAATTAGATGGTTTAGTAGAGCCCTAAAGCTCAACTCTGTAAATGAGTCTTTTGTAATTAATTGGGAGCTTTGAACGTTTGTCTAGTAAATGTTGAAGTAGTCTGTAACGGCGGGCGGTTTCTTAGCGTTTTTGTCTTGAAGTTAAATTTAAAAGGGAATCAGAGTAAGGTAATATTCTTCTATTTTAACATTATATTTTTCATGTTACCTCAGATTAACCAGTCATGTTTCGGTCCCATAAATAGAGTTTCTACTGTAATAGATTATATATAATAATAATTTGAAAGAAACGGAATATAAAAATTTCAGAAAATATAACGAAATAAAACAAAGTGTACATTACACTTCTTACATGAGTAATTAATTAAAAGATATTCAATTTATTCCAGTTAAACAGTTCCGCTACCAACGTCTTACTTGGAATCTATATACAAGACTAAAATGACACCTACTCGTCATTTTCAATTTTTTTAAATTTTACAAACTAGACAAATGTTCAAGGCCTCCGATTAATTAAGAAAGACTCAGTAGTTGGGTTTAAGGGCTCTACTAAACTATCCAATTCATCTCGGATCCAATCCTTACAATACAAAATCCTTCGAAAAACCAAATTGCTCCTTACGCTGCAACAACTAAAACCTATCCATTGAGATTGTAATTTTTCATATATAGCTGTATTAGCCCGAATCAGACACTTATCTTTTCGTAGCAAACTCAATAACCATTCACATCTACTAGTGTCTCTCAACTTGCTTCCCATTCTTTTCCCGATAAATCTCCGAGCTGTCTGAGAAGAAGATGTCCTATGGACTATCTAATGTAGAACAGTTGTTAAAGTACTACAAAATACTAGTTCATTACAAGTTATTAGCATGGCATTGTTATCATAAATAAAATATGATATATATATATATATATATATATATATATATATATATATATATATATATATATATATATATATATATATATATATAAAAATAAGATTAATTAATATTTTATAACATTTTATACTGAAGGAGATATAATAATTATTTAAGTATTTATTTCTAGTCGTTACAGATTACTTCAACATTTATTAGACAAACGTTCAAAGCTCCCAATAAATTACAAAAGAATAATATACATAACTGTGATTAGACCTATCTGGACGTACGGAGTTGAGTTTTTGGGATCCACAATTCATCTCGTATTCATTCCTTACAATCCAAAATCCTCAATGATCCTTACTTTGTCACCAATAAACTTATCCATAAAGATCTTAATGTTCCATATGTTGCTGATTTAGCCCAAACCAGATATCTATCATTTCATAGTAAACTCCATAACCACTCCCCTAATTTCTCAACTTGCTTCCCACACCATTCCCGATAATCCTCTGAGTCGTCTAAAAAGAAGATGGCCCAACGACCTTCTAGTGTAGAATTTTTATTAAAGTGGTACTGATGAGTAGTTCTTTTCAAGTTTTGCCACGTTATTGTAATAGTTAACAGCACATTTACTTGATATATATATTTTGTATAGTTGTAAATTTCAATAAATTGTTCTAATAAAAAAAAAGAAGTATTTATTTGGCATAATTCCTATTTCATTTAACATTTGTAGATATATGTTTTTGAGACAATCCTCCATCATCGGGCTTCTCTTAATTTGTGAAACATGTAGCTACAAATGTTAAATAAAATAAGAGTTATGCAAAATAAATACTTAATTAATAAATATGTGAATCGCTTGAAAAAAAAATCTCTTTATTGTCTTAAAACCACCAAATCAGGCGATTTTACTTTAGTTCTGCCTTCCCGAGTGTATTGATAACTCAAATAAATAAATGTCAGCCTCAGTAAACTGGAATTATTAAGTTGTCAGTTTATTTACTTTTGGCATTATGAATATCTCAAATGCCGCTTTCCATAATCAATATGGTTACAAATTATAATGTTCATTCTTTTAGACATAATTCCTAGGAACAGGAATCGAATATGAACTCAACAGCTGAGACGAATACCACTCCGCCAACTGATACGTTCTGTTTATTGTAAAAAGTATAACATGCTATAGCGACCCAAGGATCTACCATTTTAAGCGATGCAGTAACTACTCCTTGCTGGGAAATGTTATTTTCTTCTCATAATCCAGAGGAGATATGACCGTATACTTGAGGGGCGGAGGGAACTTCGGGTCGGAAATGGGGGCAATGACGCTCGCTTTAAGGGGAGAGATGGATTTCAGCTAGATATAAGTCCCCAAGTCTCACTCCTAACTAATGTTCTCCTATGGTCGGCGGAGCTCCCCACCCCCTTCTACCCCCTCTCCAACCCTTATCTAAAGTGTATCATCAATCTCCCAGAGGAAAGAAATTAAAGGAGCATCGGCTACAGTTCTGCACTTCTGCTATGATCTACTCTTATTCAATTATATAACTCAGCAGCAAGAGTAAACAGTAGATGTTGTAAAACAAATAAAAACTAGTGGGAAATTACGAATATAATCGCAAATGCAGAAAATGTCATTAAAAAAGTAAATAGAATTGTAATTCAATTAAAATATAGTATTGTTAGGGATTTTAATTTTATATAATAATATAATATAAAATGGGGCTATTGGATATGTTAATCTGTTCATTTAAACAAAAATCTGGATCGGTTTTAAACGATTTTATTATTTCTAGTGATTCAAAAGTATTTAATTTTAGGCTATTTTCTACTTGATGTAATATTTTTACTCCCGAGTCTTTATTAAATTTTTGGTTATTTTCATTTAGATAAAATCCTCAAGTGATAAAATGAATATCTTATACTCATAAATTATTTACCTATCTACCGTTATTACTTACCGCTTGTAGTTTTTACTACAACTAACAACATTATATTAATGATATAATATTATTAGTTTTCAATTATATCATCCCCACACCTTGCCACTTATTTACGACTCCTCAGGGTTTTAACTATGTTAAATCCACATTAAATTGCTGTTTCTTATATTTAGAGACTGTTCATAAAAATGATGTTTTGACACTTTTATTCATTTCTTTTCTGGCTATTTTTTACTCTGCTTTCAGAATGCCTATTGCATTAAATATTATAACAACCATTTCATATTTTGTGGTTAATAAAGTGTGATTTCTCTTTGCATCCGGAATACCTTAAAAAAATGAGTTTACATTGTTTTATGTATACCACTGTTCGTTGTTTGATTTTAAAATGTAAAAAATATTTCTATTAATATCAAAATAAAAAAAATAAATAAACTGACTACAATTTACAAAAAAAAAAAAAGTTATGATTTGAGTATATCGGGCTGAAGGGCGGGAAATATGGTAATGTGTTGCGGGCTTCTTCCTATTAGTCAAGCCAGCCTTTGGGAAGAGAAGCCATTTCCTTAATTGATTAATACAATTTACGATAAAATTTTAAAATTCACGTTGATGATACAGATGTATTAACTAGAGAAAATGACCCAACCATTGCATCATTAACTCTTCAACACCAATTAACAATACTTCAAAACTGGTACAAAAAATGGAAAATAAAAATAAATTACACCAAATCACAGCACATAGCCTTTACTCTCAGACATGACTCTTGTCCACCTGTTTTCGTTGGCAATCAACTCATACCACTAACAAACGAAATTCATTACGTCTCAGTCTAAATAAGAGATTACAAATTTTGTATTTAATCCTTAATAAACGGTCGGCAATAATACTAAGACAACGACTGAATACATACACTCACTTGAACCACATGGATATACAATACACAAATATATGGGGCAGCAAAAAATACGCACCTTAAAAAAATACAAATATTAAAATCAAAAATACTCATACTAATTACGAAATCATCTTGGTACATTTCAAACCACACACTTCACTCTGATTTAGAAGTACCCACAGTAAACCTTTATAGACGATTTCCCGACAGACTTCATGGACATAACAACATACTCACTAATGACATGGCCACGACTGACATACCTGGAAATACTCTCAGTAGGATTAAAAGAAGCTGGATTAGAGATTTGCCCAAATAAATCTTTTATTTAATTTTTTTTTTAATCCATGCCAGCAGGATAGTACTGTTGAGAGCTAGTCCCCCAAACACCTATAAGGCCTGGATTATTACAAATCATCAAATTTACATATTGTTTCTCCAATGACAGGAGTGAATAAAAATATGGAAAATAAAAAAAAATATTAACAAGACTAAAGCGACAAGAAAGCGCGCGTTGTTACAGACTGCTTCAACATTTACTAGAAAAACGATCAAAGCTCCCAATTAATTACAAAAGACTTACTTACATGACGGTGATTAGACCTATTCGGACGTACGGAGTTGAGCTTTGGGGCTCCACTAAACCATCCAATTCATCTCTTATTCAATCCTTACAATCCAAAATCCTTCGAAAAATTCTAAATGCTCCTTACTTTGTAACCAATAAACTTATCCATAAAGATCTTAATGTTCCATATGTTGCTGAGTTAGCCCAAACCAGATACTTATCCTTTCATCGTAAGCTCCATAACCACTCAAATCCACTAGTTTCTCAACTTGCTTCCCACTTCATTCCCGGTAATCATCCCAGGCGTCTGAAAAGAAGATGGCCTAGAGATCTTCTAGTGTAGAATTTTTATTGAAGTGCTACTGATGAGTAGTTGTTTTCAAGTTTTGACATATTATTAGAATCTATATACATTAAGTAAATGAGCTGATAACGATTCTCAGATTAACATATCCGATAGTCCCATTTTAAATTTGTTTCCCATAGGAACGGAAAAATCCAATGAGTCATGAGGGAAACCCCATTGTAAATAAAAAACTTAACCTTCCTGCCCCCCCCTTTTACTTCTCACGAATTCAGTGTTTTAGTTACATCAAAGGTGAGTGCCCATGCTTGATTTATTGTCTTACCTTTTTGAAAACTTTAGTATATATAATCTATGTAGCATAGTACTGATGTGTTGAAAATTTTTTGTATGTTTTAGAACTGAAGATGAATGAAACTAGTTTTCTAATAAAATAATCTCAATAGAAGTGGAAAAACTTTAAGTCGTTGTAATCATTTTCCTCAAATTTACTTGTTGTTTATAATTTATACAGATGTAAATATCAATAAATAGTTATCAATATTTTTTTTGGGTGGGGTGCTGGATCTGAATATCAACTTCGCTACGTGTAAAAAATAGTGATACAAATATGTAGTACATTAGAAACTCGATAATCCCTCATGAATGGTGGAGGGAGGGTGACGAAATAACGAATTACAGAATTTTACCGGTAAAGTAACAAAAAATCATTTGAAAGCATATAATTGTAATTTGTTTGCAATTTATTAAATATAAAAATGACCAAATGAACATTATAAACATTGACCTTGAGTGACAATGGCAAAAAACACAAAAACCTTGGAACACAATAATTTAAAAAAAATGAATTTATATACAAAAAGTACATACATGTATAAAATAGATAAAAAACAAATAACCATATTTATTCAATATATACCTATAGTGAATGTAAAAACAGGAACTCTTTCATATGAAATCAGTTCTTAAAAAAATCAGATATCTGTTTTTTTTTTTTCATTTTTTTTCTATTAAATAATTTTCAAAACGTATTAATATAGGCGCGGTAGCTCAGTGGGTAAGGCACTTGACTACCATGCTCCCGGGCCCGAGTTCGAGTCCGACTGAAGGCAGAAAATTTATTTTCTGTTATTTTGGCCGTGGATCGAATTCGAGGTCGGGAGACCCTCCTGGGGCACACCCAGCCCCCTAAAAAGTGGGTACCCTTAATTGGGGAAAAACCTGGCGGTTGAGCGTGATTCTGGCCAAACCACCTCCTTTCACAACCGTTGGCTTAGAAACAGTACAGCCTACCTAAGTACTGAACCCGAGACCCTTCATGGGTTGTAAGTGGTACAGGTTTTTTTTTTTTTTTTTTAATATAGGCGTAATTTTTAGTAACAAACCAAATGAGGCGGTTTAAAGATTAAATATGTAGCAAGTGGAAAAATACATTACATACGTAATCAATTTTGTTATTTATAGTTGTCAATTTAAAAAAAAGACAACGATCAATTACAGAATAAGACGAATTATCGAGTGACGGAATAACGAGTTTCCACTGTATAAAATTCTAGGCCCCTTTTACCGAAAAATTGAGAAACTTTCAGTCACAATGAGGAATAGAAGAATTTATTTCTATGGACAAATCCTTAGAATGAACCCAAAAAAACTAACTAGAAAAATGTTTGAATACTTCAGCAACAAAAATACCAAACCAAATTCCAAAAGGAAAGCAAGATCAGAAAGAATAAAGCAATACTGGGCTGAAAGAATGGCACAGAGCATTCAGAAGTGATTGGTCCAACGTACCCCAAAGTCGGGTGAAATGAAAAAAAAAAAAAAAAAGTAGTACATTAAATTTCTTACTAATCCTAGGTTTTTTCGTCAAACTATTTAGACGCTTGCGTGTGTTGAAGTTATTTGTATACAATCGGATGTAGCAACAAGTGTACAACTTTCCATATAATTGTACCAGCATGCAGTTGCACGTAATCAGTGGGTTCGACAGAAAAAAAAAAAAAACTTTATTTTCAATGCAATTATAAATGCATGCAAAATCAGAAGATATGTTTTTATTTTGCCTTACTTTGTTGTGTTAAAAAGTATAAAATAGTTCAGGAAGGGTGGATACTTCAAACGACAAGAATTAAGCATTTTTTTTAGGAAGCCTGCACGGGCACTTAAAACTTTGCCGATGAAGCACCCCTCGAGAAACGAAGGCGCCACACATCTGCTTGCCATTGTACGCCCTGATGACTGCCGCGACAAAAAGCACTCCGAGAACGCCCTACGAAATTTTTTCTAACGGTATAAGGCGACGTCACTGGCTGGCAAGTTGGAGGTCTCTTCCTTTGAAAACTAGTTCCCTCCTCACAATGAGAGAGTCTGTGCGCTGAGCCCCAGGTCCGACGACCTTTAACAGTGTTCATTGAACTTTAGCTCCCGTCAATCCATTATAATATCAGACCCCGGTCATCCGGGTGTCGGCCAATCTGATGGGCATTAGGGATAATTCCGGCTAAGTGCGGTATTTCTAGTCCTCCTCCAAGACTCCTTTTATTGGCCATCTCATGGAAATAGGAAAACTACTGAGATCAAGCCGGTGAAATAATATAATTTATAATGCAATTCAACAACTTTTAATGAAAAAGGTTTAATACTGGTTTTCTATAGACAAGAAATAATACCAGAAACTAAATTTCGCCAACTATTTATTTCTTAATCTTTGATTTATTGATTTATAGATTCATAGCATTTATTTTAACAATATTTCATAAATATACATTACGTAAAAAAAATAATCAATTATATAAGAAATAAATAATCATTTGACCATTCCATTAGTTGTTAAACATATTTTTAATTTATAAGTTAATTCATTAAATTTTATCTGTTGTTGTAGGTATTTTTTTTTTACAAATCAGAATAGTTTAATATACGATATTGATTTTCCTCTTAATATGTATATTTTTCGGGCATTCTTAAGAATGTATATTAAAGGAACTTTTTTTTTTTTAACTATCTATTAATATCCAAAACTGTATCCATTAGGTACAACAAGAAAATTTGAAGAAAATGATTATAATTACATGTCAATGTTAAGAATGACTCATTACTAGCACTTCAATAGTTCTACATTAAAAGGAATCTCGGTTATCTTCTTTTCAGACGCCTCGGAGGATTATCGGGAAAGGAATGTGAGGTGAGTTGGGAGAGTAAATTCGAATAGGTATGGAGTTTAAAATGAAAAAAAAAAACCTTCACCACTTATAAAGGGTCTTGGGTTCAGTACTTAGGTAAGGCTGTGCTGGGCCAACGGTTGTGAAATGAGGTGATTTGGCCAAAATTTTCGCTCAACCGCCAGGTTTTTCCCAAATTAAGGGTACCCACTTTTTAAGAGGCTGGGTGTGCCCCTTCCTCGAATTCAATCCACGGCCGAAATAACAGAATATAAATTTTCTGCCTTAAATCGGTCTCGAGCTCAAATCCGGGATTTTGGGCCAAATAAGTAGCATATGGAACATTAAGAGCTTTATGGAGAAGTTTGTTTGTGACATGATAAGGAGCATTGAGGATCTTACGAACGAA
Organism: Euschistus heros; assembly: GCA_003667255.2. Lineage (NCBI taxonomy): Eukaryota > Metazoa > Arthropoda > Insecta > Hemiptera > Pentatomidae > Euschistus > Euschistus heros. The sequence goes on along the minus strand of RCWM02000050.1, from coordinate 878,253 downwards.
TTTTGATTTTAAGGATTGGATACCATTGGATGTCTAAATGGGTCTAGTTACTGTCAAGTCTTTTGTTCTTTATTGGGAGGTTTGAGCTATTACCTTGTAAACTTTGGAGTATATCAGAAACTCTAATTCCTCCAGAATTGGAGGAACGCGGTCGCTGACAGAGAGGAGTAGAGAAAACTGTGTGCAAAAGCCCCGGTCTTTCATGGACTGTAGTGTCCGATATAGAATAGAATAAAATAACATCGCAAGTAACGAAAGTTAAGATTTTTTTTTCTATATATGCATTTATTGAAATTTACAACTGTACAAAATATATACATCAAGTAAATGTATTGACAACAATAATAATAACTTGTTAAAACTTGAAAAGAACTACTCGTCAGTAGCACTTTATTAAAAATTTTACACTAGAAGGTCTCTAGGCCATCTTCTTTTCAGACGCCTCGGAGGGTTATCCGAGAAACTAACGGATTTCAGTGATTATGGAGCTTACTATGAAAGTGTATCTGGTGTGGGATAAATCATCAACATATGGAACATTGAGATCTTTATGGATAAGTTTATTGGAGACAAAGTGAGGAGCATTGAGGATTTTACGAAGGATTTTGGATTGTAAAGATTGAATACGAGATGAATTGGGTGGTTTAGTGGAGCCCCAAAGCTCAACTCCGTACTTCCAAATAGGTCTAATCACATTCATGTATCTGAGTCATTTGTAATTAATTGGGAGCTTTGAACGTTTGTCTAGTAAGTGTTGAGGTAGTCTGTAAGGACGGGCATTTTTTTGTCGTTTTAGTCTTAAAGTGAAGATTAAAGTTGAAAAAACTTTACATTATTTAAAATTTATTAATTGATATTTACAACTGTGCATAACTAATATTAGAAATACTTACTATTATGTAACATGTCAGTGACCAGTAAAATACCAGCCTTAAGAAGCGCTTTAATAAAAAGTTTTGTAGTTTCATATTAGTAAGTTTTGAGGTAACGTAGGAGGATTATCGGTAGTCGAATGGAAAGCAAGTTGGGCGACTGGTGAATTTGAGTTTACGAACTGGATAGGATCTCGCTCGGGTCAAATTAGCAACATAGGGGACATTAAGATCACAGTGGATAAGCTGCACGACATATATTTCAGGAAAATTTATTAGGATAAAATCTTTGAGATCAGTACAGCTTATATATCATACCAATTATACATTTAAAAATTACAGAAGCTAAGCTTAATCGTAACCCCATTTCGGTTACCTCATTTCGGCCCAATGAGCAGTTTTAAAAAAATTGCTGTAATCAATACCGATCAAAAAAATAAACAGGCTACAGCAGATAATTAGGAATATATATACTGTCAAAAATATTTTGATAATAAACAAATTTACTTTAAAAAAATTAAAGAAATTGTAAAAAAATAAATTAGTTATAAAAACATTTTATTTTTATTTTTATTTATTTATTTTTTTAACATGTCAATTGCTTATAAAGCAACTACTCACTGTTAGCACTTCAATAAAAGTACTATAATAGAAGTTCTGTGGGCCATCTTCTTTTCAGACGTCTCGTATCTGGATTGGAATGTGAAGCAAGTTGAGATACTAGTAAATCTGAAAGGTTATTGAGTTTACTAGGATCTGGGCTAAACATATGGAACATTAAGATGTTTATGGATAAGTTTATTAGTGGTATCGTAGGATAATTCTAGATTTTTTTTATTGTAAAGATTGAATAGAAGATGAATTGGATGGTTTAGTTGAGCACATAAGCCTAGCTCCATATGTACAAAACGGTCTTATTGCTGCCGTGTACATGAGACATTTTTTACAAAGGTCAGAGAAATGGTTCAATTTTACAGTGCATAATATTCAATTTCGAAATGTATAATGTTATTATGAATGCCATAGTGTGTGTGATAAACAGTTAAAAGAATTGGTTAGAAATTGAATTTTAGATATTATAGTTGTTTTTCCTTCTTTCTTCCCAACTTTTCCCTATTCTTTCCGATAGCTCCTTCCTTCATTCCTTGACCCACGCTATTCCTTTTCTCGCATCTCTCTTTCCCACAAGGACTATAATTTCTTTTAGTCTTTTCCTATAGTCATCCCTATCGAAACAGTCTTGGTCTGATATTTTCAGTCTCTCAGTTTCAACTTCCATCTAAATGATATACTCACTAGCAAAAAAATAGTTTATATAGGTTATTGTCAATATAAAATTTTTTTTTTTTTTTTTTTTTTTGACATAACATTTTATTCTCTTTTCCCTGAAAAATTTGACAACTAAAACATAAAAAATATTAATCCCCATGAAGACATATACTAGTTCAATCCAGTTATGAATGACTGAATAAGGAAATTCATTTTAAAAATGTATGTTTATTTATTTATCCTTATATATTATCTTATGTTTTTTCAATGTTTATTTGAATATACTGCATATTATCTTCCTTTGTTATGCTGCATAGTGAACTTGAAGATTTCAGGTGGAGACCCCCAAGAGTAAAGAAGGCAGGTTTAGAATAAAAAAAAAAAAAAATAAAACCTTTTGGAATACTGGAATATATGTCGCCATCAACACATAATTTTTAAAAATTATGCAACGTTTGTTATGATTCAGCCACAAATACACTGGCTTTCACATAGAAGAATTGACATTCAGCCTCATGGAATTTCTCACGGAAATACTTACACTTTAATTATGGGATCCGATCCCGAAACATAACAATTAGAAAACAGTTACGAAAAAATCTGGCAACCCGAACGCTGACATTGAAGTTGGATTGCATCATTAATTGAGCAATCGCAGCTTTCAAAGTAAATGTAGAGGACCACTGAAAAAACACATGCGCTCCAAATGGAAGCTATGTTGGTAATACCTTGTAACAGTATAAGGAAGAATCTGACTTTAATTTACAAGAGTAACACCACTGAAACAAAATACTCCTCGTTTTGGACTAATTCAATATTCACTAGACAAATGTTCTAAGAGGCCTATAAATCACAAAAAAACACATCTACAGAACAATATTCAGATCTATTTGGAAACATATAACAAATATTTAAATCTCTTCTAAGCCATCCAATTTATTTTTTTTAATTCTTAAAATTCTTCGAACTCATCAATCCTCTTTATCAAGCAACAAATATACCAAAATAACATTTACCCATCGTCTTAAATCCATGACTTCCTATCCTATAGTATCTATAAATGATATTTCTCTGATCCCTGTCGAATAGATCCGTTATCTGGACAAACTAACTTGGAACCACATTCAAAGATAAAACGACAAGAAACTGCTCGTCGTTTTAAACTACTCAAACATTTACGAGACGCGTTCAAAGCTTCTAATTAATTACAAAAGACTTATTCCGTAACAGTAATTAACTTTTGCGCTGCACTAAACTTTCCAATTCTTCTCGTACCCAATCCTTACAATACAAAATCCTTCGTAAAATCCTTAATGCTCCTTATTATGTTACAAACTTATTCATAATTATCTTAATGTTCCACAGGTTGCAGATTAGGCCCAAACCAGATACATATCCTATAAAAGTAAATTCAATACCCACTCAAACGACAAATCTCCTAACTTGCTTTACACTTGATTTTTGGTTTTAGACTACAACATTTACTAGACAAGCGTTCAAATCTCCCAATGAATTACAAATGACTCTTGCACGTGACAATAATAGGACCTATGTGGTCATACGGTGTAGAGCTTAGTTGCTCCTCTAAATCTTCCATTCATCTCGTATCCAATCCTTAGAACTCGAAACATTTCGAAAAATCACCATTGCTTCTTACTATGGCACAAATAAACTAAACCACAATGGCCTTAACATACCAAAATAACATATACCCTTCGTCTTAAATCCACAACTTCCTATATTTATTATCCTTAAATCATATTCCTCTGATCCCTGTCGAACAGATTTTGTTATCTGGACAAATGCCTAACTTTTAATCAAATTCAAGATAAAAACAACAATAAACTACTCGTAGTTTTCGACTTATTAAATATTTATTAGAAAAACGCTCAAAGCTTCCAATTAATCAGAAAATACACATTATGAAAGAAATCAGAGCTATTTTGTCAAAAGGTGTATACATTATTCTGTATCCCATCCTTGCAATCCGAAATCCTTAGTCAAATCCTCAATGATCCTTATTATGCCACAAACAAACTTATCCATAAAATATAAAGATCTTAATGTTCCATATGTTGCAGATTTGGTACAAACCGGATATCTATCATTTCATAGTAAACTCCATACCCACTCGTATCCTCTTATCTCAAACTTGCTTCACACTCGATTCCCAATAATCCTCCGAGGCGTCTAAAAAGAAGATGGTCTAGAGACCTTCTAATGTAAATCTTTTATTAGTGCTACTAATGAGTAGTTCTTTACAAATTATTGACATGCCTATGTAGTCATTATCCACGCATTTATGCATATTGTATGCAGTTGTATATATCTATAAGTAAATAGAAACAAAAACTCGGATACATAAATTTTGAATGGCACTAAGTTAGTGATGCGGTACCACTCCCACACGGCCGGCTCGCACTAGGTCAGTCCGGTTGAAAATGTGTAACGAGTCACGGGTCATGGCCTCTGGTTCCGCTACCTTGGGATCGTGAAGTTTTTTATAGCGTGCTATGTCTATCGATAAAGCTTGACAAATTCAATGACAAGAAGATCAGTCAAATAATTTTTTTCCATATTTTAAGATACCACACTAACATTTCTTTTCTTTTTTTTTCGTACACGTTTTGATGATGTCAGCTTACAACTTACAAGGGGAGTCCTCAGTCTCACGGATCTTGTTGCAAATTTTTTGGTGGTTCCTGGTCAAAAAATATTAGATAAGTGATATGCCGTTCCGACTAATGGTTCATAGAAGCCTAGAAAAAAAAATGAATTAGTATTAAACTAAGAAAAATCTTAAAAATCGGAAAACCGTCTTTCAATTAAAAATTAAAGTAATAGAAATTCTAAATTAAAGGAAAAAAAAAAAAAAAAAAAAAAAAAAAAAAAAAAAAAACTAAGCTAACGTCAACTAATAGAATACAAAAATATTAAACTATATAAAAGATTAATAGAAAGAAGAAAGAAAGAAAGAAAATAAACTTTATTCTGGGCCACATGTCCCATAAGAATAACAAATGAGTTCAATGCATAGGACAATAGTCTGGCTATGATTATTAATTATAATAAATAATCATAAAAATTTATTAGTAATTAAATTATGAGTTACAAAATAAATGAGAAATCTTCTAAAAGGATACATCTTATGTGTACTATTATAATATATATAACATAAACATTCATGTTTTACATTTGCTCGGATGATTTAAAATCCAGGAGGTAAAGAAATAGATAATGTTAAAAGGAAGTAAGAGTGGAGATTTTTCGAATTGCGATGGGCAATGAATTCCATAAAGAGGAAGCGCGGATAATAAAGGATTTTTCGAAGGATGCAGTTCGATGCGCAGGAGTGTACAGGTTGATGGGTTGGGTTCTAGTATTTAAGAGGTGGATGGAGGAGCGCAGAATAAGGTTATGAATATAGGTGGGGTTTTTGACTTTCAAGGATTGAAATATGAGTGAACCTAGGATGTAATGACTGGGGTAAAGCCACCCGATTTCAGAATACCTGTGAGATATGTAAGAACGTCTAGAAATCCCCCCAAAAAATCTAATAAAACAGTTCATTACTCTTTTACATTTCATCTCGAGCTCATCAGACAGTCCTACATATACTATGCATCCGTAGTCAAAGTAAGGAAAAACAAGAGATGATACTGAAAGATGTCTAGTACTAAGTGGTAATGATTCGCGGTAATGGAAAAATTGCTTAAGAATAAAAATAGATTTCGTCGTGATTTGGGAAATATGATTAGTCCAAGAAAGATGTTGATCAAAAGTTACTCCTGCTTTCAGTGAATACTGTTTACATTTTCGATTTTTTATCTAATTTCAATGCTGGCACGAAAAAGTTATTTTATTTTTATTTTTTTGTTTGTGGTTAACGTCAAAATAATGATGATTTATTATACAAGTTACCAACCTATTTTACCTGGAGTGGGTTCAAAGTATATTCCTTAAGTCCACTACTCAAGAAAATTTAATCCATTCAGGTGGGAATCGAAGGTATTGATACAGTATAAACCTACCATTCATCTAAGTGGGGCACATTTTTGGTGTAGTAAAAATGTATTAAAAAAAAAAAAAAAATTAATCAGTAAAAGCAGTGAGTTATACTGAACTCGAAAGGTTATGATACAGTGAGGAAGTAATCGGTTAAGCATAGATGTTTTTTTCACGAGCGGACCTGTTTTTTATTCAAGAAATCCTCGGTTTTCCTGGGCGTTTCTCATCATTTAAACAGAAATTTCTAAGCGGGGAAGCAATCACAAGATTGAATTCGAAGGTCGAATCCATACCTTCATATTTTTTTTTTTTTTTCAGACGGAAACATGTATATGAAATGAAGCTTGGAAGTTTGAAACGATCAAAATAAACCAGGAAATATTTACAATTATTATAAAGTCTAAAGTCGTTATTAATGATTTATATGAATTAAATTGGCGATATGTGAATTCAAAGCAATTTTTTATTTTAAGTAGATTTTGTGAAAACTACTTGTTTTTTTGTTCAACTTTTATTTTGAATTGGATAAGAATCCACCACGATCAATGGTAACGAAGTATAAAGCACATAAATTTATCCCTAAAAAAGTTTAGTAGTTAAGAATATTGTTCATCTAATTTACAAAGTGTGCACCTACACTTGGGATGTGTCGATTCCAAAAGCCTATTTTTGATATTATCACGAAAGGTATCGGAAATCGTGAATCATAAGTAAATTCTTAGTAGGCTAAAAAGAGAGATCAGTCAAAGGAATGAAAAATAAGAAATGATGATGATTGTATTGTTGACTGTGAGTTTTTACTAAGGAGATGAATTTGTCAGGGGTGCAGTCAGGATGAATAAACACAGCCAGTTTTTAAATAAAAAACATATATTTTGACGTGCCAACGTTTCGACCTGCCTTGCAGGTCTTCATCAGGGCTAAAATAACAGAAATTGGAAAAAGTGTTTAAATTCATATTTAACATCTTCCACGCCTTTAAAATAAAAAAATAAAAATAGTTCGGTTTTTATCCACCATGCGCCCCCTTTCATATGTTATATCTTTATCAGGGCAAAAATAACAAAAATTGGAAGTGACCAAGATGATAAAAACATTAAAATAAATTAATAAATAATAAAAATTATTTAAAAATGGAAAAGAAACAAGAAAATATCTGTAGTTAATTAGATAATTGAATACAAAATAGTAGTAAAGTCTAGTCAAAAATACAGTTGTAATAAAGTAATTAAATAATTTAAATTGAATAATATAAATTTTAAATTTTGTAAACTAATACAGATGTTTTTTATTAGGAATTTAAAAAAAAGGTATAAGGGATCTATATGAAAAGGAAAATGGTAAGATAGAAAGGTAAGCAAAATAATAAAGTTGGCATAACAATAAACGAAGGAAGAGGTTGGGAAAATATGAGAAACTAAAATAAATGGACTTACTGAAGTAGTCTAGATGAGGGCTTGACAAACAATGACTGTTAAAAAATAAAATCAGGGAAAAGGGGGGGATAATGACTTGCAGAAAGTAATTAAGGGTGGCAGTGGCTAATACAACATATGAAAGGGGGCGCATGGTGGATAAAAACCGAACTATTTTTTTTTTTTTATTTTAAAGGCGTGAAAGATGTTAAATATGAATTTAAACACTTTTTCCAATTATTGTTATTTTAGCCCTGATGAAGACCTACAAGGCAGGTCGAAACGTTGGCACGCCAAAATGTAAGTTTTTCATTTAAAAACTGGTTGTGTTTATTCATCCTGACTGCACCCCTGACAAATTCATCTCCTTAGAAAAATAAGAAATGTTAAAATTTACAAAATAAACACATTATTAAACAAAGTACAGGAGTATTGGATAAAAGCAAGAAGTTTAAAATAAAAAAAATTAAAGTTACGAAATTTTAAATTAATATATTTATTACAATGTTGCATTATATGGTGCATATCCCTCAATAATTTATTCAAAATCACATCACAACAGTACCCCATCGAATGCAAGATGTACTAAACGCAAGGTGAGGATATAAACGTTATTAATTCCAAATTTCGTAAATTCCTTGGTAACATTTTTAAACACTGCTTTATGGAGACTTGAACGCCTAAAGAAGAATTAAAGTATTAGAGGAAATGAAAAAATAAATTGGGTGGATTTTTTTTACGTCATTGTATTACATAGCATATTATAGGTATACATTATTTTTTTGCTCTTATTTATAAACTGTGATTTACTTTTTTTTTTTTTCAATTTATTTTCGAACCTATTAAGGTATCGAAAATCAAATATTGGATTTATTAAGATATTGATATATGAAATTTAAAAAAATTGTTTGAGAAGTTCGTGAATGTTATTTTTTCCATTAAGAATAAATAAAAATCGTCAACTGAAACCTCTTTATTTTTGTTATTTGCGATAACTATATGGACAAAGTTCAATACGAGAATCAAGAATAAATTTTCTATTATTGATAACAGGATTAAAAAAATAATAAAGTGGTATCTGTACATCTCTGAATTAGCTATTAAACTTTAATCACATCAAAGGAAAAAAATAAAAAAATATTACTGCTAAATCTTCCTGGAACTGTAAGATTATTTGGTTAAAATTAAGTACAGATTGGTTCAGTATTTTTCGTGGTTAAAGATCAAAAACGAAAAATGACTTGTCCTTCTTATTAAATACTATAGAAAATATTAAGATTAATTCATTTTAGACCCTAGGGTAACCTTGAAGCGGGGATGTAATATTGAAAATTGTAGTATTAATTAATGATATTAATTTTTTTTTATTAATGGATAACACTAAAATAATTTTTAAGAGAGTTAACAGACGGTCGGTTACACTCTTGAAACCAAGTAAGTCCCTGTTAAAACATGTACCATCTTAAAATATGTATGGTGGACGCCAGAGAGAGGATTGCGTTAAGGAGTTTATAAATTAATTTTTTTTTTACGAAGTTCAGTTGGGTTATAGTGATTGTAGGTTGTATCGGAATCGAACCTTTGGTTTCGCAAAGCCCTTTTTCATTATTATTATTATTATTATTAATAATTATTCCTTAATAGTCATCATTGCACCACACGCCATCACATCATTTCACAAAGGAGAATATTAGACTGAAGCAATAAATTTCCCTTTGAAGTTACGTAGCGTCAATCAGGACCGCTTAGGAGTCTGTCCACTCAATTTGGCGGCAGGGTCACAAATTCCTGACCTTCAACCATTTTAACTATATTTTTAGAAAGAGAATGAAAAATTGCTAATTCAACATTCATTTCCGTACTCTACGAGAAAATTAAAATAAGAAAAATAACTATAATATAGAAGAATTAAATTCGATAAACCAGGATCAAACCAGAGAATTAACATAATTATTATTTTCAGACAAAAAGAATCTTCATTTTTAAGGCCTTGATAAATTAAACAAATACAGCGACTGCACTTGAAGTCAGTATATTTACCTTAATAATTAACATTCTGAAGGTATTAAGAAAAGAAGATGGGTTGGACAATAAATTCACATTTAAATAATAAAAAAACTCGGTTGTGTTTTTAAATTTCGATCACGTTTTTATCACAGAATTTTCAATGTAACACAATAATTTTTTATATACATACAAAAAGTTAAATCTAATCTATACAATCAGTCAGGAAACGTTTAAATCTACGACAAATTAAAATGCCTTAAAAAAACAACAAAAAAAATACGTATATTCATGCTATTAAAATTTTTACCCTCTTCAAAAAAATCTAGAAAGAAAAAAAAATGTTCTCAATGATAATGTAATTTTTTTTTTTTTTTTAATCAAAATTTAAGATAATTTTGTAAATTCATGTTTACTCCCTGATTTAAACAATTTTTTAAAATTAAAAAACAATGTTTGTTTTTTTTTTTTAGTTTTTTTTTAGTGTTTACAATTTTTACCTAATTTACACTGAAATAGAAATTTCAAACTCAAGATATAAATAATTAAAAAAAAAAAATGACTTTCATCAAGATGCATATATATATATATATATATAATATATATATATATATATATATATATATATATCTATTAATATACAAAAAAAAAAAAAATCTATTGCTGCCCAACGAAATATGGTATGCTATAAACACAACATACTGATCTGTCTAATTAAACATAAACATATTCTAATTAACAATAAGCTAACCATGATTAATAATATTTATAATAGCGGTATTGTTCCAATATACAATATGACTAATTTGAGTAAAAAGAACGCGGATAAAGATGGTAAAAGAAGATATGATTGTGGCGAATATACAGTGGAATTCAATGTGGGACAGAAAAAAATTTCGGACAGCAGTCAACAAGATCAAATGGTTAAAACACAAATTTATCAGGCAGAAGTAATGAAGAAATGTTGGAAAGAACGGAAGAGCAAGGAATGAATTGTTAAACGTGGTCCACAGATGGCCGAACTCGAATGAAAAAATAAATTGACAAAGGTACAATAATTATTTATTAAAACAACCGATGTTAAATTATTTTGATACTGAAAAAAAAACTCAAGTTTTTAACACAGAATTTTTAGATGACACAATGGTTTACTACATGAATAAAAAAACTGGAACAAATACGTTTGTTTCAGTTAAGAAACGCCTAAAAAGGATAAATTGACGAAAAGATATAGAGCTTGAAATAAATATTAAATTTTTCCCTTAAAAATTTTGACCATCTTCCTTCAATACAGTTAAGAAAAAAGAAATGTTTTCAATGACAATTTAAATATAAGAGTTTTTGAGAGTTAATTCAAAATCCGACATTATTTGCTTTTGATTCGGAAGTTTTATTTACTAAATGATTTATACTTTTTAAAGTACTTTGGTAAGGATCTACTGTTACTGGGCCAACGGTTGTGAAAGGAGAAGATTTGTCTGAAATTGCCGCTGTTTTTCTATAATTTAGGGTGCCCACTTTATAGAGAATGTGAGGGTCCCAGAAGAGTTTGCCAAATTGGGCCAGGTCAAAATAACAGAAAATTAATTTTCTGTCTTCAGCGGGACTCAAACTCGGGACCAGGAGCTTGACAGTCCAGTGGCTTACCCACTGAGCTGCCGCCCCTCCCAAGATAAATTTATACATAATCATAATATTTACACTTTGACTGAGAACTCCATCAACAGCTCTCATTAAATTTCAATAAGACTCTTGCGCTTTCTTTGGTTTGCGAGTTAGTTAAAGCAGATGAAAGTAGCAAACTTTCATAATACAAAAATAAAAATAAAAAATAAATTAAAAAAATAAAAAAAACTGACAATAGTCAGTATTTCATGATCGAATCTATTTTCTATTTTGTTTTTTTTATTTTATATATATATATATATATATATATATATATATATATATATATATATATATATATATATATATATATATATATATATATATATATATATATATATATATATATATCTATCTATATGTATATTCAGTTTGTTATAATACAACTTGAGGCCATTTTATCCAGTTAGAATGGTTAGAGAAATGTATGAAATCGGGTAAATATTGAGCCAAAGGTTATGGATGATTAGTTATAAAAGGTTATGATGATTTTTTTAAAGTGTGACTTGTATAAAGTCAAGAATAAAACGGATATTAAGTCTGCCATTTTAACGTTTAATTTCAAGTGTCGTGACGGGAATTATACTTCTTAAAAACGGCTCATAATTTTAGGACTAACCGCATTTTAAATTCCCTGCAAATTACTCAAACAGCTAATCACTTTCCCCCAAGAGACTTAGTGGACACCGTTACTGACCTAACCCCTGGGGAAGAATTTCTTTAGGATTCTGAGAACCAGACCCGGTCCGGTCGAGGGGACACATATATGCCACGAGTAAGGAAAATATTTATAATGTTAATATTTACTTATAACTATTACAAATGATAATAATTTATATAATTTTACTATAAGCCGGCAATTATAAGAGGCCATCTGCAATATTTAGTTAAGTTTGACACCGAATTACAATTTTCAGACTACGTTATATATTTCTGGTCATATTTTGTCTCAAAACACTTTCCATAGTCAATATGATGCCAACCTGATTTTCTATTCTCTTTCTTATTTATACTATTATATAAAAGGGCAAGCCATTTTTCGTTTGTGATCACTAACCGCGAAAACTATTGAACCAATCTCTACCAAATTTTGACTACATCATCTTTATAGTTCAAGGATGGTTTCTAAAATACTTCGTAAAATCCTCATTGCTCCCTATTTTCTCAGAAACGAACCTATCAATAAAGACCTAATGCTCCATGTATTGCAGATTTAGACCAAACTGGATACCTAACCTTTCATAGTAAATTCCATACCCACTCGAATCCACTAGTCTCCAAACTTGCTTCACAATATATCCCCGATAATCCCCCCAGTCGTCTGATAAGAAGATGACCAAGATACCTTCCAATGTGTAACTTTTACTGAAGTGCTACTAGTAAGAGGTTCATAGCATGCTATTGACATGTCATTGTAATAAATAATATCAAATTTTCTAATTGTTTATAATGTATACAGTTGTAAATATCAATAAATGGATATTAAAAAAAAAAAAAAAAAAAAAAGATAAAAAAGGATAGTTGAATTAATTGCCACTTCTATTGGAATTGTTTTATTTGAAAACTAGTTTCGAATGTTAAACAGTCCTCATTAGTCCTAAAACATCAAAAATTGTTTTTTGTTTTTTTGACAACCAAAGTACTTTAATTTTTTTCGCTTCATTTTTAGAATATAAAATGGCTGACACAAAATTTTATAAAATTTTAAATTAAGGTTGTAATTACAGTTAAAATGTTCCTAACTACAATATTTTAATTTACACACGTACCTACTACTACATTCAACGAAATATTTTTTATTCGTTTGTTCATTTTATAACATTGGGAAGTCTATTCATTTTACTGATTTCATTTATTTTATTTAGTTTGCATAGCGAAATAATTATTTAAATAGTTACCTATGACTAGTTATGTGAAAGATAATGTGATTTTCATCTTTGTGATACAAGACTAAAACGACAAGATACTGCTCGTCGTTACAAACTACTTCTACATTTACTAAACAAACGTTCAAAGTTCCCGATTAATTATAAAAGACTTATTTATATGACTGTGATTAGACCTATTTGGGAGTACGAAGTTAAGCTTTAAGGCTCCACCATACCATCTAATTCATCTCGTATCCAATCCTTGCAATCCAAAATCCTTAATGCTCCTTACTTAGTCACAAATAAACTTATCCATAAAGATCTTAATGTTCTATACGTTGCTGAGATACCTATCCTTTCATATTGAGCTCCATAATCTGTCAAACCCACTAATTTCTCAACTTGCTTCCCACTCTATTCCCGATAATCCTCCAAGGCATCAGAAAAGAAGACGGCCTAAAATTTTTGATGTAAAATTTTTATTGAAGTGCCACTGATAAGTAATTCTTTTCAAGTTTCGACATGTTATTGCAATCGTTATCAAAACATTTACATTATGTATATATTTGCACAGTTGTAAATTTTAATAAATTGATATAAAATAAAAACTAAAAAAAATCTCATTTATTTTATTTAGTTTTCTTAGCGAAATAATTATGTTAATTTAAATAGTTACCTATGTCTAGTTATGTGAAAAATAATATAATTTTAATATTTGTGATACTTATTCTAGATTATATAATTTTTTTTATCGAAAAAAAAATTTATTTAAACAAAATATGTTTTGTATTTTTCCAGATGTTGTATAAGTAAATTTATTAATATAAGTTATATTTTTTTACAACTACAACAAAAAAAAAAAATTAAATAACACCATAGTACTGTATGTAAAAAAAAAAAAAAAAAATTCAAGACCTGCTAAGAACATCATGATTATTTTATTCTTTATCTATTTCTTTTTTGCTACATAATTTACTCTACTTATCATTATTATTTTATTTTATTTCTTTTATTTTTTTGATATTGTTATTAATTATATGTCAAGTAATTTGTTGTGTTTGTGTTTTAGTTATTAAAACATCCTAATTTTGTCTTAATTTTTGCATTCAAGTATTTTTATCGTTTATATAATATCAATATAATCATTTTTTTATCATATAATTTTTGTTTTATTGTTATAATATACTTATTGTATAGTAATTATTCCAAAATTATTAGCAAATTTATCTGTTTTGGGTGTTTCTTTCATGAGACTAAAAAAAAAAAAAAAAAATCATCCATATATGACTTACCAGGCCAATCTTGGAATAAATTGAAAAAAAAATATGTATACGAAAAAATTTTTGCGGTAGCAGCTTCTAAACCTATCTCACCACGACAAAGAGTTTGATTATACTGGTAATTAATGCCAGCGGACTTGAGCTTAGGACGTCATGATGGCTGATGGGGAGATAAAAATTAAATTAAAATTTTTTAAACTGAAGAAATTCCCGGTGAAATTCAGTAGCCGGTGACCTTTGCCCCATTTCCTCGCACTAATAGCGCTACCAAATTCCAGGACGGGCCGGAGATAAATATGAAGATAAGAACTCCTTTAACTAAGGCCGATAATGGTGAGCCGCGGAAACGGTTCTAATAAACTCCAACAGTGGATCTAATCTAACACTTTACCTCGTTTTTAATTTAATTTATCTTGAATATGATAAACCAAGAGTTAATTATTAATACAGTATCTTAGGTGATTTCCATATATTAATTAGAACAGAATATATATATATATTTATAATGGCTCCCCGATTATCTGTGGATAATTAGTTTCAAGGGATAACTCGCAAAATTGCCAGAAAAAAAACAAAACACTGGCCGGTGAAAAATTTCATTCAATTGATGTTTTAATTTTCATAACTAAACATTTAATTTATTTTCAGGGGTTTCTCATTTACATTAAACAGGACATTTTTTTTTTTAGTTTTTTCCTTCCAGCAGTAACCCTGTTGGAAGGGATTTTATTCTTTTCTGTACACACCATACTTGTACAAAGTATACAATGTACATGTAAATATTATTTTTGATTTGATTATAATTTTCAATCATTATAAATAAGAGATACTTTCCTATGTCCTTGTGATTTCACTCAAGAACAAAATATACACCACCTCATATATGAATGCAGACTACTCACTGACTACAGAACTATTCTACAGACAAAAACAGTACAGAAACTAGGACATTGGCCGGTGGATGGTCAATGTTTGATGAACAATTCATTTGAAAATTATTTATTATTTTTACGCTAATAATAAGGTAAACCTAACAACCATTCATTTTAAGAAATTTAAGAAAATCAGATGGTACCTACACGACCTCAATTAATGATACCTATGATTACATTGTTAATAACTTAATTAAATTGGACGATCCTACCACAGATTCAGACATACATGTCACCATGAGACACTCTGCGAACAGTTTGCCCGAAACAGTTGACGATCTCCCGGTTACGCAATTAGAGTTATCAGATGTTATTAACAATCTCAACGATAACAAAACAATATATTATTTGTTACTACGTAACAAAACGATAACAAAACGTAAATAAGGTTAGGTTTATAGAAAACTCTCGATACCCTGAACTTGAGCGAATTTTTTCTCCTAAATATGGTTCTTGTATTAAAGCAATTTGTATTTTATGTTTTTGTATGTATTCCTGTAATAGTATTTTTGATTTGTAAGAATGTTGTGTGTTTAACTGTAGAATGTTTAATGTTTGTATATTTGTATTTACTGCCATTGTGGTAATTGTAATTTAGTTGAACCGCAGTAGTTTGTATTTTTAATTAGACGGTGGATGGAATTTATATAAGATGGACAACACTTACTTGTTGCTAGATGTTTTGAATTTACCCTAAAGTGTGGCTTGCAATGTCTGTTATAATTGACACAATTGATACATTGTTGTTCTTCTTCTTTCTTGGGGCAATCCTGGGTGTGATGTTCCCCGCTACAGATGGCGCACGTCAGCTTGCTCTTACAATGCTTCTCAGGATGATTAAACTTGCAGCATTTTTTACACTGTCTCACCGATATGTAGTCCGCTGCTGAACAAATGGTATGGAATAATTTGAGACGATTATTCAACAGGTCACGCAAATTTGGGGTTATTTCCAACAGAGCATGTCGGGGGCTCGTTGATGTTCTCCCACTAATAATTGTGAGTAATTTGACGTTTTCTTCTGCGATTTGAAGCTCACCATTTTGAGTAATTAGAGTACGAATCAAATTATCTCTACTAACCTCTTCAGGAAGCCTTCTAATTATTTTTGGGGTTTTGGGGTTGTATTTTTTTGGGATGTCAGATGTCTTTGAGACTTTCATCACCCAGTCTGAGAACTTCTTCTATCTTTTCGATGTCTCTGTGAAGGAGAAGTAATTATAGGCTACTCTGTAGTTTCAACCAAAATCTTCCCTGTTTCTTGATCACGTATGTTTTTGATACCCAGCCCAAAGAGACAGGGATTAATTTTGGATTTTAAATGCCTTTTTAGTAACTTTACAGAATTAGAATTTTTTAATTTTTTCAGTCATTCTTCAATGAGCACCATTAGAACATGTGAAGGAGAAGTAAAATTTATAGGCTTACTCAAGAATTTATTCAAAATTTTTACTCACTGCAGCAGAATAGGGCTTTATTCGGTGAGTATAAAAATTAAGTATTTGAAATTATTTGAGAGATCGTATATCATTTATTCTATTTGTATTATATATTATTTTCTTTTAAATTTATGGTGACATATTTTAAAATAGATAAAGTGAGAAAAATTTCTGTATCGATTTTTATTTATGACGTCATTCAGAAAAAAAAAGTATTACAATCATATTTTGTCTGTTTTGAATAAATGAAGATAGTCAATTGAAATCTTTTGGGTGGATAAAATAAAATTTACTTAAGAATTATAAAATAAAGTAATATTTTACTAACAATGATTTCCTTTTATCAAAATTTTATGTTTGTACATATTTTTAAGCTACTTGTAATATACACTTTTGATCATTAAATTATTTTTTCTGCGATGTATATTCGATGTCGGAAAAAAAAAAAATTGAGGTTGAAATGTTGAAAATTGGACTTTAAAACCACGGAAATAAAAGTTTACGGCACTATAAATTTTAAAAAAAATTAATAAAGTACAGACAACTCTATTTTATTTTATTTTCATTTAAAATCATATTGATTAGAAAATTTATGGAGTAAATTTTAAAACCTTTAAATATTAATTAATTCATTTGCTTTAAACAAAATACTATGCTTTTTAACTTCTATTGATCAAACCGAATCAAAGTGGTTAATATCTAACATATATACCGATAGTATAATTTTAAAACATTCCATTGTTATAAAGAAATAAACAGTAGGAACAAAAACAGTAGTAATAATTTTAAAAAATATATTAATTAAAAATTTATCAGAAATCAAGCATTCTAATGCTTAAAAAAACAAAAAACAAATAGACAAATGCCTAAGTTTAATTAGAATTAGAGTAATTTTTACAAACAGGTGTAGGGACCTCACAAGTGCGAAGGAGCAACTTTACATGTTAACATTATTCGTTATACTGCCTATGTCGGTACATGAACTGTCAAACATAAATATACTCAATACAACTCTTTCATTGACTTCTTGTTTAAAAAAAATAAAATAAAATAAACTTACCCCAATTCAGCCTAACTCAAAAAATTGAAGGAAGTGCAGATGTTGTAAAGTTTGCGTCATCAAGCAAAGCCTGAAGCGCTGAACGTCCCTGGTTCTAAAAAATAATTAAATATGTTAATATAATGATATAAGATTTATTAAGCTATAAAAGTTAAATAATTAAAATAAAGAATAGTAAACTATAAAATATTTCCGCTTAGTGTTGGTATCTTACAACTATAATTTTGAATATTCCTCACCTCACATCAAGAGTTCATACTAAATCCTACACAGTGGTAATTTATCCTTCGAAATGGTTTGAAAATTAGGGACCTAAAATAAATCCAAACAAATTTCGTCAAATATCCTTTACTCTTAATCGTGAATTCACGACTTCGTGTCTAAAAGTATTCTTAAATAATATTCCACTGATCACTGTTGAAAATCCCTCTTACCTAGGCCTCCATCTGCCATCCATCATTGAATTCTTATACAAGACACTAGGACATTGCTTGTCCTTTTCTTCTGCTCCAATTTTTTTTTATTTTGGCTGAACATCCTTATGTACTCCAACTAGAGCAGGAAGGACGGGTTATCTACAGGTTGCCAACCTATTCTAGCTATAGTGGAAAGGTCAAGATTCATTTCATCGAGTCCCCCTCCAATATTTACTAGACAAACATTCAAAGTTTCCCGTTAGATACGAGATATTCATTTACTAGACAATGGTTAGACCTATTTTAACATTCGGAATCGATTTGGGATCAACTAAACCATCCAATTCTTCTAGTATCTAACCTTAGAATCCAACATTCTTCAAAACATTCTCAATGCTCCTTATTATGTCATAAACAAACTTATCCATGATGATAAGTCCCATATTGGCCCTAAACATATACCTATTCTTTCATAGTAAACTTCATAACTACTTCAATTCACTAGTTTCCCAACTTCCTTCCCACTTACCTCTCGATATCATCGAGAACTTTAAGAAGAAGCTGGCTAGGAATCGTTTAATGAATAATGTAATACTAATGGGATTACATTATTATTATTTGCTAATTATTGACACGCAATTGTATTTTTATAATTATATTTCTACCCATCCACTTCATTTATATTTCGTATACAGTTTTAAATATTAATAAATAAATAAATAGAGATTAGTAATTTGCAGCCCTTATGGTGCTTTGATTGGCTAACTATGTAAGGCCACTTATTAACAAGCATTTTGGGGTTTTTCCTAAAATGACGCCCAAGTTTTTATTTGGGATTCTGTTCAATTCAAATATTTTCCTTTAATATCGGTAAAAGTTCACAAAGGTATAGTTAAGTTTTAAACAACTGGTTTGTAACATGATAATAGTAACCTCAATAGAAATCGGGATATGGTAATGCCATAAAGATGTTGCTAATATCGACCGTTCGACTTGTCATAAACTTAATGGGGTCCTGGAATCGTACCCAGTTTCCAATAACACGTTGAATGACCTTGCCAGCCTGGAGACAGTTTAAATTCTTGCGCAACAACGGGAGTCCAATCGTACAAGTTTCACCACCATGTCTACCAAAGGCATTGTATTTGAATTACTAACAGTAATGTGATTAGACCATTCAAAAGAGCTTAAGGATTCTTATCAGACAATACTCTGTTCAGTGTTATTCGTAGCTTAAAGACGACCTGTATAAGTTCAAATATTTATTGTTTCAGATGACATTTTACAGTTACTGTTTAAAAAAAACAAAACAAGAATTTCTCCTTAACAAATAATAGGAACTTCCATAGCAACAAAGGAGAACTTCATTAAAAAAAAAAAAAAAAAAAAAAAAAAAAAAAAAAAAAAAAGAAAACACAAAAATTAGAAAACACAAATTCGAAATGTTTCTAAACTATTTATGAAAAGAAAATAATATATATAAAAATGAATACATTTAAATTATGGAAGGCTTATTTTTTGTTTCCATTAATGACAAATATTCACAATAAAAAAAAAAATTTTTTTTATTCTTAGCTGTATATTATGTATATTTATATGTATACATGAGTGTGTGTACACATATATGGTGTAC
Source organism: Euschistus heros (assembly GCA_003667255.2). Lineage (NCBI taxonomy): Eukaryota > Metazoa > Arthropoda > Insecta > Hemiptera > Pentatomidae > Euschistus > Euschistus heros. The sequence continues at coordinate 858,392 of RCWM02000050.1, read as the reverse complement.
AGTGAAGTTGAATAACAGAGAAAGATTAAATCTCTAAAATTAGATATTAGAGTACAATTTAAAAAAACGTCGCTCCATTATCATATCTGCTTTTATTTATTTTATTTATTTATTATTTTTTATATTTTTTAATATTTAATGAAATTTAAGAAGATTCTGAGGCCATATTCTTTTCATAAAGTTTTTATTTTCACAGAAGCATCGGTGGGTTAACGATAATCGAATGGCAAGCGAGTTCTGAGAGCAGTGAGGTTACGGTGGTATTATTTATAAAAAAAAATAAAAATAAAAAAAATGTACCACTTACAACCCATGAAGGGTCTCGGGTTCAGTACTAAGGTAGGCTGAACTGTTTCTGAGCCAACGGTTGTGAAAGGAGGTGATTTGGCCAGAATTCACGCTCAACCGCCAGGTTTTTTCCCCAATGAAGGGTACCCACTTTTTAGGAGGCTGGGTGTGCCCCAGGAGGGTCTCCCGACCTCGAATTCGATCCATGGCCGAAATAACAGAAAATAAATTTTCTGCCTTCAGTCGGACTCGAACTCGGGAGCATGGTAGTCAAGTGCCTTACCCACTTAGCTACCACGCCTCCCTGTATTATTTATAGTTCTCTATAAAAGGATTATTCGGGGGCTCGATGGACGAGTGAGTTAAGGCGATGGTCTAAGCGCGCTTGGAACTAAAGGTGGTTCGAATCCCACCTGGGCGGGTTAAAATTTATTTCGTGGTGGACCCACGAGTAAATCTTGACCTTCCCATCCTGGCTAGAATAGGTTGGTAACCTTTAGGATAATCCGTCCTTCCCGCCCTAGTTGGAGTACATAAGGACGCTGTTACATTTGCATAAGAACCCCTCCCCAAAAAAAAACAACGACGATAAATTTTTGGTTTGGACAAAATCAGCGACATAGGGAAGTTCGCTATATGGACAAGAATATATTTGACAAAGTAAGGAATATTGAGGAGAGAAAAAGGGTCTTCGACCGTAAGCATTTGATACGAGATGAATTGGATGGTTCAGTGGAGCTCAGAATCTCAACTCCGTATGTCCTAATAGCTATAATCACTGTATTTTTTCCATTTTTCTAGATTATTAAAAAAAAAAAAAAAAAAAAAAAAAAAAAAAAAAAAATTAAGCTACATAACCATTCGAATCCACTAGTCACCCTACTTGATTCCCGATAACTTCTGAGGCGTCTGAAAAGAAGATGGCCTAGGGGCATTCTATTGTTGAACATTTATTGAAGTGCTAATGACGAGTAGTTATTGAAAATTTATTGACATGACATTTTAATCATTTCTCCGCACATTTTCTCATTTTATATATTTTATGCTGTTGCAAATATCAATAATATAATAATATGAAGCATTAAATTGTATATAATTTATAATAAATAATAAACTCCGACAACGACTGAATACATACTCTTACTTGACTGCAAAAAATACAAACATTCCAATGAAAAATACTCAGACTAATCACGGAATCATCCTTGTGCATTTCAAACCACACACTTCACTCTGATTTAGAAGTACCAACAGCAAAGCAACATATACATAACCTTTATAGATTTCACGACAGACTTCATGGACATAACAACATACTTATTATGACATAACCACGACTGACATACCTGGAAATACTTTCAGAGGGCTTAAAAGAAGATGAGAGATTTGCTCAAATAATTTTTCTTTTTTTTAATCCACGCCAGGAGAAGATACTGTTGAGTGCTAGCCCCTACAAGGTCTTTAGTATTACACTATCGTCAAAAATTCACTTATTGTTACACCAATAACAGGTGTGAATCAAAATTTGAAAGAAAGAAAAAAAAAAAAAGCATCTATCTTATAAAATTTAAATTCAGTATCTGGATCACTCCTTTCAAATATTATAATAGTATTCTAATTATAAATAAATATTTAAGAAATTATTTAATAGCGCGAGAGAGCGGGGAGCAGATACCGAGACCTGCATAGGCAGGCTACATCCCGCCAGCACACCTTCTCAGATTGAGGCTAAGAGAAAGTCGCGCCTTTTTCAACAGCATCAAGATGTAGTGCATATCTAGTTTCAAAATAGATTGGGAATATCCATGAACTAATAATATTCAATATGAAATATCCATAGTAACTATATTAATCTAATATAAACCCCACCATTTCCAGATCGTCTGGGATATGGAAGAAAGCATTTCAGGTATTAAATAAAAACGCAAAATATATACAAGAAGGTTATAAATTATATATAACTACAGATCATCTTTATTTCATGCAATTTTTCATTTACAGCAGAGCGTTGAAAATCCAAACCGATTGGGACCATAGGTAATTCGGATTACCGATTTGTTCGGATTAGCAAACATAACCTAGAAATGCCGCTTGGACCAATATAGTTCTGGAATACAACACAGGAAATAAAAACAATAGTTTTTTTGTTCTTACATTCGTATATTATAATATATACATTACTGCAGTTGGTTTCTTGAAGAAATTTGTACATACAATGAAAACGAACAGAGCCCTGGATAGTTACAGTACACAAAAAGAAACACTCTAAACCTAACTGTACAAAATCACTTATATGTATAAATTTTACATTAAAAAAGTCGCTAATTTTTGGCTGCGTTTGCTTTGATACTCGTTTTCAGCCAGCCAAGTCCTTCGTTCGCTTAAGTAGCAAGAGCTGAACTTGACTACATTCTGACATCGTACCAAGTCATCACTGTCTCAAACGCCGCGAAAGCTTCAGAATGTGAAGGAACTAAGTCGTCGTCTGTTAGTTCTTTTACACTCTATTTGCCTTCATTCGTTTTTTCTGATTCTTGGAATGAGATTACAATATCGTTATCTTCCAGGATCTCATTAAATTTAATTCCGTAATTTAATACCCAGTATGGACGACAGTATGGCCCGCAAAATTATAAAACTTCCGCGGTAGTTAAATATTTAAAAAAAAAAAAGTTTGAATTTTTGACGTTTCGGATTTTTGACGTTCGGATTTTCGACGCTCTGCTGTACCGGAAGTCAAATTTTTCAAAAGACAAAGTTTATTACATGCATCAGTTTGATTTTGGTTGATTTGCAATGTATCTTTAACTACAAATTTCTAATACATTAACCTGTAATATTATATATTATTAGGTTCCAATAATATAATCATTGTTATTATTTTATAATAAATATTATTTATTTATTATTACTTAATAATCACAAAAATAGATAGGAACGAAGTACCATCTCAAAGTCTGATATAGCAACTATATGGTATCAGGCGAGATATTCGATTGATTTCAGAAACTGGAGGCTTAAGACTTTACTCAATGCCAGATAATGATAATAAATATTATTTGAATCAGCCATTTCATAAAAGAAAATATTAAAAACATTAACTACAACGAATAGTCCAGAGACTACGCAAAAATATGTGTCAGTAAAGTAAAAAAAAATATATATCCTTTTTTTTTTTTTCAATTGATGTCTATGTTTAATGAGGTGCTGAATTTAATATCCAATTTTGACCCTTCAAGTTTGAAAAACTTAGAAATTCCAACCAATAATATTTTACAAACCGAATTTCAAGTTTCGAAAAGTCTTACTTGGAATTCATACACATGACTAAAAAATAAAATTAACAGACTACTTCAACATTTACTAGACAACTAACGTTCAAAGCTCCTAATTAATTACAAAAGACTCATGTACATGACAGTGATTAGACCTATTTGGAAGTTCGGAGTTGAGCTTTGGGGCTCGTATCCAATCCTTACATTCCAAAACCCTCAATGATCCTTACTTTGCCACCAATAAACCTATCCATAAAGATCATAATGTTCCATATGTTGCTGATTTAGCCCAAACCAGATAACAGTTGTAAATTTCAATAAATAGATATAAAAAAAAAAGTTTCGAAAAAAATGCAAAATATTTATAAAAATATTATTTTTTCCACATGAAACAAGAGCATTAGAAAATAAAACAAACATACAAAAATATGAAAGTTCTAGGATGGAAAAATAAAGTAAACTCTGGACAGTAGATATCACTGGCAGACAAAAAATACACACAATTGATTTTTTTCATTTTCTCGGCTAAAAGTTTCATTAATTTTTAGGTGATTATGTCCTGGTATAGTTTAACAAGTGCACGTAAAACGTGTTAGGATTATTAAAAATATGAATTAAATAAGAGCAAAAAGCATTTATATTACTAAATGCACATTTTTTTAAAAATTGTAAACCAGATTTTTTAATTGACTTAAGTGTTTTATTTACTAAAATATTTTTAAAAAAATACAGTACTGATTAAATTATTGAATACACGGATATTTTGAAATAGGAAACGGATATTTTCCAGAGGAAATAACAATATTCACTATAAATGCATTACTACAAAAAATAAAAGAAAGATTATTAGTGTCCAAACTATAGCATATGGAGGTATAGATTTATTAATACAATTAGGATTGATGAATTAATTGCCCGTTGGATTGTTTTTTGTTTTTTATTCAAAGAATAGTTTCGAATTTCAAACTTTCATAATAAGTTCTAAAACATAAAAAAAATTCAAAATCGCTATATAGATTATATATAATAAATTAAAAAAAAGAAATAGAAATCAAACACATTCATACTCTCCTAAGTAGGCAAAATGCAAAGGCTTCTAAAATATAATAGGACCAACAGCAGACTGAGTTTGGTGAATGAGACGAACAGGTGAGTTAGGTAAATACATTTTGATCCCTCGATTTATCAGCCAAAAATGGGCAGTCGGTTAGGTTTTTCCTATGACTTGTGGGTTTTTTTGTCTCTACCGGAAACAAATTTAAAAAGGGACTATTGGAAATGTTGACCAGATAAATATTTTAAATTATGTTTTAAATAATTACAACACATTTATTAACGATACTGCATGCTTCATAGGGTATTTGTCCTATTTTCATATTTCTGCAGAACACATTGGAGCCTGCAGCCAGTTATCTAATATTAGGCGCCGATCTGATATTCGGCAACCTTACCCTACACTTAAATGTTATGCGAAACATATAGCAGTAACGAAACAGGAAGTTTGCGAAACTGAACAATTTATAATGTCAAAAACATTTATAATTCCTTCCAAATCCTAAAGCATGGATTACAATGAAAAAGCAAAACAATTCATTAATTATGAAATAAGATTCCTTAGGTAGTTTTTCTCTGATACACTGGAAGCTTAAAAGATTTCCTCCAAAGAAAAGTTCCTTTAGGGCTGGAGCACTGGAGGGGCCACTCAAAGGGCCATGGAAGGGGGAAGGGGGAAGTTTCTCTCGTAAATACTTTTAAGGGCTAAGAGGGAAAGTAAATAGCAATAATCCTCCGTATTTAAGGATTATACTTACCTTATCCTTGATCGAACGGAGTCACTTCACCAAGAAATAGCGATATGGTGACGAACAAGAGAGAAAAGATCTTTTTTTTATTTTTTTTTAAAGCATGATGTTTATTTGTAAAAGTTCTTGCAGGCAAAGTTGATTTGTGCATCACAGCAAGTTTCATTCTTTTGTTGCTGTTTGTTTTTTATTTTTTCGTGTTAACGTAGCCATATACTTTAACCAGGGCACATGACACGTATTAGGTTTAATAGAAATATTAAATGAAACAAGCAGTATTTAAAAAAAACAAAAGTTACGATTTTTTGTTTAATATTAATTTATTAAAATTTAAAACAATACATATACATCAAGCAAATCTGTTGATAATGATTACAATAACATGTCAAAACTTGAAAAGAACTGCTCATCAGTAGCACTTCAATAAAATTTTACACTAGAAGGTCTTTAGGCCCTGTACTTTTCAGGAGCCTCGGAGGATTATCTGGAATGGAGTGGGAAGCAAGTTGAGAAACTAGTGGATTCAGTGGTTAGGAAGCTTACTACGAAAGAATAGGTATTTGGTTTGGGCTAAATCAGCAACATATGGAACATTAAGATCTTTATGGATAAGCTTAATGGCAGCTAAGTAAGGTGCATTGAGGATTTTTGAAGGATTTTGGATTGTAAGAATGGTATACGAGGGGGACCCAATAAATTTATTTCGTGGCGGACCCACTACGACATTGAGTAGTGGTAATGTATCAGGTTTTGGTTGGGAATAGGAATGAATATGAGAAATATAATGAATGGTTGTGTTCTTCACCATTAGCTTTTGTAACTACTTAATCAAATCCAGTGGAGGCTGAGTGAGAGCGCCAAAGCTAGCGCATCCGTGTTTTTTCATGTACAATTTTTATCCTATTCAATTACTTGTGGATAAGATAGTGTCATAGGATTTCGTACGAATGGCATTCAACTTATTCGATTAAATTTTAAACAGTATATGAAGTTTTGAATATTTAAATTTCAGGTAGGAATATTCAAATCCACTGAGAAACTAGGAGCTGAAATACACCTTAGAATTGTCTAGTAGGCCAGCTGTGGCTGAGGTATTTGCATCTGACAGAGCCGCCGAGTGGTTCATTGCTGAGTTCAAGTTGTAGCATTCCTAATGAGTTTAGCTTATTCGAATATGGATGAATAATTTCTCGAATTTATATTAAGACCTGTATTTGTTTTGTTGAAGTATTAAATTATTCTGGTTTTCAGTTACTAACAATCCATAAAAACATTTACTTCAATACTTCAGTCATTTCCCCTACATGTATATTGTATTATTTATATTGTTTATCAGGATGATATACAGTTCACTTCCGTTATCTTTTTTGATTTATATTATTTTATATTTGGTTATCATTGCACATAATGTGTGAATGTAAAATATGCCCACCAATAGAATGCCGAGCGAACTTTCGCATGGCTCTGTAATTGGCAAAAAGAGAAGAGTTGGCCGACCAAGAAGACGATGGCTGCAGGACCTTGAAGAAGATCTAGGGATCCTCGGCGTTGCAGCATGGAAACGGAAGGGTAAGGATAGAGGCACATGGCAAAGCTACTAAAAAGTAGTCCTTTTTTTTTATTTTTTTTTTTTATAATTTCTCTCACTTTCAAATGAAAATTATGCACCTTCTTTTCTAAAAACAAAACAAAACAACAAAGCTCATGCAAAAATATTATTCTTATAACCCCCTATAAATTTTTTTCCAAAAGGGTAAAAATAAATTATACTGTAAACAATGTCAGTTACTTAAGTTTTTATTAGCACTGCGGTAACGGCATTTTTTTTTTTTTCACGTTTAGGAACATGGTAATGAAGATCTTTATACTTCAAATTTAGTATTTTCAAAGGTATTAATATCTGGTTGGGTTTTCTTACAGCCTGATCGGTATCACTTGTCTTCTGAGAGCTATGGTTTTTATAGTACGATGCATTCGAACGCTCGACTTCCCAGAGGCTGACCGACTATGGACACAAACCCCAGGTGGTCACCTTAATGCCCTGAAAAACTGACAACAATTCTCGAAAAGGATACGCTGTGTACGGTTATTATCCCTTTTCCCAGCGGGAATTGCTTCTAGTAGCCTGCCCTACCAACGAGGTCGGAAGATAATTGCCGAACGATCACGAGTAGCGTGGGGATATCGGTCACAAACCGAAGTACAGTCGACTACAGTTTTACATGAAAAAATTATTTCTCTATATTGACTAGAGAGCTGAGAAAAAAAATAACAATGTATTTTTCATATTTTATTTTTTGTCTCGGCTCCTAATGCTCATTAGCAGCAATAACTCTAGTTTTGCACTATTATAGGTCCCTACTACCTACACAAAAATCGGCATTCAAATCAGTGAGTTACAAATCAAAACGTCTCCTTGTAAGATGAAACCAAGATCACACTGTATCAGATCTGGGTAATGGGATCTTATTTAAAAGGACTTTTGGGCCGAAACTATGACGTAGAGTAAAAGTAATGTATCAGGTTTTAGTTGTGGAAAAGCGATAAATAACCTTTTTAATAATAATATCAGGTTTTTGGTTTAAACATGAAATCCTGCATTAATTTCCGGAAAACCCATCACTAACTAATCTATTAATTCCTTCTGACTTAAGTTGGATTTGTGGGGTCGTATATAAAAACGCACCTATAATGTAAAATAAAGAAAAGATCTAAGCACAATGGCAGCCGCCGAAGAAAGATATGCTATAAAAAAAGTACACAGTTATTATCGCACCTAAGTTTGTTTGAATCGGTGTGAGAAAAAATGATGCTTTGTGCTTAGTTAAGCTTCGAAGGCTCTTCACGTTTTGAGCTTGTTTCTGATGTTCGGGTAGAGGACTTAAAACTTTATTGTAAACAGATAGAGTTTATGCAGTTTTGAATGCAAAGTACTTTGATGTGGTCAACCAGACCTTGAATTTTTGTCTGGCCGAAGAAATATTATCGGAATCGCAAGGAGTTAACGTTTTACCTCATCCTGTGTATTGCCCAGAATATTGCACGATCAGATTATGGTTTGCTTTGATCAATGACTCAATTTCAAAAATGTTTTCATAATTGCGAGAATGTGAAAATTGGATGTGATGAGTTCTAGGCTGATGAGTTCAATGAAGTGGTTCCGGTCTCAAATCAAATTACAGACTGAAAGTAGTACAAAATAATGGACATTATTAACATGAGTGAACCCTAAATGAAAGAAGGTCTTGAAAACTGGGAACATGATTCACGTCTTTATGTATCTGAAGCATACAATCGCCAAAACACCGCTGAAGTAAACCGCTTCTTACGCAATTTCAGCTCTGGTTCATAATATCTCCATATGTGAAAGTTTGTGGGATTTAAAATTCCCTGCTCTGTGACATTTCAGATTAACTAAAAAAACAGAAATCTCATAAATAAATACACTAATGATTGGTGTATCAGTTTCCATAGGAACGGGTAGCGGATCTGCCCATAGTACGTAACCGAGGCAATTTTTTTTTTTTATCCTTTTATAGAGCCTTAAATAGCCAGGTCCAATCCAAGGGAAAAATAAAAGGTAGGGAATTAAAAGGTTAATCACTCCACACCAAATAGAAAAGGTGTAAGACGGCAATTATGAAAGGAGTGGGGGGAATTTATTGGGCGATGTTGGCAGCAGTGGATAGGAAAATATTGTTTGTGTCCAGTTGTGGATTCGGAACACGTACGAACGGTCTGCTACGGAACAGGGTGAGGGGGGAAGCTTCCGGACTCAATAATATTTGCCGGGATACAGGGACGTGTTGAGCATAAACCCTTGCCGGCCACACACATTTATAAAAACATATACCATCGCTAATACCCCAATAACTTAGTCGTTGAGCTGGGGAAATAGAGAGGAGGCGTTGGGATAAACGGTCTAAGGGTCAAGTACCCATCTTCTTTTCCTGATTGATATAATTTGCATTTTATGGAATAATACTTTTTTTTCTTAAATATATGGAAACAAATTTATAAATTAGTAGCTATTAAACTAATAAATAAGTGCATTACTAGGGAAAAAAAGGTGGAGTGAAATTTCATATTTCATATTTATATTTTTGGTTATGACAATAATTACTTTTGGTGTAAGGATTGTGTCTTGTATATTTCTTGTTAAGATTTTTATTTTTGATTGCGAATTTAAGGAAAAATACAGCGGCTCAATAGATTTTGGTTTAGGATAATTCGTCGATGAAAGACTGAGAGTCCCCCCCCCTTTTTTAGTTACTCTTTTATAATGATACTCTTTTTATAAGGCCTGACCTTATATAATAATAATGAATGATTTTATTTTTATATAATTTTTTTTTTTTAAATTATTGTACTGTTTGTTATCAAATAATAAATGCTGGTTTGTCAGAATAATCATTTCGACCGACAAGTCTCGTTGTGTGCATTTCAACCGCAAAAGAAACCCCGATATTCCACCTCAAATAGTTCTAAATAACAATCCTTTGGTTTACACCAATGTTATCCGATTCTTGGGTCTCCATCTAGATAGTAAACTCACCTGGTCCATTCACATAGAACAGCTGAAAACGAAGACTACAAACAGACTGAGGATACTGAAAAAATTAGGGAACACAACATGGGGATCGGACAGGAAAACCATGCTGCGTATTTATGAGGCATTAATACTTAGCAAAATTGATTACGCCAGCTTCATCTATGCCTCCGCAAGTAAAACCAAAATTAAAAGGCTGGATTCAGTCCACCATGCCGGCATACGCCTTTCCACCGGAGCATTCAGAACTAGCCCAGCACTCAGTCTTAATATCGAAGCGGGAGTCCTACCCCTCTCTTATCGCCGCCAGAAGCAAGGGGCCAAGTATATAACAAAAATTTATACACAACCAGACAATCCGGCATATCTTTCAGTTTTTTAATCAAGATACTGCCTATAAATATGAAAGATCGAAAAATTCCTCTCTTCCATTTTGGTACAGGATGAGATGGTTTATATCAAAAGTAATGAAACATCAGTCTCTACCGATAAGAAGAAACCTACCTCCATGGACATTATCACCTCCTCATGTTAACGTTAAAATGCTTAAAGTTTCAAAAACTAAAAAATGTTCTCCTCAAGAAGTCATCCAAACATTTCTCTCTGAAGTAGATAATTACAAAAGTAGCAAAATTATATACACTGATGGTTCAAAAACAAATGATTCAACATCTTGTGCAGTTTGGGACAACAGCAGAGCGCTGAAGTATAAGCTGGATGGTGTCTGCGGTATTTTCACAGCTGAACTGACGGCGATATTAAAAGCGCTTCACCTTGCTCAAACATTGAAAGAACAGTCGATAATTATCTGCTCTGACTCCTTGAGTGCGATTAAAAGCCTGTTTAAAATTTTTTCGGACAACCCATTAATCCAAGAAATCAATTTTATTATAAATCAGATAAGTAAATCATCAAAAAAAACTAACCTTTTTCTGGATCCCCAGCCATTCCGGTATACCTGGAAATGAAGAGGTGGATGGAGCAGCTAGAGAAGCCCACCAATTAGAAACTATTACACCCACTTTCTTGTCCGCGGCAGACATGTTCCGACCACTCCACATGAAGATTTTGGGTGACTGGCAGAGTGCATGGTCTGCATCAGAAAATAATAAATTGAACGAAATCAAACCGAACATCGGTGGCTGGGCCTCTTCCTCAGGACATTGCAGAAGGGAGGAGGTGATAATCACACGGCTAAGAATTGGACACTGTCGTTTAACACATGACTACCTGATGGCAAAGAGAGATCCCCCTCAGTGTCGACTCTGCAGAGTTGCCCTAACAGTGAGGCATATCTTTGAGGAGTGCCCTCAGTACAGGAGAGATATGGATAAGTATGGTGTGCCTCGTATGCTCTGTTTGGCCTTGGGCGATAGCAAACAATACGTTTGCAGTACGATAAAATTTATCAAGCAAATTGGATTATATGACAAAATTTAATGTTCTTTTTTATTTTTTTTGTATTTATTTTTTTTTATTTAATTATTTATTTTTTATTTTTTTATTTTTTTTTTATTTTTTTATTTTTTTTTTTATTTTTTTATTTAATTTTTTTATTTATTTATTTATTTTTTTTTTTTTTTGGAGGTTAATATAATTTGATTAGGAATTTGTTATTGTCTAAATTTTGGGTATGGGCAATAATAACCATAGCAGTTTTTTGCCCTTAAAAAAACAATCAACAACAACAATATCTTCCCCAATTTACCATAATAATTAAGGGGCCTAATTTCATTTAGAAAAAGTTCAAATAAAATTGTAAAATGGTTTTACTTAAATGGGAAAGGGCGAAATATAAATGGAATAGTTTTAAACAAAATGGAAAAAGATTAATCATAATTGGAAAATGTTTAAATATGAATGTGAAATTTGAAATATGTAAGGAAAAATCTGACTAAAAATCGGATCATATTTATTTCGACACATACTAAGTTAGAAATCGGAAATAAAATTTATTCTGCTTCAGAACTGAAGAGAATATACGTTGATTTGCACAGCCTCCTGTAGATTTCGAACCATTGATGCGGTTGGGGGAGAGGTGCTGTGAAACCCTCTCTTCCCTCTACACGTGGCGAGGAGTTAAGACCGGGAGTAAATATTGTATAGCTCGATGATTTATTCATCGGATTCATGAATTTTTTATCTTTTATTTCTTATTCATAGAGATGTGAATATTTACTTCTGTTCTTTAAATATACTCGTATACATATACATACATAAGACCTGGTATAATGGAGAAAAAAAAATTTATTGATATTTACAACAGTAAAACGTATATAAATTAAGAAAATGAGTGAGAATATGATTAAAATGACATGCCGATAACTTCTAAAAGAAAATACTAGTTAGAAACACTTCGATAAAATCCACACTGGAAGGTCCCTAAAGACTAACATGGAATCATGTTCGACTCAAAAGGCAAGAACTTAACAGACGCTTCAGCTAATTGTAAAGTCTGCTCAAAACATCAAATATACAAAACTATAATTTTTGGAATTACGGGCTTGAACTGTGGGGAACAGCAAAAAAGTCGAATATCAAACGCATTTAATCCTTCAAATTTAAAATCCTTTGAATTAAAGTGAATGATCCTAGCTATGTCTCCAACAAAACCCTGCATCTCAATTTATGATACGCCCTCGAACTGATATATATATGTACGAGGTGTGATCAAAAAGTTCCAGGACTAAATTTTTATACATTTATTCATACAACATACAGGTTATTCAAATTTGTCTCCTTCGAAGTACTCCCCTTGGGAAGCTACCCACTTTTCCCACCGGTGTTTCCACTAATCAAAGGCCCCAGGAAACTCTTCTTTTGTAAAGGTGTTTAGCAGCTCCGTTGTTTTTTCTTTAATTTCGTCAACTGTTTGAAATCTTCGTCCTTTCAGGTGTCTCTTGAGCTTCGGGAAAAGAAAAAAGTTGGCTGGAGCCAGGTCAGGTGAGTAGGGGGGCTGAGGAATGACAGTCATTGCGTTTTTTACACAAAAAGGCCATCTTTAAACCTCTTGAACCACTGATGGCAGCATGATCGGCTTAGACATTCTTCACCAAAAGCCTCTTGTAACATCAAAAAGGTTTCAAAAAAAACGTTTTGTTCAGTTTTCACACAAAACTTCACACAAACACGTTGCTCTTCTTTCACATTCATTTTCATAAAATAGCCAAACTCTATAAAACTAACCTCAAACAAACTGTGCTAATGTTACTTTCAGTGATGTTATGATTGATCTGCAAACACAGCTGTGTTTTCCTGTTGAGTCAGGCAATACAATGCTGCCAACCGCATCACTGTGAGACATTGCATTCCCATAGTATATAAAAAGTCCTGGAACTTTTTGATCACACCTCGTATGTATGTTTAGTATTTATTTATTGTATTGTATAGAATAGTTCGTTTCTCTTCTCCACGTTTTCGTTATTCTATTTATTTTTTTATTGTACATAATGAATGTTTGTAATTAGTGAATGTAATTATAAAGCCATCTATATAAAGTATTGCCCACATTTATGGTAGATTCTAATAAAGTAAATTAAAGTTTAGACAACAAATTATTCCATTACTGATGATCCTCCTAGACATGTTATGGATCCTTTTGAGTTTACCGTAGTTGCACAATAGTCCAGTCAATAAAAATATTGCAGGGTGCATGAAATATCCGATTATTTTTTACCTCAGGGCTTCGTTAGGAGTAGTTAGAAGATAAACATACTAAAAGTCCTCACATGGGGGTGAGCTTAAGGTGGGGGGAAGAAGTTCCCATTTTTGGGTTTTTCGATTACATCTCAGAAACAGTGGACTCTAGGAAAATATGTTTAAATAAAAATTAAAGCCTTATAAATTTCCTATAAAATTGTTTATATACACATTTGTCGAACTTCCAACCGTTTTCGAGATATACGTTATTGAAAATGGAATATTTTTGAAAAAAAAATAATTTTTACCTCACTTATTGTCAAACATTTGCTTCAAGTACCAGAAAAGTATATATTAAATTAAAGTAAATTTAATTCTCTACAACTTTATCTCACATTTTTTTTCTGAGAAACGATCGTGGAGTGCGCTAGAAGCCTTCTTCTTATCTTCTAACAACTCCTAACGAAGCCCTGAGGTAAAAAAATAATCAGATATTTCATGCAGTTTACAATATATTTATGATGATAAAAGTACCATATTAGTATAAAAGTAATATATTTATAAGTATAAAAGTTTTTTATTTTTTTGCTTTATTTTGTTATTTTATATATCTTTTTTATATTTGTGCTGCATCCTATCATATGGCATTGGCCTTATTGTATTTTCTCTTTTTATTCTGTCTGTATTTACTTGTTATTTTGTTATCTTATAGTCTCTCTGTTGTTCATTTTTCTTTTATATTTTTGTTTCATTTTCATTGTTTCATTTTCCTATTCTTTATCCATGTGTCCCGCGCCTTTTCTCCCTTATCCTACCCAGCTGTTCTTACCATTTCACATCAGTCATCGTCCTTCTCCTCACAAGTGTGGTTCGGTGGGTAAGTGTTCTTTGATATTCTTTTCCTTTTACTTTTATCTTTCCACTTTTATTTTCCTTCACCTTCATTCTTTTATCCGTTTCTTTTCTTTTATCACCTTCTACATTATTTCCCTCGTTCTTTCTTATATTTCTATATTTTTATTTTATTATTTATTTTTTCATTATTTTATTTATTTATTTTTATTTATTTATTTATTTATATATTTATATTATATATATATATATATATATATATATATATATATATATATTTTTATTTTTTTTTTTTTTTTTTTTTTTTTTTTTTTTTTTTTTTTTTTTTTTTTTTTTTTTTATTATTTTATTTATTTATTTGTTTATTTTTTTCCTTTTTCATTCCTGTCTTGTCTTTATTCTTACCTTGCTGCTTTGTATTCTTTGTTATTTATGTATCTGATCTTTTGTAAGCGGTTTTTGTATATTGGTTTTTAACTATGCATTCTGTATTCCAATTGTCATCTGTTTATCGGTCTGTTATTTTTGTCACATCTATTTTTGGTCACTTCTGGTATTTTGTTCATTATAGCCCTGAAGAAGACCTGCAACGCAACGGTCGAAACGTTGGCACGTATTAAAGGATTCTTCTTTGACGTGGTGTTACTTTGACTGCATCCCTGACTATCTTCTTCTCCCTACAATATATTTATAATGCTATAGATTAATTTATAAAATACTACATGATGTTTTATACTGCTTGATTTTATTTCTTCATTAACATCATATGATTTCCTCTAAGCGATTTGTAATGATACAGCTAATGTTTGACAGTTAGTTTAAATATAAACTTGAATAGAAGTTTAAAATAAAGAATATTATATTTCTAAACGAAAATTCTACAGAGTCGGGGGTAGGGGTATATGTCGGGAAGCAGTGAAGCGAGGAAGGACGAGATAGTGGCGCTCTGTGGAAATCCGCACACGCTAAACAAAAATGAATAATGACCTAGGTTTAATATATTACTGCACTGAATTCGTTGAATAAAATATTGTTCAAGATATGATAAGTACAGAAATACCGAAGGAGAAAAAAAAATGACGGTCAAAATGCTTACACTTCATAATCTAAATACCGATATAATTCGAAATTTAATCATAACTAGTACCGTTTTTTTTATTCATTACTATATATTTTTTTTAAGCAACGCGATGATTTGTGATGAATTAACAATTACTGAGATGTTTCAATTTGCCAGATGCCAGACGAGTTTATTTCAAAAGTTTTACACTTATATCCCTGGGAAAAAAAAAAATAGTTTACAGAACTCTTAAATCTAGTATAACATTTATTTTCTTTTATTTATTTATTTTTTTGTGGAAGTGGGAGAAGGTGTAACGGTCCGTATATTTACCAAGATCGACCGATTAGATATCAACTATACGAGAAAAAAAACAATAATAATAAATACTATAAATTACTTTATATGATAAATTAAAAAAAAAATAAAATAAATGTTATACTAGATTTAAGAGTCTGTAAAATAAATGAATTACTGAATTATATTTTCTTGGGAATTGGATGTTAATGGTTACATGCGAGACTATAGTCCAGTAAAATAAGAGTTCGGCGAAGAAAAAACTACCGAACTTTAATTCTTAACGGATTCTTATGTTTTTCTCGGTGATGAATCAGAAGTTCGCTACCACGGAAAAAATGAGATTTTGGCACATTTTTCGCTCTACCTCCGCAAATATTTGTCCGATTCCAAATTTATTTTTTTCCATCTCCAGACTACTTCAACATTTACTAGATATTCCACTAATCCCTGTTGAACAGATCCGCTACCTAGGACTCCACTTGGACAAACGTCTAACTTGGAATCCACATACAAGACTAAAATGATAAGAAACTTCCCGCCGTTACAAACTACTTCAACATTTACTAGACAAACGTTCAAAGCTCCCAATTAATTACAAAAGACTAATATACATGAATGTGATTAGACCTATCTGGACGTACGGAGTTGAGCTTGGGGGCTCGCCTAAACCATCCAATTCATATCATATCCAATCCTTAAAATCCAAAATCCTTCGAAAAATCCTCAATGCACCTTACTTTGTCACCAAAAAAAATTATCCATACAGATCTTAATGTTCCATATGTTGCTGATTTAGCCCAAACCAGATATCTATCCTTTCATAGTAAGCTCCATAACCCCTCAAATCCCTTAATTTCTCAACTTGCTTCCCACCCCATTCCTGATAATCCCCCGAGGCGTCTGAAAAGAAGAGACCTTCTAGTGTAGAATTCTTATTAAAGTGCTACTGATGAGTAGTTCTTTTCAAGTTTTGTCACGTTATTGTAATAGTTAACAGCACATTTACTTCATGCATAAATTTTGTACAGTTGTAAATTTCAATAAATTATTAAAAAATAAAAAAATAATAAAAAAAAATTCCGTCTCAAAGATGGTTGGTTATTTTATTTTTTCTCATTGTATATATTGTGTGAATGGATCCTTGAAGTCATCCATATTACTTATCTTGAGACAGATTGTAATACTCTCTCAATAAAGGATTTTTAATTAATTAATTAATAATTCTATATGTATCATTTCACAATTTTAATAAATAAGATTTAAATTTTATAATTTCATAAATTTTCTTTCACTCGATATTTGTTGTCACTATTAGTATTCATATAGTATTCTTAATATAAGTTTATTTTTATATTTTTCATTAGTTTCATAGTATGTGCAATTTTTTCCTATCTTATTTGCACATTACCCTTATTTCAAAACAAGTCTTGTTATTAATATTAATTTATATGTTGTCAAAATAATGCCTTTTAATCATTACACATTTTTTAATAAATTGTAGTAGTATCGATTTATAAATTATTAACTAAATATCTCTAATATATCTAAAGTACTTAGTGCACGGGTGGATGAAATATGGTCCGTTGCGTTCCACTCTCGGACCCAACTTTCCGCAGTATCTAACTCAGGGCTGATGGAATTCGAGTAATCATCAGTTCTCCCTCAAGGAGGCCGAGCCGAAATAACGTTTTCCATTTGAATTATGATCCCGGTTCATTATCTTTAATTGTCCGATTAAATTGTCTAGTCAGGCTGCTTAATTCTCCGCTTTCACCCTAGCGACTTTGAGATATGGGTTTTTGAGCCGAATTTCTCGTCTTGAAATAGTATCAACAACTTGAAAAATCTTCAGATAAATAAACAAGAGCCTTATTCTGAGTTAAACTTTCGTCGGGCGCGATGTGCATGAGAGGCTCACCTTAGAAAACTGCCCATAAAATCTTTCCTAAGCTATATATCACAAAAAAAAAAATATCAATATTTTACAGTTGCATTTATCAGAAAAAGTTTGTAGAGATACTTAATAAACTAATTTATTATTGAAAAGTAGGTCTAGAACCAAAAGTATTAACACTTTAAAATAAATGCAGAATAACTTGTGGTAAGCATGATCTTATAAAAGGATCAATACAATTAATTAAATTAATGGATTGATGGTTTGATGAATCAATCGCCACTTCTATTAGAGTGATTTATTTATTATCTGTTCTAAAATATATACAATTTTCATGACATCAGAACTTTTTTAAATAGAATATATATATATTAAAGCTTTAAAAAATGTAAAACATTTTTTTCTTTTTTTTAAACTATTTATTGATATTTACAACTATACTTCAATATACATCAAGTAAATTTGAGGAAATGATTATAATGACATGTAAATCACTCGTAAAGAACTACTCACTAGCAGCACTTCAATAAAGGTTCTAAACTAGAAGGTCTCTTAGCCTTCTTCTTTTCAGACGCCTTGGTGGGTTATCAGGTATCAAATGTGAAGCAAGTTGGGAGACTATTGGGAGAAAGTTGGGACACGAGGAGATTCGTGTGGGAGTGCAGTTTACTATGAAAGGATTGGTATCTGGTTTGGGTTAAATCAGCAACATATGGAACATTTAGATCTTTATGGATAAGTTTATTGGTGACAAAGTAAGGAGCATTAAGGATTTTTCAAAGGATTTTGAACTGTAAGGATTGGATACGAGAAGAATTGGATGGTTGGTATTGGAAGCTTTGAGCGTTTATCTAGTAAATATTAGAGTAATCTACAACGACGGGCCGTTTCTTGTCGTTTTAGTCTTGTATGTACATTCGAATTGAGACGTTTGTTCAAATGGAGTCCCAGGTAGCGTATCTGTTCGACAGGGATTAGAGGAATATCATTAAAGGATACTGTAGGACAGGATGTCGTAGGTTTACGACGAAAAGTGAAGGTTATTTGATGGGATTTTAAAATGTAAAACAAGAAATCAAATATATTGGTATTCATATGCGGAGGTCAAACGGATTTCTGAAATATATCAAGGGTGGGAGGGGAAGGGACAATTTGTTTCTTCTTCGGTGTTTCCTTATGACTAATTGGGTTTTTCCGCTCCTATTGGTTAAATTTGTTTTCCCTTTAAAATCAAGATCGACAAAATTTGAAAAAAAAAAAAAAAAAAAAAAAAAAAAAAAAAAAAAAAAAAAACTATGAATAGTATATACTTAACACAAAAATTTAAAAATTCTCTATTTTATTTAATTATTATTTTATCTTTTTTCTATTTCGATATTCAGAGTGTATTTTATTTATAAAAGTGTGTGAGATAAATATGGATAAGATGCATGCATTTAACATCATTTCTGGACATTGCCATTGAGTCTAGTATATTGTAATATTTATTAATCAAGCTCAAAACAATAACTTTCCCATTGTTTTGATAAAGTACGGAATGTGTTCCCAATTTACAAAACAAATATTAAATAAAAAATGTTACCACTAATCTGGATTATGTAATAGGATCTGGCTTGTTAAACCTACTGAAATATTATTCCTTACAATCTTTAGCTGTCATACACAAAGGGGTAAAAAATAAGATTCCTAATTAACAAATCTTATCTTGTAATGTCATGAATATAATTATAATTCCGGATCGGGATCTTTTTTCTTATTTGAGATCCTTTGATTTTTTTTTTCTCCACGAAGAAAATGGGGTATTGATCGCGTCAAACAATTACCAGGGGTGCGAAGACGGGCCAAACGGAGGGTAGGGTGAAGCATTTTCCCCAACTTCATTAAGTTCTTGAGCATTTCGCTGGACGGTATCTGAGCATTATCCGGTTGGAAGACCGGTCAATTCCGGTTCACGGGATGGTTATTGCTGATACTGGATTCAAAGTTTGTGATCCACAGGGTCAGGAATCAATGGACTGGCGTCTTCGGATAGCTTGGAGTGAATAGTGCAATCTTAGTTCAAGATGAAACTGATAGCTATTGTTTTCTTGAATCGATCACGATTTCCGAACAACATAACAACTATCTTCCGCTGTCTAGATTACACCAGTTGAATTAAATTTTCATTACACGGAATGACTGCCTAGTGAATTTTGAGAGAAATCAGGGACAGCTCGTGAACAACCAGATTGTTCATTCGTTTTTTTATACCATAGATATGCTGGTTTTCAATTGACGAGTAAAATAATAATAGTTCTAGACCTGACGTGCATACTATAAACAATGCTGTTCGATATCAAACCATTTTTTTTTTTTTTTTTTTTTTTTTTTTTTGACCTAGGAAGTATTGTCGTCGGAAATTAGTACGTATCCCGAAATTAAAAATATTTGGCAGATATTAAAACCTGACACAGTAGAGCGTCGAAAATCCGAACCAATTCGGACCATAGGTAGTTCGGATTTGCGAAAATAACCTAGAGATACTGCTTGGACTCATACTATATATATTAAAAATATGATTATGGAATACAGTACAGGGAATTAAAACAATAGTTTTTATGTACGTACTGCAGTTGTTTTCTTGAAGAAATATTTAAAGTACATATAATGGAAACGAACAGAGCGCTGAATAGTTACTATACACGAAAAGAAACACTCTACACCTAACAGTACAAAATAACTTATGTATATGTATCTATTTTACCTCTGCCAGCCAAGACCTTCATCCGCTTAAGAAGCAAGAGCTGAACTTTACTGCATTATGGCTGTGTTTCGTACCAAGTCATCACAGTTTCTAACGCCATAAAAGCTTCAGAATTAAAAAA
This sequence comes from Euschistus heros, assembly GCA_003667255.2. Classification (NCBI taxonomy): domain Eukaryota; kingdom Metazoa; phylum Arthropoda; class Insecta; order Hemiptera; family Pentatomidae; genus Euschistus; species Euschistus heros. The sequence goes on along the minus strand of RCWM02000050.1, from coordinate 837,869 downwards.
AAAAAAAAAAAAATTATAAATCTTTTCTTGCTAATTAAATATTCAAAAAAATCCTGAGTAGGCGTTTGTATTTTTGAAGTTCGGATAATCGACGCTCTACTGTACCATCTAGGAATTAAATGATGGTGTTAAAATAACGAAGACAGAAACCTCCTCTCGACCGCGGTACAATTGAAAAGGTGGAAAAGCCCGAAACCAGAATTTGTCATGCACCACTTAAAGAAGGTTGAGCTACACTTCAAATTCTTGAAGCCGACAAACTACCATTCTTTAAAAAAACTTGCATAATACGCCCGGGGATGGGTACTTGCTTCACCAAGCTGGGTTGTGCTTAACTTTAATATCCATAACTATCGCACTATCCCAAACAAGAATCCACTTAATGTTTTATTTTAAAATCACGATTAATATTTATTATTCCTTTCTCAAACAAAAATATTAGACAATCCTTCTAAACAATCTCATTAGCATTCCACTAATTGGAAATAACTTATTTTTCACAGTTATTTCCCGATAATCCTCTGAGGCGTCTGGAAAAAAAGATGACCGAGAGACCTAATGTAGACTTAAGTGCTATTAGTGGTTCTTTACATGTTATTAACAAGTTATTGTAATAATTTCCTAAAAGTATATATGTATACCGGTGTAAATATCAATAAATAGTTTTTAAAAAAACATTAATTTACTTTCATCATTAAGTTCTGCCCCCAAATAGGTAAATGTACTGACGTTTTAAAGACAAAATTTATTCACTCATTCGCTAAAACACCTGCATTAATAAACGGAAACCCAATATCGATGTAGCTGACTGTTTGTTATTAATCCTATGCGATTTGATTATTTGATTGGCCTAAATTTTAGACAAGAAAATAAGAAAATTTTCTTAGGAATAAACGTCAGAAATGAATGAACATGGGCTTTAAATAGTGACTAAAAAGGCTAGATCATGCATTTCGACTCGTGAGAGAAGTTATATATCTGGATTGGCGCTCTTCCCAGCCGAGTTCTATTATGATTTGTCCATTCACTCATCTTTATTAGAGCGTCTTATTTTCGGAAATATGTTACGTTTCCTCTTCCAATATATTAGAAACGGCAACAGATGGACTTTGCATCACCGACAAAGCTTATTATTAGAAAGAATATATATATTTTTAATTATTTCGTGCATTTTATTTGTATTTTTATTTCGAGAGTAAGACATATAATTTAGTCCTATCGCGTCACTATTGCCCCCAATCTTGTGGCTTCTGACGCCATTGTTTATCCGTTACAATCCACGGTTAAGCAGGACCACCTTTAAATTTATCATACTGAGATAAGATCAGGGCATAGCGTGTCAAGTTCTCTCTAACATACAGTGCTACTAATAATGATATTAAAAAATATTACCAACACATAAACTTGAATATTTTTTTTTTTAAGAGAACTAATCAACAATTTTTTTTTTTCTATCCATTTATTGAAATCTACAACTGTACAAAATATATGCATCAAGTAAATGTTGTTGATAAACTTGGAAAGAACCACTGATCAGTAGCACATCAATAAAAATTCTACACTAGGTCCTCTTTTTTTTAGACACCTCGGAGGATTATCGGGAATTAAGTGTAAAGCAAGTTGGGACATAAATGGATGGGATGGGATGGGAAATTAGTAGGTATCTGAATAGGGCTAAATCAACAACATATGGAACATTAAGATATTTATGGATGAGTTCATAGCAGACAAAGTTAGGAGCATTGAGGATTTTGGATTGTAAGGATTGGATACGATATGGATTTGTGGAGTCTGTGATGATGTTAAGTATCTCGTCTTTTTAGTCTTGTTTCTTTGATTTAAAAATATTAAAATTTATGTTGACGGTTAATTAAATGTGTCACGGTTAAAGGCAATTGACTGTCAAAGACGTGAAATGGCCTTTTTTTTTTAAATTGAATCTCATTGTATGGTAGCAGTTATATGTTTATTTAATATATATATATTAGAGATGTATCTTTCAATTTTCGATTCCAACGATTCCTCAGAAAATAATCGAGTGTCGAATCCTAGGATCCGATCTATACCACAGACGTTGGAATAGTTTAGACACCTAATTATGCAATTATGCAACGATCGGTTCGGGGTTTCCCAAGGATGTTTGTATATATTGTATACATAGTGTGAATATACTTTTTTTCCGGTTTATTTTTGTTAATTTCTTGATAATATTATTTTCTGAGTTATTTTATATTATTATTTCCTTTTATTCTGTATCTTGTATAGCTAGTTTTTTTATTTTTATTTCTATTTTTATTTTTTATTTATTTATTTTTTTTACCAGATATCAATCCTTCCATAGTAAACTCCACAACCATTCATGTCCATTAGTATCGCAACTTGCTTCTAATTCCATTCCAGACAACCCTCCGAGGTGCCTGGAAGGAAGATGGCCTCGGTACCTTCTAATATAGTACTTCATTAAATAGAACCTTTATAAGTGCTACCAATGGGTAGTTGCTTTAAAAACAAGTGACGTGTCATTTTATCATTATCACCACATTTACTTGGTTTATTATATATTAAATTGTATACAGTTGTAAATATTAATAAATAAATTTAAAAAATATATATATTTATTTATTTATTTTCATTGCACATTTTGTGTGAATGGATTCATTGACATCCATATTCATTTTAGAGAGGTAGCTTGTAATATTTAAAAATATATACGAAAAATAATTAATTACACAGGCCAACAAAAAAAAATGTTTTTGAAAACTTTTTTTACTTTAATAGCTGATTTTTATAGATTTTTGTGAGCTGAATCCAAATCTGGTCTTAGTTTTTTTGTATCACCCATAGTTTTTGAGAAATTTGCTTTTTTTTAATAAAATTTAAAAAAGCATATATAACTGTTTCATATAAATATAAAGCATTATATAACTGTTTCATGAGGCCTAACTTTATATGTAGAGGTGCTAAGAGAATGTTTCTAGGATCTACAAGGTTTTTGCGGAGAATGTTCTTCTCGCCGGGTTTTAAAGACTCCCTCGCAGGCCAGTTCTTTCTGCACCAATATTGATCCCTTGCTATACTGTCCCATTGACACAAAAGACATGGAAATTTGGTAAAACCGCCTTGCTGACCATGAAGCATGCATGTTACTTTTAAGTCACCACTTCTCATCCAACAATGAGCCGAATAGCCAATTTCTTTTGTTAACCCAAGATCCCTAACTAAGTCGTTAAGCTCAATCTCAGTAAACAGTTTAGGCTCTATATTTGCTGTAGCACATTGGAACTCTTCATCATCTTGCTCATCTATATCTATATCTATTTCAGCAGTGCTGCCAACTCTTCCACATCCAGCACAAATTATTTTACAATTTTATTTGTAGTATATAAAAGCTATTAAATTCTGTAATAAATCGAAAAAATTAATATATTGATGTGCAAATGAGACAAAATGGTAGGCGATACGGCTTAAAAAGTGTCATATTTGGATTTAGCACCCTAAAAAACAGAAGCATAAGATATTTTAAGTAAAAAAAATTTTTTTCATCGTTGGCCTGTGTTATCAAAGTTATCCGGAGGTTTTCATTATGCGCAGTAGAGCCAAGACGACTCTTCACCAATATCAAAGATGTCTTTTATAATTATCTTTATTTTATCTTAAAGGTTTTTTATCTTTTCAAAAATCAAGTATTCAAGTAAATGAGAATTATCGGGTTGTAGATTTAGAGGGTCTCTTTCCTCGGAATCGAGTCCATTGGATAAAAAAAAAAAAAAAAGGGTTTTATCTAAGATTCGTAAATGACTTGAAAAAATAGTTCACAATAAATTCCAATAAGATCTGAAGAGACTCAACAGAATCGGATAGAGAGAGAGAGAGAAAGAGAAGTGAAGGAATGAGATTTTTTTTCCTATTCACTTGTTAAAGACGAAGCCGGCGGAAGGGGTGCGGACTGGTGGAGAAAAACAAGTGAAAAAAGCCCCCTTTCCATTTTTCTTCCCAAGTCGTTCTTTCTGCCAGCGGCCGATGCCACCTCTTTTTCAGCCCTTTCACCACTCAGCGAAAATCCAATGGCTGACCTTTATAGGTGCAATAGCCAGGGACAATAGCGGCCAGTATCCACAATGGCGCTCCTTTATGCTTTATCGTACCGCCGCGGTTCTTACATTAGATAGGGGGGGAGGAAGGGGAGGGTGGACGTATCAAAAGCCGGTGGTATACGTCGCAACATTCGTGCATGGAATTGATGGCTTCTAGCCCTATTACAGTTCGGTCATTACGGGGAAAAAAATGAGTGAATCCTGGAAAAAAAAAAGCTATTTATTTTATTGATTGATTTTTATGTACTTCGGAGTGCTGGATCCAAATGCTAACTTATAGGTTCCGAAAAAAATCGAGAAGAAACAAGACAATTGTTTTTTTATTTATTAATTGCAATTTACAAATATACAATATATACATCAAGTAAATGTGTTAATAACGATTACAATAACAAGTCGAAACTTGAAAAGAACTACTCATCAGTAGCACTTGAATACAAATTGTACACGAGAAGATCTCTAGGCCATCTTCTTTTCAGACGCCTCGGAGGATTATCGGGAATGGAGTGTGAAGCAAGTTGAGAAATTAGTGGATTTGTATGGTTCTGGAGCTTTTTTATTCATAAATCACTAACATTTAATAGATTTTATTTAAAACATTATGTTATTTTGACGAATAAATTAATACAATAGCAGTAAATATGCCAGCCATACGAAAATTAAATTTGAAAAAGCATTTGTAGTTATAATTATCTATTAGTCTATTATAGATTAGCGTTTACGATAATAATAAATTAGGGTCTAACCTTAACCAATAATATAACCACGAAACACGATATATTACTATATTGATACAGCTAGAGTTAACCTTTTTTAGTATTTAATTCTTTTATATTTTTTATGGATTGAAAATTGTAAAATATTTGTATGTATACAAGTGATATTAAAAAAAACATCAATTTTTTTCTGCTGAAAGTTTATCTAATTTATTAACAGAAAGTAGTATTTAAAAAAAAAATTGACAATACGTAATTTTTTAAAAAACTATTTATTGATATTACAACTGTATACATTATATACAACAAGTAAATTTAAGAAAAATGATTACAACGACATGTTAATAACATGTAAAGAACTAATTACTAGTAGCAATTCAATTTCTACATTAAAAGGTCGCTTGGCCACCTTTTTTTCAGACGCCTCGGCGGATTATCGGGATTTGAGTTTAAGGCACGTTGGGAGACTAGTGAACCCGAGTTGGTATGAAGTTTACTATGAAAGGATAGGTGTCTAGTTTGGGCTAAATCAGCAACATATGGAACATTAAGATCTTTTTGGATAAGTTTATTGGTGACAACGTAAGGAGCATTGAGAATTTTTGAAGGGTTTTGAAGGATTGGATACGAGACTGGATGGTTTAGTGGAGCCCCAATTTTTTTTCTACTTCCAAATGTTAAACAAAAAAAAAACTTCATTAAAGTTGAATCTCACTAGTCCGACTCTGGGTAATCCAACGCAAGGTCCGGGGAAGGGGAGACAATATTTTTGTGGGATTTCTAATATTCTAACCAAATTGTACATTTAGGTAAGCAAAAGGTCGATTAGTTTTGAGTTTTTGATATGTTGTTAGCGTTGAGCTTGTGGGCAAACTCTTTTGGATCTTGAAGCGCCACCCCTTCCTAACTAGTAGCTTCAAAGCGTCAAATAATACAAACTTTTATACTTTTCCCCAAAAAATATATCTGCTACACGATTGCTTTTAAGGAAAAGATAGTAATATCCAAAATTTGACTAAATTAAAAACAAAAAACGTTTTGAATAGAAATATAATTTAAGTTCCGTAGCTTAAACAGGGACTAAGATACAGGCTTTAAAATTTTCGGAATTTTTCAAAAAAGTGGCTGAATTTTGTTGTTGTTTTTTTTGCGGTTTTTGCTCTTGACCTTAACGTTTAGAGCATACTTCATTATAAACGATTTTAAAAATTAATTATTTTTCTATAAGCTGAACACAATGCAGTATTATTATGACCAATGCTTTTATACGTTATATAACTGGCTAAAAGATTTCAATGCAGACATATTAGTCTATTGGTTGATATACCTAATGTACGTTTCTATTTCCTTTACCTTTTTTAAAACGTTAATACATAACGTTTATTATAATTAAAATACACTTTGAACTATGAGAAACATGTGTTTCATTGAAATCTCTGGATGGTCCGACCTTTTGGCCGTTCCACCCAAACCCTTGGTCCCTTAGGGGTTTAATCAGTGAGGTTTTTCTGTATTTATACAAAAATTAATTTTATATAAAATCAAACTGTTCGATTACCTATAAATTATTTGCCATTAATTTTGTTGCCAATCAATTATTTAGGCACTAAAACGCACTTCGTTAACTTGTAGTTATAAGTGACCTTTTTTTTTTGTTTTGTTTTTTTGCATATCCTGCATAATTGAATAAACACTTTCTGACACGGTTAATTTAACAAAAAAAAAAAGGCTTTAAAAAACAACATTTACATAATTTTATGTTTTATTTTCGTATAATTTGTTTCTTATTTTAATGTAAAATTGTTTATATGCAAGCAAAAAACATAAATATGCATATAAAAAATTTAAAAAATTCGGAAGCCTATGCTTTTCGAGTTAGCTAAGTTGAAATTTGGACTGAAAACGTAAAAAACAAAAATAAATTAACTGATACGTTAATCTGCTATAATTTTAATTATAGGAGATCCGGCTCTATGGTCCATTTTCTATACAAATTATAAGTAAGAATTGTATGAAATTATAATTACGTTTTAAAATTTTATTTGACACATCTCCAATTAAAGAAAATTGTATTCTTAGCTTAATTTTAACTATAAATTATTGAAATAAGTTTTCTAAATTTTTAAGAATCTAACGCATTGCGATTCTTTTCACAATTATCATAACCGAGCCGGACCCAAGGGTTCGCGTCCCACGCGCTGAGAACAATGCAATGGGACGGTTGTTCCCATGGCCTAAATTTTCGCACTTTATTGTGTGGGCTATGTAGATTTTAAAAGTATTTTCATGTACCGTGAATTTCCTGTTTAAAACAACGCAAGTTTATCATAACAGAAAAATTGATTGCTTCCAATCTTGTAACGTAATTATAAAAATTGCAGAATTCATTAAAGACAAGAGTTCATGAAAAATATAGTACAGCCCGAATGTAATTTTTCTATCAAAAGGTGAAAACATAATAAAATTGAAGCATGCTGTTTATTCTTGATTAATACAATTACAGTTAAATAATTACAAATGGATGTAGATGTTTTATTTTGTTTTTTTAACATAAAGTAAATGAAAAAAAATGATTATAGATTCTTCGGTGTTTTCCTGTATGTGTCTCTAACCAAATAGTCGACATCTAAAATTTTAAGGTTCTGTAATTCGTCTCTTATTTACTTCGTATATCCTCCCATTCTTTTGTACCTAAAAATTTTTTTAAAGATCCTTTTGTTCAATCATTTCTCCTTCATCCTTTTCATGTGCTCATAGATCATCATCCTTCTAATTCTTATCTCGGTTTCCAGGTCTTTGACAGAATTTCTTTAAGATCCTCCTTTCCATTCTTAGCAGCTTTTCTAAGTTGGGTAGGCATGTGGTTTCCATACCATAAAAAACCCAAGAATTTGTCACAACTTTGTAATGCCTTAATTTTGCACTAAAGGAGATGTTCTTTTTATTGTAAATTTTGCCTGTTTGGAAACTTAAATTTTCTAATTCTGTGATTTTCTCTCGGATGCTCTCTTTCTCAGAACCGTTGTAACATATCAATTCCCCCAAATACTCACCTTATTTAATTGTTTAAAAAATACAATGACGTGTTTGATATCACAGGTAACTTCATCTAATAACTTTTTTTTTTTTTTTATTGTTTTCAAGTAATTAAAAAAAAAATATGCAGAGCATTAATAGTGAGAATTATAGTTATACCAGAACTTTTAAATATGACATTATTATAAATTTACTAAAAGGCGAAAAATTCCACCCAATTGATTTTTCGATTTTCACAGATAAAAGCTTCATTCGTTTTTAGGGTGTTTACGTCCCCATATTCTATAACCAGGGCATATGAACGTACCAAGATTAGTAGAAACATTAATTAAATGAAAGCAAGCAGTGTTTAAAAAAAAAATTCAGTTACGAAATTTTGTAATTTTTTTTTTTTTTTTTTTTTTACTGTTTTGCATTAGATGGTGCATATTCCACAAGAATTTATTCAAAATCAGTTAATACCCCATCGAATTTGTATTGTGACCTAATGAGCGCGAGGGGTGGATATATACCTTGTTAATGAAAATCTCGTAAATTAAAAATTTCTTGGTGATTTGTTGTAGTACGGCTTGCTTTTATTTAATTAATAATAGTTAATAAATCTATTGTACTCAATAAGGCCAGGTTAAAGTATATGGGGAAGTAAAAACTTAAAAAAAAAAAAAAAAATGAATCTTTTAGCCGAGAATATGAAAAAAATAACTTAATAATTTTTCGCTCGTCACTACATAATTATAACAACATAAAATTTATTTTAAGAAATAGGAAAGTGTTGAATCATATTTATAGAATTCCGGATTTATTTTAACACTCACCAGGGTGTCAAAATAAATTCTCCTATGGTGCGTGTAGAAATAAATCAACCAGTATATGAAGGGATTTGGTTAAACAGTTTAAAAAAAAAGAGAAACCAATTTGTTTCTTACTGCCATCTATCTTGCAGTTCACAAGGAGCGATTTCATCCCATTTACTGAACAAAAGAGAACTATTTTTAAGTAAATCCTAGTTGATTTTGTCAATTTATCTTGTGAAGGAGGGACCGCCCGCTTTCGCTATTCCCCATTCATCAAGTAGTTTTCTGCGCTCCCAAAGTGATATATATTTTTTACTTTGTTTAAATCTTTATAATGATTTTAAAATATTTAATATAATGGTTATGAAAACGTATTAATGTTAATAACAATAATACTTGGATGATATATATCTTCTTATAAAGCTTTTATGGCGTAAATATTCCAATCTCCATCACTTAAGGACAATAAGATTTATGGATGGTTATGAATCTATTCGTACAATATGTAAATTATCAAAAACAATAAGTGAGAATAAAATAAGATAAAACCTATCTGTACATTATATAAAAAGAATATATATATTCTTTTTTTTAACGCTACTTCATCATCATCATTCTGTTTCCGATAACCACCTGACACGTCCTAAAAGAAGATGGTCTCGAGAACTTTTACTAATGTGAAACCAATGGATATTTGCTTTATGGATATTTGTTCTATGGTAGAAGGTATAGAGGCCATCTTCTTTTTAGACGCGACAGCGGCTTTGATTGGTTATAAAGTTTACTATGAAAGGATAGGTATCTGATTTGGGCCAATTCAGCAACGCATGGGACTTAGAGATCATTAGGGATAAGTTTATTGGTGATAAAGTGATTGAGGATTTTACCCCAGTTTCCGGCGTCAATATTTCCCAGGTGCACTCATATTTCAATCCTTGAAAACCAAAAAACCCACCTATATTCATGGCCTCCTTACCCTGCGCTCCTCCATCCACCTCTTAAATACTAGAACCCAACCAATCAACTTGTTCACTCCTACGCATCCTTCGGAAATGCAGTCCGATTATCCGCGCTTCCTCTTTATAGAATTCATTGCCCATACCAATTCGAAAAAGCTCCACTCTTACTTCCTTTAAACATCATCTATTTCTTTAACTCCTGGATCTCCAGTCTTCCGAGCAGGTGTAGAACATAAATATTTATGTTATATACCTTATAACAGTACACATGAGATGTATCTTTTTACGAAATTTCTCATTTATTTTGTATTTGAGTTATTTAATTATTAATCAATTTTTATTATTATGTATTATAATTAATTATCATAGCCAGACAAATGTCCTATGCACTGTGATCGTATATTATTCTTAGGAGACAAGTTGTCCCACAATAAAGTTCATTTTCTTCTACTTCTTCTTTTACGAGGGATTTTGGGTTGTCAGGATGCATACGATAAGAAATTAAAGGATTAGTGGAGCCCCAAAGATACATGAAGATGCGTTTAATTATTGTCTTGTATACGATTATTTTGTTGTTTATTGTTTTGAACGTTTTTCTAGTCATGTTGGAGTCTTCAGCAATCTAAACAAATCTGACATTAATTTGTATGTTTTGAAATAACTTCACTGCTCTATTTATTTAATGTTATACAAATTTAATGTTATAACAAAGTAAAATATTAGTAAAAGCGTAATGAGTTTCTTCGAATATGTTATTACTGGCTAATGTTCTTCTAAAAATATTACTTTATTTCATCAGCGACTTTTGTGGAATGAATTTTTTAACTTTATGAAAAATAAAAACAAAATCATTTGTTTTCGTCCAGAAAGCGTAAGAGCTAGCAAAAACGCGTAGAGATGACTTTTCCTCGCTTAAAATTACAGGAAATGACAGTTGTTCTTGTTTATAATGTCCCTCATTCTCATTAGGACATACCAAGATTTCTCTATCAGTTTGGGAACCATCTTAAAAGGTTAACGCAATGATACACAGCTAAGCAGAAATCCCCGACATAAGCCGGCGGAATATATTTTTTAAATTAGGAATAATGAATTATATGCCATTTATATTAGAATTATTTTTATTTGGAAATATGGATCATGACGATTTTTGAAAGATTTTGGATTATATGATACACATACTTCTATGATAACCTCCACACCTCATTATTATTACCCAATATTATCCTAATTACCCTCCGATGTGCCATTAAAGAATTTATGTATTTATTATATATTTGAAAATATCTATAAATGATTTTTTTTTTAAATACATAATGCAAGACTAAACCGACAATGAACCTCGTCGTTACAGACTACTTCAACATTTACTAGACAAACGATCAAAGATCCCAATTCATTACAAAAAGACTTATTTACATGATTGTGATTAGACATATTTGGACGTACGGAGTTGATATTTGGGGCTCTACTAAACCATCCAATTCATCTCGTATCCAATCCTTACAATCCAAAATCCTTCGAAAAATCCCCTTACAAATTTCTCAACTTGCTTGATATTTCAAATGGGCATTTTTTATATGACTATTTTTTTTTTCATTCAATTCGTGATAGTAGTCAATAAATCGTATCCATATTCTTCAACAGCATTTCTTAATTAATTGTTTTGGTTGTAAAATTATTAACTATTAATTTTATTAATAATTATTTTAGACTTCATTTATAAATTATATAAATAATTTATATAGCAATATAAATATTGCTGTAGAATATAGAATAATAAATTTCATAGAAATATTCACTTTGTGCCAATATATTTATTATGTATTTATTGAAATTTACAACTGTACAAATATATACATTAAGTAAATGAGCTGATAACGATTACAATAACATGTCAAAACTTGAAAAGAACAACTCATCATTAGCACTTTAATAAAAATTCTACACTAGAATGTCTCTGGGACATCTTCTTTTCAGACACCTCGGAGTATAATCGGGAATGGTGCGGGAAGCAAGTTGAGAAATTAGGGGATTTGAGTGGTTATGGAGCTTACTATGGAAAGATACATATCTGGTTTGGGCTAAATTAGCAACATATGGAACATTAATGTCTTTATGGATAAGTTTATTGGTCACAAAATAAGAAGCATTGAGGATTTTGGAATGTAAAGATTAAATACGAGATGAATTGGATGGTTTAGTGGAGCCGAAAGCTGAACTCCGTATGTCCAAATAGGTCTTATCACAGTCATGTAAATGAGTCTTTTGTAATTTATTGGAAGCTTTGAACGTTAGTCTAGTAAATGTTGAAGTAGTCTTTAACGACGAGAAGTTTCTTGTCGTTTTAGTCTTGTATGGGTATAATTAAAAATTTAAAAGTTAAAATTGTAAAATATTACAATAGACTTATTTACATGATTGTGATTAGACATATTTGGACGTACAGAGTTGATATTTGGGGCTCCACTAAACCATCCAATTCATCTCGTATCCAACCCTTACAATCCGAAATCCTCCAAAAATTCCTAAATGCCCCTTACTTTGTCACCAATAAGCTTATCCATAAAGACCTTAATGTTCCATATGTTGCTGAGTTGGCCCAAACTAGATACCTATCCTTTCATAGTAAGCTCCATAACCACTCAAATCCATTAGTTTCTCAGTTTGCTTCCCACTCCATTCCCGATAATCCTCCGAGGCGTCTGAAAAGAAGATGGCCTAGAGACCTAGTGTAGAATTTTTATTTAAGTGCTAATGATGAGTTGTTCTTTTCAAGTTTTGACATGTTATTGTAATCGTTATCAGCTCATTTACTTGATGTATATATTTGTACAGTTGTAAATTTCAATAAATTGTTAAAAAGAAATACATAATAAATATATTGGCACAAAGTGAATATTTCTATGAAATTTATTATATATTTAGTTAAAATAATTTTACATCCGAAACAATTAATTAATAAATGCTGTTGAAGAATACATACTTGATTTATTGTTTACAGAAAACGATATATTGACTTTCAACAATTAAATAAAATACATATTCATACAAAAACTGACCAATTAAAATTAAGGAAAAATTAATTTTAATAATTTTATTTGTTTCATCTCTAATAAAAATTGCTGAAGAACATTAATTTTGGCTGCTTATTTCCAATATATATTTTTTTAAATCGATAATATTTCATTATTTGTATAAACATAATATGTTCATTAGCAGTCCACCGGAAAACGGAAAAAGAAATAATAGATAACGCTAAAAAAGTTACTAATCTAATTCATTTAACTTTTTTCTTTTTTTAATAACTAGCTGAAAACTGGTTTTATCTCTATAATGACAGGAAAAATTGCGAAACGATTGAGCCATTTAAAAGCAATTGATCCTAATTGAATATTTTTCATGGCTCAATTACGTATATAAGTTTTATGACTAATTGTTAGTTCAATTGTTAACTTTTTTATTTTATTTTATTTTTTTTTTAATTTTAAATATCGATCATTAACGTTTTATAATAAAATAATTATAAATAAATTATAGTACTGGTTCCAGGGAACTGTGTAAATTATATACACAGACATTTATAATGACATAGATATGTCTTTAGATTGACGGTCTATACTGTTTTGTTGTCATGTTTTTTTCTCCCTCAAACATGTTACACGCTCTAGCTTTGTTGGTCTTGCTCGGATCAAAAAGTTGCCGACAGGTTTCTGATCAAAAATTTAATGTAGAATATTTTTTGTTATATAACATTTGGCGCTAGGACCTACCGTTTTGGTGCTGCATTGGTTTGAATGAAAAAAGACGTTTGAAACCCTTATTTTCTCTCAACTTAGTTTATTTCGAGAATAAAAACAACAATAGATCATAGACAATTCTACCTATAATCTACAGCTTTTATTTGTCAGTGACAAATTGAGTTTTTTTTTTTTTTATTGTTTTAATGTTATTATGGTAACGGTCGGGTTAAGAGGAGGCAGCTCCTACGCCCGTCGAGAATACCTTTTATCGATTCTTACCTTCTTCCGATTTATTTCGGTGTTTTAGTCGGGAAAGGTTATTCTAATTTATTTACGAAGAAACTTTAAATCCCTGTTCAAAGTAATATTAACTTCTGTTTACCTTATGATATTAAAATGAGAAATAAGAAAATGTCAAAATATAAGACACTAAATCAATTTTGAATTAATTTTATATTAAATGAAAATTAATATAATGCTAAACCACCAGTAATGTTAATTCCTGATAAACTTTGTGATCAGAAGTGTAAATAACAAATTATAAATATTTAAAAGACAGAATACTTAAGTATTTATTTCACATAACTCCTATTTATTTAACATTTGCAGCTACATGTTTCGGAGACAATGCTCCATCATCAGGCTTCTAAGAATGTTTAAAAATACATTAATCTATAACATTACACTAATAGTTTTACAATTATATAATGTCATTTACCTCTTAATCTGTGATTATTTTCACATTGTCCATTCTCCACGTTATAAGGGAATAATATAAGACAGAATCCTTGTTGAAAGTTATGATGTTAATTTCTGCTATGTTTTCTCAAGGGAAGTGGAAATAAGAAAATATGAAACCTATGATATACTTTATCACATTTATTTTTAGATTGATATGTTTTGTTGAAATAATAAAAAATGAAAATATATAAAACACCAAATCCATGTACAAATTAATGTTCTCAAGTTTTGTAACACTTTTACACATTAGATAAGAGGGAATAAGAAAACATGAATTGATAAAACACTTAATCCTTTATGAAATTCATTTTGTTAACTTCTGTTTCACTTATTTTCATTTAAGAAGACTAAATATCAATAGGACACACTAAACAACACAATCCAAGTTGAAACTGTAGAAGTGAATGTTTACATTTGAGGTTATAGGAAAGAGCTATCGATAAATGTAAACTCGAAGTGAAGCGTAAGGATCGAACTGGTCGGTGTAGCGCGGGTGAGTTTTTGGTGCCTCCTCTTAACCCGACCGTTACCGTTATTATTATTATATGTTAAATTCTTCGTTCTGGAAATTTTTTTTATTAATATTTTCTTTGTGTATTTTTATTTATTTTTTTTATTTATGTTGTTTTTGAAGTTTACGAAAGGAAGGAGAAGATAAGCACCCATACGAGACAGGAACCGAAGTTTTAACAAATAAAAAAATAACAATGCTAAGTTTGAAATATTTTTTTATTTGAAGTATATACTGCTAAACGTGTGTGGTATATACAGAAAAACCTGGTATCTCAGTGAAAACGGGTGGTACGGCATCCAGACAATTACACGATAATCCAAAATAGGGCACAAATTTGGTTTAAAAACAAAATTAAGACTAAAACGACAAGAAACTGCCCGTCGTTACAGACTACTTCAACGTTTACTAGACAAACGTTCAAATCTCCCAATTAATTACAAAAGACTCCTATACATGACTGTGATTAGACCATCCAATTCATCTCGTATTCAATCCTTACAATCCAAAATCCTTCGAAAAATCCTCAATGTTCCTTACTTTGTCACCAAAGTGCTACTGATGAGTAGTTCTTTTTAAGTCCTGACATGTTATTGTGATCGTTGTCAATACATTTACTTAATGTATATATTTTGTACAGTTGTAAATTTCAATAAATGTATATTAAAAAAAAATGAGTTAGTAAAGATTGTGTATACTTATTTATTATTTATTTAGGGTATGTCGCTGTAACAGTAAATAAAAACAAATAATATTGAAATAAAAATTGAAAAAAACAGAATTTATTAGTATACTATATGGATCTATTTGTTTATTTCATTGAGAAAATGAAAATTCTTTCATTTTTCTCTTTTCTCTCTACGTTTGTATAGTGTATTTCTGTATATATTATCCTTATTAGTTTTATTTTCTTCATTTTTATTGGATCTGTTACCAGATGTAATTGTATTTATTTCTGTACTTTTTTTTATTTAAGGGACTTAGTTCAGAATACAATAATGTTTTTATTCCAAGTATGTTTATAAATAACTAATATATACCTTCATTTTGTTAAAGATATCCCTAGTGGTTTCTTCTTCACTACTTTACAGAATTTATAATGTATCGCTTCAACACGCCCTATCCATCTTCACATCCTTGCGTTTTTATCGTGAGATACTGAAAAATGAATTTCTATTTCATATCTGAAAGCTGTGATTCCAGATCGCTCCAGTTTTCTTTCAGCTCCAGGATGGCTTATCTTCCAGATCTCACGATTCTGCTCCCTTGAGTACCCCTGAGAACAGGTCTCACAACCATTGATCAGAATAATTTTTTATTACAGCATTGTATGCTCTCAGCCCAAAGTTTCATAAGAATTTTGCAACTTCGGTATTTGCAATGGATGATGATAGGATTTTGGGTGTTCTCTTGTGTTAAGATTGTTAATAACATTTATTAATCTATTGTTTTCAAGTAAGAAATTTTTTCGGGCATTAAAAGTAAGAATTATAGATTTTCCAGGACTTGAAAATATGACAGCCATGAAACATGGTATATTTACATACAGGCGAAAAATTCCACTTAATACGTTCTTATAACTTAATCATTTTGACGCAAATAAAATTAAAAATTTTACTAATATTAAATTAAATATTCAACTAGATCTGATAATTCTGTCTCCTTTTAAAATATCTTAACTCATACTTCAATCTGTGTTAAAAAACTAATATCAATCGGAAATACAGAAATTATAAATCGTGTTTCTAATAAGAACACCTTTGTAAATATACAAAGGTATCTAACACTTAGACATTGAATGTAAGAACAATTGGTTACAAAACACCCATTTTCGCTATTTTCTTTTTATTTATATTTTTTTTTTAGCTTCCTCAGGTACGTACATCTGACAAAAACAAAAACAAAAAAAAAAAATAGAAAAACAACATTAAAAATAAGTTGATTATAAATGAGTCATATAAGATATAACCTTATCAAAATCACAAACAAATAAATTAAAGCTCCAAAAACTCTTGCAGACGGTGAAATTTTAAATATGAATTGTAGATCTTAATATGAATTTTCAATTTATATAAGCAGTATCGCGGTGGTAGACAGAGCTAACCGAAAAAAAACTGTGACTTTAAAAAGAAATCAGTATTCTTTCAAATTGCGTTATAATTTGACAACAGTTTCAATTCTGCCTCTTTTTGTTCTATTCTTAATCAAAATGAGTTATAAAACTCTAAAAGTCCATATGCTGACATGTAAACATTTTCGCGTATATAAATTATTAAGAATTTTAAGGCTTTTGCTATCGACTTCAAAATCAGAACAATAGAGAATGAACAGTACATATCAGATATACATCACACCCCAAAAAACAGTATAAAATGAAGATATGATTTTTTAAAGGTTTTTTTCCGCATTTAAACCACTGTGCGAAGGTCTTAGCGCGCTCGGAACTGAAAGTAGTAGGTTCGAATCCCACAAATTAAAATTTATTTCGTGACGGACCCACAAAATGAATCTTGACCTTCTCACCATGGCTAAAATAGGTTGGTAACCTGTAGGATAACCCGTCCTTCCTTCTCTTGTTGGAGTACATAAGGACGTTATGCCGAAATAAACAATATCATTTATAACCATTCCACATTAGATGGTAAGTATCCCTCAATAATTTATTGAAAATCATAATAGATCTATACTACGTCTAAATTTATTTTTTTGGTAATTTTTTTTTTAAATACTGCTTTATTTTATCCAATTATTTTTATTATTATTTTATTTTATTATTTTTTTTTTAAATAATCCTGATACGTTTCTTATTCCCTGGTGTTAAACTCAAAGACATTTAATTATGTTAAATAATTATAATAGACCAAATATGAGAATGTTTATTTGTAATATGATTGGATACGAGAAGAAATTAAACGTTTATTTGAGCCCCAAAACTAAAATCCGTAAGTCAAATTATTGTCATGTAAATGAGTCTTTTGTAATTAACTAGCAGCTTTAAATGTTTGTATAGTAAATGTTAAAAGTCTTGTACCTGGATTCCAAGTAAGTTGTTGGTACCCAATGTAGCGGATCTGTTGAACAGTGATCAGTGGAATATTTTAAAAGATACAGTCAGACGAGAAAAGGTGAGTTAAAAAAAATAAAATTCCATCAGTCCATTTTTTTTTTTTATATTCAGAAACCAAACAAATCGAAAACCTTCACACACTGCCCATCAGTATCCTTTAATGGAGTACAACTGAACACTGTTGAACAGTTAAGCTATCTTGGATTTCATCTCGACATCAGATTCGCATGGAACTCATATTACAAACGGAAAAGTCGAGAAGTCGCTCATCGATTTCGACAACTCGAAGATTTACATTACTAACCTTTCAACCTCCTGATTCACTACAAAAGACTTATATACGTGACATTTATCAGGCCTATTCGGGCTTCCGGTATACAGTAATAGGTTTCAACAAACCATCGAATTCTTCCTGTATCCACTCTTTCCATTCAAATAACTAAATCTACTTACTATGTCATTAATACACGATGAGTCGAATGCTGCTAATTTCGTACGAATCAAATATATATCCTATCATAATAAATTACATAGCCAACCGAATCCATTTGTATCTCAACTTGCCTCTTAATTAATTTTCGATAATCTTTTTAGGTTTCTAAAAAGATGTTAAGCCCAGGATCTAAAATAGAACTTCCACTGTAGTGGTTTATAAACCAGGTCTTTCATGTCATTATAGCCTTTACGCAGAAAATTTATTGTTTATTATAATAGATGATTATTAATTGTAAATATCTCAGAAGCAGTACATTTTATTTATATTGTTGCAAGTTATTATTTATTTTATAAAACGTTGTTAGTTTCCTCATGCAATAAAGGCATTATTTATTTAACTGCCGCTAATTAAAATATATTTAGTTAGCTCTAATGCTAGGATCAAATAGATGAAGCTCAGGCATCAATAGATGCTGATAGATAAGTTATTGTGTCAATAAGATCTATACTTGTAAAGGTAAAGGATTTAATAAACCCCCCAAGCTGTAGTTACAATATGGCAATAAATTGTTATAAGTATTTCAAATAATACATTTAATATAAAATATATTTATTTTATGTATTTTTAAAATATATCTATTTATTATTTATTGTAATTTTATACGATTTTAAATTTCAATGTGCCAATTGTATAAAATTTCCTGAGCGACTGTAGCGCTCGCTCTCAGGCTCCATTGGATTTTAACACGAGTGACGTTCCTGAGAGAACAGCGTTGGGATTACTGTGGGCCTGGCTTGTCCTTCAAAAAGT
Organism: Euschistus heros; assembly: GCA_003667255.2. Taxonomy (NCBI): domain Eukaryota; kingdom Metazoa; phylum Arthropoda; class Insecta; order Hemiptera; family Pentatomidae; genus Euschistus; species Euschistus heros. The sequence goes on along the minus strand of RCWM02000050.1, from coordinate 818,962 downwards.
GGGGACCAGCTTGGTCCAGAGTTTCCCTGGGATGTTTTTGAACATGCATATATGTTTAAATTTTTTAATTTATGTGTTTTTTTTTGTTTAATGTTTCTTATTTGTCTCTTTATCATTACTATCATTTATATTCTTTATACTTTTATTTCCTGATTTATTTTATATTATATTTACTACATTTTGTATATTAGATAGTTAGAAGATTTTTTTTCTTTTTATTTAATTTAATTTATACATATTGTATGAATGAATTCGTTGACATTCATATTTTTCATTGCCCTTTAAAAAGGCAGCTTGTAATATTTATTCAATAAAACAATTTCAGTAGTAAACAAAAAAAAATTTAATTAATAAATAATATTTATAAAATTGCATTAGGACACGAAAGAATCTAAAGTTACTAATGCAGTGGAATCTGTACAAAAATACAGGTTAAGTATCAGTTCTAAACCAGTATTTAATCAGAGATGGGAAAGTTTAATCATAACTAATTATATGACAACTTATTTCCTGAAATCAATTACCTAATTTAATCATGATTAAATTAGTTGATTGATTCAAGGAAATTAGTTGTCGAGTGATTAGTTATGATTAAATTGTCCTCAACTCTGATTAAATACTGGTTTAGAGCTTGTCCTTAACCTGTATTTTTGTACCGATTCCACTGCATTCTTTCGTCTTCTAATGCATTTTTTGATTAAAATATTTTATAAAATTATCTATATTATGAAATTTAAGTAAAATCTTAAAATTTGGGGGTGATGAAGGTCGTAGGTTAGATTCCCACCTGAGAGAGTTGATATTTATTTCGTGACGAATCCACGGAATGCATCATATCTACCCAGTCCGGATAATATAGGTTGGTAACCTGTAGGATAACGCATCCTTTTACGAATTTAAGTTTCTTTCTAAACTATTGTATACGAAAAAAAAAAAATATTATACATTTAAATGTCTAATAGTATTCAGTGTCTATTTTTATTACAGTATTCATGTCGATAAATAAATGCCTTTTAAACTGGTTTTTAAGTTTTATATTTTGAATTCTTGAATAACTCATACCGCATTGAAAAAAAAATTAAAAAGTCCGCTATTAATCATTTTGGCAAGAAGCAGTTTTCCCTCCTTACTAGAATATTTATCCTTCCCCATATTGCTGTAAATATAATTATACGGTCATTTTCAGGACAAGGGAAAAATTTTCCGGGACATAACACAGATATAAAATAAATTAAATACGGGCTTTCCAAAGTTCCCCCCACCCCCTTTAACTTTTTCCCTTGGATTCGAGTCTAATTGGACACTCTCCAAATTCCAAGACTTAATAAAAAGGAGAACGTACTAGGGGAGAAATGATAGTTATATGTGTGTGTGTGTGTGTGTGTGTATGTATATATATCATAAGCCCCTTGTATATATACATAAGCCCCTTATGATAGCTACGTACCACTATTTCCATTAAATTGGCAATGGAACTTATTCATTTTCGAATTTTTTTTTTTTTTTTTTTTTTTTATTTTTAGCACTTACAGCCTTTTCCATTTACATGCCTCAATTTATAATTATTTCGAACGATGAAATTCCCTCAAATTCTCTTATTATTTGCACGATCAAAAATCTTGTTATGTAGTAATTTATTTATAACTTAACAAATAACTTATAATTTTAATAATTGACATTTAAATAGTTTGTATATAAGAAATTATATATTGGTATCAATAATAATAAAAATCCATATACAGCCAAGATATCTCATTATTTTAAAAGAGGATTCTTGGAAAGAAATCAGATATGGGACAGTAAGCAATGCGACAAAAAAATATATAAATGAAGAAAAGGGGAAAGAAGAAATATTTTAATTACTTAAACCCCTCATTTTCAGAAGATAAATCTTTGCCAAAGGGTAGAATGACGTTTTTCCGTTTTTCATAATCAGTCTCCATCAATCTCCTACGGAGTACCGCACTTAATTTTTTTCTAAGGTAGAAAAAAATGTTAAATTCCATGATGAATTGGCCAGTTTGTTATAGTCCTCCACCGGCTTCATTGAATATCAGCTTAACGACGCCCCATTGTCGGATAGCAAAAACTTTTGTTCAAAGCTATCAATTATAAAATATTTAATTCCTGAAGTTGAGAACTTAAAACTGAAAAGGTATATTAAAAAAAAAAAAAAATCAAGTTTCATAAATTTTCTGGAACCTCTTCTAAATAAGGAATTACCTGAAAAAATATCTAGGTGTCTGGTGTATAGTTTTAATTTGTATTTATACGTTTTATTTTATTTTATTAATTTTTTTACATAGGTATGTCTTATGGCTGGGAGGTCTACACTTTTTTGCCCTCTAAAATGTAACGCTCTATCTCTGTTAGTGTTCCTCGGATACAAATTTTGATAAATTTTTCTGATCAGATATGTTATAGAAAATATTTTTTGTTATATAACATTTCTTCCTAGGATCTACCGTTTAAGAGCTGTATTCGTTTGAATGAAAAAAGTAACGTTTCTCCGATATTTTAAGGTGTAGAGACTTTTTAGATATGCTCTCGCTTTAATAATGTAGTTTAGAACGAAAATTTGCCTGGAGTTTACTTATTAGAAATTTAATAAAGAATATTTTCTGTTTTATAACATTTGCTACAATGACCTACCGAGTAGGAGCTATATTGGTTTGAATGGAAAAATTCAAGTTAAAAACCCGTATTTTCTCTTGACTTTGTTTATTTCGAATAATAATTTATTGCTAATTTAATTCAATTATTAATTTAAATAATTGATAAATTTCATTTTATTTCTAAATAGTAGAATGTTAAGGGCAATAGATTATAGATAAACATACACATGATCTACTGTTATTCTCAGTCAGAGGGAAATTAAGGTTTTTCTATTATGAATTTTTTTTTACAACTATTTTTGTCAATAGTAAATCCTTTACCTCTTACTTCAGTAATGGCTTTCCTCAAAGTAACTATTTTAATAAGTACAATGAATCTTAAATAAACAGCGAAAAAAAAAATGATTAAAAAAGAAAAAATTATATGCTCAAAAATAAAAAAAATGTATTAATAAGAATAGTTATAGGGGTATAACAATTTTAACTGCAAAAAAAACAAATCAACAGAAACTTTGAATTTTCCTTTCTTTAAATACATGTTATGTAAAAAAAAAAAATGTTATTACAAAAAAAAAATTATTTGTTAGTTTTTAGTTATTAAATAGACTGTTACATGTTGATACGATAAATTTTCACACATATAATCAATAAGTAAGAATGCGAATGATTAACTGTTAAAGAACTCAATATTTCCTCATGGGGCACATCCAGCCTCTATAATGAGAGAACTTTAATACTAGTTATTTTTTTTATTTTTTATTTTTTTTTTTTTTTTTTTTTAAAGACTAAAGACTAAAACGACCAGAAACAGACAACTTCAACATCTACTAGACAAATGTTCAAATCTCCCAATTAATCACAAAAGACTCATATACATGGCTGTGAATAGACCTATTTGAATGTACGGAGTTGAGCTTTGGGGTTCCACTAAACCATCCAGTTCATCTCGTATTCATTCCTTACAATCCAAAATCCTTCGAAAAATCCTCAATGCTCCTTACTTTGTGACCAATAAACTTATCCATAAAGATCTTAATGTTCCATATGTTGCTGATTTAGCCCAGATCTTATACCTATCCTTTCATAGTAAGCTCCATAACCACTCAAATCCGTTTGTTTCTCAACTTGCTTCCCACTCCATTCCTGTCAATTCTCCGGAATCTCGTTTGAAACGAAGATAGCCTAGAGACCTTCTAATGTAGAATTTTTAATAAAGTGCTACTGATAAGTAGTTCTTTTTAAGTCCTGACATTTTATTGTGATCGTTGTCAATACATTTATTTGATGTATATATTTTGTACAGTTGTGAATTTCAATAAATGAATATAAAAAAATAAAATAAAAAATAATTTTTTTTTATTTATTTATTCGCGAATTGACCACTTAGATCACGCTACAACTTTATTTCCTCTCATTCTTTTCCTCTGTCTCCTGTACTCTTTCATGCGTTCATTGGCCTACTTCTTTTTATATTTTGTCCATGTTCGTCCACGTATCCTAGGTCTTCCTTCAGCTTGAACCCTTCCACTGTACTGCTAAATGTACATCTTTTTAACATTTGGGACTCTGTAATGTTCAACTGTTCCAGGTCTTTCCTTAATTCCTCAATACACGCTGTAGTGGTCTCCTTCTTCCAGAGGTTGTTAAATATCTGTTTTGTTAATCCGTCTTCGTTCATTTTGTACATGTTACATGTACATGTTCCAGAAACGTGAATCTCCTCTTCCGCATAGTCTCTGAGATTCTTTCCACATTCTGATAGACTTCTTTGTTGCTTCTCAGTTTCCATCCATCGTCAGTATGTACTGCACCCGTGATCTTCATTAACTTCTTCTTTTCAAGACTTCCAGCTGCCCTGGGCTATATTTAATCGGTTTATATTCAATTGTTTATTACTTTTGTTTTATTATTTATTTAATTTTTTTTACATCCTTGCTGAGTTTCTATTATGCTAAAAACTATTATGCAGGTATGTGTCCACAAATAATATTTACTGTTATAACACTGAATTAATATATATATATATATATACAAATAAGTTTTAAAACGTCCAGCTGTCCGCAATAATTCTGATATGTTCTTTATGTAAATGCGAGTATGACACCGAGTGCTGAGTTGTTGGCAACTCCGTCGATATTCAGTCAGATCTGCGTCGAGTCAATCAGTCGAAGTCATTTAAACAAGCAGGAGCTCATATGTCAATCCCTTTATGATTGAGTGTAACAAAATTTATAAGAACAAAACAAATTTATTTAATTAGGATTGATGAATTATTTGTCACCTCTATTGGAATCCATTTTATTTGAAAACTAGTTTCGATTGTTGAAAATTCATTATCAGTTGGAATGTTTATCATTCGAAAATAGTCTTAAATAAATATAATTCCAATAGAATTAACTAATTGTTCATCAATTTTAATAGTATCGATCCTGCTATACCATCATGCATACCTCATGTGAAACTTATTTGGCAGAAACGTTCCTCTTTGACAAGGCAGGTATTGCTGGGTTCAAATATTTCATTAGAACAAAAAACTTAATCAACTATTGTATTAAAGGATATTTAATTTTATTTATTTTAAAGGCATAACTCCTATTAATCTTTTATGTTTTGGATTACATTGCTCTATCTTCAGGATAACTGTGATTTCTTTCACATAGTCATTTGCCCATGTTCGTACTGACCCTCAACAGTTTCCGAAACATGTCGAAGATAATTAAAGATTAATAGGAGTAATGCCTTTAAAAGAAATAAAATAACTTAATTAATTTCTCAGTTAAAAGGTCACAATATTTTTTTTTATGTTTTATTTCATCCCAACCATCCGAGTCAATCGATGATCAAATAAGGCTTTTTTTAGAAAAAAGTTTGTGGAAATTTTGCGATTTTTTTTTTCACATATTGATATTTACAACTGTACAAAATAATATTAATTAAGTAAATGTGTTGATAGTGAATACAATGGCATGTAAATAACTTGTGAAGAACTACTCACTAGTAGCACTTCAATAAAATCTATACTAAAAGGTCTCTAGGCCATCTTCTTTTCAGACGCCTCCAAGGATTATGGGGAATAGTGTGGGAAGCAAGTTGAGAAATTAGGGGATTTGAGTGGTTATGGAGCTTACTATGAAAGGATAGATATCTGTTTTGGGCTAAATCTGCAACATATGGAACATTAAGGTCTTTATGGACAATTTTATTGGTGACAAAGTAAGGTGCATTGAGGATTTTTCGAAGGATTTTGGATCGAAAGGATTGGACACGAGATGAATCTGATGGTTTATTGGAGCCCTAAAGCTCAACTCTGTACGTCCAAACAGGTCCTTATCACAGTCGTGTAAATGAGTCATTTGTAATTTATTGGAAGCTTTGAATATTTGTCTAGTAGATGTTGAAGTTGTCTGTAACGACGAGCAGTTTCTTGTATGTGGCATCCAAGTAAGACGTTTGTCCAAGTGGAGTCCTAGGTACCGGATCTGTTCAACAGGGATTAGTGGCATATCATTCCGAAAATTAAAAAAAATGTATACCCTTTTTCAGTTTTCACTGTTATAACGAAAACAATCACGTTCAAGTCAAAAAAACAACATACTTTATTAAAAATGTACTCATCATAGCGATCCCTAAACCAGACTCGTATCTGGTCCCAGCTATTGTCTCTCAGCTGCGTTGCTAGTGTAAAAAAAAAAAAAAAAAAAAAAAAAACAGTGGAGGCTGAGTGAGGGCGCTAAAATACAGTCACTGAGGGAACGAGTACAGAAACTGGCCATTGCCAGAAGTCCAACATAAATCTATATTCACAAAAGGTCTCAGGGCCACTACCGGATTAGTCAGCAAAGAGTATAAGGATAAGGACGGCAGTATAAGGATGTGTGGAACTAGTTTATGATTGAGTCAGAAGGTTGGGATGGTAGGAAAGGTTGCGACGGAATTTCAAAATTTTAATGGTTATGAGGTCGAAGATGTAAGGTACGTAGTAAGGTCCATAAGTTTCCGGCCTGTCCTGCTTCCCCTCCTTCCAACACCTATGCAGGTCCATGCCTGCTCACTCCTTACCCATCGCCCGCACTTGCTCAGTTCTGTCAGCCAGTGTCCAGCCTTGAAGGAAACTCCCCAATTTTACAACGTTCAAACTCGAGTACCGTGCGGTTATTAAATTCGTTTGTAAAGAGGGTCTTACTCCTGCGCAAATTAAAGAGCTCTTGGATTGTGTATACGGACAGTCCTCTCCCTCGTATTCCACAGTGATAGAATGGGCAAAATTATTTAAGTTAGGGAGGGAACGTCTAGAAGATCACCCGCGTCCCGGTCGCCCATTCGAAGCTGTCACTTCCGAAACAATCCAACTTGTGGAATCTGAATTGCTGTCCGACTGCTGCAACTGAAAATCAAGGAAATAGCGCGAGGTTGGGGCTTTCAAAAACAACTGTTTTGAGGATCATCAAAGAACATTTGCATAAAAAAAAGGTTAGTGCAAGATGGGTTCCTTTCAAAAATTCTTTCATCTGCTCAAAAACAGGAACGAGTTCACTGCTGCGATGAATTTTTACGCGTTCTTTTTCAAGCAGCAATGGAATTTTTTTAACAAAGAAGAAAGTTATTTTTTTCGCAGTGTAGAAATGTTGCCAAAGCGTTACGTTAAGTGTGTTGAACTTGGAGGAGAGAATATATTGAAAAACAGTAAGACCATTTTTTTTCTTTCACCTTTCCTTCCATCCCAGGCCGGAAACTTTTGGACCTTACTACGTATATTGAGATTATTATGTAGGGTTTTATTGGAGATATATAAAAATACTATTATATATAAAAATATATATATATAATATTATTTTAATATATACGTAAACTACTTAAAATTTGGCATAGAGTAGAAATTTGAAGATATCGTTTTACTCTATAATGAATTTTAAAGTACCCAAACGGGAAACAACGCTGAGTTATCTGTTTTTGTGTAAAATTTATAAATTACTTAGAAAATGAAAAATTACAGCAACCATCTTGGCTAATTTATTCAAGTACCAACAATAACAGATGTTGCCTGGAACGTAAACACATTACTCATTAAATATTCCTCCACGGCCGTTGAAGAAGTTTTCCACACAAAGCACCGCTAAAACCAGCTAATTTAAAAACAGGGCAGGAGAAGGGAACTATTCATATCATTTAAGGTTTTAAAAAAACTCTTGAATAATGGCGAGCTGAAGACAATTGAGAACACAAATGTCGTGGGATAAGTTCCCGGAACGGAACTGGAACACTCAAGCAGACGACAAATAAGATCAATAACATTAAATCTTCCGTAACAAAGTAAATATGCCCTTAATATTAAACCCTTCCGAGGCCTAATCCCCTCCCCTCCCCCAACTTTTTGCCCATTTGGCAAACGCCCTAAATGTCGTCCATTCCTTTTTCGATTTCCACTAATCATAACCAGGCTACTTCTACGCCAATGGGAAATCCACAAAATAGGGCTAGTCAATTCTTCAATGCGTACGTTTCTTAAAATTTCTTTTAATTTTAATCCTAATTACTAAAAGAAAGTTTTTTAAAATTAATTTCAATTATGTGCGTGTGATTTTATTTTTTTATTATTTATTGCTATTTACAAAAATATAATATATACAAGTAAATGATTAAATTGACATATCAATAACTTGTAAAGCACTTCTGATTAGAAGCACTTATGTTTGATCTAAAAAATATATATATTTCCTAACCTGTTTCAATTTTGTATTGACAGATTTTCTATTTTTTTTTTTTTTTTTTTTTTTTTTTTAGTGTGTTGGAAACGAAATTTCCATGTCAAACTGTCAAAGTTACAATACATTTTATGGTTTATGTTTTCTTTTGAGCAAAAAATAGTAAATAAACTCCCCGTCAAAAGTATTGCAACACCCACAATTCTCGAGATTTTCCTGGTTTTCAACTTAATCCATACTTGGGTTATATTCATATTAATATTATTTATTAAACGTAAGACATTAAGGATTAGATACATCAATGTTTTTCCCTGTTAATAACAAACGATGGAATTTCAGATTATTTTTTTTCAAATTTCCTTCAGTCCATGTTTATCATTCGTTTTGGTATGCCAAGACTAGTGGAAGCTGTCATTCAAGCCACAGGGGGCAATATGACTTATTAAATATAAATTAAAAAGTTAAAAGTTGATATTTTAAAAAATGAAAATTTTAAAAAGTAAGTTTTCTTACTTTTGATGGGGGGTTTACTATATATTTATCTATATCCTAGATCGTTTTATTTATTTATTTATTTTTTATTATTATTTTGACACACATTTGTAAGTATTTATTTAAAAAACAGAATTTTAAAGTATCCTCAAAGGATGACATTTTATGTCCATGGACCCAGTGGTTGTTTGTCCGAAGAATTATAGATTAGGTTTATTTTATCAAAAGATAGCTCAAATGTGAAGATGCTTACCGACTACATTCTGACACTAAAACAAGAGATACGTGATGTAAAAAAATATACACATTAACTATGTTCATCAATTAATAGTATTTTTTTTATATAATACTGTTTTTCAAAAAAAAAAAAGGTGCTAAAAAAAAACAATATATGAAGAAAAGTGCTATTTCAGTTGTTTATTTTTAAGCAACCTCCAATCTCTAAAAAATGGTGCCTGGTAAAATTGTTTTTTACTATTGATTCGAATTCATCACTCTTGTAAATATAAAATTCACAAAAAAATGTTCATGGGAGTAAAATAAATTAAATTTCAAATCAAATACGTCATTTCAGATTTTTCAAAAATAACGTCTGATTTCTCAAAAATGATGCTAGGTAGAATTTTTCATACTTCAGATTCGAATTCAGCACACATAAATATATACAAATCAGAAATAATTTCTCAAGAAGGCGAAGTTTTTTTTTTGTTTTTTTTTTCCAGAACTGAGGCTATTGAGCATAAAATTCTCGCTTACCTTATCAACAATGAAATTTTAAAATATAAACATGATCTTAATATTGATTTTATATTTTTATGAATGAGTATACATTTTTTCAAAGGCTGTTTAATTAATTAGTAGCTAATATTAATAGTTAATTAAAGGGATATTGAAATTATTAGTTTTTAAGATATACTTTCCCGACTTAGTACAATGGCAGAACTAAAATCAATTTAAAGTTGGGATAGAGTAGCTGATGTTAGGGAAGCAGGAGCACATACAGTTACCTCCCAGTAATGGCCATATGCAGTGGGGAGTCAATGGGAGACACTCCTACGCACCGGAATGTCAGCGTTACATAACTCTACGGAAGTGTGCCGGCACTTCTTAGTGGTCGATTGATAGGGAGAGGTACCGCTTCAAAGAACGGTCGGCTGTTCCTTCAACATATAATGCAGTTGAACTTAATTCTTTAATTCGATAGATGCCCTCTTATCCGGTCTAGCTGGAACAAAGATTTCGTTTTCCATTTGACCGGTTAATCCGAGGTCGAAAAACCGAGTGTACTCCAAAAAGAGCCTCTTTAATTCAGATAACATAAATAAGATTTAATCGTAAGGCGCTTTAGCAATTCGTGTTTTTTATACATACATAACAAGACAACGAAAATCTTGAACATTATGATTTTTTAAATTTCACTATATCAATAAAAATCTGTATTTTGTTTTTGAGATGGATGTCTTTTAGCTTAGGATTTTAAAAATGTAATATTTTGACATGCTCTAGCTCTTTTGGCGTTGCACAGATCGAGAAATTTACGAATATTTCCTCATCAGAAATTTAATGGAAAATATTTTTTTGTCATATCAAATTCGTCGCTAGGATCTACCGTTTTGGAGCTATATTGGTTTGAACGAAAAAAAACAAACACGTTTTAACGTTTCTTCAACACTCAAAATGTTATACGTTTTTTTCACACTCAAAAATTTGCTCGGATCGAAAATTTTCCCAGAGTTTCCAAACCAAAAATTTAATGGAAAATGTTTTTTGTTATTTAGCATTGGTCTCTAGAACCTACTGTTTAGGAGCTGTATTGGTTTAAATAAAAAACGTCACGTTTGATACTCATATTTTCTTTTAATTTTTTTTATTTCGATTTATAAATAATGTATGTAAAAGGATACATCTTGTGTATACTATTATAATGTATATTACATATTTTACATTTACTCAGAAGATTGAAAACTCAAGAGGTAAAGAAATAGATGATGTTAAATGGAATAGTGGAGCTTTTTCGAATTGAGATGGGCAATGAATTCCATAAATTCCATGCGGAGGAGTGTACAGGTTGATGGGTTGGATTCTAGTATTTAAGAGGTGGATCGAGGAGCGCAGGGTAAGGATTGACATGGGAAACTACAAATATATTTATATTTAACAAATAGATACCCTTTCATAATAAACTCCATTATTCAAATCGCTTCCCATACAACTCAATATAACCCTCTGAGGTTTCTAAAAAGAATATTGCCAAGTTCTAATAAATGAGAAATAATTTAGGGGCTGATTCTAATAATGAACTTTTATTGAAGTGCTACCAATGGATAGTCCCTTTGAATGAATCCCATACAATTCATTGGCATGTTATTAAGTTTTACACACTACATACATACTTACCTATTAGTATTTGTGTTATTGTAAAATTATATATATATATATACTCGTATGTTTAGTAAGGTTCTTGAGGTTCAGTCATAAAAATTTTATGACGGAACCTCAAGAACCATACTAAACATTTAATAGTAACAGTCAAGAAATTTATCCATATATATATATATATATATATAAATAATATATATATATATATATAAACAAATAAAAATATGGGGAAATTCATTCATTGTGGAATATAATAACAAACAAAGAAAAAAAAATGAAAAAGTATTTTTAAAACATCTAGATAAAGGACAGATTTGAAAAAGTATCCCAGGAAGCAATATTTTAACAGTTTTCATTGTCATATTAAGCCGATCCATGGCCTCATCGTGGAATATACGCGGACAAGTTTGAAATATTTATCATTAATAAAAAAAATAAATGAAGAATAAACAAACCGAAAACTGTTACAAATGACGAAAAAGGCGATCCTTCAAAGAGATGCCTCCGATGATAACGGATATGTAAAAGAGGAACAAAATATTAATTTGACCGATCCAACAGATAAGAATCGCATCTGAATAAAATAACGCAATTTACACAAATGGGCGTTGCAAATATATTTTTTTTTTAATTCATCGCCTCCAGAGTGTGATCTTCAGACATGATCGTATTAAACTTGGGAACTCCCACGGCGCATCGAGAAGATTGCGGAGACAAGAATTTTTTTTTTTTTGTTGGAGTGTGCCAACATATGTTTCGCCCAGCCTCTATTGTGTATACACAATTTATAGCACTGCCTGGTTTCTTTCTTTCGCGTTTTGGAAATTCGCCATATAAATAAAATACCTTCAAAAAACTGTCCCTCCCTTGCAAATGTTATTTTAAAATGGGTTTCGAAATCTGGAGCGGTATATTTTATAGAATGCAAATTGTGTTTCAAAATAAGAATTGAGAACACATAAAATCCATTCATTCATTTGAACACTAAATTATTGTGAGAACAAAGTTACCTAGATCTCGTATTACAGGTAGATCAAGTCAGGTCGAGGTTGTTTAATACCTGAATCAGACGCCTCATCTGTTCCCTCATAAGCAACATGCCCAGTAGGTTTTGAGGTCATCATGTATTAGTTCATTTGTGACGAAGGTAGTAAGTAGTTGTAATTATTTGAATGGAAATCCATGATATGGGAAGAATTCGATGATTGGTTGGAACCCCATTACTGTATACCATAAGTCCGAATAGGCCCTGATAACTGTTACGCTGTTTGTCAAAATCGACTATCGACTTTTATTTCATTTTGAATGTAAGTTCCATGTGAGTCTTATGTCGAGATAAGGTTCAATTTTTCAACAGTATTCAGCGGTACTCCATTAAAGGATGCGGAAGAACAGTTTGTGTAGGTTTTCGATTTGTTGGATTTCGGAATGGGAAAAAAAAATTGAATTTAAGAAATATTTTTCAGCTCATTTCCTATCTTACAGTAACCTTTAGTAATATTCTATCCTTGTTGAACAGGTGCGCTAATTAGGACTCCATCAGTACAAACGTCAGTTGGAATACATGTATAAGACCAAAATAATAAAAAAAACTGCTTGTCGTTGCAGACTACTTCAACATTTACATATAAAACCTTCCTGTCCTACAGTATCCTTTAATGATATTCCATTAATCCCTGTTGAACAGATCCGCTACCTAGGACTCCATTGGACAAACGTCTAACTTGGAATCAACATAAAAGACAAAAACGACAAGAAACTGCCCGTCATTACAGACTACTTCAACATTTACTAAACTAACGTTCAAAGCTCCCAATTAATTACAAAAGACTCATATACATGACTGTGATTAGACCTATTTTGAGTACGGAGTTGAGCTTTGGGGTTCCACTAAACCATCCAATTCATTTCGTATTCAATCCTTACAATCCAAAATCCTTTGAAAAATGCTCAATGCTCCTTACTTTGTCACAAATAAACTTATCCATAATGATCTTAATGTTCCATGTATCGATGATTAAGCCCATACCAGATACCTATCCTTCCATAGTAAGCTCTATAATCACACAAATCCGTTAGTTTTTCAACTTACTTTCCCCTTCATTCCCGATAATCCTCCGAGGCGTCTGAAACGAAGATCTTCTAGTGTAGAATTTTTAATTGAGTGCTACTGATCAGTAGTTCTTTTCAAGTTTTAACATGTTATTATTATCGCTGTTAATACATTTACTTGATGCATATATTTTGTACAGTTGTAAATTTCAATAAATGAAAAAAAAAAAAAAAAAACCTATAAAACGTTCTAAACTTTGGACACAGGTTCTTTGGGGCTCCACTAAATCTTCCATTTTTCTCATATCGAATCCTTGCAATCCGAAATCCATCATCAATTCAACAATGTTCCTTACAATGTCACAAATAAACTTATCCATGAAGATCTTAATGATCCATATGCCACTGATTCCCTAAACCAGATCCATTCATAGCAAACTCCATAACATCTCAAATTCATAAGTCCCCTTACTAGTTTCACACTCGATTCCCGATAACCCTCCAAGGAGTCTGAAAAGAAGATGGCCTAGAGACCTTATAATGTAGTACCTTGATTGAAGAGCAAAGAGTTGTTTTTTAAACCATTGACAAGTTAATGTAATCATTTTTCCACACATGTACTCCAAACTAGGGCAGAAAGGATGGGCTATCTTACAAGTTACCAACCTATTATAGCCAGGGTGGGAAGGTCAAAATTCATTTTGTGGGTCCGCCACGAAATAAATTTTAACCCGCCTAGGTGGGATTCGAACCCACGACCTTCTTTACCGAATGCACTGAGACCCTCACCCCAACTCACTCGGCCATCGAGAATATATACAAATATGTAAAATTTATACATGGGTATAAATTGTATAGATTTCTAAATATCACAAAATAAAGAACATGTTATTTATATCAATTTATGATGTCGATTGCTTGTAAAGCAACTGCACATTGGTAGCACTTATAAAAGTTCGATACTAGAAGGTCCCTAGGCCATCTTCTTTTCAGACGCCTCGGAAGGTATTTTTAATGATTTATATTAAATCCTTGTAAATTTATAGAAATTTTAAATAAATATGATATTTTTTGAAAAAAATAAAAACTAAAACATAATTCCTCGGGCAAACATGCTGTGTGTCAATAGAAATGAAACATTCGTCTCCTTCGAGGTGACCTTAAAAGGAAACACAGGCCTGCAGTGTCAACAGAATGAAAAATGGATAAATAAAAGTATATGAATCTTTCAAATCTCTTTCCTTTTAATAAAAACCTTAAAAATTGTGTCAAAATAGTAAACCAAAAAAAAAAAAATGATCATGCAAAAATAATATTTACTATTTTTTGTGATGCCTCGAATGATTACTTTGCAGTGTACTTCATAAATAAAAAGAAACCATAAAATGGATTGGTATAAATGAGCATATAGATAATATAGAGCATTCTATCTTTTGTTAAGAAAACGAACATTGACAGTTTGTAAAAAAAAAAAATAAATAAATAAAAAAAGAATAAAAAAAAGAGGTAACCTGTCAATGAAAAGTTGACAATAGAAAATATTTTTTTTTATTTAAATAGATTGCAGAATGCAATACTAAATATTTTGCCGTTTGGAAAGGGTACATCAGTCTTTTAACTATTCACGAACCATTTCACCCGCTACGAAAGATACTAGTAAACTAAAAATTCCACCCTACTGACTTTTTTAGTTTTCTTGGCTTAAAGTTTTATTCTGATTCAGGTACTCACGTCCCCATATACTTTATTCAGGGAATACAAAACGTATTAGGATTCTTAAAAATATTTATTAAATGCAATTAAGCAATATTTTAAAAAGAATCAAAGTTAGGAAATTTTAAATAAATATTTTACAGATAAAAGTATAATTGTAAAGATGAATGGAGAAGAAGATTCCGGGATGCAGTCAAAGAGGAACACCACGCTATGTGTCATCGTTTGTCTCCTCTCCAGTGTGATTCGGTGACCCTGAAGAAGGCCTGCAAGGCAGGTCGAAACGTTGGCACGCAAAGTATTTCTACTTAGACGTTGTGTTCCTCTTTGACTGCATTTCTGATTATCTTCTTCTCCATTGATTTTTTACAGGTTTACATTAGGTAGGTATATCCCTCCAGAAGTTATTTAAAATAATATTAGATCTATGCAAGACGTAATGAACGCAAGAGGCAGATATAGATCTTATTAATTTAAAATTTTGTAAATTCAAAATTGCTTCATTTTTTATTTTATTTTATTTTTTTCCTAATACGGCCATACAAAATAAACAGATATACGCTAACAGACAAAAGCTTTCACCCAATTGACTTTCATAAATTTCTTTGTTTTAAAGTTTCATTCTTTTTTAAGTGTTAACGCCCCCATATATTTTGACCAGGGATTATGTTCAGTAAAATTGTTAATTAATTAAAAACGAGCAGTATTTTAAAAAAAAATTCAAGCAATTTTAATTAAATAAAATAAAATCAATTTAATAACACGTCCCTTGTTATTTGAAAAATTGTCTTTCGCTAAATAGAAAATTTCGTCAGTTTTTTAATTGTTTTTAAATACTGCTTGATTTCATTTAATTGAGATTTTTTATGCCCAAGCTAAACATGGGGGATATAAACATCTAAAAAGGAACGAACCTTTACCTTGAAGAATCTTTTAGCCGAGAAAATGATAAAAATCAATTGGGAGAAAAGCCTGTCAATGCATATGTTTTTGTATTGTTGGATTTTTTGTGTAGCTGTATTCGAACACACAAAAAAATAATTAATTATTAAATTTTAAATTGATAAAAAAAAAAAGGAAAATCAATTGGGTGGAATTTTTCGGCAGTCGGTACGGATACTAAAATAAGTAACAAAAAGTTGTTTCAATTTTTTGTAATAATGGAATAAACTCGTTAACGTATGTCATATACATTTAGGAATATATTTTTATCTTTATATGTTATGTACATGAACTTTACTTTAACTAAAAAATTTCTGAAAAATCATGCCTTTGGATATTTTTTAATATTGTTACGACTAACATGCTGTTTGATTTTATGCGAGGCCCACTAACAGCGCGATTATACTAGAAAAATACGCTGTTTATAACTGACATAAATTTTTATATTCTCATAGCTCACCCCTATGGAAATAGGTGCGCAGTTAAGGCAACCGGCATTAAAATTTTTAGTAGCTGAAGAATGTTTTATGGTGCTTCTCGGCGTAAAACGGTTGGTGCCTTTTTGTCCAATTTTAAATGACCCATTCGAAATCTTCACGGAATATAGAAATGTCAGGTCAAATAACACATATTTATAATACAGTTCGGTATTGTGTTATATTGCTTAAAAAAATTATATTGGTAATTGATACTAGTCGCACGTTAAATACAGGTGTGTTATTATTAGGGATCAGATTTTTATGTATTTAAAAATGCCAAATATTTAATTAAAATATGCATTTATTTTCGTTAAATATGTGATTTTCTTAAAATATTTAAGTAAAATGGACATTTTTTTTCATGAAAATGGAATTTTTTTTTTCAACTTATAATGATATATACAACAAAAGAACACTTTTACAACTTAAAATAATTATTAGGAACGAAAGAATTTTTTTTTACAAGTTATAATGATTTATACAACAAAAGAACATTTTTACAGTGCATAATAATAAAAGATGTGTTAAATTTTCAATTTTGAAAACTTCTCTGTGCGAAATTGTTTGCAACCACTTGGAATTTCAAATGTTGGAACGTAAAGCGACGATGATCTGTCGTACTCTTTAGACTATATCTCCAAAACTATTATTCAGATCTAAAATTACTTTTTTCTTCTAAAAGCTAATTAAATATACTATTAGGCGCTATATATCAAGTTTAAGTTAGGTCTTATAAAATACACATACCAGAACTCTACAATTCCCGTTCTTTTGTGAATCACGTTTTTTAAGGATATTTTTCACTATAAATCCGAAACTATTTGTCCAATATCAAATTTATTTTTTTAATGTCAAAGTTGATTAAATTTACAATTTGGTCATATATATGTAATTTATATTAAATCCCATGAAATACCCAAGCCAGTCCACTGAACTTGCCATAATTGTCAAAACACACACATTTAACTTGCTAGCGTTTGTGTTTCACGAGATTGAATATAAATATACAGGATCTAATAGTAAATTTAACCAGCTTTGAGATAAAAAAAAAAAAAAAAAAAGAAATTTGAGATCGGACAAATAGTGTCGGAATTAAGCCGCAAGTTGGCCAATTTTACAATTTTTCCCAAGACCATAACTTCGCGAAAAATGGTCCGATTTTGGAGTTGTTTATTCATTTCGTAGGTTCTGGTTCAAGAAATATTTAATATTTGCAGACTTTTTTCGAAAAAAGCTTCGTTTTCGTGTTATAGGTAAAAACGAAATTAACGGAATTTTGGGTTTTTTTTTTTAGATTTTGAATAATCAGCCGATCGCTGCCGTGGTAGCTAAGTTCAGATTCGGATTCAGCACCCCAAAAAACATGAAGATTCGTTAAGAATAAAAGATCGGCAGTTTTTTCTTGAAAACGTCCTTTTGGAGCCTTATTTTACTGAACTAATGTACCCTACTGTGATTCACAGCCCTACAGCCTGTGGTTCATAGTCCCTGTCAACCACCTCAAAATTATGAAAATATGCCCAAAATGAAAAATATGTACTTATTTTGATTAAATATGTGGAAATTTGTATTTATTTCGATCAAATATGAATAAATATGCAATAATATCCAAATATGTGGAAATATGTGAAATTAAAGTAGCCTCCAACGGCTTGAATAGTGTCAGTATGAACTCTTCTAGTTGAAAAACGTCTGAAAATTGCCTAGAAAAAAATATGTAAATACATAAGAATCCGATCCCTAGTTATTATGTAATTAACATTATATAATATGTTAATATATAACATAAATATAACCAAACTGAGAACCATTAGCTAACTGAGAATAGCCAAAGATGGCTACTAAAAAATATTTTCTAAAAATAATAATTTAATAATTAAATCAAATGAAAAATGAGAAAATTGTAACTCATACATTTTTAACAGCTTGAAGCATCTGCTGTTGGAGTTTCAAAGACACGATAACTGTCGAAAGAAATATCTGAATAATTAAATAGTTCGAACAGATGAATGTTTATAATTTGAAATATTTTTGGACTTTAATAGCGTAATAAATATAAACAACGTTTCTATTTTTATTCTGAATGCTTGCAAAAAGTGATTGGTTTCTTTTATTCAAATTAACTAAAAAAAAAAAGAAAAAGAAAAAAATAATTATTATTGTTATAACTTGTAAAAATATATTTCATTCTATTTTTTTCTGTCAGTATAAATCATTATAACTAGTTAGAAAGAAAAATCTTTAGTTCCTATTATTTACCATAATATGTAGAAATGCCCTTTTGTTAGTATTAATTATGATAACATGTAAAAATGTTCTGCTTTTATTTATTGTTTGTTTATTTATTATTATATACTTATCTATCAATTTTTTTAAATAGTAAGATGTAAAAATTATTTGTTAGCTCTATTACCATAAAGTTTGTACTTTAAATCAATTAATAAAAAAAAGGAAAACAAAAAAAAATATTAGATTAATGAAATTACAAAAAATCACGAAACGAGGTTTTGATTTTATTGCGATAGCTGCTGCTACTTTTGTGACCTTAAATATTATTGTTATAATAATAATAATTAATTATTATGAGTTGTAAAAATGTATTTTTTTTTTTTCAATTTATCATTTTTTTTTTTTTTCCTTCAGAAAAAAAAAATTTTTTGTTCGTATTAATTATTATATGTAGAAATGTTTTTCTTTTTGTTTTTATTATTTCTTTATTTATTATTACGTACTTTTTTTTTTTATATAGTAAAATGTTAATATAATTGGCTAACTCAACTGCCATAAAGTTTGTACTTTAAAGCAGTTAATAAAAAAAAAAAAAAAAAAAAAGCTACTGTAGTAAGTATAATATCTAAAATCACATGCGGTTTATTTTTATTTTTATTAGTTGTCACAAAATTTTTATTTTCGCGCTTTGTGAAAATTTTTATTAATATATCATTTAATCCAGTTAGATTTGTTTAAAAAGCGAGCAGTCTATTTTAATATCTTAATATATAGTTAATTGAAGTGAATAAGCTGATTACGTTAATTTTGTAACATTGGATAAGTTCCCATTAAAAAAAAATGAGGACATAATTAGGAAACCACGAAAACGTGTTGGTCCAACAAAACTAGAACGTGTTTTACCTATTAGATTTATCTAGCGAGGGAACTATTAATCGGAATAGTTCTGCGCCTTTTAAAAGCATCATTAATAACGGAATAAAAAAAAAACTTGGAACGAATTAGTGGATTTAGATGTAGTTTCGCTTCCAGGCCAATAAATAAGTTGTCTGTAATAGTTTTTATTTAGATTCTTAATATTTCTTAATATTATCTTTATATATATATATATATATATATATATATATATATCATATAGATTCATGAAACCCGTGTTCTTATCCGCTCATTACATTCCTCGTTCCTAAATCATGGTTCGTAATTAAGAGATCCGGCGATAAGATTGCCGAGCCGACCTGAAGCCGAGTGCAACTGGTGTAGAGTTTTAGTACTCTACTTACGGAGATAAAGTCGCAGTTGTAATGAGACACGCGAGCGGTGAATTACATGTAAATTATCTAGTTAGTACATGGCAAAAGCTCACATAGCTCATTCCCGGCCTCATATTGTTATCGTAATCTCGTTCTATACTGTGTAAGCCTTCAGTGTAAGTGAGGCTGATTCAAGAAGTACTCAAGCGTTGTACTGGGTGGTCCGCAAGTTAATGCAGGTTTATACTTTTAAAATAAAACTATAGAATACATTTTTAAAAAATCAAAATACTCTACTGTCAACGTGTTAGCTCCTCAAAATTGAATTCTTAATCATTATTAACCATTCCTTATTTCTATCAACATTTGATCAATAATTTTTTTATCGTTTAAAAAGTAGTTCAGGTCCTTAAAAAAAATGATAATTGGTAAGCTAAAGGTCTGGAAAGAAGAGAGGTTGAGGACGAAACTCATTACTAAGCTCCAACAATTTCATAAATTTTATAGTTAAACCTTCTTGACTTTAAGGCTGAAGGCTCCCTCCTAAAATTTTTAAAAAAGTGCACAGTGCACACACTCACGCAATTTTCACCAGGTGTATCATATTTCTGGCTCTTTTTGATATTGATTTCGTTGATTGATAAAAAATTTGTTTCAATAAAAATGGTCATGACATTCAGAAGCAATCCAGAGCTTTGAGAACTCTATGATGAAACGGATATTGTCACTTTTGTGAAAAAAAAAAAAAAAAAAAAAACGAGGTTGGGATTGCTGGGTCATTTATAGAGGATGGAACCTCAAAGGGTTTCATGAAAAATGTGGAAGATCCTAACGGGAGCGCCAGGAGGAACAAGAAGTAGAGGGAGGCCCAGATAAAGATGAATGGATGATGTGGAAGAGGACGGCGGCTAAATATCCAGAATTGGAGGAAGGTGGCCGCTGGAGAAAACTGTGTGCAGAGGCCCAGGTCTTTTATGGACTGTAGCGCCCGATATAAAACAGAACAAGTCATGACATCAAAGTTCCATTTTTTGGGTAATTATCGGAATTATAAGTCAACGTCAAAAAAAAAAAAAAAAAATATATATATAATAAAAATATGTAATTTTTTTCTTGATATATATTTTATATATATATCTTAAAAAATATATATATATATATATATATATATATATATTGCAAGGTTTGGATACGAGATGAATTAGATGGTTTAATGGAACCTAGGATTTGAATTCCTTATGTCGAAATAGGTCTAATTACTGCTATGCGTAAATGCGACTATTGTAATTAATCGTCATCTTAGAGCGGTCGTCTAGTTAATGTTGTAGAATTAACGAGCAGTATCTTGTTGTTTTTTATCTGGAATCCAACTTAAACATATGTCTAGCGGAAGTCCTATGTAGCAGATCCGTTCAATAGAGGACAGTGGAGTAATGTAAAATCATAAATTTATAGAGCTAACAATTAATGAGTTTATTTTTAATGTGTTTGAAGCATCAATTTTTATATCAAAATGAAAATAAATCTCATTAAATAACCTTTACCCTTCGTCGTGAACCTACGACTTCCTGTCCTGCAGTACCCTTTAATAATATTCCACTGATCCCCTAGAACAGATAAACTACCTAAGACTCCAACTAGACAAAAGACTAACTAGTTACTTGACAGGAATTAGACCCATTTGAACATACTCAGTTGAGCTTTAGGCTTCACTAAACCTTCCAATTCTTCTGGTATCTAATATTTACAGCCCAAAATCGATCATAAAATCCTTATTGCTTCTTATTATTTCACAAATTCTAGAAGATCTTGATGTTCCATATGTTTCTGATTTGGCCCAAACCAGATATTTATAGAAAACTCCATATCCAGCAATCCTACAAGTTGTCTGAAAAGAAGATTGCCAAGAGACCTTCTAATATAAAACTATTAAAGTGCTAATAATGACTGGTTATTTACATATTATTGACATGTAATCATTTTCTACGTATGTATAGTTGTAAATATGAATAAATAGTTAAAAAGAAAAAAAAAAAGTTTTATATCAGCTAGTATTAAAAATCGATTTTACATCTCACTTTAATCACGGCATCGTTTCAGACTGCATTCTCCAATAATGAATCACTCATGCCTGCAGTACATACCAGCTATCTCTGAGACTTGAAAAATGACTCACACGGTAACTTCTTTAAAGAGCCGAGTGGCAAGAAACTAATCGGCGAACCGTCAAAACAGCCAATTCACTTCAACGAAATCAATCTCCGACACTGTTATCAGGCCTAATTCGATGGTATTGGGCTGGGAGGGGCGGCCTATCAAGTCTTTCTTCCATCCAATCTTTATTTGAAATTGCGAAAAATGGTAGTTATTTCAGACCATCCATACGACCTTAATTTAACAGATATCGCTCAGCAGAAACCTATCATAAACATACAAACATAAACATCTCGCTAGTAAGCTTCTCTAACTACCTCATATAAAACTCGAAGGTGCCTGAAAAGAAAGAAATCAGAGCTATAACTCTATTGCTTATTATTATCTTTATTTTATTTTATTTTTGGCGCCCTTACAGCTGAATTTACAATTCATCCAAGTTCCATCCTCACCACGTAAGCTGACGTGTGTTATCATCAAATAACGATTCTTCCATTGAATCTCAATCACTCCATTCTTATATCAAGAACTTTCATGGATGGAGTCAAAATTTGAGAATTGAAATAAAGCCAAACAAATCTCATAAAACAACCTTTTCCCTTTGTCGTAAACCTAAGACGTCCTTTCCTAATAACAATACTAGTAATATTCCACGAATCTTTAATGAACAGATCCGTTACCCAAAACTCCAACTGGACAAACGTCTTACTTGGAATACATATGTTGCAGATTATCCAAAACCATATACCTATCCTTTAAAAGTAAACTCCATAACCACTCTAATATAGAAGTCTCTCATGTCACGTTCCATTTTATTCTCGATAATTCTCTGAGACATCTGAAAAGAAGATGGCCTCGGGACCTTCTAATAAAAAACTTTTATTGAAGTGCCACCACTGGGTGGTTGTTTTAATGTTATTGACTTCCTGTCTTACATTATCATTTAATAATATTCCATTATCCCTCTTTAATTAATTCACTATCTGGGCCTCCATCTGGACAAACGTCTTACTTGGAAACCACTTACGAGACTTAAATGACAAGAAACTGCTCGTAATTTCTGATCACTCCAACATTTCCTAGACAAGCTCTTAACAAATTACAAAAGACTTATATCTTTTACAGTAATTAGACCCATTTGAGCTCACGGAGTTTTGTGGCTCCACTAGATATTTCAATTCATCTCTTATACAATCCTTAAAATCCAAAATCATTTGTAAAATCCACAATGATCCTTAATATGCCACAAAAAAACTTATCTTTAAAGAACTTAATGTTCGATATGTTGCTGATTTGGCCTAACCAGATAACTATCCTTTTAAAGTAAACTCCATACCCATTCGAATTCACTAGTCTCCACAGATTCCTTACACTCAATTCCGATAACTCTTAATGTTATGTGTTAATGCAACTTTTGTAATTAACCATCTTAGAGCGTTCGTCTAAATGTTGTAGCATTGACGAGCAGTGTCTTGTCGTTTTAGTGTTGTATATGCAATCCAAGTTTAACGTTTGTCTAGTTGAAGTCCTAGGTAACAGATTTGTTCAATAGGGAGCAGCGGAGTAATGTAAAATCTTAATTTAAGGGGCTATCAATTAATGGGTTTATTTTTTAATGAGTTTGAAAGGTCGGTTTTTATGTCTAAATGCAAATAAATCTCATCAAATTACCTCTACCTTTCGACGTGAACCTACGACTTCCTGTTCTATAGTATCCTTCAATAATATTCCACTGATCACCGTTAAACAGATTCACTACATAAGACTCCATCTAGACAAAAGACTTACTAGGAATCAACATAGCATACTTCAAAGACAAGACTGATCCTCGTCTTAATCTCCCAATAAATAGCAAAAACAAAATATTTACATGACAGTAATTAGACCAATTTGAACATACTGAGTTGAGCTTTAAGGGTTCACTAAACCTTCCAATTCTTCTGGTATCTTATATTTACAGTCCAAAATCGATCTTAAAATTCTCAATTAAATAAAATTCTTAATTAAGCTCCTTATTATGGCTCAAACCAGATAGTTATAGTAAACTGCAAATCCTTTGAATTCAGTAGTCTCCTAACTTGGCTCACACTTCATATCCAGCGAAGATGGCCAAGAGACCTTCTAATGTAGAACTTTTATTCAGCTGCTACTAGTGAGTAGTTCTTTACATGTTATAGACGTATTATTGTAATCACTTTCCTCAAATTTACTTTTATGTATGTAACGAATGTATATAACGTATTTAATTGTAAATATCAAAAAATAAATAAAAAAAGTGATATCATTATGTAAGGTTTTTGTTGGATATATAGTAGGGGGCGTTGGTTGTGGTTTATTGCCAGTAAGTAGAGTAGAATTGGTTACCCGGTTAATAATAGGGAGGAGACCTAACTATGTAAAGATACCTTCTTTAGGGAATGGATTTATAGTAAAGATAACGTATTGAATAAACCTCTAAGCTGTGATAAGAATATAGCATAAGGCAAATAGTAAAAATAAATTGGTCCTGTCCTCTCATTCACCAACTTTATTTTCTACTTTACACTAATAAATACGAAAAGATAGATGAAACAGTTGAAATTTATTCAATCTATTTTTTTTTAATAAATAGGAAACCTCACATTATTTACGGTCGTTTTATATAATGGGACAGAGAGGCGGTGTCCTATATCAAAGCTAGGTCTATCTGATCGGGTTGTCGCAACGAATCCACTGTCTTGTTAGCCTAGGCTCTCCGGTGGAATTGAATTGGTAACGACGAGGGGGGACGTGGAGGTGCGGCGGCTTATCGCAAGATCAGAATTTACTGTTGCCCTCCGTTTTAGTCCGGCATAATTCATGCTATGCGCTGGGCACATGTTATAAAAGGATAATTACAATGCGCATTCAACGACATCTATTATGAGCTATCTTAATAACGAAGCTGCCGGGCACTGAAGTGGTCGGAATAAATTTATGTTCATTTTTAATAATTACAAAAAAAAAACCTCAATTAAAAACCATTTGATTAGAAAATCAATTAAGTTGCTTATTGTAGGATCGAAATTTTGTCATTAAAAACATAAAGAGATTGCAGTGCTGAGATCTCTTTGGGCCTCTCCATAAGTGGACAGGTTTGGTTCCCTAGTCTGATAGCAAAGTTTGGATATCCCAAGTAATCCAGTAAAATAAGCGCTTCGAGAAGAAAAAACTGCCGAACTTTTATTCTCAATGGTGTAAGAAAAACCACTGCTGCCGTTTTCAAACACGGGTCAAGATAGCGCCAGCTAGCAAAATAAGGTTCCAGGAGGTCGTTCCCAGGAAAAACACTGCTGAACTTTTTTTCTCAACGGATCTTTATTTTTTTGGGGGTGCTGGATCTGAATCTGAACTCTACCACGGCAGTCGTCGGCTTCATACCAAAAATCGCAAAACACCGCCCACAATAGCAGTTATGTTCTGGATTTTACCTATAACACGACAAAGAAGCTTTTATCGAAGATATTCTTTAAATATTTATTGTAGCTAGACACGGTACCTACGAAATGAAAAACAACTCCGAAATCGAAACATTTTTCGCGAACTTGTGGTCTTGAGAAAAATTGTAGAAATTGGCCGTCCAAGTACGTTAGTCCTACTCTTTTGGCTATAACTCAAAATCTATTTGTCCGATTCAGTATTACTTTATATCATCTTAAATCTAGTTAAATTTACTATAGACTCTATGTATACATTTTTAATAAAGTCCTTTAGAATACATACACCAGCCCGCTAAAATTCCCGTACTATTGTGAAATCCAAGATTTGTTGGCACATTATTCACTCTAACTCCAATACTATTTGTCTGGTTTCAAATTTCCTTCAATTCAAAGCTGGTTAAATTAATTATTAGAATCTATGTATCAAATTTTGATTAAAATCCGTACCATACCCAAGCCGGAACGCTAAATAACCCGTACTGTTGTGAAATCCAAGATGTTTTAGCACATTTTTCGCTGTATCTTAGCAAATATTTGTCAGATTAAAAATTTAATTTTTTAGTCTTAAAGCTGGTTAAAGTTACATTTGTACCTTATATATTTTGTTTATATTAAATTTCGTAACACACCCACGCCAGCCCACTGAGCACACTTGTCATATTTTGCCAAAACATATTGGGTATAAAGCCAACGACTGCCCTGGTAGCAAATTTCAGATTCGGAGTCAGCACCCCAAACAACGTAATGATCTGTTGAGAATACAATTTTAGCAGTTGTTTCTTAAAAACGGCCTTTTGGAGACTTACTTACCTTTTTTGGTGTAACGTTTTTTTCACATTCATTTTGACACGCTATACTTCAGTTGCTTGGGACGAAAATTTGACGGCAGTTTCCCAACTGCATTTTTTTCAATGATATAATTATTATACATGCTTTAATTTCAACTATACTAATTTTACTATGTAATTATTAGTTATCGGCAATAATTTTTCTGCTTATGTTTGGTTGTATTTTTTTTTTTTTTTTTTTTTTTTTTTTTTTTATCTTATTTTTCTACTATATGAGTATTTTTAATTTTCAACATTTTGTCTTATTTTTTGATAATTTCAAATTCGGCAGTTTGGATTTTGTTGTGGTATATAAGACTATACACTTCAACCATCTTTGAATGTGTAAACACATTTTTTTTGTATTACCAGTTTAATATTTTCTTTATTTTGTTGCATGATGTTACTTCTATTTTACCACTTAGAAAATAAAATTAAAGATAGATTAAAATTTAATAATCTTATATTTTTCCATGGATCCCTGATGAACAGATCCACTACCTAGCACTCCATCTGTACAAATGTCAAACTTAGAATCCACGTACAATACTAAACCGGCAAGAAACTGCTACTTTAACATTTACTAGCAAACGTTCAAACATTCCTATTAATTACAAAAGACTCATTTACATGGCAGTAATCAAACCCAATTGGGTATATAGTGTTGAGCTTTGGGACTCTTCTAAACCATCCAATTATTCTCGTATCCTATTCTTCGTAAAATCAGCTAGAAATAGACTTATGTATAATGATCTAAATGTCTCATATGTTGCTGATTTGGCTTAAGCTATATACTCATCGATGATTGGGAAAATATTACAATATGCGTATATTACAATAGGTAACAGAGATGGATCCAATTCAAAATCAATCCAGAAAATTGGATAGAGTAAGATATTTATAAAATAATCTTGCACAAAATCCTGTATGATACACTAACGAAAAAATAAATAATTGCATTAACTATATGATCAATGATCGTATGTATATCCTTATATAAACCATAACAGACTAATGGCCTTATTCTGTGACCATTACTTAACTGCATTCAAGCAGGAAATCTTCCTTTCTCGTGTGCCTTAGTTATATTCCTTTTCAGGTCTTCCCTTAGCGGTCCTGGAAACAGGACTCCCTATTCTACCAATTAAATTAATTTCCCAACCCTTAATTTCCTCCTTGAACTCAGACATTACCGCTTCTGGAGCCGGGAAGTTACGGCCGAAACTCCAGAGCTCTTAACGACCCAAGAACGAAATTTCCAGAGCGGAGCTACTGATAATGTCCATGTAAGGGATTCTGTCCATTATGCTGTCCATGAGAGCCAAATAAGGGTGGATACATGTCTCTGCTGGCGCCAGGATTAACATATTCCCTCCTCCTCTGCCCTCAGATTTGGCCGTTCTAGTCCGGATCTTTTATTCCGGGGGGAAACTTAACCATTCGGATGTAAACTCGAGTGTTATTCACTGCCTGGTGAATAACTGCTGTGGCTCACTGATAAACACCTAGTTACATATTCACTGGATAGTACACTAAGGTTTTACGGTTAAATTCAAATTTTAATTTCCATGATGCCCTCAGACTTAGATTTTTATTTATTTTAATGTACAACCTGAATAATTCTATTCCTGAATAAATAAAAATAAATGTAAAAATAAAAAAAATTGATAAACAATCTTGGAACATTTGTTCCCAAAGAATAATTATATTTTAAACATTATACGATTGTCTGGTATTGACAATTTAACCATTGAAGATTACACTTAATAATAATTACACAAAGGCTACTCAGGTGTACCCCATGAAAAAATAATATTTTTCTTTTCAACAAAAACTTTTATTAAAACTTACAAGGGGAGGGTACACTCAGTCTTTCACGGACCCTGTTGTCAATTTTTTTGAAGGTTCTTGTTCTTAAAGTATTAAACACGAGTTTTCACGACTAATGAGCCGAGAAAAAAAACAGCATTAAACTAATTTATTTTATATATCAAATTTAAGAATTGATATTAACATGATTCTGGCACCATAAGTTTTTTTTTTTGAGCGCAGATTCAAGGAAAAATACAGTCGCTTCATAGATTTCGGTTTAAGTTTTTTTTCTATAAAAATTATTAGATCTTCAAGCAAACAACCGTCATAGATTTTTTCAAACAAAAAATGACATCATATCCTAATTTAGCACCCTCAAAAACATTTAAAAAGAGTTTAGAATATTAGAGGCCCAAGAAAGCATTGCTATCGGTAATTAGTATAAAGCCACGCTAGTTTGGTATACCTACCAGCAGGATCTACAAGAACCCCTGGGGACCCCGAAATGAATCTTATAAACCAATTTATTGGTTTCTTTACTCTTATCTCAAGCTCACTAGATAGTCCTCCATATGCTAAACATCCATAGTCGAAGTGGGGTATGATGAGGGATTATTCAAAAACTTGGCGGTTACTTCTTTGGAATGAGTTTCGACATATTAGAAACTATTTAAAGATAGAAATTGATGTTTTAGTGACTTGTGAAATATGGTTACTAAAGACAAATATGGATCGAGAGTTACTTCACGATTTTTGAGAAATTTTGGAAATGAATAGAGCAGTTGTTTGGGAATAGTGATGGATAGCTAGCGCTAAGGAAAAATTATGAACTAATGATTAAAGTTCTCTTTGAGTTCATACGCAAATTACTTTTCTAATGTCAATCGGTTTGTTTATTCTATATCATCCTGGATTTGAATGAATTGCCAGTAGCATATTGCAAGGGTAGAAAAATATGTAAATTTGAAAATCATTAGCGTTAAGGTATTATGTTGCAACATATCGACGTAAGTCTTGTAGAAGTCTCCTTTCAATACATAATCCCTTTAGATCATACAAACGGAAGAAACTAGCTTTGAATAAAAAATAAGCAGACAGCACATGGATATAATTGTAAATTGAATATTTTTTTGAAAGGAATATAGTACCAAAAACTTATGGAATAAGAAGAGAGCCACGGGATGCGCGTGGGGGGTCAAAATTAAAAAAAAAAAAATAGTTCAAAACTATTTAATGGATGCAATCGCTTTCGTCCGGCCGCCTATTTAGTCTTCATTGAGGCAAAACAGAACTAGAAATAGGAAAAAATCATAATATACAGGTATAGTTAGAAAAACTATAAAAGATAATATAACGAAAATGAAAACAAAAGGGGATGATATAATGTAAAATAAGGCCATAACTAGATTTCGAAAACCGTTTAGGTTATTCTTAGAGTAAAAATTAAAAATCATTTCAATTATTAACCGTGATGAAGAGGTACATGAAGAAATCATTTTCAATTTATAAAAACACCGTGGCACACCATGTTAGTTCTGAGGGAACAAATTTTATAAATGTGCATTGTAATAAATTTAATATTTTAAAATTGCAAAATATTTTACATTTAAATATTTTGTTTTGGAATGCGTGAAATACATCAAGTCATCTCTTCGATAATTTTTTGTTTTTATTTGATGACTTTTTGCTAATTTAGAAATTTTCAATCTTTACTTTACAGAGGAAAGGTACTTACGAGGTTTATTATCTAACAAGTACATGCATTAACTGTTTTTTTTTAATTCAAGGCCACTAAAAGGTTATTTGAAGGTGATTAGTATATTAATTTTAATTCATTGCCTTTTTTTTTCTCTTTTAAGTTTATAAATCTCTAGAAACGTTCGATAAGAACAAATATATAAGAAGAAAATAGATTAGATATATAATGAAAACAAACACTATACCAGAAGTCGTATTTTACAATTAGCTGAATTTCCATAAACATCCTCGATTTGCTAGCACCAACATTCGCTACAAGTAAATCAGAGCCTTTTTTATTGTTTTAATAATTCGTTCATTTTCTAACCAATTAACATAACAAGCTATTATTATACAGGGTGAGTACCTCTTAGTGTAAAAAAAAAAAATTGGGTGAAACTAGAACAAAAATGTAACAAAATGCCGTAAACCTCACTCTTCTATTCCAACCCGTTGAATATGATTTTTCAACACCATGGTGCTCCTCCACATTATTAGAAAGCAATACAAATATAAATCAAAGATATACATGGATAGGTAGAAATGCCTTTCCCTGTAAAAACAGACTCATCTGCCCATAAAATTCACCTCAAAAAGTGGTATTCTTTAACACAATCTGCATTCAGAAGCTAAAAGCAAAATAGCTAACAATAATTGTTTTCTTTGCTTTTTATTCCAATGAAGAGTTTATTATGTTTAAAATGCACATTTCCATTAAGCGATTGTCATAATGTTTTATTTACAAAAGTAACTGATTTGTATGCCAAATCAGAACACCAGGTTTTTTTGGTTTCAAAAGTGAATTTCTACATGAAATTGAAACAAAATCATTACGTTTAACATATCATTCGAAAGCTGATTAAATTTTCAAGTTTTTGTGAAATTTGACGTTTTGTGGATGGTTTTTTTTCGAAAAACGGTGAGCGCTGAAGTAAATACCACATTTTAAATTTCCCCAAATAAGATTAAGATCAAGCTGT
Source organism: Euschistus heros (assembly GCA_003667255.2). Taxonomy (NCBI): domain Eukaryota; kingdom Metazoa; phylum Arthropoda; class Insecta; order Hemiptera; family Pentatomidae; genus Euschistus; species Euschistus heros. Next base: position 788,141 of record RCWM02000050.1, on the reverse strand, counting down.
TCTTTAGATACCAAGTTTGTAAAATTCAAGGTTACAGGCACTCAGCTATTATAGAAAATTTAATTCTAAATCCGAAAATGTGGTCAAAATTTGAAAAATATTTAAATAAAGTGGAGATGTTACAGCTTTTATGGAAAAAAAGTGGTTTCCTCAAAAAAGTCTTTGATTTATCGTATATCTGCAATGGGTTGGAATAGAAAAGTGAGGTTTGCGGCATTTTGCTACATTTTTGATCTAGTTTCACCCAAATTTTTTTTTATACACTAAGAGATACTCACTCTGTATTTGATTACCCAATCGACTTATAACAGTTTGGAATTGAAGTAACTATGAAAATAGCCTGGTTTTAAGTCTGAAAGAATCTAAAATTTCTTTTTATAAAAACTACCGGTTCAGAAGTTACTTGATTCTTCAGTATTTTTACTTTAGTCAAAGTATTTTTAGACATCTGGTGGTCAATCAAATCGTAAGCCTTTTTTAATTAAATGAATAAGGGATATAATGTCATGAAGAGCAGCTTAAATTATTCATATTAATCATAAAGGATCTACGTTTATGTAAAAATAAAATTATTTTTAGATTTTTTTTTCTAAATAATTAAAAAAAGAAAATATATAAAATTAACTATTAATACTAGAAATGAAAACTAAAACATTTATAAGAAGTAGTTGGAGCAGCAACACCGAGCCTGGAAGCCACTGAGGGAGTTTTTAATTAAATGCCACTGGGATGGCTTCTCTGAGATAGCCTTCGTATTGCATTAGCTTAAACAAACTTAAAAAAAAAAAAAAAAATTATAGAAAAAAATACTGGAGACTTGGGGCAAATTTTACTTTTGCCCAGTTCACTGAAGTGTCCAAAACTTAATCTAAAACTTCGTATAAAAGACAAAGGTTAAAACTAGGCGCTGTCAAAAATCACGGTTAAACCAGTTAATCAGGTATTTTTAAATAAACAGTTCTTATAATTTTGTACCTTCTGTAATTTTAAACAATTATTAGTTCGTTTAGTAAGTTATTGAGGCCAAAATAATTAGTAATTTAGTTTTGATTTGAAAAAAAAATCTGAATTTATAATGCTGCTTATTTTGTCACTAATCCATAAAGACTATATAGTCCAGTCAATAAAGAATTATAGAGTGCGTTTTCTGTAATCCAAGGTTTTTCTTCGGAAACATGTTTTGGGTAGTTAGAAAGTAAACATACTAAAAGTCCTGGAGTTTTCGGGCCTGGGAACAGAAAGGGGGGGGGCGCGAAAGGTCCCTTTTTTTGGTTTTGCGCTCATATCTAGAAAACGGTGTGTCATATGCAAAAGATAACCATTTACTAAATTAATGTTGATTAAATTGGCTACAACTTTTATTATGAACACATTTTTCATATTTTGTACCGTTTCCGTGATATACGCTTGGCAAATGTGAAGGACGTTTAACATGTTTTACCAAGAAAAGTTAAAATGTATGTTACTTTTGACTAGTTGAAGATAAACTGGCATATATATGTGTATTTTGAAGAAAATGTAATTTTATGCAATATTATTTATGAAGACTTTTGTCGTAGGATGAACGTTTTAGAAGATATGAAGGGAAGTTTAACAGAAAACGTGAGGTGAATTTTATTTTTTCGAAAATTTTCACATTTTCTAAGCGTATATCTCGGAAACGGTACAGAGTATGAATAATATGTATGTAATAAAAGTTGTAGAGAATTTAATCAACATTAATTTAGTAAACAGTCGTTTTGCATACGACGCACAGTTTTCGAGATATGTGCGCAAAACCAAAAAAGGGACCTTTCACGCCCCCCCCCTTCCTGTTCCCAGGCCCGAAAACTCCAGGAATTTTAGTATGTTTACTTTCTAACTACCCTGAACATGTTTCCGATGAAAAACCTTGGATTACAGAAAACGCACTCTACACCCTATTTCAGGCGTTCATTGACTGGAACTGTTCATTCATATCCATTCAATTCCACAAGTATCTCAACTTGCTTTTCATTCTATTTCAGACTATATGGCCTCGAAACCTTTTCATATGGAACATTATTTGTGGGTTGAATCGCTTCACAGGTGATTATCATGTTATTATGAACACTATCACCACATTCATTGGATGTATTTTGTTTTTATATAGTAAATTAAAAAAAAAAAAAAAAAAAAAAAGTAAAAGTTTCGCTATCCATCTAAATGAAAATAACCATAAAATTAATAAAGACTAGGGAGTAAAAACAATACATCAAGTAGAAAACAGCTTCAAATTAAATATTTATGAATCATTATAAATAATAAAATCTTTTAAAACCGATCCAGATTTTTGTTTAAATGACCAGATAAACATTTCCAATAGCCCCATTTTAAATTTTTTTTCCAACAGGAACGGAAAAATCCAATGAGTCATAAGGGAAATTCCACAGTAAACCCCAAAAATTTAACCTACCTGCCCCCTTTCTCTTTCCACGATGGATATATTTCAGATATCTGTTAGATCTTCTCAGGTGAGTACCAAAGTTTGATATCTTTTCTTACATGTAACATAGTACTGATGTTGAAAATTTTGTATGTCATAGAACTGAAGATGAATTTTTAGCATTCGAAACTAGTATTCTACTTAAATAATCACAATAGAAGTGGCAATTAATTCATCGATCCTAATTGAAAAAAGTAAAATCTGAGAAAGCGAGCCGTTTCAAAAACAAGTTGATTGGCTCTTAAATAAATATGAATACAAAGGAATACTTCTGATACTTAGTTAGTATAAGATAATTGCACTATTTTATTACAGTATTTTTGTTATTCTCAGGGGATTTTTACTATTCCAAAATAAAGTAAAGTACAGAAATATATCTGTATAAATATTTTTTTATTTTTTTTTAATATTCATTTATTGATATTTACAACTGTACAAAATATATAAATCAAGTAAATGTGTTGATAACGATTAGAATAACATTTCAAAACAAGAAAAGAACTACTTAAAATTCTACACTAGAAGGTCTCAAGGCCATCTTCTTTTCAGACGCCTCGAAGAATTACCGGGCATGGAGTGGGAAGCAAGTTTAGAAACTAGTGGATTTGAGTGGTTATGGAACTTACTATGAAAATATAGGTATCTGGTGTGGGCTAAATCAGCAACATATGGAAAATTAAGATCATTATGGATACTTTTACTAATGACAAAGTAAGGAGAATTGAGGATTTTTCGAAGGATTGTAAGGATTGGATACGAGATGAATTGGATGGTTTAGTGAAGCCCCTTATAAATATATAGTGTTTAGTGAAGGGTTTTACAATTAGTAATATATTTTTCCTTGGAATATTTATCTTCTTAAATAAATAAACAAAGGCTTAGGGAACACGAAGGTTCGATGCCTACACAACCAACCTTTTACTACAGACACAATTTATCAGCCCAGACACAATCATTCCATCTACGTCTAGGTTTACCTCTTGGACGTATACCCAACGGCTCGAAACTGATTAATATTTTTAGAATTCGGTCATTATTAAACATTTCGACCATTTAAAATGCCACGCTGATACTATTGTAAATAATAAAATAGTTGTTATTGAAGTATGATTGTTATGTTTATTTATGATTTATAACTGACATTAAAATATATAACTGGTATTAAAATAAATAAAACTAATAAAAATACTTAACTGTACTTCAGTGAGATAAGGTTTGTAGTTAGAAGTACCAACCTTGATATTTAGAAAATATAAGTAAATCTATTTTTGAAATCTCATAACTTTGTGATATAAAGTGGTTCCTATAAATTGAGATTTATTGATGGTATACTCATTCATATCCTCAGATGTTATTAATAGAAAATGAGAAAGCCACCCTATTTATTACTTCCTCTGGCTGAGTTACAAATTGTGGTTGTTTTTTGTTGTTATTTTTTTTTTTTATAAAGTGTTAATATCGTTTCAAAATTTGGAAAATATATACTGCAAAATAATTACAGAGAGGAACTGAAATCGTTTACAAGTGATTTAATTTCATTGGAAGTTTTGTGTGAGTGTTCCATTTATTGGGTTCATTTTAATTCGCAGTATACATCATGAAAAAAAAAAAAGATTACTGCTAAGTCCAAATTTTTTTATATAATTGTCTAAATTTTCGCCTGAGCTTATTTCAAACACAAATATGCAATAATATTGTTATATTCGATCGTTTCTGTAGTATCTACGCTAAAACACTTCGAAAAACCTCAATCCTCCTTACTTTGTCACAAAACCCACAAAGTTCTTAATGTACAGTATGTTGTTGATTTAGCCTAAACATAATACCTATCCTTTCAAAGTAAATTACATAACCATTTAAATACAATAGTATCAGAAATTGCTTCCCATTATATCCCAGTTAACCCTCTGAGATGTCTGAAAATAAGGTGATGTCGGGACCTTCTAAAACAGATCTTTTATAAGTTCTACCAAAGAGTATTTCCATTACAAGCAATTGCCACGTCATTATGAGCATTATCATCATATTTAATATATGTATTTTTATTTCACACTATACAGCTGCATATTTCAATAATTCACTAAATAAAAAAAAAATATGGATATGTATATACAATGCATCCTTTAATATTCAGTATTTCTTGAAACGTTTCAATAACATTAGCGGTTAAAATTAACAAATTCAGGACTTCAGGAATATATATCTTATTAAATAAAATCTTGTAAGAATTATTTTTGCTGAGCAGCACAAACGGACCTAAAACGTGTCAAAAAAAGCCCAAAAACACAAAATAAAGACAAAAGGTGAAATAAATAAAGTTGAGAGAAAATAGGTGTTTCAAGGGTGTGAAAACTTTAGTTCTGATTAGAAAAAAAATATTCTACATTAAATTTCTGATTAGAAAAACCCGACAAAATTGCAATCCTAGGAACTCAAACAGAGCTAGAGAGAGTCAAAATGTTACATTTTTAAAGGGTGAAAGAACGTTAAACAAGAAAACTATTAAACCTTTGACAAAAGACGTATACATGTGAATATTAGATTATTATTTATTATTTATTTATTATTTTTACACCTTAAAATAATGAGTTATCGAACTGTATGAAAATTAAAGTCGAATTAATTAAAAACACTATTTAGTCATTGTTTCTAATGTAATATATTTATGTAAATGTATTTCTACTCAACATAAAATAATTTTTTCCTTGAAGTTGGGAACTGACTCAAATTTACAACTGTATTAGAAATTTTAAAAAATTAGGAAATGTTATTACAACGTTCATAATAACATGAATAAGCAATTACCCACTGGTAATAACTATTACTACTATTAATAAAACCATCATATTAGTAAGTACCGAGAAAAGCTCTTCTTTTCGACGCCTCGGAAAGTTGTAAGGTATAGAATAGGAAGTTCAAAGATTAGTAGATTTGAATGGTTACGGAGTTTACTATTATCCCTAAATTTGAAAAAAAAAAATTGGATATAAGAAAAAAAAATATACCATGGTGTATAAATATGACTGTGACTAACTGTAAAGTACTGTTTGTTATATACTTTTATTTATTTTTATATTTTTTTTAACTATTTGATCGATATTTACACCTGTGCACAATATACAAGTAAATTTGATCATAATGATAACAATCACTTGTAAATAACCTGTGAAGAACAACTCAATAGTAACACTTCAATAAAAGTTTTATATTAGAAGATCCCTGGGCCATCTTATTTTTAGATGCCTCGGAGGATTATCAGGAATGGAGTGGGAGGCAAGTTAGGCGACAATTTGAATGGTTATGGAGCTAGGATAGGTATCTGGTATGGGCTAAATCTGCAACATACGGAACATTAAGGTCTTTATGGATAAGTTTATTTGTGATAAAATAAGGAGCACTAAGGATTTTGAATTACAAGGATTGGATACGGGATGAATTAGATTTAGTAGAACCCCAAAGCTCAATCTATATGTCAAAATAGGTCTGACAACGTTTGTCCAGTAAATGTTGAAAAAGTCGAAAACGACGAGCACTTTCCTGTCGTTTTGGTCTAGTTATTTTTTTTTAAACCAGAAAATCGGTAACGAAAATCGACAATCGCTTTTTTGGTATTAGTACCGGTGTCTAGAATCGAAAAATTTTGGTAAAGACACATCAATAATTTCAATTCAGATATCACAGCAGAATGACTAAAATATTTTAGCTTTGAAATTCGGATAACTGAATCATCAGAAATAGGACACGAAAGGGGAAAGGCTATATATTCTAATTAAATGGAATTATTGTTGTCAGTCTCCCTATCTCATTTCATTTTCATTCCTCTATTTTCGAAAGGATAATAAAATTTTTTTTGCCGAACTACAATGAAGAAAATGAAAGGAGAAAGTTCTAACCTAATTCGCAGAAAAACAATCCCACAGCCCACAAGAGTCATAATCATAAAACGAAATACGTAAATTAGTTTAAAAAGAAAAAAATATATAATGGAAGGACGAAACTTATACAATTTCAAGTTTTCTTCCTGTCGGTCAATGAACTCTGCTGCCCCGTCCGCAGGGATTGATGCATCACTAAATCAAATCTGATATTTTAGTGTTTCTAAAAATGGATCCTTCTTTTTCTTAGTTACTATTAACCTGGCCCAGAAGTTTGTAACTAGATCCGACATGAAAGTACAAGAGCGATTGTCACGAAACCAGGAAAAAAAAAGTGATTTATGAGCCGCGAGTTAATAAGTAAAGCGGACCACCTAGGATGCTTGGGATCTGGCAGCATCTCCTTCGATGTCTCGAAGAGCTGCCAAATATTCTGTTAGCATTTTTATAAGAAATGTTTTCCTTTGTTCCTAATTAATCCGGGTTGGCTTTCGGAATGAGGTAGTACTTTACCACGAATAATTAATGTTGAAACTCCGTTAATGGATATTTATTAGATATGGGCCGACTAATCGGCTGCTTTAGTAGTCGGTGACTAGTCGGCGATTATTAGGCAAACATTCGGACTAGTCAGCCATTTTTATTCATTCATATTTCAACGCTTAAAAAGAAGGTTGACTTTATTATAATTATTTCATTTCTATTAATATTTACAACTGTATACAATATACAAGAAAATTTGAGGAAAATTGTTGTAATGACATGTTAATAACTTGTAAAGAACTACTCACTAGTGGCGCTTCAATAAAAAGTGTTGACTAGGTCTCTTGGCCATCATCTTTCTAGAAACCTCGGTGGGTTATCAGAAATCCAGTGTAAAGCAAGTTGTGAGTCTAATGAATTCGATTGGGAATGGAGGATTGTCTTTATGGATGAGTTTATTTGTGACATAATAAAGAGCATTGAAGATTTCACGAAGGATTTTAGATCGTAAAGATTGTGTACGAGAAGAATTGGAAGGTTTAGTGGAGCCGCAAACCTCAAATGTCCAAATTGGTCTAATTACTGTCATGTGGATAAGTCTTTTGTAATTTATTAGGAGCTTTGAACGTTTTTCAGGTAAATTTTGAAGTAGTCTGCAACGAAGGGCAGTTTCTTGTCGTTTTAGACTAATATGTGGATTCCAAGTAAGACGTTTGTCTTATGGAGTCCTAGGTAGCGGATCTGTTTAACAGTTTAATTTTTTTTTTTTTTTTTAATTCATTATCAAACTTCTATAAATATTAATAATATCAATAAAAATAAATTCGATAACTCCTATAATACTGAATAAATAAATTACAAAACCTACTATTTTTTTTAATCACAGCTTCATTTTGAGACATAATTAAAAAATATTAATTCAAATGTAATACAAAGCAAAGAACAAGAAATCGAAACTTCTAATTTATAAATTAACAAACGTGTTCATGCACCATTACACGTAAGCTAATTTGTGTAGTATATTACAAATTCGTCTAAAATTGAATAATTTAATTCCATATATCACAATTAACTATCTAAGCTAAGTAAATTGCTGACTTTTACTTAATTTTTCTAAAAAACACTCCATTAAACATTGGCCAGTTTGTAAAAAACCGAATAAAAAGTATGAGATAAACAAAAACCTGTAGCCAGATGTACAGGCGGCTATAAACCTATAAACATCTCGAGCATTGACGATGTCACCCGAATTCCAACGGAAGCTTGGCTTGGCCAACTAATCGGACTTTTTGCCAGCCTACTAGTAGGCTTATTTTACTTAGTAAACATATTTAATTATAATCTACCTATCCATGTTGAATAGATCTCATACAGTTCATGCAAACAAGTGAATTACTCAAATTGTCAATGATTAGTTAGTTAAATCTGATAAATTCCGTTATTACATAAGAAAAATAAGCAATGATACCTCCCAACATTATTTTATTATTAAAAAATTATATTTATAATTATATGGGGGACATTTCATGGCTTTGCTATATTTTCAAGCCCTTAAATTTACTTCATTGGCAATAAAATATTTTGTTCAACTATTGATTCTTATTAACAAGATATTTCTTACTCAGCAGAATATTTGAAGCGCTATTAAAGGACTATCATATTATAATGTAATGCCTCTTACAGTCTATACATATTCGTTATTATTTTTTTGTTTGTAAAATATTAAAAACAAAAAAAGTACCATTTAACAGAGTACTTCTAGGGCATTTTCGTTTCTTAAGTTATAACTTGAAATCGATGTATCTCTTACCATAATAAACTCCGAACCCAAAAAAATTCCCAATTTCTTAATTTTTTTTCCTAATCTATTATCGGCAATCAGAAGGGTCTAAAAAGAAGATGGCCTCGGTACCTCAAATTGCAGCCACTTTAGAACTAACAAAGGGCAATTTCCCTACAAGTGAAACCTATTCCATATCAGCTTATTTGCTCGTAAATACGGTATCAACTTGAAATCAATAAGTATACTATGGATTATTCGTGGTTAGATTATCCGATCTCCGCTCTCTTCCTAGTATACAATAATTTTTTTTTTTGAGTTTCAGTCTATAATCAAACATACAGTTTTTTTTTTTTTTTTTTTTTTTTTTTTTTTTTTTTTTTTTTTTTTTTTTTTTTTTTTTTTTTTTTTTTTTTTTTTTTTTTTTTTTTTTTTTTTTTTTTTTTTTTAGAAATGTAACTTTTTTTTTTTTTTTTTTTTTAGAAATTTTTTTTGTAATTTTTGAAAAATTACTGTATAGACGAATTCTAGACATACTAACGAACAAAGACATACTACCTGAACACCAGTTTGGATTTCGTTCACAACACTCAACCACACACCAGCTTCACAGAGTCACAGACTACATTTCAGTTGCATTGGAGAAAAAATTATATGCTACTGGGGTATTCCTGGATGTAGCTCAAGCATTCGACAGAGTTTGGCACAATGGACTACTATTTAAACTTAAATCATTCCTTCCTTCCACTTACTATCTTATCCTTCTCTCTTTCCTTTCTGACAGATTTTTCTCTGTTCGACAAGGATCGTATATCTCTTCTGTTCGACCAATTAGGGCTGGAGTACCGCAGGGATCGATTCTTGCACCTCTGCTATACATTGTTTACACACACGACATACCCACTTACCCTAACACTATAATAGCAACATACGCAGATGATACTGCAATTCTGACTAGACACTCAGACATAAATCAGGCTTCACTGACTCTCCAACACTATTTACAACAGTTACAAGACTGGTTCAACAAATGGAAAATTAAACTAAATAACGACAAATCACAGCACATAACTTTTGCACTTCGACATAACACCTGCCCCAACGTTTACATCAACAATGTTCCAATTAAACAGACTGACACTGTTCAATACCTAGGACTAATGTTCGACAGAAGGATGACATGGGGCCCACATGTGAAACAGAAACGCCTAAGCCTTAACAAAAGACTGAGACTATTATATCCAATTCTACATAAACGATCTAAATTGAAAATTACGCAAAGACTAAATACATATACTTACTTATTAAAACCTCTATGGACGTACGCCTCACAAATTTACGGAACTGCTAAAAAAACACATCCAAAAAATACAGACTTTCCAGTCAAAAACTTTAAGACTCATTACACAATCACCCTGGTATGTCAATAACAAAACTTTACACACAGACTTACACATACCTATGGTACAAGATCACATCCAGACTTTATAAAAAAGACTTCACGACAAACTTCACGGACATATCAATAATTTAATACAAAGTATGGCCTCCATAAGCTTACCAGATAATACCCAAAGGAGACTAAAAAGGAGTTGGTTGAGGGATCTACTCCGTTAAAACTAATTAAATATCATGTTCATGTTAGGAGTAAGTACCGCTGGGTGCTGTCCTCCCTCATGCCTGACATGCCAATTATCTTTTATACAACAATTTATCACATCTGCTTGCTGTCACATGTTAAGTGACAGGTGTGGATTAAACAAATAAAGAGAAAAAAAAAAAAAAAAAAAAAAAAATTATTAACTTATTATTTCATCATTAGATCTTTAACTCAAAGTAAATATTTTTTAAAAGATATTTTTGTCAATTTGGCGAATTATCCGTGGAATACGATTATCCATGGTTACTATGGCGCCACATTCCGCTAACGATGGGTAGTTTGCTGCATTATAAATTAAAATAATGATAAAAAACCTAGTAATCAATCACAATTTTTCATGTTAAAATTAATTATCCCATATAAAACATTAATTCAACAAAATGACAGTCATTCAAGAATACTTCAAAGGAACCCAGTTCATTACCGAATATGACTCAGTTGAATTCCTTATACAAATTACTGACAGATCGACATACTTCTGTGTCCAACAAATGGAACAGAGATTCAGCATAAACTGTCAACTATTGAAGACATTAAATAATTCTATAACTTGCAAGTATATGAAAATTAACATGTATGTAAGTTGCTATAATAATTAAAAGTAAATAATATATAAAAACAGGTTGTCAATGATTCTGTTATTTTTTTTATTTAGCTGACGTATATAGACAATGACACTAATAAGCTATAAATTACTTGCAAATTATAAATTTATGGTCATTTCTTAGCATCTCTAATAACAACGAAAATGCAAATTATGGCCGTCAGAATAAATAACGCTATATTCTTCAATTTAGTGTTGTCATAAAAATGTTTCATTTTTTTTTTTTTTTTTCATTTCTTCCACCATTCATGACAAGATTAAAATTCCACCCGATGTAGTTTTTTTCTTTTTCTCAGCTAAAAATTTCATTCCGGGGCTGCACGAAACCTTCCAATTCTTGTCATACCCAATTCAAAATCCTTCCTAAAATCCTTAATGCGCATTACTATCTCACAAACTTATGCATACAGATGTTAATGCTCCATATGTTACAGATTTGGCCCAAACCAGATACCTATCCTTTCATAGAAAACTCCATACCCGCTCGAATCCACTAGTCTCCCAACTCGCTCAAACTAAATTCCCGATAATCCTCCAAGGCGTCTGAAAAAAATATGGCCTAGAGACCTAATGTAAAACTTTAATTGAAGTGCTGCTAGTGAGTAGTTCTTAACATTTTAATGCATGTCATTGTAATTATTATTCTTAACTTTAATTATTGTATATAATGTGCACAGTTGTAAATAATAATAAATAGTTAATAAAATCAAAGTTTCATTATTTTTTAAGCGGTTTACATCAATATATATTTTAACAAAGGCATAAAAAACGTATTAGTTTTATTTAAAAAAATAATAATAGTCGGAACAAGCAGTATTTAGGAAAAATAATAAGCAATTTTAAATTTACAAACATTTTGTTCTGTTTTAAGGTTGTTTTTTTTTTGAGAAAAATAAATCGAGTATTCAAGGCAATGACATAAAACAAAACAAAAAATGTGTCACCTCTGTTTAAATCTATTGAGGTTAATATGTTTAACAGTATGGTATTTAAATAAAAATTATTATTATTTGCAGGTTAAATTGTACAATATGGTGAATCACATAATCGAAATCTGAAATTCAAAAGGTGTTATATAACTACACTTTCGAAAGAACTCCAGTAATTAAATTACCCAACCAGGTGTAGAGCAACCTAATTATTGGTGGGGCAGATAATGGCGTATTAGTGTGTCGCTTAGCAACTTATCATAGATTTATGGACATTTTCCTATTATTTTTAAGGAATCACTTTACTAAGTCTTTTGAATATTTTTTAGAGATAGGCTGACCATGACTATGGCCGACTAGTCGGCCAAGCCGATCGTTGCTTCGGGTGACATCGGCAATGTTCAGGATGCTTTGCTTATAGCATTATACACGTCTGTACATGTTGCAACATGTTTCGTATTATCTTATATTTTTCATCTGTTTTTTACAAACCGGCCAGTGTGTAACAGAGTGTTTTTTAAATAAATAAAAAATTTAACAATTTACTTAGTTTAGAGAGTTAATTGAGAAAATTTGGAATTAAATCTTGCCGAAAAAGGTATCGTGCTTATGGACTTTCTTTGACAAATCAGTAAGATACAAGAATAGCTAATTGTAAATAATTGTAATTGTAATTGTAAATAAACACTAAGTAAATTTGCTAAAATAAAAAAATAAAAAGTTTTTCTTTTCGTGTTCCTATCGTTATATTAAGCCTCAATATCAACTAAGAATTGATATTTTTAAATTATTAAAGAAAATCAAAACTGCGATTAAAAATAAAATGTGTTTTTTATTTATTATTGTAGAAGTTATCGAACTTATTTATTTTTTTAATACTATAATCTTTCATAAGGTTCGATAATATTATAAAAAAGAGTTCCTATTCCTGGATTAAATAATATAATGAATGAAACTAATTAAATGTTCATAAAACATTTTAATAATTGTTAGCTATGTTTGAAGTTTAACAGAAATTGTTCGATGATGACAGGTAGTTAAAACATAAATTTTTATTCAAAAGTTTGTATAACATTGTTGACATTTTTTTTAAAAGGTCTGGAGTTTAAATTTTAAAAATTTAACGAGCTATAAAAATAACAGGAAGTTAAATAAAGTATTATTGAACATTTTGCAACTTATTTTAACAAGTTTTATACACCCTTGAAGTATTTTTTTTTTAACTCTTTTTTTAATGCACACTGTTACTTATTTAAAGTAAATTGCATGAATCAATTCCTTAACTTATTATTTTTATCCCTGTTCAATTATTTTCATTCTTGCCCACTTAAAGGATTGTACATTTTTTATTTAATTTTTTAATCATGAATTAACATGTCATTATGTACGCTTTACCCACATTTACTAAATGCATTTCTATACACAGCAATTTTTATATATTTTTTAATTTTAGTAAATTAGTATAAAAATGTTATATCAAGCAGAAAACAAGATAACGTGACGAGTACGAGACGTGATGGAGAAACGAAAAGATGTTGATTTAACGGTCGTACGATTAGCCTACACGTCTATAACCACAAAAGTGTGGTTTGGTCGCAACCACAAAATGGCGGTTTTAAACAACACAATCAACTACATCATTCTACTTTTTTTCTTACGTTCGAACAGAAAGGTTTAACTTTAACAATGAAAATTTGTTTCTGTAAAATTATTTAATTTAAAAGTTCAACAAATAACCTTTACCCTTCTACGTAAGTATACGATTCCTTTTTCTACAGTATCCTTAATAATATTCCGCTGATCCGGTCGTCTGTTCCATAACCTTTCTCCAACAGGTCAAACGTTTACCTTGATATCCACAAGACTAAAACGACAAGAAACTGCTAGCTATGTTCGACTTCTTCAACATCTACTATACAAACACTCTAAGATTTCGATTAATTACAAAAAACCCATTTACATGAGAGTAGTTATACCTATTTGGACAAATGGAGTTGAGATTAAGGGCTCAACTAAACCTTCCAATTCTTCTTGTATCCTATACTAACAATCCGAAATCCTCAATGCTCTTAGTTACAAATTAACTTATCCAAAAAGATCTTGATGTTCCTTATATTGCTGATCCCAAACCAGATACCTATCCTTCATAGTAAACTACATAAATAACTCATAAACTAGTCTCTTAACTTTCTTCACATTCTATTCCCGATAACCCTCTGAGAGGTATGAAAAGAAGATGGCCTCGAGACCTTCTACTATAGAACTTTTATTAAAGTGCCACCAATTACAAGTTGCATTACAAGTTATTGCCATGTTACTGTATTTATTTTCTCACACATTTACTAGATTTATTATATACATCTAAATATATTACATATTATGTAATATACTGATGTAAATATTAACAAAAATATGAAAAAAAAGTTTTATTTCATTATTTTAATTTATTATTAATTTGTTTTATATTATTATTTATCACAGTTTATTTTGTGTAGTTTGTTTTATTTTATTTTTAAATTTCATTTTATTTTTTATTTTATTTATTACATGTCTTGTGAATGGATTCGTCGTCTTTATTAGTTAATGGCCTAAAGAGAGACGATTGTTATAATAATTCAACAAAATTTATACATATACATATATTTCTGTATAAAAGTGCATTTATTTTTTTAAACTACTTATTTTAAGTTTTCAGTTGTAATTTACAATCTTATTTTAGCAAGAATAATTCTTTTTTTTTTGAAGTTTTTTATTATATAAAATTAAAAGTGTTACACCTGAAATATAAATATCTATGGAGATTTATATAGTAAATTGTGTTTAGATAAAAATTGAAGCATATTTGCAGATGTATAAATTGGAGAATCACATATAGGGAATCTGAAATTTAAAAGGTGTTATACAACACTACTTTCGAAAGAACTCCATTAATTAAATTACTCAACCAAGTGTAGAGCAACCTAATTATTGGTGGGGTAGATTATATCGTTTAAGTATGTCGGTTGCTTAGCAACTTATAATAGATTATGGACATTTTCCTCTTTAAAAAATATTAAAATTCATCAAGAATAAAAATAAATAAATTCATCAAGGCTTTAAAATAATTATTTTATATAAAAAAAAAAAACAAAAAAAAAAAAAAAGTAGAAAAGATAGTCAGGGGTGCAGTAAGGTTGTTGAATTGATTGCCGAAGTTTTGACCCATCTATATATAAATATATATATATATATATATATATATATATATATATATATATATATATATATATATATATATATATATATATATATATAGAGAGAGAGAGAGAGAGAGAGAGAGAGAGAGAGAGAGAGAGAGAGAGAGAGAGAGAGAGAGAGAGAGAGAGAGAGAGAGAGAGAGAGAGAGAGAGAGAGAGAGAGAGAGAGAGAGAGAGAGAGAGAGAGAGAGAGAGAGAGAGAGAGAGAGAGAGAGAGAGAGAGAGAGAGAGAGAGAGGAGGATACTGAATGGATCAGAAGAGTATAAATTTAACTAATCTAACTTTAACGGGCAAATACTCAAAAGCCAAATTCAAATTAAAATTAAGACAGTACCCAATCTATTCAATACGGGGTTGGACAAAATCATGAGAACATTCTGGGAATCCAATAAATCTGGTGAAGAGAAAAGAGAGAGGGAAAGAAACAGGGAGTAAACGTTCTCTCTTAGCTTAAATGCTCTTAGCTTTCGCGGATGATCTAGCACTTGTGGTGGGACGTGAACAAGAGGCGGTTAAAGAGATTAATATATTAGAGGAAATATCAGAAATAGCCGGGCTAGAGAAAATATCGTTGGAGAAACCCAAAATAATGACGAATGACAGGGAAATAAAGGAAGAAATCGAGAATAAATACGTGAAAATCGAGTCGGTTAAACTATTTAAATATCTAGGGGAGCTCAGATAATACAAAGAAGGGGACATTCAAGCGGCACGAAGAATAAAAGTAAAAATGGATAAATTAAGTTTATTAGTCAAAAATGTAGCCAAAGACGAAACATTCATAAAACCAGCGATGCTCCGTTCCACGTGGAATCATCCACATGGATCCTTAGCTGAGAGTAGAGGGAAAATACTAAGAATAATATAAGAACCGAGAAGGGGAACTATGCAGATTAAGAAAGAACAGTGAGCTATATACAGTAGCCTTAATAATCCCGGTGAATCGTTGACAGAGGGTCCTCCGAACAAGCGAATCGTCCGGATTACTAAGAACGTAGTGATTTAAATCTACATAAAATAAAATGAACTGTCAAAAGTTTTTTGATGTATAAGTAAAATGGTTTTACGGTGGTCGGACTGTGAGGCAGGGGACTGTAGGTTCATTGGAGTAAGTAATTGGGTGCAGCTTCCCAGGACAGAAACATATGGTGATTGCTGTTGGAGGAATCCAAGACTCGCTTGCGGGTTGTGGAGCTAAATAAATAAGTAAGTAAAATAGTTACCTACAAAAACAATAATAACATAATATGAAGATTTTATGAACAGTTAAACAAAGCAAAACTTATTTGTGTTGGAAAACGTCCGTTACTTTGGATTGAGTTGTATTCTGCAAACGGGATTCAAAGGTACGACCCCTCATACGAGGGGGCAGCATAACATATAAATGATTTTCAAGCATCATTGCGTCAAACGCTTTTTAAATTGGTTCAATTAGATCGCTATTGCTTGAAAGGTTTTCCCCATAAATTTTAAGACGTCTGGTGGCATGATGTTACAAGATCTATGCCGTCAAACGGTCCTTGTTCTTTGGAGCTTACGAAGGTTTTAATCTTAATCATTGTTTTTGTTGTCAACAGTGGACTCACCAATCTCGCATTGCGTATCAATCACCGAATAACTAATACGTTCGTCTAAGGTATCACATTTATGTTTGCGAGGGGTCATTATGATACTACACTTACTCGTAAGCGTTGAACTACTATAATTAATTCTATGAAAACAAAACAATCCCGCATCGTCCGGATCGTAAAGTATCCGGATTATTGAGGTATTACTGTATTTGATAAAGTTGTGAGACTGAAGAATGTCAAGGAACATCCGGAACAAATAAAGGAGAAAGTGGAGAGCAGAGGACCAAGTAGTTACCAAAGAAGTTGACTAAGAACTTCGAAAAAAATACCTAAAAATGGAAAATACGAGAGAAGATTTATAGAGAAGATGAGACGGATATGGGGGAAATGGAAGAAGAAAAAAACAAAACAAGAAATTATATAAGCCAGGCCCTTGCAGTTAAACGCCTCAACACAAACCCTAACCCTATAAGCCAGGCCCTTAGATCGCTTTTATCGCGATATAATAATGATAATAATAATTAATTATATGTAAAATCTCTCCCTGGTCTGGCCAAACTCACATATTTAAAAAAACAACCCGTGATCGGATTGCTCAGATTTCAAGATACACCCTCTGACCACCTTTAGTTTTCGTCACACAACCCAACCACATTTGATTAAACTAGGCCTTTGATTTCTGGTTTTGATGTAATCTAACAATGGATACCAGTGCGGCTGTTTATACCTCAGGTTGTGCTCGGTAATTAAACGAATACCGGTCCTAGTGTTGACAGCGTCCCCTTTCAACGCAGCTATTCGGAACAAATATCGAAGGGAATTTGCGGCAATAATATCTTAATTAAACGAAATGGTTGATGAGACCGCAAAGTGAGACCGGGGGTTTAATTAGCGGTAGTGGGCTTGACCTGACACAGCCGAATCCAAACGGACCTTGCACAAATACCGCCATCATACTGCAATCCTAAGCAGGGCTCTAATTGAACATGGGTAAGGCATGATTGCGCAACACTTGTTGATATCGAATGGAACGTGAAATGTTTCAATGAAAAATTTTTAAAAAAATACACTCAGGACTCGATCAACAGACCCTTTTTTTTTTTATTGCAATTTATTATGTATTATTTTTTTTTAGAAAACATTGGATTGTCGTACAAGACATTAGGCAATCCTCCTTGTAGGAGCACTACTACAAAAAGACGAAAGAATGTGGGGGGACGGTTAACTAGGACACAAATCCTCATTAAAAATGTCTCATAAAGAAGGGTTCGTCGGTTTGGAGAAGGCATTCCAATATCTAAGGCAGAAATGAAGCAACATCGTTCGATTTGATGGAGAGAATTTAGACAATGTAGAGATCGTGCGGCGGTTGATAAAACGTGGTACTTAAACAAAGGAATATTATGTTTTTTTTCTTATTTTTTTTTTTTTTTTACATTTATTGATATTTACAACTGTAGAAAAACATATACATCAAGTAAATGTGTTGATAGTGAATACAATGGCATGTAAATAACTTGTGAAGAACTACTCCTAGCAACGTACATTGTCTTTATGGATAAGTTTATTGGTAACAAAGTAAGGAGCATTGAGGATTTTTCGAAGGATTTTGGATTGCAAGGATTGGATACGATATGAATTTGATGGTTTAGTAGAGCCACAAAGCTCAACTCCGTACGTCCAAATAGGTCTAATCACAGTCATGTAAATGAGTCTTTTGTAATTAATTGGGAGCTTTGATCGTTTGTCTAGTAAATGTTGAAGTAGTCTGTAACGAGGAGCAGTTTCTTGTCGTTTTAGTCTTGTATGTGGATTCCAAGTAAGACGTTTGTCCAGATGGAGTCCTAGGTAGCGGATCTGTTCAACAGGGATTAATGGAATATCATTTTTTACTAATTTAATATTTTTTTTTATTTAC
This sequence comes from Euschistus heros, assembly GCA_003667255.2. Taxonomy (NCBI): domain Eukaryota; kingdom Metazoa; phylum Arthropoda; class Insecta; order Hemiptera; family Pentatomidae; genus Euschistus; species Euschistus heros. Next base: position 769,620 of record RCWM02000050.1, on the reverse strand, counting down.
TTATGTATATTATTTTTGCATACATAATAAGTATTATAATTATGAAATAATTAATTGTTGTTGATTAATATATTTTTTATTTTGAAGATAAAGATATCGGGATTCTTTTTTGTATGTATTCCCTTTAGAGGGTCCCGATTAACCGAGGATTTGGTAATCTGAGCCTATATCGCTTAATCGGAGGGTTTGTCACTCTGCAGATGGCACTTCAATATCGTGCAGAACTGATGCAACATCCCTTGATTTGATAATTCTTAAATAATCTAGAAACCATGCTGAATATAAATGCAACTGCAACGTACACCATACGAATATGTTAATAGGATGCGTATGAGATACATTTATTTTGTATGTTTTATATATTTCGATTTGTAAAAAATTATTATTTAGTCATTATTAGAGCCAAAGACTTAATGTTGCTGTTACCTGAACAATTCTCACCGGAATACCTTGGAATTCCAAATTTTAAAACCTTTCAAATTCACCCGTATGTTCATCCTTTTTTTTTTGTCAAATATCCATAAATATTTACTTCACCACATATCTATCAAATATTTCTAGTAATGTTTTTTTTTTTTCTCAGTAAAAATCTTTAAATTTTTATTTTATTTTAATACAAACCACTCAAAACTACTAGCCTCTTAACTTGCTTCCCTTTGGTTTCCGATAACCCTAGATATCTTCAACATGTAATACGCAAACGTTTAAAGCTACCGGTTACAAGAGACTTATTTAGACCTGTTTAGACTTACCGAGTTGATTTTCGGGGCGACACTACACCATCCAATTCATCGCGTATTCAATTAATTCAATCAAAATACTTCAAAGTTCTTTACTTTTCAAAAAATAATCTTATCGATGTTGCTTATTTTTCCCAAACCAGATATATATCCTTTCATAACCACACAAATTCTCTGGTGTCTTAACTCGCTTAACACTCCAGATAACCCCCTGAGGCGACTGAATAGAAGAAAGCTTAGAGACCTTCTAAAGTAAAGCTTTTATTGAAGTGCTACTAAAGGCTAGTTACTTACGAGCGATCAGGATGTCATTGTGATCAATTTCCACACATTTACTTAACGCTATTGTATATAGTTGTAAATATAAATTATTTTTTTTTTAATTCTCTACTTTATTTTATAAAACTGTATTTTTATTTTATAATAAAGAAAGGTTTTGAAGTCTATAATAACCATTCCTAAACTAGACATTAACAATTTTTATTAAAATAGATTACAATATTTCTTCCAATAAACAAAACTTATGCCGATGACACATGTGTGTTATCAGTAAACAATGATCCCTTTATTGCCTCTCAAACACTCCAATCCCATATCCTAAACCTTCAAGAATGGTGTCAAAAATGGAGAATCAAAATAAATCCCATCAAATAACCTTTACCCTTCCTCGTAAACCTACAACATCCTGTCCTACAGTATCCTTTAATGGTATTCCACTAATTCCTGTTGAACAGATCCGCTACCTAGGACTCCACTTGGACAAACGACTAACTGAGAATCCACATACAAGACTAAAACGACAAGAAACCGCCCGCCGTTACAGACTACTTCAACATTTACTAGACAAACGTTCAAAGCTCCCTATTAATTACAAAAGACTCATTTACATGACTGTGATTAGACCTATTTGGACGTACGGAGTTGAGCTTTGGGGCTCTAAACCATAAATCTCGTATCCATCCAATTCATCTCGTATCCAATGCTTACAATCCAAAATCCTTCGAAAAAAAGGAGATCCTAAATGTAGCTTTTATTGAAGTGCTACTAGTGAGTAGTACTTTGTGGCCAATAAACTTATCCATAAAGATCTTAATGTTCCATATGTTTTGAAAAAAAATAATCTAAAATTCCATCGATTTACTTGGTGTGCTTATCGCATATAGTTTTAAATAATTAATTAAAACTCAAATATTTTATAATTTTAGATTTAATTATAACTGTTATTCCAATAAAATAAGTCAATGAACATACCTTCAGTACTAGCAAATGTACTGCTTCAGATTTATACAAATATGAATAGATTACCTTATATCCTTCAACATAATCATCAAAATATACTTAAGAAAAGTTTAGATTCATATCATTTTAAGAATACCATGATAACAACCGGAGACAAATAAATATTCAATTCGTGATAAATGTTATCTAAATCAATGTTAAATCGGAATATTCAGTGAGCCCATCTGATACCAACGGCCAATTAGAATTTTCGACGAAGGTAGATGATGAATGGGAAATTGATGGGGATCCGGAACATTCCTCTTCGATACCGCTCTTATAAATTATCTCCTTTATTAACAATTTTCACTGCATTCATCTATTGTTAACGGCGAGTTGTTTTAAGCAGAACAATTATTTAAAACAAAAAAAAATAGGTACGTTCAATAATGATTTGTATATAAAATCAAATCATAATATTTCAACTCATAAATAAACTTCAATGTTTCAGAAGTCTTAAGTAGGAAAAGAACACTTAAGCGATTTTTGATAAATCGCAGTCAACGGGATCTGTTTCAGTTATGGTTTATTTTCCTTACTAGTATAGTTTAAATATAACGTTTACAAATACTTCAGAAACAAGAAAATAAAAACAGCTGTACAAAGTGGCAAAATTTTACAAACCAAGGCATACCATAAATAATTAATAAAGTCAATGAAGAAAAGCATGACAATGGGACCTGCTATAGCAGCTGTATGTTGCCTGTATCTGTAAAGTAACCTATATCAGGCTATAGTTTGATAAAATAACCGTTATTCTTCCGTTATCATGCCATTATACCATTTTATTAAATCCAAAATTATATTGAGGAGAGTATTTCTGTACCTCAGAACCAGAACAGCGTTGGTCCAAATTTTTACAATTTTCAGAAATATTGCACCATTTTTATGTAGAATTTTATATTACATTAAGCCATAACTACTTAAGTCCCTTGAAAAAATTTATATTTTCTAGGAACGTAAGTACTTACCTATGATTAAGCAAGACAAACAGAAGTCCACATACGTTAGTCTCCTGAAAAATTAGCCTAGTGCGACTTACGCTCTTCTAGATCTGAGGTACAGATTTGACTCTTTTCATAGTAATATTGTATAGAGGATACGGAAGCACACAGAGCTAGGCGAACAGTACATTGCAAGAGTGTTGGAAGAGGGTCCCGGGAGAGAAGACCGGGAGGGAAGACCGTAGGCTATGAAAAATTCTTGATAAAGAAATGCATATAGCTAGAAGAGTGGGAAGAACCCAGTTAGATGGATAGATGGTGTGTTCACGGGGGGATCCGTTCCGGTTAATCATAACTAAAAAACATCAGCAGCCAACAGAGAGAGCCCTGAATCTCCGAGAATTTGAGTGTCATGGAACAAAAAGATAAAGAAGTCTATCCCAAATCATATAGAACCTTCCTCTCATCAGGCCTTACGAGGGCCGACACTGAATAAAGGAAACCTACGGACAACGGAAATCATCAATTATTATCAGAAAAACATACGATTACAAAAATAAATTGTATATGGCGTGTACGGCATGTATCCAGTAGAACGAATTACGATTCACAATCGTAGTTTTGTTTTAGTTGGGAGAAGAGTTTGGAAATTTATACTATTATATAGAAGAACAACGTATGTGGTTATTCATTCGTCATTTCGCAATAGAGTTTACAATGGTAAAACTACTGAACCCATCTGTACCAAATTTTAGCTAAATAATTTTAATAGTTCTAGAAAGTTGTAGCAATAATAAAAATTTAAATGTACAATATCTACGTCGTAAACCTACGACTTCCTGTCCTACAGTATCCTTTAATGATATTCCACTAATCCCAGTTGAACAGATCCGCTACCTAGGACTCCACTTGGACAAATGTCTTACTTGGAATCCACATACAAGACTAAAACGACAAGAAACTGCTCGCCGTTACAGACTACTTCAACATTTACTAGACAAACGATCAAAGCTCCCAATTAATTACAAAAGACTCATTTACATGACTGTGAATAGACCTACTTTGACTTACGGAGTTGAGCTTTGGTGCTCTACTAAACCATCCAATTCATCTGGTATCCAATCCTTACAATCAAAAATCCTTCGAAAAATCCTCAATGCTCCTTAATTTGTCACCAATAAACTTATCCATAAAGTAATGTTCCATTTGTTGCTGATTTAGCCCAAACAAGATACCAATCCTTTCATAGTAAGCTCCATAACCACTCAAATCCACTAGTTTCTCATCTTTTTTCCCTCTAAATTCCCGATAATCCTCCGAGGCGTCTGAAAAGAAGACGGCCTAGAGATCTTCTTGTGTAGAATTTTATTGAAGTGCTACTGATGAGTAGTTCTTCTCAAGTTTTACCATGTTATTGTAAGCGTTTTTAACACATTTACTTAATGTATATTGTATAAACAATTATTAGTTAAAATCATCTAAATTCTCTAATATGTAGTATGATTCTACCTAGTTTTTTGTGTGTTTTTTTTTCTTTCTATTATAGTTTATTTGTTTCTAGAATTATTATACTAATTTATTTTATACGATAATTTATTACATTTTATTTTATTTCTTGTAGGTTAGAGACTATTTATTTATTTTTTAATATTTCTTTATTTTATTTTTTACTTTTATTATACGCATTGTATGAATGGATTCAATGTCATCCATACTACTCATTGCCCATGAATGAGACAACTTGCAGTATTTATTCAATCAAAAATTAAGAAAGTTTAGTTTTCCTTTCTAGAAAATATATTTAGTAACTATGCTCTCCATGAAATACCTTTGATTTCTCCATAACTTATAAACTTCATATATCATTCTATATCAAATATTATTGAGGTATTTATGTTGTAATAACTTTGTTGCTTAGTTTTTCCATATATCATTTCATTCTTTATTTTTTTTATGTTTTTATTTTTTTTAAATTATTTATATCTAACTTGCTATATAAAATAATAATCAAAAAGAAATTCATAAAAAGTACATGTATTTTATATACGATAAAGTATGGTGTGTACAGGAATAAATAAAAGCCCTTCCAACAGTGTTACTGCTGGAAGGAAAACACTAACAAATTTAGTAAATGTTATTATAAAACAATTTATATTTCATAAGTTTATAAATCATTGATTGGATATTATTAAGTACATATGTATGTATATGATAAAATATTGCATTATTCCATAATTTTTTTATTCATTGTAACCTGTATCACAAAACCATAATTTAAAGCTTGAGAATATATGAAGGATGAATCAGATAAATTAATAATTAAAAATTGTCTGAATATAGTAAATTTTATTTTATTTGTTAGTTTTGTATAAAACATACGGTAAGAATTTTCCTTGTTCGCGATAGCCGATTAAGAGAACGTCGGATAAGAGAGAGTTTACTGTGGCTAAATTTGTTGATAATTAAAGTTGAATACTATATACTAGATGTAAGGTTATGTAACAAATATTTTCTGAAATATTTTTACGTTGTTGGTCAATTTAAGCAAAACTTGTTGTGTAAATCTTTAGATATCATCGGATAAAGATATTTCCTTACATAATATTCTTGATCTTATAATAATATAATATAATTTATACCCTGTAACAATAATAATACCTAATAAGAAGATATTTCTTGGCTGCGTCGATTGTGGATCAGACATATTATTAATTTATAAAATAAAAAATTAGACATAAAATAAGTTACTTTAATTTATAAGTTCATCAATCCTAATTATAAAATAAGTTAGTTAAAAATAAAAATTATAAACAAATTTATGCAATATGTCTTCTTTAGAAATTTATGGAAAATTTACATTTATGGTGAGAGAAACGTAATCGATTAAAATAAGTAATAGGATAGGCTTCTCGAATAGAGAAAGGAATTCTGATACAAGATAGCAGGAACGAAAAAAATATTATACAAGGAAACACTCCAAAGAAAATGAAATATAAGCTGAGAAACCGAAATCTTACAATTACGAAGAATTAGGAAGCATGATGGAGAAAATATAGAATTTTTAAAGTATTGGAATATAATAGAATCGAAAATATGGCGGCATTGAAATCGTAAATTAACTCTTCGATGCATTCCGTTACAGATCTGCGACATTTTCAATTAGATGCTCTCAGCGCTTTCTGTCGTGGTTCGGTTAAATTAAAATTGTTGTAAATTTCCAACATCATGCATGAACGTTCCTGTGTAAAATAAAATTATGAAAATTATATAATAAGTCAGGAACTATTAAATGTTTTGATAGTCTTTGGTTTTCTTCATTAAAAATTAACTTTTTTTAGTCCGAAAAATGGCCAGGTTTACAAAAGATTTTAGTATCAATTAAATGACAATGAATTTACAAATGTACAATAAACGATTTGGGTTCTAAAAATTGAGTTTTTCCATAAATTACCGGTGAATATTCAGTTATTTTTTTAATAACCCGTAAACCAAGAAGTATCTCAGATTTCTTTATGTAACTAAACTAAGGTTAATACATTGAAAAATGCCAAAAAATGTGAAATACTCTTTTTTTCTTTTTAATGTTATATGTAACTACAATGATTATTTCATAATAATTTTATTTTTAGATTTTTTACTGTAAACAAATATTTTGTGTTGACTTATTTCCTTTTTCGGCTATTTTTCGGATTAAACATAGATTTGGATCATCCGTGGTTGCAATTTCAGCTGATTCCTTGTTTCAGGACATTTACTGAATATTATTATTTTTTTTTTAAATATGAAGAAACACTTCATTTCTTTGTCGAATTTTTCAGATCTATTTGTTTATTTTATTTTCTTATTAACATCAATAAATAGTTTTTATTTCCTGCCCTTCTGCCGTATTAATAAACAACAAATATTAATAGAGATTGTTATTATGTAACTAGGTTTAAGTAATTACAATAGAACATAAAATATTCTAATTTTTTTTTTTTTTTAAGTTATATGTAAATACAATATTTATGTAGTGGTAATTTTATTTTCAGATATTTGACGGTATATAAACATTTCGTGTTGATTTATGTCCTTTTTCGGCCATTTTGAGGATTATCCATGAATTTGGATAATTCCTTGGTTGCCTTGGCTGCATATTCCATGGATTGACAGAAGTTTACTAAATATTTTTTAAGAAAGAAAGCATCATTCCATTTGTAATTTATATTTTTCAGTTGTTTTTTTTTTATAATAATTATAATTTTAAAAAAATATTATAAAAACTCAAATGTTTTCAACACTTAATCTAAACTTTACCACGCAAGGACCTTATTTTAAAACATGAGTATCCACTAAATGCAATTTTATAAATTTTACAATTTTTAATTTATTTATTTATTTTTCGTCTTATAAACGTGGAGTAAGATTTCAAAAATATAATTTGATTATAAATTTAGAAAGTTCAAAAACAAAAATTTAAAAATAGTAATGCAATTATTAATAATAAAAATCAGTTTAATTGTTTACTCATATATTAAGTACATCTAACGCACACTAAAATAGTGGAATCTGAGATAAGTACTATTAGAGTATTTTTGTGGTAGGGTCTTTACAAAGTTTGGAAAATATGTTTAAAAAAAAAGTTATCAGTACTTAAAGGTTTTATAACACTTAATATAAACTAACCACCCCAGCACGTAATTTTAAAAGAGTGGTTCTCCGAACCGTTAAGTCGATTTAATTACAAATTTTAATTTTTTTTTCCTTTGCCGAACTCGAACTCGGGCCCCGAAGTTCTATACATTACTCATTGGGCTTCCCCGCCCGCTCTCCTTAATATTATTGAAGAATACTAAAGTTAAAATTTAGAAAAATTTCACTATAATTTCAATTTAATGAATACTCTTATATTTTAAAATTACGTGCTTGGGTGGTTAGTTTATATTAAGTGTTATAAAACCTTTAAGTACTGATAACTTTTTTTTTTTTAAACATATTTTCCCAACTTTGTAAAGACCCTATCACAAAAATACTCTAATAGTACTTATCTGACACTTATCAAGTCAGATTCCACTATTTTAGTGTGCGTTAGATGTACTTAATATATGAGTAAACAATTAAACTGATTTTTATTCTTAATAATTGCATTACTATTTTTAAATTTTTGTTTTTGAACTTTCTAAATTTATAATCAAATTATATTTTTGAAATCTTACTCCACGTTTATAAGACGAAAAATAAATAAATAAATTAAAAATTGTAAAATTTATAAAATTGCATTTAGTGGATACTCATGTTTTAAAATAAGGTCCTTGCGTGGTAAAGTTTAGATTAAGTGTTGAAAACATTTGAGTTTTTATAATATTTTTTTAAAATTATAATTATTATAAAAAAAAAAAAAAACTGAAAAATATAAATTACAAATAGAATGATGCTTTCTTTCTTAAAAATATTTAGTAAACTTCTGTCAATCCATGGAATAAGCAGCCAAGGCAACCAAGGAATTATCCAAATTCATGGATAATCCTCAAAATGGCCGAAAAAGGACATAAATCAACACGAAATGTTTATATACCGTCAAATATCTGAAAATAAAATTACCACTACATAAATATTGTATTTACATATAACTTAAAAAAAAAAAATTAGAATATTTTATGTTCCATTGTAATTACTTAAACCTAGTTACATAATAACAATCTCTATTAATATTTGTTGTTTATTAATACGGCAGAAGGGCAGGAAATAAAAACTATTTATTGATGTTAATAAGAAAATAAAATAAACAAATAGATCTGAAAAATTCGACAAAGAAATGAAGTGTTTCTTCATATTTAAAAAAAATAATAATATTCAGTAAATGTCCTGAAACAAGGAATCAGCTGTAATTGCAAGCACGGATGATCCAAATCTATGTTTAATCCGAAAAATGGCCGAAAAAGGACATAAGTCAACACAAAATATTTGTTTACAGTTAAAAATCTAAAAATAAAATTATTATGAAATAATCATTGTAATCATATATATATATATATATATATACATATATAAAATGTTAAATATTTTTCAGAACAAAGGTTTTATGGATACATTGAAATAGACATATTTTCTTGTTTTTGTATTCTATTTTGGTGATCGATGTCGATTCCTAGACTAAGGTTTTCAAACCTAGGAAACCCAGAATTCCGAAATTGTCCACTACTAGACGATAGGCAGGATAAACCACCAATTTATTTCCCGACTCGTTAGATATTATTGTTCCTTAAAATTTTAGCAGCATATCATGTCTCAAACCAAGTCATCAAACGTTGGCCTTAATGTCCGTTAAATTGCAGGCTAAGCCAAAAATTAATGTTTGTCCTTCCAAGATGAAGTCTGTACTCGCACGAACCCGGCAGCTCCTAATCTTCATCAAAAATACCCCATAATTCTGGAATGAAGTAGAAAAGAAATTGGCCGCGTGATCTCTTTTAGCCAGAATTATTAATAGTGTTAAAAAATGGATAGTGATTTGTTAGTAATAATTATCAGAAACATTATGACAAATTATATTACTTTAAATAACACTGACTTAAAATTTTAATGATTTATTAATTTAGCGATTTGTAAATTCAATAACAATTGAAATTTATTATTCACGAACTTAATTAATCATTTTTTCCGTAATCTATAACCAGATTTTTTATTTTATTTTTTACATTATCCAATTTATTTTATTCTCTTCAAAAGCAATATTAAATTTAATAAAAAGTGAAAATTATTTTATCAACTAAATTTGTTCCACATAGAAGTGACAAAATGAAATGGTGAACAGTTTCAGGATGCGGAATGAACTTGTTCCGAGAGATTTTCAGTTTATTTAAATAAATTCTATTTATCTTATATAAAAAAATAAAATAAATAAATAAATTCAGACTAAACATTATTAACACAAATACTGTTAATATCACTTTAAAAAATATAAACAAAATCGCATTTATTACTGCATACAATTAAACAGGACAAAATGGAATGCTAATTCTGTCAAATAATAATTTTAATTGAAAAAAAAATTTGAATTTTTTTATGTATGCAAATTATTTTCGCTATCATTATATTTTTCAAAATAAAAATAAAAATATAAAATTGCGAGACTCAAGATTTTTTTTTTCAAAAACATTATTAAAAATTTTATTGAATGTTTATTTTCCAAATACTTATTTATCGTGTGCACAAATTTAAGTTTTAATAAATAAATTAAAATAGTTTCGTACAGTAATATAAATAAATAAATTGATTGAACTTATCAATATTTTCTGTTCATTTAAATAAGTAATTACCAAATAACATAAACAAAAAATAAATAAAACTAACAACAATTACATAAATAAATAAAATAAATTACATAAAATAAATTATTACAACAATTACTATTACTAATAACCTTAAAAAAGGACAAAATGTAATGCCCTTTTTGTAAAATATCACTTTTTCTAGGTGAAAAAAAATTAACTCATTTTATATACAGAAATTCTTTTCATTATCATATTTATCAAAACCAATTTAAAAATTTGACACAAATGAAACTCAAAATAACAATTTTTTTTTTTTTTTTTTTTTTTTGTACACGCATGAATTTACTGTTTATTTGCTAATTGCTAATTTATTATTTGTATACTTACAAGTTTCAATCAATAAATAAAAAATAAAAAATTATCTATATATATATATATATATATATATAATAAATATTTTTATATATATTTAATATATATATATATATATATATATATATATATATATATATATATATATATATATATATATATATATATATTTTAAAATATATATATATATTTTAAAATATATTATAATATATTTATATAATAAAAAAATAAAAAATTAGTACAGTAATGTAAAATACAAGTTGATTTAAATAAGATTCTAAGTTTATTAAAATAAATACTCGTCAAATAGCAAAAGCAAAAAAAAGAAATAAATTCAAACTAAAATTATTACTCCTTAAAATAAAAATGGACTATCGGAATGCACTTCAGTCAACTATTGTTTTCCCTTTATAAATATAAACTTTTTGGTTCATCTTATATACGTTTTTTCACATTTCTTCGGTATAAATATTTGTTAAGATAACAAAAAAAAAAAAAAAAAAAAGGATCAAAATCTTTTCGTAATGGTGTTTTATTAGTAGATTTATTTTAAAATATTTTTTGTTATATATTTAAAGCTCATTTTTTGATATTACCTTGGGTACATTTGTAAGTTGCAATGACTGAAAAAAAAATAGTTTTGCTCAATAATGTAATATGTTAATGTAATATATATATATATATATATTACCGTTATATGTTCTGTAATTCAAAAACTAACATTTTAATACATATTTTGCTTTTTTGTTTTGTTTTGTTTTTTTAGGATTCACCGATTTTTTACCGCAAGGGAATGGTTAACTTCAAGTAAGTAATAGCGGAATACATATACAAAATTACGACGTTTTAAAAGAAATTTTCTACTGCTTTATGTGTTTCGACTGCAAAAGATTCCTTGATCATTCACCGACACTTATATTTCCTATCAATCTATTTAGATAATAATTCTATTAAGGATGTAAAATTGCGATTATTAATCCAAAATTATAAATATGTTTTCAGAAATTGTCCCGTATAAGGAAAAATCATTTCTAAAACATAAAACCGTTATGTCCTTTTTTCTGTTACTCTTGTAGTATTTATTAATTATTATCAAAATTTTTAGTAGCTGCTTCCAAATCTTATTTTTTTTAAAGAATAAAAAAAAAAAAAATTAATGAGAATATTGTAGTAAATTTCAACGTTCTTCGACAGAATCCACATAGAGCGGGAAACCGCTACCGAACTGGCAACACTCCGGCTATGATATAAGGAACGACTATGGCCGAATACTTTACGAGCTTTTGTATTTATCAAATGGAAATTCAGCCGCTTTTAAAAAGCGTATTTTCAATTTTTCAGATCAAAATAAAAACTCTAAAATTTTAAAGAAATACAATATTTTACAAAATATATGAAAAATTGTAAGTGTGTAATTGTAACTGAACTTGTACTAAAGTTGATAATTGTATGAATCAATAATATAAATTTTTAAAGTTTCATATGTACTTTAAAATCATTTTCTATTCACTACAAAAAAATAAAAAAAACACAATAACACTGTCAAAATAGGAATTTTCAGTGTTATTTAAATTAATAATAATTATTTGATTATTTATGAATAATATATACTATTAAAGGACCACACTGGCTAAATACTGTTTCAGTGTTGAAATTGCCTTGAATAATTATTTTATTTTCAATTTCATTTTCCCGGGATAATATTTGTGAAATTTTATATTAAAAAAAAAATAATTAAAATAAATTTCAATTACGTAAAAGCGAAAAATGAATACAAAATTAAATAATTGGTAATTAAACATACATGGAAATTCATATAATTTTTTTTTTTTTACAAATTTAAACTATGATAATAAACAATAAATTATATAAAATATATTTATATAAACAAAATAAAATAAATAGATGAAATAATGTGTGTTCATGTTATAAATAATAATAATAATTCAAAAACATAATATTGTTACATATAATTATTTAATGTATATGATATTATATATTTAATATATATATTATTAAATATTATATTAACTTAATTCAGTCGAAGTTCTTATTAAAGTTACCATGATAAGAACAACTATTGCCGTAAAAAAAAAAAAAAAAAAAAATTATTATTTTATTCAAAAATCAAAGATATCACAATAGAACAATTAAGTATATGAAATAAATAATGAATGTAAATTGTGGAAATCGTGTTATCGAGAGCGCACCGACGGGATTCAAGAACTATGCCATCTTTCGAAAGGTACTTTTAACAGCCGTTTAAAAAACCTGGGGCCTGCAGTTAAAAATTTACAAACATTATCAGATCAATTGGGAAATCTTTTGTAACTCGTTTGAGCAACTTCTGACAAATTCAAGTATGTCGGTTTGATCGGATCCGTTCCATCCTTCAAGATCTTGGTTCTGGTTCAAGATCTATTTTATTAAGAATTTTGTTTTATTCTGAGTTCATAGGATATCTAGGAGTTTGGGGATGTTCTTGTTGATTTTTGAGACGTCAAAAAAAGTACTGACAGTAATATTTGAAAATGATTCCAGTCAGATATCAACGCAACGGGTTCGACACTGATAGTTGACAATTGAAAAATCACATTATATGTTTCGACAGGAATCGTTTAAAAAGTGTTCTTCAGCTTTTATATTGAGAAATCTTAAGAAAATTGATGTTTAGAAACTTCTCGGGATAATTTGTTACAAAATGGTTTGGGTTTCAAAAAATTAGCGATACATAGGATGACAAGCTAACTAATCATCTGTTGGAATCATTTTAATATTGTAGAGACTGACCTGACGGGACTCACATGACGATCGAGATGCGCAGGAGACAGACACGCTAGTCACCAGTGACCACTAACCGAGGTGAATGCTCTCGGCCGACTGCTCCCGACGCCCGCGCTACGACCCCCCCTCCACCCTACCACCCTCCCCCCCCCCCCCCCCCCCCAGGCTACGGATAGGCAACCCATATCCGACCTGGGTCCGACCATCTAATTGTAATTAAAATTAATTAATTAATGAGGGGAAAAAATTATCAAAAACGATTATTTTCATCCTACCGTAAACTGGAATTAATTTGACCCTTGGGGATCGGACCCGAAACAAAAAAGGTTTCCAGATTATTTTCTACCCAGCTTGTATACTTTCGGAAATGTAATATTTTTTTTTTTTTTTTTTTTTTTAGAGCCAACAGGGCAGTGACAGTCCCAGAGGGGTTTTAAGTTTATAGATCCAAAAATTCTGGAATTATAAAATATTTAAATAATGTAGAGCGTTCTAAGCAATAAGTTTGAAACACTCGAGGAATCTATGATGGTATAGAAGGGTCAATACATTTAGGATTGATGAATTAGCCACTTCTATTGGAATACTAGTTTCGAATGCTAAACATCATCTTTAGTTCTAAAATAAATAATTCTTTTATTTTATTTTCAACACATCAATGGATTCTATACACTAAAGTTTTTAAAAATGTAAGAATAGAAATTAAACATAAGTACTCACCTCAGAAGATCTTAGAGATATCTGAAATATATCCATTGTGACAAGGGGAAGGGGGAGGTAGGTTAAATTTTGGGGATTTCCCTTATGTCTCTTTGGATTTTTCCGTTCCTATTGGAAACAAATTTAAAATGGGGCTATTGGAAATGTTTATCTGGTGATTTAAAAAAAATCTGGATCGGATCTAAACGATTTTATTATTTCTAATGATTCATAAATATTTAATTTTAGGCTATTTTCTACTTAATGCAGTATTTTTATTCCCGAGTCTTTATTAAATTTATGTTATTTTCGTTTGAATGGATAGGAAAATTGAAATTTTTGGTCTTATTAGTGTATGGTCTTATATGTTCTGTTACTCTTTGATTTACCAATCGTCCAGTTTTTCCCTTGTATTTTGCTTCACAGTCATTGCATTTTAGTTCGTTTACACCGCTTTTTTGGAAATTTTCTATTTTGTCTTTCGGTGCAAGGAAGTACGATGACAATGGTTTATATTTTTTAAATGCAGGGTTTAAAACTATTTTTTTAAATTTATTTCCGACTTTTTTGGTTATTGGGCCGTAATATGGTATCAAAATATATTTCTTCGGGTAGCTTTATCCTCTGGGGGTGTTATGTATATATTATTCATAGCTTTGTTTTTTTATGTATTTGTATACGATTTATGTTTTTTTTTTTTTTTTTTTAATATTGTCTATTGTGATTTTACTGTATCCGTTGTTGCCTGGCTACAGTGTATATGATTTGGATTCTGAGCATACAATAGCAAAACCCAAATTTCCAGTTTCGCTATCCATCTAAATGAAAATTACATAAATTTAATAAATACTCGGGAGTAAAAGTACTACATAAAGTAGAAAAAAGCCTAAAATTAAATATTTATGAATTATTAGAAACAATAAAATCGTTTAGAACCGATCCAGATTTTTTTTTAATTGACCAGATAAACATTTCCAATAGCCCCATTTAATTTTTTTTTTTCTAATAGGAACGGAAAAATGCAAAGAGTCTACAAGGGAAATCCCATAGTAAATCCCCAAAATTTAACCAACCAGCCCCCTTTCCCTAGTCACGATGGATATATCTCAGATATCTCTTAGATCATCTGAAGTGAGTACTAATATATAATTTCTTTTCTTATATTTTGAATTCAAAACTTCAAAATCTTTTTTTCTCACGTGTCCCATAACATGAGTTGCTAACGTTAAATGCGAATAAGTTCACCATTTCTGCAATTATTAAGTTTCTTTTTTTTCTACTAGCTCGGGGAATTTGCAATATTGTATTTTAGAATTGAAACTGAGGATAAGAATGACTTTTAATGCCCGTGTCCCATAGGTTCAGTCTATTTTCCTATTTTTTTTTTTTTTTTTTTTTTTTTTTTTTTTTTTTTTTTTTTTTTTTTTTTTTTTTTTTTTTTTTTTTTTTTTTTTTTTTTCGAAAGCTTGCCAAACCAAATCTAATTCTCCATTATATTTCAGGCTCGCAACACTGCAGAAGCTTCCCGCCATACTGAGGGTAACTTAACTTACAACAAATCTCCTTTGTTAGTTTCCCAGGTTTGTTTCAAATCGAGTGTTTGATTCGCGTCATTCGTTCTTCAGTTTCCCTCACATAGTGATTTTTCAAAGAACTATTTGTAACTATTTATATTGACAAATATTACATTAGGATTTATTAATTCTATTAAATTTTTTTTATTTAAAAACTGGTTTCAACATTCATCATCAGTTCTAAAAACATTATTTTTATTTTATTTTTTTAAACTATTTATTGATATTTACAACTGTACACAATATACATCAAGTAAGTTTGATTATAATGATAACAATGACATAACTTGTGAAGAAATACTCACAGATAATACTTAATCAGAATTTTATAGTGGAAGGGCCCTTGATCATCTATTAATCAGCCTCGGAGGATTATCAGGAATGGAGTTGGAAGCAAGTTGACACTAGTGGATTTGAATGGTTATGGAGCTTACTATGAAAGGATAGGTACCTGGTCTGGGCTGAATTAGCAACATATGGAACATTAAGATCTTTCGATTTTTCGAAGGATTTTGGATTGTAAAGATTAGATACGAAATGCATTGGTTGGTTTAGTGGAGCCCCAAAGCTCTACTCCATAAGTCCAAATAGGTCTAATCACAGTCATGTAAATGAGTCTTTTGTAATTTAATTAAGCTTTGAACGTTTGTCTAGTAAATGTTGAAGTAGTCTGTAACGACGGGCAGTTTCTTGTCGTTTCTAAAACCATGAATTCAAATCAACAGCAATTTGATATACTCATATTATATTCATTATATAATATATAATATTCATTATATGATATACTTATATTCATTATATTAATGTGGAAGTGTAAAAACAAAAATCAAATGAATGTTGTAACTAAGCATGCGAAAAGAAAGACAATGAAACAACTTGTTGCAGCGAAGATACGCAAATGAAAAATGGTTGAAATGTTTTTTTTTTATTAGTTATTTGTATAGTTTATTTTGTTATTATTATTTTTATTGTATCCATTTATCGTTTTGTATCATCATTTTAGGATTGGTGAAACACCTCTTCTATGTAACATTTTTTTCTAGGAGTAGTTTCGAATGTTAAACATAAATCATCAGTTACAAAAACATACAAATATTCAAAACATCAGCAATTTAATACACAAATTATATAAATTAATTTGTTAATTTATATATATATATATATATATATATATATATATATATATATATATATATATATATATATATATATAGATAGCTAAATAAAAGGTTCGCGGGACTGAGTTTTTAAAAAGAGCGTTTTTATTGACAGACATACATTATATCAAGCAAAAGCACAATCTTAAAGCCTATTACAAAACTTCGTGGAACAAACTGACATCATAACGGGCAGAGGCAGAGTGTCACCGAACGAAGGTGGGGGTGCCCCTTTTATACAATTATCTAGGAGAGGGGATAGTGTACATTTATTTATTATCCCTTAATACCATTGGGTTTCTATAACTTCTCCCCCCCCCCAAGTTCCGAGGTCTCCGATGGAACAAATATCTAAGTGTAAATAGGTAAGATTCTATACAAAAAATAAAAGGTTTGGACCTTATACATTTCTCAATACCTTTTACACTAAGTCATAACATTGCAATAGATAACATTCTATAAACAAAAGGGATTGGACCTTATTCTAAGTTTATACAAGCATAGAAGGATTAGACCTTGTTTACTAAATTAGAATTTGAACATTTGAAAAAAACAAAAAGTTACAATTATCAACTTCCTATAAACAAAAGGATTATACTTTGAACTTCCTGTTTACTAAGTCAGGATCTGTACACTTGAAAAATAAAAAGATTAAACCTTGTACGTCTAATGCTAGGATAGGATTTTATACAATTGTCATAAACAAAAGGATTAGACCTTGTCCATTTCTTAATATTAACAATAAGCTTAAACTATAAAATGTTTATACGTTACAGAATTCCTTACATGCTAAAGTACAATTTTCCTTATAACTAAAAGATAATAGGATATTTCTTAATACTAAATAATACATTATTTAAACAAAAGGACAAAATAAAATAAGAGTCTTTGAATCAGTTTCCTCTATTGCAAATAATACTTTTAGCTTCAAAATTACTCAATTAAAATAATAATATTTTAAATCAAAATAATAATTCAAACACTCCTTTACAATACTTACAATTAATAATAATTTCAAAATAAAAATACACACTTTTCAATGATCAATCAAAATAATATTTCAAGACAAAATAATAGTATCCTTTATGATAGTGATTTCAAGATATTAATTACAAAATAAATCGGACAGAATATTACTGTGAAATAAAATAATAATTTGAATGATCTTTTACATTATTAACATTGAATATAATATTTTACAACAAAATACAAAAGTCCGACTTTATTAAAATAACTACAGCATTGTCAATTTAATACAGATAATTCCTTCAATATAACATAAATATTACTCCTAATACCATTGCATTTATTATATTTAAAATAAAAGATTTTTAAAACATTTTTATATTGTTTAAATAAAATTAAATAGTTTTAATCAGAACCACTGTCTGAATCGTAATTATCTGAGACATCCGAAATATTCACGCGAATGGATTCATTATCGTCGTCCGAAATAGATTGTTTCTTTTTCCGTTTTTTCCTATTGGGCCTTTTAATATTGTCGATATGAGTTTTAATTGGTCTTTTGTCTTTCACTAGTACATTTACTTTTTTAAATTTGTCTCTACTCTTTATTTTTGCTTGGGTATTTTTTAAATATTCTACATCTCCTAATTGTCGTTGAATATCCAAAGGGTCTTCTCTATTTTTATTTAATTTTTCAGTCCTTGTTTCTTTTTCGTCATTTATTTTGGATCTAATTAATTTATGTAATAACTGTTGGTCCTTGTGATATTTTAATACGTATTGTTCCGTCAGGTCGGTGTTTTCGTCTGACTCTAATCTGGAGGTTCCGAAAGTAATTTCATTGGGCGTTAATTTTAATTTATTATTTAAGGTATTATTGTACGCTATTACCGCTAATCTTAATTTCTGCTGCATAGAACATTTATCTTTTTCTTTTCCTATTATTCTCAATAATTCGTTTAGGGTAGAGTGGACTCTGTTCAATAATCCCAAAGAGTTTGAGTGAATATTAACCAAATTATTCTGATAAGTCTATTTTAAATTTTTGATGTGTAAACCATTTAAATCATATAATATCTGTAACGCTAACTTCATTTTATAAATGCATAAAAATGTTTATAACAATTATATTCAACTTCTTAAAAACAAAAATAAGCAAGAAATAAAGATCGAGACGTAATGTAAACTTATTAATTTTTTAACCAAAAATAACAATACTTAATCACGAAGATGATTAAAATGCATAATTTAACTTTAAACTTAAAACTGTGAAATTGTTTATTCTTTTAGCTTTATATTTATATTTCGATTCTAGTGATTAACAGGACATTAAATAAAATGATCATACCTCGTTTGTTTAAGTTGAATTGTTAGAATAACAAAGTAAAATAATAATTTTAATTTACAGATTCTTTTAGTTTCGTCGATACGATGTACTTGTTTAAACAGCAAGCATAATAGAAGCTTAAAAATAGAACGAATACAACAGTTTAATCCTAAACGTATCTAGTAACGCATATATGAAAGTTAACATTATTATCGGAGTAATAATCATATAAATACATTCTTTAAAAGTCTAATTAACATTAACATACAAATAATTATTATCAACTAAATCATTATTATTAAATTATTAATTAATTATTATTATTAAATTAAATAATGATTTTTGATTTGTTAGAAATCCATTGCTCTTTTCAGAATTACGTATCTATTAATATTAATTATAAACGAAACATCGTAATGAGAAGCAACATAAAACTAAATTTTGCAATCTAAATGAAAATAAGAAAGTTATAATTTTACAGAAATAGTTAAAACGTATTATTAATAATTAATGATAATATTAATAAATTTAAGTACAGGCAAAAACTGGTATGAATATAAATTACAATAGTTAAGAGAGTTATCAGATTTAAAAACAATCGTTTTAATTCTATTGTTTAAATCTCTATGCTTCTAAAACATAAAATTGAAAACTAATAATCGGTATGATTATGAATATTAATAAAAATTGTATTAATGTTGAATTCGAAGTTACCAGAATCAACAAATTATCCGATTTAAATATTTTTACTTAGTTTTTTTTCCTATATTTATACATCTTTTTTGGTACGATCCAAAGTGGAAAATTATTTTTTGATTTACTTTGCCTGATTTTAACCATTCTATTTTTAAACAAGTTGTGTACTGCTTTCTCGCCTAAAGCAACATTTAGTTGAGGTTTAAAATTTTTTAACTTATTGCCGCAGTGATCCAGCCTACTTTTTATGGAAATAGAAGCTATTATTTCTTTTAATGTCTTCCGATTCAATTTATTAAATTTTGTTACATTATTATTTAATTTTTCAACAGTTACTTTTAAACTATTTTTTGAAGCTTTTAAATTGTTCGTTTCTTTCACAATATTTGAATTTAAGTCTTCTGTTTTTTTAATTTTACTAATTATATTTTTTTTTTCCTTCCCGTGACTTATTAACGGTTTTTATTGTTTTATTTAAATTACGATATTCATTTCGGACTGTTTCTTTATTTTTATTAAGTTCTTTAAGTTTTTGGTATTTTAAATTTTCGTCGTCTTCCATATTCTTAAATTTGTTTACAGAATTTTCTACACTTTCTTTTTTTCCGGTTTTTATATGTTCTTCACGAATTAAGTTTTTAACACTTTCTTTTATTTCCGATTTTATATGTTCGTCGCGGATTAATTGTTTTTTTTTTTTCTTTATTTCCATTTTTTTCGTCGATTAGATTTGGTAATTCGAAATTTAAATTTAAGTCATGAATTTCTATTTGTTTATCCTGGTTATCTATTTCTTTATCCGGTTTAGAATTTAAATTGTTTATATCCGGTCCGGAGGTCTGCTTGTGCTCGGGCCTAATTCTAAAAAATGAACCTGTCTTTTTTCCAAAGATTCAATACGCTCTAA
This sequence comes from Euschistus heros, assembly GCA_003667255.2. Taxonomy (NCBI): domain Eukaryota; kingdom Metazoa; phylum Arthropoda; class Insecta; order Hemiptera; family Pentatomidae; genus Euschistus; species Euschistus heros. Next base: position 748,923 of record RCWM02000050.1, on the reverse strand, counting down.
CAATAATTTAATTTTTCATCTTTGTCTTCTTCAATTGTATGAACCCTATTAGAAACAGTTCTCATCGAAACGGTGTTGGAATCTATTTGCGGTTGTTGGTAATTTTGCCTAATATTTCTAGAGGGTGGTTTATTAAAAAATCTATGTTGCGACTGGGGGTCCCACGGTTGATTATAAATCGGAGTAGTATATTCAATAGCTCGCTGTTGTGGCCGGAAGTTATGTTGGTTGTTATTGTTATAAGAATTAGAGGTTGGACCTTGTTCATGCTGATACTGTTGCTGTCGGTAGTGTTGGGGATTATTATACGACGTATATTGCTCGCGGTGGTACTGATGGGGTCGGTAATTTTGATAATCATAATGGTTGTTAAAATTTGGTCGGTACTCTTTATTTTTGTAATTATTTTCAAAATTTTTCTTTTTGTAATTATTTTGAACTGGGTTTTTTTGGTGTTTTTTTATCGCCATAAATTCTATGTACGATATGAGCCGCGCTGTTTCTTAGTATTTCTTCTAGGTCTTCTAATGAGTCAAATTTTATATGGTAAATGAAGTCCGTTAGTGCTGGGTGTAAACTATGTACTGCGTGGTGGGATATCTGTTTGTCATACCTATACATTTCGTCCTGTTTGTTTAGTATCTCATTGTCTGAATAAATACGTGCGTATAAATCGCATCTTTTTTGGCCCAGTCGTTCTAAGAAATCGAGTGGGTTTTCGTTATGGTAAGTCCGCGTATTTAAAATTTCTGAAATTAATTGTTCCCTAGTTCTCGTGTCCTGATATTTTCTTTTTAAGAATTTTATTATTTCTTTGACGGTATTAAATTCTTTGTCATATACGGCGACTTTAGCTTTACCTGTTAATTTATTTAAAATTGTTAAAACTAATTTTGCTTGATTTGTATTTTTATGAGTATTGTCCTCTTTACAATATAAATTATATAAAAATTCGCTATTTCTGATAAAATCAACTAGTTGTAACGGATTTCCGTCGTATTCCGGGATTAATGCTAAATCGTGATTTTTAATTTCAAGAGCCATATTAATATCTTCTTTTTTAACTAACGTTGAACCTGTTATTTTTAAGTTACTTAATTTTTCTTCCCAACCATTCATAAAGATAAATCAATATTTTAAATTATTATACTTATTACTAACTTATATTTAAATTACAAAATTACTTAAAAATAAAAATTAAAATAAAATAATTATACTTTTTCTTGATACAACGATGTCTTCGTTGTCTTCGATGTCTTCTCGATGACTTCCTCCTTTAGCTCCTTCCCGTCGATTCCTTAGCAAAGAGGTTGAAGGTCCTTCTGGTTAAGGTATTGGAATACCAAAGCGCTCCCAAAGACTTGAAGATCTGCTGATGTATTAGTACTCAGCTCCCAATCTTCTCATGCCAGTGGAAAGAGGTCTCGCTGTTCTGTACCTGAAATAAGATAGAACTGCCGCGAAGTTACGTTAACGCTTCCAAATGTCCCTCCGTTCGGGCGCCAGCTAAATAAAAGGTTCGCGGGACTGAGTTTTTAAAAAGAGCGTTTTTATTGACAGACATACATTATATCAAGCAAAAGCACAATCTTAAAGCCTATTACAAAACTTCGTGGAACAAACTGACATCATAACGGGCAGAGGCAGAGTGTCACCGAACGAAGGTGGGGGTGCCCCTTTTATACAATTATCTAGGAGAGGGGATAGTGTACATTTATTTATTATCCCTTAATACCATTGGGTTTCTATAACTATATATATATATATATATATATATATATATATATATATATATATATATATATATATATATATATATATATAAATGAAATGAAATGAAATGAAAAAAATAAACTTTATTTTGGGACTTACTGTCCCCTAAGAATAAAAATAATGCACAGTTAAAAGTACAATAGTCTGGTATGTTATTTACAAATTAAATGCATCAGTAATTACTGCATACCCTTTTTATAGGAAAATATATATATATAACTATATGTTACTAACTATATTATATATAGTAATTCATAATTCATTATTCATATGAATTGAATTCATATTATTCACATTATTACGACAGAATATTAAGAATAGTTGAATACAATGGTTTTAGTTGAGTTTAAAGTGATAGTATTAAAGGATAAATACGATTAGGAATTGGTGAATTATCTACCATTTCTATGATATCCTGTTGGTTAGAGACCTAGTTTCAAATGTTTAACATACATCATCAATTTTAAAAATTACGAATATTCAAAACATTATATTTAATGTGTTGATTCAATTTACTATATTAATGTAAAAATTTAAGGCAAGAAATCGAATGCGTCTTGATACTTATCAAGCGAAGACGACGCAATAAAACTTGATACCGAATAGAACATATAAATTTAGTAAATGTGTAGGGAAATAAATACAGTAACATGACAATAATTTGTAAAGCAACCCCTCATCGTTGGCACTTTATCAAAAGTTCTATAGTAGAAGATCTCGAGACCATTTTCTTTTTAGACACCTCGGAGGGATATATGGAAAAGGAAGTAAATTGATAGACTAATGGATTTAAATGGTCATTGATGAGTTTACCATAAAACGATAGGTATCTGGTTTGGGCTAAATCAGTAACACATAGAACACTAGGATCTTTACGGATAAGTTTATTTGTGAAAAAGTACGTAAAATTGAGGATTTTTCGAAGGATTTTTTAGAAGAAGAAGAAGCAAATGAACTTTATTCTGAAACAACTTGTCCCCGATGAATAACACATGAGTACAATACATAGGACAATCATCTGGCTATGACTATTATTAATAATAATAATAAAAATGGATTAATAATTAAATTATGAGTTATAAAATAAATGAGAAATCTTGTAAAATAATGCATCTGATGTATGCTATTATAATGTATTTTACATAAATATTTATGTTTTACATTTGTTCGGGAGATGAGGTAAAGAAATTAATTATGTTTAAAGGAAGTAAGAGTGGAGCTTTTTTCGAATTGAGATGGAAAATGAATTCCATGAAGAGATAATAAAAGAGTTTTCGAAGGATGCAATTCGATGCGCAGGAGTGTACATGTTGACAGGTTGGGTTCTAGAATTAAAGAGGTGGATGGAAGAGCGCAGAGTAAGGAGGTTATGAATATAGTTCGGTTTTTTGATTTTCAAGGATTGTGATATGAGTGCACCTAGGAAGTATTGACGTAGGAAACTGGGGTAAAGCCATCGGATTTCAGAATTCCTGTGAGATATGTGAGAACGTCTGGCGAAATCTAATAAAACAGTTTTGGATTGTAAGGATTGGATACGAGAAGAATTGGAAGTTTTAGTTGAGCCCTAAATCTCAACTCTGTATGTTCAAATAGGTCTCATTACTTTCATGTAAATGATTCTCTCGTAAATTATTCGGAAGGTTTGAACGTTTGTTAAGTAAATATTGAAGAAGTCGACGTGCAGTTTCTTGTCCTTTTATGTGGGTCTTGGATGTGGGTTCCAAGTAAGTCGGTTGTCCTGAAGGAGTCCTACGTAGCTGATCTGTTCAACAGGGATCAGTTCACGTCGAAGGATAAAGGTTATTTGATGTGATCATTAGAAATAATTAACTCGTTTAAAACAATCCATATTTTTATTTAAATGGCCAAATAGATATTCCTCATAGCCCTATTTTATCATGTATTAAGCTTAGAGAAATTATCTAGTAAATATTGTGATATTCGCAAACGAAGTGCAGTTTCCTGTCGTTTCAATTTTGAATGTGATGTGAAGGGAATCGTTCCGATTCACTTTAATCTTCCAACGTCACTAAAAAATATAAAAATAAATTAAATTGAAATTAATTTTTAAATATATTTATAATTTTAAAAATAATAGGTAACATATAATATATGAAATGTAATTCGTAAAATTAGAATATGGAAACAAACTGGTAAAAGGTTGAACTAAGAAATATTAAAGAAAGCGCTCATGCTCTGCCCCCATTGGCTTGTTATGACTATCTTTAACTAGGGAATTACTAGGATCTTATGGAGCCTTGCTTAACACCTAACGTGGTGGAGAGAAACTGGGAGGACCTTTGTATGTAAATATGCATGATTTTTTTTTCCATATTACTATACATATTATATAATTATATAGTAAGAATATTTTATTATATTTTTACTTCAGAGCTTTTGGATATCGTGGAGACTTCACTAATCACTTCTAGGAGTTAGTTCAGTTTTCGTCAGATAGAGTAATATTATAACTAAGTATGGCCGTAAAAAGTTTAATACAATTAGAATTGATGAATTATTCGTCACTTCTATTGTGTTTTTTTTATTCGAAGACAAGTTTCGAATGTTAAAAATTTATCATAAGTTCCAAAAAGATACAGAAAATTCAAAACACTACACTACTAAAATTCAGTACTTTGCTACACAGATTATACATATTTACTTTTCAAAAATGTAAGATAAGAAATGAAACATGTTTATACTCGCTCTAGGTCCAGAAATATTTTAGAAGCCCTTCCACTTATCCTCCTAAGATGAATATTAACATGTTTGATTTCTTGTCTTGCACTTCTAAAAAATCAATATACAGTATTCAGTATAAGTACCTCTTAGCGTAAAAGAATAGAAAAATGGGTGAAACTAGATTAAAAATTAAGAAAAATGGCGCAGATCTTACCTTTCAATTCCAACCCGTTGCAGATATACGACACTTCAAAGACTTTTTTTTAAGGAAACCACGTGTTTGCCATAAAAGCTGTGATATCTCCACTTTATTTAAATATTTTTCAAATTTTGACCACATTTTCGGATTTAGCATTACATTTCCTATAAGAACAGAGTACATGAAACCTTGAATTTTGCAAACTTAAGACCTGAAGAACAGTTTGATCTTCACCTTATTTAGGGAAGTTACAATGTCTTATAATCCTTCAACGCTCACCATTTTCCGAAAAAAAACTATTCACAAAACTGCAAATCTCACACGAACTTTCAAATTTACCCAGCTTTGATATGGTATGATCAAATTAATGATTCCTTATCCATTATTTGGAGAAATTTACTTTTTAAACCGGACAAAAACATGGTGTTCTCATTTGGCATACAAATCAGTTATTTGTGTAAATAAAACATTATGATAATCCCTTAATGAAAATGTGCATTTTAAACATAGTAAACTCTTCATTGGAATAAAAAGCAAAGAAAAAAATTATTGTTTAATAGAAAATAAAGAAAAACTGTCAATAAAGCGACACATCTTATTTTATTACATTTATTTGTTTATTATTATTATTTAGGATTTATTTTATTATATTTTCAATGTAAGGTTTAAAACCCAACGATAATGAACATATACTTAAATTTTTCCGCTACCTTCTGAATGTAGATGATATTGAAGAATACCAATTTTTGAGAATTTTATGGATAGATGAGTCTGTTTTTACAGGGGAAGGCATTCCTAAATAAGGTGAAGATCAAGCTTTTCTTTAGGTCACAAGTATGTAAAATTCAAGTTTACATGTAATCTGATCTTATAGAAAATTTAATGCTCAATTCGAAAATGTTGTAAAAGTTTGAAAAATGTTTAAACAAAATGGAGATATGGAGAAAAAAAAGTGGTTTCTTTGATTTATCGTGTATTTGCAACGGATGGGAATAGAAAGGTGAGGTCTGCGGCATTTTTTTACATTTTTTATCTAGTTTCACCCAATTATTTTTTTTACACTAAGAACTACTCCCCCTGTATATTCTATTTTAAATTTAGAATGGTCAAAATATTTTATTTAAACTGTACGGAATGGAAACCGCTTCCCACCCCAACCTAAGGAAAGTGTTACCGATTTAAAGAAGAATACTAAGATAGAAAAAGGCTATTTTTTTTTCTTTATTTTTTACATTTTTTTTTTTTTTACAATATACGAAATAAAATGCTGTACAAAGAAAAAATAAACCAGTCTCAAACTTAAAATATAATACTATTAAACAACTTGAGTATATGTGATGAAATCATAATTTATAATGAAAAATATACACAAAATATATGAAGAAAAATATACAAAAAAAAAACTTTCAAAGAGACCTAATGAGGAAATATACGAAGAAATAAATGATTTGGAAATGGACATAAGAATAAGAAAATTAAGGTTTTATTGGCATATTTTAAAGATGCACCCAAAGAGATTAAATAGATAAATCTTCTATAAAATGAGAGGATACACGAGTGCTGGGAGGTATATCAAACGGATGAAGGAAGTAACTGAGAGAATGAAAATAACAGACCAAGATTGTTTCGATAGGGGTGACTATAGGAAAAGATTAAAAGAAATTAAGGTCCTTGCGGGAAAAAGAGATGCGAGAAAAGGAATAGCGTGGACCGAGGAAAGAAGGAAGGAGCAATCGGAAACAATGAGGAGGGAAGGGGTATAAAAAGAAGTGGAAATAATGATATTCGCGTGGTCTCTAAGGCCGTTCCGTAAAGAAAAAAAAAAAGAAATAGAAGGAATAGATGAGTGATCTATATTAAAATTACTTATTTCCCTTCACTGTCACGATTAGATTGTTATATTTATAAAAATATAAAAATTTTAAAAAAAATCTGGACAAACGCATTTGTTGAAAGCAAGATACAAGGCTAAAAGGACAATAAACTGATCGTTTATAGACTTTTTCAACATTTAATTGGCAAACGTTGAAACCTTCCGATCATATAAGACTCATTTATAAGGCAGTGACTCGATGATCCATCCAAAAATCCATCTTCTTATGTAAAATTAGGATTGATGAATTAATTGCCACTTCTATTGGGATTATTTTTCAGAAAACTAGTTTCTATTGCTAAACATTCATCTTCAGTTCTTTAACATACAACATTTTTTCAACACATCAGTACTATGTTACATGGATTATGTACACTAACGTTTTCAAAAATGTAAGACAAGAAATCAGGCATCAGTACTCACCTCAGGAGGTCTAAGAGATAGCTGGAATATACCCATCGTGAGAAATGGAAGGGGGCAGGTAGGTTAAATTTTTATGATTTACTATGTGATTTACCTTATGGCTGATTGGATTTTTCTTTCCTATGGGAAACAAATTTAAAATGGAGTTATTGGACATGTTTATCTGGTGAAAACTTTAGATAATGTAACATAGTACTGATGTGTTGAAAAAATTTTGTATGTTTTAGAACTGAAAATGAAGAAACTAGTTTTCTAAGAAAAAAATCCCAATAGAATTGGCAATTAATTCATCAATCCTAATTGTATTGACCCTTCTTTACCATCATGTTTAGTTTACCATTAGTTTATTACTATTTATTGACATGCCATTTTAATCATTTCCAAAGATTTAGTTTATGTAGGGGAGATTGTTGTACCTTTGAAATACTTTTCTGATTTTTTTTTGTCGGCACCCCAAATTTAGCTGATATAAGTGTTTTTCATCAGGTGGCCCAGGTCGAGGTAATACTAAACTATAGTTGTAGAGGATCAAAGCCCCAATTTTTAGTGTTCTTTGAGTATGAGTCACAAAATACAAAATAAGGTTCTTGTTTTACGGTGTAACAATACTCATTTTAAACAGTTGTAATTTTCAAAAATAAACAGAAGAAAACAATGGATTATATGAATTTTTCATCAATTTTGTGTTTTTCTTTTAGTTGTTATTTGACAAAAAATAAACTTTATAAACTCGAACGACATATTAATGGAATTATATGTTCAAGCGACAACTAGAAAACGTTGATTCCTTCCGCATTTTCTGGTTTTCTGCAAAATCAAAAGTGGAAAAAAAAAATACGTTTTTCAAAATACAAGAGGTTTCAAATTCCTTACAGGCCTGTTTCAAGGTACAAGATGACACACCAATAGGAAAAAGTGCATGCGAATCAGTCCACATTCTTTCTTTATCCGAAATCGACTGGACACTTTTCCAAGGGGGATGTTTGTTTGTTTGTTTAGTTTAATGGCGTACAACTGCATCGGTTAATAACGCCATATTTTCTTTCTTATTTTATTCTCCACATCTGTATTGTATTATTTATCTTATTTTTATTGATATCTTTCATATCGAATTATGTTTTATTGCTTATTTATCTTTTATGTCAAAACCAAGGGGGATGTAATAGTAACTCTTTAAAAAAACGTGGAAGAAAACAACTATATTCAGGGGCAGCGAAAATTAAAATAAATCATAAGTTGTCAGTAAAACCTCCTCTTCTCTCTGTAACTCCATCCCTCTCAACATTCGTCATTCAATTACCTATTCCTCTTTCATGTACCAATTCTTTAACCACCTACTATCCGCCCAGAACCTGTCTTCCAAAAACTATCAATAGCCACTTTTTAGTTGTTTAAAATATGAATAATTTATATTGTTTTTATATAAAAAAATTAAATTTTTTGTTACTTTATATTAATATATTTTTTTCTCTGTTATGATTATCTGTTATTTTGTTATAAAAATATTATTTCATTTTAAGACTCTAATGGCCCTTGGTTGTACATTAATTTTGATTCTTAAGGGAATTAATTTCCCAAAATAAATATTTTTTTTTTAAATCAGTTATTTTGTTATAAAAATATTATTTCATTTTATTTATTCGTTTGTTATCTCTCTTTTTGGGGTTTCTGAACTGAGGGGGGGGGGGACAAGTCAAACCATCTTCAGCTTAGGTTCACTTTTTTTTTTTTTTAATTTTTTTTTTGTACATTATTTTTCATTCTTAAGGGACCTAAGGTCCCAGAATAAATAAATTATTATTATTATTAAAACAAAGTTCTTTTCCGGAAGAGATGAAAGAACACTGACGGATTCTCGACCAAACCTGATCAACTTAACCCTTTAACGGGCGGGCCTGGGATATTTGAATATATTTCTTTCTTTTTTTTCTTTTTTTTTTTCTCTTTGAATGGCTATAGCTACGCTAATCCCCACTCATGTATCATGAAATTTAAAGTTAAATAAAGGATTTTAGGCGATAATGAGGCGGACATTATATTTATTGAGCAAAAGGCATTAAACATATGTATCCCCCAGGATAAATGGCCTGTTAAAGGATTAACTCGCAAAACATCTGCTAGAGACTAAAAATAACAAGAGCAATGCAGATTATTGTAAATATCAATAAACCATTTATTTAAATATTAAAACAAATTAAAAAAACAAAACAGAGAGTAAAATAATGCTATTCACACGTATAGAAGCTGTATGGTTAAATCACAAAACCATACAAACCACTTACTGAAACAATGGCTAATAAACTTCATTCATCTAAATCATGTTTGTGCAAAATATAATTTACTCAACATATTCGCATGGATGGCTGCAAGGCATAAACGAAGGTCTAAATTAATTCAGCGGATAATCACAAAGCTGCAATTCAAAGACAGAGCACCGCTAACAACTGACAAGACTTGACAGGATTAATTAACATTGCGGACTTTACAGAAATTACGAGCTGAGAAGAAGCAGGTAAGTGTAAAGGCGTTTCCCTCCCACAGGCCCCGCTTCTAAGGAAGTTGTACAAGAGTCTGAATACACAGTAATGTCCCTTGTACAAGGTATTTGTTAATTACGTAAATGATGTTGCCACATTTAAGACATCTCAAATAAAAGTCATAGAACAACGAAATAAACTCCCCTTCAAAAGTATCGCAACACTTTGAAATATTTGAATTTTATAAAAACGTATTTTTTTTTTTCATAATAAAGAAAGGTTCTGCAGTCTATAATAAACATTCCTAAACTAGACATGAACAATTTTTATTAAAATAAATTACAATATTTCTTCTAATAAATAAAAAAGTTAGAAAGCTTAATTTTAACAATTTTAACTTTTAAATTTTTAATTGTTCACATACAATACTAAAACGACAAGAAACTGCTCGTCGTTAAAGACTACTTCAAAATTTACTAGACTAACGTTCAAAGCTTCCAATAAATTACAAAAGACTCATTTACATGACTGTGATTGACCTATTTGGACATACGCAGTTGAGCTTTGGGGCTCCACTAAACCATCATCCAATTCATCTTGTATTCAATCCTTACAATCCAAAATCCTCAATGCTCCTTATTTTGTGACCAATAAACTTATCCATAAAGACATTAATGTTCCATATGTTGCTAATTTAGCCCAAACCAGATATGTATCTTTCCATAGTAAGCTCCATAACCACTCAAATCCCCTAATTTCTCAACTTGCTTCCCACAGCATTCCTGATAATCCTCCGAGGCGTCTGAAAAGAAGATGGCCCAGAGACATTCTATTGTAGAATTTTTATTGAAGTGCTACTGATGAGTAGTTCTTCTCAAGTTTTGTCACGTTATTGTAATAGTTAACAGCACATTTACTTGATATTTATATTTGGTACAGTTGTAAATTTCAATAAATTGTTATAAAAAATAAAAAAAAAAAATTTATATTTAATAAGACATATTGGCCCCTCTGGCTTGAATGACTGCTTCCACTGGTCTTGGCCTACTTAAAAATAACGAAACAAATGATAAACTTGGACTGAAGGAAATTTGAAAAAAAAACTCTAAAATTTCATCGTTTGTTATTAACAGGAAAAAACATTGATGTGTCTAATCCTTAATGTCTCGCGTTTAATAAATAATATTAATATGAATATAAACCAAGTATGGATTAAGGTAAAAACCAGGAAAATCTCGAGAATTATGGTTGTTGCAATACTTTTGACAGGGAGTTTATTTCAGATGATTGCATTTCTCATTTCTCATTTTCATATTATAATTTTTTTTTATATATAATTTATTTATTATTGAATAAATGCTACTAGTTGCCTTACTCAAAGGCAATGAGAAATATAGATAACAATAAATCCATTCATGAAATATGTTCCATGAAAGTAATAAAAAATAAATTGAAGAAAGTAAAAAGAAATAAATGAAATATACAGCATCAAACTAAAAAAGAAATAAAATATAATATAATAAATGATAATGTGAAATTGATTAGGATAATAATTGTAGAATCAAATAAACTAAAACAGAGAAAGCAAAATTTAAAAAAAAAATCAATTTCTCCTCGATTTGGAAAAACAATAGATAATGCTTATGTCTAGCTATGACCAATTTTTTTAAGGACGTGGACCACTTTTTAAACAATAAAATATTATTGATCAAAAGTTAATTGAAATCAGGAATTGTTAATAATAAGGATTTAAAATTTTATTCAGTGTGGACAACAAATTGGAAGAAAGGTATTGAGGGGAATGAAGTCGTATATTGATTTATTAAACTGTTTTCTATTTTTTTTTTTTTTTTAACAATAGCCTGTGTTAATGCCCGGGTAAAACTTTGGGTGTGGTGTAAAAATCTCTTGTAACTCTCTGGACTGCTAAATTACTAGTTCCAACAACGCATAAACCCCTGTGGTATTACTACTTTAAACTTCACTGTATTAGCAGTTGTTTAGAATTTGATGAAGAGATACTGTTTTTCAATTATTCGTTGTAAGCAAAGCCATAGAACAGATCACAATAAGTCGCCTGATTCGCTTCCTCAGCTGAAACATTAATTAATTACGCTGTATCAAGATATAAAGGCGTTTTTGTATCATATATCATAAACAGGGGCTACTTCGATACAGGACTTGCACATTTTGCACTGCAGCTCGTTCGTTTTTTGCTATATTTTAAATTTTCTTGGACCAAATTATAGCTTCGCAATCCAGCTTCAAATTCCAATAAGAGCGATTTCGCCATCTTCAATACTAGGAAGTGAGGGTTCATTATTTTTTAACCCATTCTCGAGAGATTACTTTGAACATGGCAGATTTTCGCTTTATAAAAATACGCTTTTCTGGAAGCCTTGTTTAGCCTTACCCCATTAATTAACAATTATAAGTTTTAAAAAAATTATTTACTATTCTTTAGCATTTTTGTTTTTACTAGTTTAGAGTCGCATAACCTTAAAAATAACTTTTCAACAATTTGCAACCGTAAATCTTCCAATTTGGTTGACTTTATCACCAGAACAGGAAACACAAATAATAAATTGTAGATAGCTTTGATAAAAATATAGCTGTCTTTTAATCACGTCTTTGTTTATTTAACAACTTACAAACCATCATAAACTTGATTTAGTTTTCTAGGAACATTGGTCCTTACAAAACAAAATACGCCAAGAAAACTAGAATAGAATGAATAAAAATCACTAGAAATAAAGAAAATAAATTGTGTAGGTAACTTACAGTTATCTATTAGTTAACATAATTTTTTTTTTTTTTTTTTTTTTTTTTACTAGAAATATTGGCCATTAATACTGAAAATTACATAAAAAATCGTCATCGTTTCAAAGTAGCCCCGTCTTCTACCTGGTGTCAAAGGCCTCCTAGTGATTGCTAAAAGTTGTATTTTTTTGCATAATTGAAGATATAAAATAAAAGTAATGAGTTAGAGACTTGAAACATAAAAGAGAATGTTGCTAAATAGATTATAAATCAATGAATTAAACACATGAAACAATCCTTCAGCCACATACCCCATACCAGATGAGGTTTGGACTTATCAAAACACTTGTTAACATAGATACGAAAATAATGCGCGCAGCGGCCCAGGTGGTTATCTCTCATAGAGCTAATCGTTCAAGGAAATTGAAAAAGTAATGGTAAGTGAATAGTCGTGCTTAAAAATTATAATAATAATTAATGAGAAACTTAGAAAATTGAAATACACATATCAGTAATAAATTTAAACACGATAAAACCCTCAATGAATATGTGACTGTCATGTATTAATATAAAGGAAGTCCGACAAATAATAGTACTTGAAAAACTGCTGTCCTAAAAGATTCTTTAAAAAATGTGCCCGGTAAAATATTCCATTCTCAAATCGAAATAAAAAATAAACCCTATATTGGGATATGTACCCCAGTAGAAGATCAAGAATGCATAACTACTGAAATGATTGCTTGGTATATTAATACCAAAACAACCTATATGTGATTTCAAAATAAATTATAAGAAAAAATAAACAATGCAAAAATAAACACACCTACATATATACACAAATAGGAAAATGTGCAAATTTACACATTATTTACATGTACTACGAAAGATTGATCTTCGAGAAAGTAAATAAAATTAAGTAAATAAGTATATTTGAGGATATTATTACAATGACTTGTCAATAACATGTAAAGAGCTACTCACTAGTAGCACTTCAATAAAAGTTCTACATTAGAAGATCTCTGGGCCATTTTCTTTTCAGATGCCTCGGAGGATTATCGGGAAAGGAGTGTGAGGCAAGTTGGGAGACTAGTGTATTCGAAAGAGTATGGAGTTTACTATAAAAGGATAGGTATCTGGAACGGGCTGAATCAGCAACATATGGAACATTAAAATCTTTATGGATAAGTTTGTTTGTGACAAAGTAAGGAGCATTGAGGATTTTTAGCAGGATTTTGGATTGTAAGAATTGGATACAAGAAGAATTTGAAGGATTAGTTGAGCCCCAGAGCTCAACTCCGTGTGTCTATATAAGTCTGATAACAGACAAGTAAATGAATCTTTTGTAGTAAATCGGCAGCTATGAACTTTTGTCAAGCAGATGATGAAGAAGTCGAAAACAACGAGCAGTTTCCTGTCGTTTTAGTCTTGAAGCAATAACGTTTGTTTTTGTAATTGTTGACTTTAGCCTAAAGTTGAAAATTATTTAGATTATAATTAAGTTATTTAACTCGAAAAGTATTTAAAATTCATAAGGTCTACCCTATTAGAAAAAAACAGAACATAGAGGTGTAGAATCACATACTGCTGAGATATTGTGTATGTATTTCTTCCTTTTTAAATTTATACTCCACTAATTACATTAAACAAGATTCAGAAAAGGACATTATTACAGACTGGACCAACGGCTAGTCTGTAAAAAATTTTAGAGCTCTATATAAATTTATCTTTATTATTTCTCACAAAAGCAATCCACAAACTGAACTGTGATGCTAATAATTTCATAAAAATAAAGAAAATCATTAAGTGCTAATAACCATCAAGTAGTCATAAAACTTCGTGCACGTGTTTCAGAATAACAATTATTAGAAACATAACAGATACTGTCATTAAAGACGTTTGACATTCACGTTAGGAATTATAAAATACACGCAGAGATTATTTATTATTTTTGTAATCATTAACATATTTAATAATTAATTAACTTATAATTTAATAAAATTAAAACAAAAATGAAATAGAACTCTTCTGACGTACCGAATAATAGCAGAGGTCTATGTAGGAATATTTAATACGGAATATATTAAAGGATGTTGTTACACATAAGTTAAAAATGTCGGTAGTATATCTTTAAATAGTTTCTAAATGATTTTTGTGCCATTGTGGCAACAATAATCTATTTTAAAATACAAATAAAATATGTAGAAGGTTTTAATTTAAGAAATTAAAAAAAAAAAATTTGTATGAATAAATATTGTGTTCAAAAATGTTGCCTAACTGTATTACACTATATAAAATAACTAGATATTACTAGAAAAACAGATTTAGAAGTTTTGCTCATTAGTGTTTATTTCATACATATTTATTATATTTTGATAGTAATGTAATCCATAAATGTTAACTATGTTGAAAATAAATTAAAGCAATGGAAAATTTTATGTTTTTCATCTTCCTCTTTGCCTTTTAGCGGCCAAACCAAAAAATACTTCGGAAAAACAACAATTTCAGAAAATTCGCTTATCCGAGAAATCGGTAATTACAATAAAATATCACTTAAAAGATACACGCACAAAAGAACGAAATATGTACTTCTTACTTAATCTAGTCTATACGTATCTCGTCAGCTAATTTTATTATTAGATTTATTTTTTTTTTTTTTATTTCTTAGTTATGTGGGTTTTTTTTTCTTATTTTCCAACTGTTTAGAAATAAACTTTGAATTGTGTAAATAAAGTATTATTATTATATTAAAAAAAAATTATTTGGCGGCGAGTTGGGAGAATAGTGGACTAGAGTGGGTATGGAGTTTACAATGAGAGGATGGGAATCTGGTTTTGGCCAAATCGGAAACATTTGATATATGACATATGTGATAAAGACAGGGGAACAGAGAATTTTTCGAAGGATTTTAGATTATCAAGATTGGATAGAAGATGAATTGGATGGTTAGCTAGAGCCCCAAAGCTTATATATATATATATATATATATATATATATATATATATATATATATATATATATATATATATATATATATATATATATATATAAACAAAGTTTAGAAACGGAAATTAGAAATTTCTTGATAAAACATAAAATTAAAAATATCTATAAAACGGATGAGAATCGAGTTATAGTTTATATGAATTTTTTTGTTGCAAATGATGCCAAGAATCGCTTCTCGAAGTTTCCGCAGTCTTGTGCGGAACACCCTTGTGCTGAACACCCTGTATATACAGGGTGTCCCGAATTTAAATGGCAAAACTTCAGGAACTTATAGGGGACTGAAAAACTAAGACAAAAAGTCCTTTAGAGATTTGCTCGTTTTTGCTTAGTTCTAGAGAAAATATCAAAAAAAGAAACAAAACAAGTTTTCATTTTTATACTTATTTATTTACATTTATATTTATGTTATGTTCTTTTTAATGTAAATATTGCTCAAAATGTTGTCCTCTTGCACCAATGCAAGCATTACATCTAGCACTCACTTGATAAATTGCAGCTAAACATTGTTCTGATGATATTTGGTGCACTGCATCTATGATTCGATCTCTTAATTGCTCTCTTGAGTTGATTAACACCGAATAAACTTTCTGCTTCAAGGTTCCCCATACGAAGAAATCCATGGGTGTCTTACCAGGTGATCTGGGATGCCAAGGTACTACTCCTCCACGTCCAATCCATCGTTGTGATCGTTGTGGGTAATTTATATCCAGCCAAGCTCGAGCAACTCCAATTCTAACTAAATTCTGAACTTTTTGAAGATGGTATGGGTAGCGATTATCACCTTTCAAAGTTCGCCAAATTCGCGATATTGCTAATGCAGCAGATGCTCTTCGGATGCTGGTCTCGGGATTGTTATCGAAGTGGCGTTGGACACAATTTCTTCTCCGATAATCTGCTCTTATTGCTGCCTAAAACTGGTCGCCTTCATAACGTATTAAGAATGACCCAGTCTCTCGTAGTCTTTTAAATGTTAACGAAAAGACCCGTCGATAAGGCACTCTTCTATTTGGAAATCTGCGCGCATACTCCCGCACCGCTTCTAAAGCATTACCGTTACAGAAACCATGCACAATAATCATATCAGCGTATTCAACATTAGAATATGTAAGCGGCATTATGGCTGATTCTATTCACACAAAAATATCTGAGTAACTGACTGAAGACTGATTTAGGAATTATAATCCTTGAAGAAAGCCAAAATGTAAGCAAATAAAAGAATGTAAAGAATAACATTAAGTGTTTACATATCTCACTGCCTAGCCTGACGAACTTTGAAAGGTGATAATCGCTACCTATAACATTTTTGTTTTGTTTCTTTTTTTGCGATTTTCTCTAAAACTAAGCAAAAACGAGCAAATCTCTAAAGGACTTTTTGTCTTAGTTTTTCGGTCCCCTATATGTTCCTGAAGTTTTGCCATTTAAATTCGGGACACCCTGTATATACCGTCAGCTGGGGTGAGAATGGTCAAAATTTAGTGTTTTTTTGGTATAGTGCACATACTGTTCGGCTAATCAAAACAAAATTAGGAGTGACTGTTAAGTAGGCTTTAAGTATTATTTGTGACAATTTCAGATTTTTAGTAATCATAGATTAGCTGTGAGAAGGGAAAGAATGAATGACCATTCTCACCCGGGTCTGGGGTGAGAATGGTTCCCATTATGTTTTCCTTATAACAATGTTATGTAGGGCTGGTTTGCGTATGGTCACAAAGAGAAAATCCAGCACTTCGAAATGGTACAGTTTTTTTTATTTTAATTTTCTCAAGAACGAAAAAAAAAATACATTTTGACAACATTCTTTGAAATAGTAGGACAGCAAATGAGGTGTGTGAGGATATTAATTAAATAAAATAAGGCTCATTTGAAGAAATCAGTAAAGTTTTTTTATTCAAAGTTAAAAAAAACATCATGAAAAACTGAACAAATACTGGAAATCAAAAGGGAACAATAACCTGGAACAAATAGATACAAAACGTTCAGCAAGACATGCGACGATTTCTGGCGAGGTGAGAATGGCCACAAACATTAGTGACCATTCTCACCCCCAACAAATTTCAAAATTAGACATGATTTTGAAAAAAAAAATTATTAAAAATCGATCAAACAACATATTTGAAAAATTTACTTGTAGAACTGGTAGTCCGAGCAAAATAAACTGGGAACAATGTAACCACATCACTTGCATAACCTTGCCACCAGAAGTAATACCAACATAACAAATGTTACACAAAATGGTGAAATTTGATTAATTTTTTTCATGCCTTAATATTTAAAATAAAAAATAAAACCTATGCAGGTGTTTAGTTAATAATTTAAAAAACACAAAATCACCAAAAAGTTGTAAACAAATGAGCAGGAAAAAAAATGGCGCCAAATTTGAATTTTCCCTACATTGTGACCATTCTCACCCCAGTTGACGGTATATATATATATATATATATATATATATATATATATATATATATATATATATATATATAATTGATCATTAGTGTTCATGTGAATAAAAATTTTATGTTTTTCATCTTCCTCTTTGCCTTTTAGCGAGTCGGTTCGAATATGTATACTTCTTTCAGTTTTCGGGTATAGATTGAATATATATATACAATTATTTATCTATATATATATATATATATATATATATATATATATATATATATATATATATATATATACACACACAATTATTTATATATATATATATATACACTTCATATATATATTTATATATATATACTTCACTAATATTTATAACTGCATAAGTAAATGTGCGGTTAATTTTTTACAATGAATAAATAACTATCCATTAGCAGCACTTCAAAAAATGTTTAACATTCGAAACTCCCTCGGCGATCTCCTTTTCAGACGCCTGAGGGTTATCGGGTTTTGGGCGAAGTTTGGAGACTAGTGGATTTGAGTAGAAATGCAGCTTGTCATGGAAGGATTGGTGTCTTATTCTAGCCAAATCTGCAACATATGGAACATTCAGATCGTTATAAGTTTATTTGTGAAATAATAGGAAGCATAAAGGATTTGAAAAGAAAATCGTTGGAAAGTTTAGTGAAGCCCCAATGCTCAACTCCGTATGTCCAAACGGGTCTTATTATTTTCATATAAATAAGTCTTATATAATTGGTTTTGAGCTTTGAACGCTTGTCTTGTAAATGTTGGAGTAGTCAAATCCGACAAGTTGTTTCCTTTTGTTTAAGTTTCGAAAGTATAACATTATATAGGTTTTATACTATTAAAAACGAAACACAAAATTTTATTTATTTATATTTTTTTGTTTTACGTATTTCTATCAAATTTGCGTACACAGTATAATGGGATCAACCATGACTAATGAAAGAATAATACAAGCAGGCACATTGTCCTTATAAGAGGGGCAAAATCGAGATATGAGACAGAAAGAGCTCAATAGGTCTCACAGACGACACTTTCGGTTTTCCCGTAGCAATTCCGCTCTCCATTTTCCGCTCACCGCGTTTTCATTGTAGGCGACTCTCAGGATTTTCAGGGTAAAAATAGTGCTGCGAATTCAGCGAACTCATTAATGGATGCAATGAATTATAAATGATTTATAATTCAAATCATAAACTATTTTAAATCGATAAGCGTTTTTTGTCTGTTGATAACGGTGTTACAGTATTTAATATCAAAAAATCATATTGTTTATTATTTAGACTATCTAATAAAAACCAGAAAAGAAAAAAAATAGTTCATATGTAGCTAATAGCTGTAGGCGATGTGTATCATTCGCAATATATGTAAGTATAACAAACATTAACTATATATATAACTTTATATATTTTTAGTATATGTGAACAAGTATATATATTACGATTTTTATCACTTTCATAACTTATTTTACTATTTTGATTATGTATTTGACATATTATTTTTTTAACCCAGATGGTGGACATCAAAGCCGTGGTCGAAACGTTGGCATATTAAAAATGTTTTTTGTTTCTATTATTCTTATTTGTTGATCCCCTGTTATAACCTACAAAATATATTCAACCAGCCTAGTTCATGTAATAGCATCAAGTCTATTATGTCAAACACGCAAATTCGTTAGATTTAGTTATGACCGAACTCCCATCAAATTAATTAAGATCAGAGAGATACACTGAGACATAGATAAGGGATAGCGTTACGACTGATTTGGGTTTCGAAGGGAGGTAGGTTTGTGAAGTGTTGGTAGTTGTGTGACCAGCAATTGCTTTTGGTTTCATCATCGAGTTTTCTTGTTCTCAAAGACTTTTTATTGATATGATAGATATGGAATCATTGGTCATCAATAAGAACATACTGGAGCAAGATAAAGGTTAGATTGAACGTCTTACAAAAATTTCGTAAAATACCACAATCATGAGTCCCTTCAAATATCAAAAAATAAAATATAAAAAAAAAAAATAATAATAGCTTGAATCAACAATTTTTCGCACTATAAGATTGCCTTTCTCTAGTTTCCTAAAACGAAGCATAAAAGTGTTATGGAAAAGAAGAGGGCCCTGGTGGCCGAGCAGGTTGGGATGATAGTCCCAGAGTGTCTTGTTCTAAAGATTGTAGGTTTGATTTCTGTCTGGGTCTATTTCCGCGGTCTTGGGAAATGAATCTCCTACCCTGGTTAGAACTGCAGTAATAAATAAATAATATGCCTGCACTTACTAACCTAACAGTTATTGTTTATTCTAATTATTTGGTTCTGTTTTTAGAAGGTGGAAAAATAAAATACAATGTTAATAATAGCCTGTGAAGAATTAGACCTATGCTTAAATGCATCATATTCTTGGCAAGACAACCCATGGAGAATCCAGGCCTCTGTAGGGTATGCCCCCACATCAGCCCAAGCAATTTTGGACTTCCAATTAGTCTTCTTTCGAACACCCAGCGGTTTACATAAAAGCTTCATTGGAATTTGGCTAACTGACCTTCTAGCTACATAAATAAGAATAATGTAACCAAACAAATATTTATATCTATCTTAAATGTATTTACATCCATTTCTTTAAAGATTTTATACTTTTTATTTTGTCTTTAATCTTACATATTTGCTTGTAGTTCTAATGATGGCCATCAAGGTTATGTCTGAAATGTTGGTAACAAAATGAAATTATATTTCATTAACTTTTCTTTTATTTAAATATATTGACTGATCCCTCACAAATCTATATATTCATTTAAATCTAGTCAACAACACTGTGCTTGAATTTCATTTAAAATATTAAATTATATGTAATATAATTTCCAAATTTTGCTAATGGATAGGTTATATGTCAAACAGTCCATGAAACTAGAGAGTCCATAATGTTTTAATGCCAACACCAGATTCTTTCTTTCTTTTTTTCATTATGCCTCATAAATTAGATTTCAAATAGAAACAAATTCAAAGCTATATTTATTTAAAATAATGTTTAAAGCATGTGGGTTTATAATGTTGAATTTGATGTATTGTTATTTTGAATGGGTAAAGTTGGTGGAGAAATGTTATTCACACTCTCTTGCTGCATATCATAAGAGAGATACAAAAGAAACATTTGATAATGTGGCCAGCACATGTTCAATTCTACAAACCCCTGCCTCCTATCCTCTTAACTTAGTGACAGCCATATACCAGAGTGCTGTGGTTTCATTCTTGTCATGAGGTATTAAGTTTTCAACTAAATGGTCAGAGAAATCTAATGTGACTACTGTTTTAAGTATTAAGTAAATTTTTTTAACCAATTGTATACTGGAAATTAGTTTTATTTTGCACTTTTTGATACCTGTAAATATTTGAATAGATAGGAATTTAGTTTTCAATCAATACCCAAGACTTTACTACCATTCTCAGAGAATGGAAAAGAGGTATCAGCGACCTTCCTTTAACATTTATGAAGAGGTGTGGGAAGGACAGTTTAAGAAGAGAGAAAAAAGACTTACCCTTCACATTGTTAGAGGAGGCAATATTGGTCAGATAGCAGGAAATCACAGCAGCTAACTCTAATGCAAAGAAAGACAGGTTGTCTGTAACAGAAGCTGCTTCACAAAAAAGGTGTGCTCCTAGTGAATAACTCTATCAGACATCAATCTTAATTTTTTTTTGTTTGACACCCAAAATAACCAGGAATATGTGTTGAAATGAATGTGTTTCTTAATACATTTCTAGAGATCTAGCTCTTTTTTGTATAAAGAATAAGTTGATAAACCCTGTCTTTTTTTTAATCCTTTGTCATATCTCACCAAACTCACTTGATTTTCTGTTCATTAATGAATAGCAAAACAATCTTATAACTAATACAATAAAAAGAATCAGTTTTAAAAGAGTTGAACATAAATATAAACATGGTATGTATCTATCACAATATATTTTGTGGGTTAGGAAAATAAAAAAGCAATACAGAACCATTGTAAGAACATAATACATACGAATGCAATCTGTTAACTCATAACCAAAACAAAACATGCAATGCTAGCACACAAATAAATAAATAATATAAAACGTATTCATATATTTAATGTCAGTAAAAACAAGCAAAAAAAAAAACAAACAAAAAATCCTACTTAATAAATAGTAAAGTATGGAATAAAGGCTTAATATTACTTCGATGGTAATTCCTAAAACAGTTTTTCCTTATTTTTTTTTAGTATACACCTCTGAATAGTATCTTTTAATTAAATTCATATTAAAGTCACTAGAGGTTTTAAAAGATGCAATCATTATTTTAAGAACGAATCAATTATTGGGTAGATGTGTTCTTGTCATGGTTAACTCTGAGGATATCTTGGATATTTTAAGAAGACAAAAAAAAAAAAAAAAAAAAAATTAGTTAGCTAATATTATCATATAGTGCTTAGTTGGAGATTACTCCTGCACTATATATTTTAGGCAAAACTTTATTTTTCCAATTGTTGTACGATGTTAAAGAAAATTTGATAGGGTGTATTAATAAAAAACAGCTATGTTATAGTGAAATGTATTGATAATGACACATGACTGATGCATACATCAAATATATTCTATTTATTTATTTTGAGAAATACTTTACCTTACATATAATTAGTAAGGTAGGGAGTTAATATTGAAGAAAATAACAAGTCATATAAAATAATATCAAACTCAACAGAACGAAAAATATACCTAAGAAAAAAAAATACATAAGTAACAATAGAATCTTAAGGAGTTGTAATAACAAACATTTTTTATCTGTAAGACAGTTAAGTAAATTAGGTATTACAATAAAAAATAAATAAATAAAAAATTGATGTTTATCTCAGTAAGGAAAAATTTCACATAAATAAATAAATCAAAAAATGATGGTCTTCAGATCATGTCAGAATAATTAAAAATAAATATCGGTGCGTTAACTAATGTGTTTATCACAATCAAGGTATACATATTTGCCTTAAAGCGTATTAACTGACGCATCAATTAAGGAACTCAATTTCATATACTGTATGTAAAAATACAGAATTATATAAATATATAATCGTCAAATAATGATTAATTCCTTTAAATTTCATATAAACAAATAATCAAAAATGTAAAATTACATTAAATAAACTTCTTGAATTTAAATGAAACAATAAACATTAAAATGGAATGCATTGAAATGGTTTAACATATAAAATTTTAAAAACAAGTAAAACATTAAAAACTCAAACTTTTCAAACAACCATAACAACATAACATCATTAACATATAATTAATAAACATTTATAAATCTAAAAATTCAAAACTTCATTAAATTAAATTTAGTATTTTATTTCTTCTCGGATAAGAAGAAACTGTTTAATAATGTTAAAATTTAAAAACAAAAGGAAACATTTTGGTTTTCAGGATTTCAAAGGGCATGCAGCACTATCTTTGCCTTCTTGAAATACTGACAGGCATTTTCCATGCGATATTTCATCTATGGCTGCAATGATGCCAGTGTCATTGCTTGGATTTGTTTCTTTGGTGTAAGAATACTTTTTCCCCTCAATGTCTGTAGTTATTCCTCCTACAGATTCCAATATGGCTTCAACAGCACAAGTATCCCAGCGTTTCAGTCCTTTGGACGGTACAATGTATGCATGAGCTACTCCTTCTACAAGCATTAAAGCCTAAAAACAAAACAAAACTTATATATTATACGTGATTTTCATAGTAATCAATCATTGGAATAGGTAACAGTATAATACATGTGACATCATTATAAAAATCAGTAAATACAGTTAAATATAAAAATGTGTATACGACGTTGAAACACAACTCCATCCCTGCTCCCACGCAAAACACAGTTTTATCGATTGTTACCATCTGTTGATTTATTTTGATGTTTTTGTTGTTAATTTTGGAGGATTTACTCTCCTTCATTCCCATACAAACACTAAATCCATGTTGAAACTGATTTTAACATCTCTTACACCTTCTCAAATTGAAGAAGTTGCAATAAGAAAACTTCAAAATATAAAACAATAAATCAATGTTGAAGGTACTGTTGTTAACTTCTTACTAAATCTCTCACATTAGGGAAGTGGAAATAACAAAATATTAATATATAAAACACTAAATCAATGTTGATAGTAATGTTGTTCTGTGATACCTTGTAACATATGAGAAGATTAAATAAAAAAATATGAATATAGCACATTAAAAAACAAAATTTAAGTTGTAACTATAGAAATGGAAGATTACAGGTATGAGTTATTGATAAATGTGAAACTCAAAGTGAAGTATGCAGGTAAGAGGTATGCAGGTTCGACGAATTTGATGGAGCAGTGGTTTGGTGTTTTCACCATAAACTTTAATAATTTTAAGATATGTTACATAACTCCAATAAATAATGTTTAAAAAAACAAAGATAATTGCAAACTTAATGCAAAACTTAAATGATACTTATATAAAAGCCTAGAGGAGAACAAGTCCAAGTAGACCTACTGGATTTTAAGTAAATACTAGAATAACCAAACGAAGACCAATCATTCAAATGAAGTTAAAATTGAACAGTGAGCACCCAAAGTATTGAAATGATACATTGTACAAACTGCATGGACCCACACAAAATAGTAAAATTTACTGCAAATGCGTGGTATTGTAGACAGTGGTATTGTAGACGAAGTTTAAAAATCTGACTGACCATCTGAGCAAACAGTTATTTCACAGATGATTACTTATGGACATATTATGACAGTTAATATTTTAACTCTTTGGTATGCTATAATATAATGGTTTATTAACCTAATGAAACATTTAAATTAATAAATAAATCTTCAATGTAGACTCCTACACTTGCCAAACCAGTTGAATCATTATGCTATTCATCTGAGTAATGAGGCAGATTATTTTTGGTTAGGTTTCGAATACAACGATAAAACTAGAGATATAAGTTCACCTCTACTACTGAAAATCACACTTTTTATGTTAATTACAATGTGGTTTAGTCACAACAAAAACTGCAAGTTTTTCAGATTAAATGTATGAACATATTGTGTAACTGAAGCAATTATCACTCGGTTTCTTAATTTTAAAAATTATCTCAACTACCATGAATCATTTGGAGACCAAGAGAAGAATCAGACAAATAAAAATTAATAAATAAAAACTAGGGATTCAAATCTGAAAAAAAATGATATAGAGGGTATAATAGTGGAAAGAAAAATGAAAAAGAATGGCACATGCAAAGGAGTCACTTGTTCAGTAGAAAAAAAACAGTAATTTTGTACAAGAGTAGTTATCACCAACCCCATCCCTATAATACTTTACAACCAATCAAGATGGGTTGTAACTTGCAATTGTTTTTGATATCTTAATTATATATTTTCTGCTAGGGAATCATTTTCCTGCTCTAGTCCACCATAGTTACATACTTCAGGAACAGAACTTTACTTTTGTCTAATGTTTGCAGTCACTTGTTGCCGTTCCACTTCCACTAATAAAAATTGGCAGTTTTGCAATTATTAATTAATTTCTTTTCACTTTTATACAAAGCATAAACAATAAACCTTCTACATAATATTTATTACTCTCCTGTCTATTTATACTCCTTTATCTGGGGTTGACAAACAGGAAGTGTTTTTTTCTTCATTGTTCTTAAGTATCAGATTAGAAAAAAGACAGATTTTCTAATACTTGGCAAGAGATAAGAAATAAACATGGAAAGGGTTTTAAAGAAAAGTTATTCTGGCCGTTATCATGAAAGGTATGTAAGAGACATCGAGCCATTGGACTGTAGACACTGAATGCATGTATAAAAAAGTCTAATGACTATTTATCCCATTAATACTTCTAAATGAATCACTGGTGTTTTTACGAATAATAATTTCTTACAAGTTAAAACTCATTGGAATTATTTCATAACATTAAATAAATATACTATCATATTATAAATGAAGCTTAAGACGCATTCCTCTAAACTATTTGTTTAACAGAATCACATCATTTTTTTAAACCATGTGCATTATAGATATAGAATGATTATTCGTCATCATTCGCTAGTCTGTATTGTCAGGTCATATATCATGATACACACCAAAACATATTAATATCAACAGACAATGTTATACTAAAATATATCTACATAAAACTGCGATAGATGACTGAATTAACAAGTAAAAATGTATATAATAAATAAATAAATAGAATGTATAAAGCCACATGCTGGGACAAAAGGGAATGAATTGATGGGAAAATCAGCAAAATAAATTTCTATGGGTAATCACCTAGTTCCTATTGTTATATTGTTAATTTCCGAATAGTTTTGTTATCTTTAATAAAAGAGAATTTCAGTAAAGCCACAGGGATAATTAAACACTGGGTGAGGTAATAAACTATACTCCCCTTTTAGTTTTGAAATTTTAATTATTCTAATTCCATCAATAAATTAAAAATAATATCATATGGAATCAAACATATTTTTTTATTCCAGTTTACCTTATGTCCAGCTCCACCAACTCGAACAATACCATCAGGATTCAATTTCACAAGAGCATCTTCAAGAAGTTTATCGGAATGACTGCGGGTGACGGTAACAATCAATTTGTCTTTTGGAGCTGGTTTTAATTGAAATCCACCAAAGCCTACTCCAACTACAGCCCAAAGAGTACGTCCTTTAACAATACCATCCTCTCTATAATAAGGTTGATGAATCACGCCACAAAGTGGTTTTCCTCGGACAGCTAACCCAATTAAAACTGTGACATGATCCAGGAAACCTAAAATATATGCATATGAATAAATAAATGTAACCTTAATTATGTATACATATTGTTAATTGAAATAAACTATAAGGCACATAGAAACCTATATAATTTAAAATAAATATGTAGTCAACTTTAAAGGGGGCCACACACTATCAACCTGGTTGATAACTTGCAATGTTGAAGATGGTGTTGAGCGTCTGTGGGCTGGTTGACTATTGAAATTCTAGTGTGGGCAACAACATGAACACTGTTGACAAGGTTGACAACGAGGCTGATAGTGTGTAGCCCCTTTAAGAGCATAAATTATTTATTGAAGTTATTCAAGTTATCTAAATTATTTATTTATTACTTATTTAAGTTATTGGATTTCAAAATGGTGTAAATGGATAAGACTGATATTTCATTAGCCAATCCAAAAATTATAATTTCATGATAATCTAAAGTAAGATGAAATTTCAGTTTTCATAACATTTAAAAACTTAAGTTAAGCTTTCAGCAATGATTTTATCATATTGCTCATCTTGGGGAACTGTGACACAACTGTAAAAATTGAAATTTTACAGGAAAAGCAAGAAACTAAAATAAAATAGTTTCAGCATTATAGATATAAGTAATATTCATATAAACTTCTGGATTGGCCAAACAACAATTCAGTCGATGTTTCTACAGATGTATTACGCTGTTAGGAGGACTTCTGACATAATGATTTTAGTAATTTCTTTTACACAGTTTCGTAGTTAAGTTGCTGTTCCACAAGTTGAAAAAGATGAAATAAAAAATTTCATTTTAAATCCTAATAACTTTCATACAATTCAAAATTATTGTTTAATGTTTTATCGGTTTACTTTTCAATGCAAAGATAAATAAATTTAGCATGAAAATTTAATGTAACTGAAAATCCAAATTTTAAATAAGAATTTAGTATATCTAAACAAGAATATTCACAGCGACAATTTCATATTCAAGTGAAACTATTGCTCTTTATTATCTGCTTCAAAAAAAGAAAAGAAATTATTATGTATTATGGTTGTGTTTGTAAAGCAGATATATAAAAAAACAAAACAAACAAAGGTTAGTATCAGAGCAAATTTGCAGTGCTTTATGAAAAAAAGGAAACTTTTTCTCACACTATAAAAATAATTCATGGAACTAATGCACTCGCTTATCAACAAGTATTGGACACAGCTTTCCTGCTTTAACACATCTTAGAGTATCAACAGGTTTAAAAAGAGACACCATAAAGGATTTTTTATTAATTGGAAAAAAGAATTTTCAAGCTCAGAATGTAAAAAATTAAACAAAAAAAGTTTCAAAGAAAATTAGATAGAATTACTGATAACTAAGATGAAAATATAGTAATCGGAAAAATGGATGTACACGCAGAAAGTCATACCATGAGGTTAGGAAATAAGTTAAAACTCAAACAACAATAGAGAAATAAAGCAACCTTTATTTTCCTTAAAACAAAATGGTCCTAGATATGTAGTGACAGCATAGTCAGTTTCACCTTAGCAATGGATAAACAGTAAAACATGAATCAATGAATGTAGTCAATAGTGATCTTTTTACAATAGTTAAACTCTAAAAAACCATTCATGCTCGATGATAAATTTTTGGTCTAATAAATTATGCTTCGTTAATATTAAATCAAATTTTGTCAAGGATAATTCAATGAATTGATGGCTATTTTTTTTTTTTTTTTTTTTTTTTTTTTTTTTTTTTTTTTTTTTTTTTTTTTTTTTTTTTTTTTTTTTTTTTTTTTTTTTTTTTTTTTTAATAAAATCCTGATTTAGATCTTAGTATCAAATGTATACAAACACCTGGAAACAAAGAATACTATTCACACAAAACAACTTGGTTTTACTATCAACTGTTAAGACAGGTTGAAAAACTCTTTTAGGAAATTGTAGCGACCTACTCAAGCAACCAAATTAAGATTACGGAATATATCAAATAGACAGTTTTAGCCCAATAACATTCAGTAAGGAGGTTTCCATTAACAAAGATAAATCTAGGGAATGAGGTAAGTTACAAATTCATAATCAAAGATAAAGTCACAACTGATATATGAATGATCTCAATTAAATACAAAAAGGAGGTTGAAACTGTTTCATGATTTACCAGAGATAAAGGTGTACATGTAAACAAGGAATGATCATTCAACATTAAAAATATATAAATAAATGTAGAAGACTGTAAGAATAAGAAGGTACCAGATGGTAAACAGTTTTACCAGCAACAAGTGCTTGAAGTCCATAAATAGTTTTAAATGAGAACCCAAGATAGCAGAAAAATAGAATCATTAACACTATACCTTCTATATTGCAATGATCAAATTCCAGTCAATAGATGGACCATCTAGGACAAATAACTTACCAATATCCTAAAAAGCTTTCCTATATTTACCAAGAAAGAAAGGGAGTACATAGACTTTTAAATATTAAAAAAAAGCATACAGCATAAACAAGGGAAGGAGTAGGCAGAATTTTCACTAAAATATTTACCAATTGCATTTCAAATAAATTCTGTTAAATCTGAACTTATAGAGATCTGGAATTAAGGATTGTAACAACCAATGCATGTGTAAAAGGTTCAGGAATGCTTCTAATAGTAAATATGAAAATAAAAAACAGTATTTGGGGGCTCGATGGCCGCGTTAGTTGGGGCAAGGGTCTTAGCTTACTCGGTACTGAAGTACAAATAAATTTTGACCTTCCCACCCTGGCTACAATAGGTTGGTAACTTATAGGGTAACCTGTCCCTGCACTAGTTGGATTACATAAGGACGTTAAGCCCAAACAAACAAAAAACAGTATTAATCTAAAACACTAAATAGCTATTAACTAGATGCAGGCTTCCTAAAGCATCTAAGATCAACTAAGAGCAACAGCTCAAATCTAAAAGCCCTTAATATAAATGTATAGTACTGTTAATATACATAATTAACACATGATACTACTGTCATGACCATCATAGACTAATTTTATTCTACCATTAACTACATTAGTGTGAGTATTTTAAATAAGGTAAGATTATTATGGTTAATTTTTTTACTATACGCACAAACCAACATAGGCAGATAATAAATTGATTTTCAATAAAATCATCAAAAATATAAGGCACTGACTTTAAAGCTTTTAAATAATTCTTATGATGATTTAATCATAGTACAATTATTTCCCAGTCCTATAGGAACACACAACAATTTTAATTATATCAAGATATGTACACTAAGAAAAACGATGAATTTTTATGAACAAGGCATTACCTAACATGAAAAAACATTGGGTGTAAAAGGAACATTTGATAATTAATAGTATGATTGCAATCATAATAGCCTAAACCTTAAGAAAGGAATCTCACAAATAAAAAAACACAATATGCATAAAATATTAACGGGAAAAAAAAGTAACAGCTATATTCCTATTTCTTACAAAAATAGGATACAATATTATTCAAACAACAGAGAACCATAACCAGTACACTAAATTAAATACTAAGAACTGATTAAAAATACACTATGTTTGCAAATAATTTGAAGTACCTTCTGTGAACTCCCTAGTTCCATCCAATGGATCGACCCACACAACGATCTGGAAAATGGATTTTAATGTTAGTCCATTATTATAAATTGATGAAAAACTACAATGCACTAAAACTAAATAAAAAATAAAGAACTATTAAGCTACTATCTTAGAACAAAGGATAATAACTAAGAGTAACTAAATCAACAAATTGAAAATAATTACAAGTCACATTCTTAATAACAGTTTTTTTAAACTATATAAGAAAAGTATAAATTACCTGAATTTTAATTTTTTTTTCAAAAAGGCAATATTACAACATGGGGTCTTGATATAAGACCTAAACCTATATTAAATTAATTTGTAAATTTAATAATTTCTAATAAATGAAAATTGGCATCCTTCTTGTAGCTCAGAGTTGGAATATCAAGGTTTTTACATAATTGAAACAGATCCTAGGCTACGGATAATGCGTTGAAAATAGCTTAAGGAAGAAAAATTACAAGGATCCTAAACTGTAGAAAAAAAATATTTCTCACAAAACAAAACAAAAAATTTAGGACTCCTCCCAAGGAAGAGCAGTTCTATATTGTACTTGAACTTGGACTATAAAAAAATATATTGCTATGGAAGAATCTACTGTGTTAATGAAATTACTAGGATCTTTTAATAAGATTGGAAAAATAGGTAGCCACAATTTTTTTTATAGATAGTTATAGCAGCTTGACATACCTCATCAATTTAAAACTAATAATTAGCAAAATTTTAGCAACGTTAGCCCTTGTTTTTACAACCGGAACACTGTTAATTTAAAAGAGTTTTTTAGTTAATAACTTCATTTGTAATTTGTAATTTGAAGAGAAACAAAGTAAAACATAAATTAAACATATTTTTTTAAAGTTTAAATACTTCTGATAGAAATTATCATAATTAAATTCAACACTTCACTATTTTGAAAGCTACCTTAATTCATTTTTATGATACAATACACTAATGTATATTACTCATACTAACATCTTTCTCAATTATGTCATGTATGTGCGGTGGGCAACTGAGTGAAGTAATAAAATCTGGCTCATCTTTGACAATCCATTCACTAGGAACAGTAGCTGTTAGAGGGATATCTTCCTCCCCAATGATCGTCATTTCTGGGAATTTCGAACGCAGAGTCTGTACGATGCACTTTTGTGCAGATCGGTCTGCTTCAGTCTGAAGGTCATTGACGCCCTGAAAAAATACAAACATATTTAATGCTAAATAAAAGATCATTTCATATTTAATTACAGTAACAATTAATTCATAAAATATTTATCTGTATACAGAGCCAGTGAATATTATCCTCTAATAAAAAAACACATTTGTATTGAATCTGTTACTGGATTGAATAATAAAGACTCAATCAACAACCACCTAAATATAAACCAGATACAAAAGTAATTTCCCTAAAAATGTGATACATAAGTTTAGTTGTAAAGATATTTACATATACGATTCAATTAATTCATCATCTTCATAAATCTAGTTCATAACAGTTCATTACATAAAATACAAATAAATCAAAAATTGATTATAAGTAATATTTTGTTCTTTTGATGAATTAAGACACTTTTCTTTTGACAAAATTTCTGTTGTATTTGTTTGAGTATGAACTGCATCCTAACTTGTGCCATTTGTAATACCATTATAAATCCATTCTTTTAAACACAACATCAATCCTGTAAAGTAACAAGCTGATGACAATTGAGCCATTCTTTACTAACTCAACTAACCTTAATTTTTTAAAAATTACTTTATGCTAACATCCACATAGAGTGCATAAGAGTAAAGAGGTTGAAACATGGTTAAAGAAAAATCAAATTAAGGTTTACGAATCAATTAGAAAGGCAAAAATATAGACTTACGACACAAATAACTGTTTAAATCAAATATAAAAATAAGTGACGTGAAAGATCAAAGAAAAAATAAAACTATAATAGAAGATTATAAATTAATAGAAAAACATTCTTTATTTCTTCTATCTTTCCATCCTGTCCATCCATGATTACAACATGATTTGACTACACAAATTTTAGTTTTAATTTATGAACCAATTGACATACCAATTAATTTTAGAGCAAAAATAAGGTAAAATTATTATAGATGTATTCAAATATTATTTACAAAATATGCAACTGTGAAACATTGTCTCTCAACTTTAATTAAAGACATCTAAACTCTTTCATTTGAAAGAATTAAAACCTTTTGATGTCATCATTTTTTTTTTTCATTTAGAAAAATGCATGTATTAAATATGATAATCTATTATTAGAAAACTAAGGTCAAATTAAATTGTGGAAACATGTAATAGAATAAATAATGAAATTTTAATGGAAATCATAGAATTTCAAATGGAATTATCAACCAGTTGATTTATTTACTGGTTAATAGATTAGAATCCTAATTATTAGGACAAATTATTTTTCAATTGTATTTTTGGTGTTTCTTCCTTTCTTTTTTTTCAAATATAATCAGGGAAACTGGAAGGAACTTTACGACCAGTAGTAACATATTTATTAAAAGAAATTTTCAAATAAAGTAATTTCTATCTCAAAAAAAATCTTAATTTAGAATTTCTTTAAAAAATTTACACTCATTTTTTTTTTTTTTTTTTTAATTTTTGACTAAGTTTGTGAAAAAGTATTGTGAAAAAAAATCTTTAAATTAAAAAAAGCAAACATCAGATTCAAATTTAAAAACTCATTTAAAACAAACATTATTTTTACCAACTGTTAGTTTTAAATTAAAATTAGGTTACAAAGGGTTATTCGCCTAGAAAAAAACTTAATAGATTTAATGTAAATTTTAATTACATATATGTTATTTTTTTCAACTTTAATACAATTATAACAATTTAGTACACTTATGCATATTTTTAATTACTCCATATTTTATAAGTATCTTAATCAATAAGATGCAATAATTGAAAAATAAAACCAAACAGTTTATGATGTAATACAAAACTGGTGTAATGATGGAGAAATAAGCTACATCGACTGCAGATTTATAAAATATGTAGACTAGATCACAGTAATAATTTAACAGGTAAACCTTAAGACATTTTCATAAAAAGTTAGCTACTTTATGAATATATAGAAATGGTCATAGGAAATACTAATTAATACTTTTTTTCAGTTCTAAATCATAATAAAATCAATAAATTAAAATCCAGAACTAAGAGAAATCTTTGTTTAAACCATTTGAGAAAAACTTATGGCTCACTTCTTACTTCCAAAGACAAATTGATTAGAACTCAATATAAAATGGCGATTTAAGCATTATAAAAATTTAACAACATAATCAACTGTCTAAGTGAGTTAGCAACTGAAGTATTAATTTAAGCTGGGACATTGTGATATTTATAAGAATTTGGAATATACAGCATCTGTCCTCAATTATACAATATTAATTGGCGTCAAACTTAAAACCACGAATCAAGGAGAAAGGTAAATGAGAGCTAGTCAAGGCTACATAAAACATTCACCAGCATAAAATATTCAATTAAATAAATGTTTTAAATTGTGATCTAATTAAACCTAAATAAATCATTGTTTTTGAATTATGAAAAAAATTATTATCCCTTAAAAATCCAAAACCTGTATGTACTTTTCACATAAAATAGGCAAGATAGAAATACTTAGTTAGGAAATGTAACACTTTTTATTTTATAATATTTAATTAAAAATTACATTTCATAAATTAAATTCATTTAAAAAGATGACACTTCCATCAACTAACCTTAATTAGGCTAGTAAAACATATACTAATTACCTTGTCAACTATGCCCAAGTCCCCTTTTGTTAACACATTCTTTATTATTTCTCCAGCTTTAGCTGCAGCAGCAACCGATGAAGCCAAAGCTCGAATCAAAGTAGGAACAGATTCACTCATTATAAGATCTAACCGAATACTAAAACCAACTAAAACAGAATAAAGACTGTGTTATCTAAAATGAAAGGATTTGAACTTCAAGGTTTCCCACGAACTAGTTCCAAAGAGAAAAGAGTTTAGTAAGAAATCAGCGTGTCCTTCATGAACAACATTCAGGTCACTTATGAAGATAGATAACGATATATTAATTGCCTATTCTGAAATTGCTATAAAGACTAAACGTTCTTTGAATGTTCTCTAGGTGACTAAAATCTTCTCAAAGTGCATTACTTAATCATAGGATTATTTAATCAGATAGGAACGGGGATACTAAGAGTACTAATAGAGACCAAATGTATGTATAATAAAAGAAAATTTGTGAAATTATAAAATTTAAAACTTAATTATAATTTTTTTAAAAATACTGTACAACATACATGTAGAAGCATTATAATAGATAATATATACAACAAATATTTAAACATTTGGCTGATTAATAAAGATTGTATAAATAATTACAGACATTATAGGTTTTAAAAAATTGATATAGATAGATAAGAGAATAAATTAAGTTTGGCATAATAGTAAACCAAAAGAAAGGTTGAGAAATATAGGGGGATATAAGAAATTACAACAAATCAGCTAACAGATAATTACAAGAAAGAAGACGAGAAGAGAGGGACCGTTAAGAAAGTAAGATCTATGTGCACGGTAGGCGTTGTGATGACTAGCAGAAAGTTACGAACTTGGGAAAGGAGTGTAGTGTACAAAAAATTAACTAATAGGAAGATGCCACGGAATATTAAAAATATAAATCAACCCTCCGCCAGGCGCTATGATTTTGGGACACCACCGGGCGCTACCAGGCCAGTTGAGAGGCATCTTGGACCACGAGGAAAAAATACATATTTGCCCGGGCCCCCTGATCACCCCCCTCCTTCCTAATATCATCTAAAAAATACAATTTATTTTTTTACTAAACTAAACTTTTAAAAAACTACAATGTTTATTTCATTTCCTGATACCAGAAATCGCCATAGAATCGGTTGTTTAAAGTAACACTAGTGAGTTAGCACAGGCCTCTCAAGAGCCCGAACTCTGGGGATTTTGTCCCCCCTGCCCTCCCCCTCTCAGCGGCCCTGGGCGCTAGCCGTATTTTAGAAATTTCGTTTGAGTATCTATATTACTCAAAAACGATAATATAGTATACTTGTTAATGCATATTATTATGATTATTATACATTTATTAGTTAGTTATTAGTTATTTATATATTCATAATATGAATTTCAACATAACACACGAGATTAGTTTGAAACGAAAATAAATAAAACTATTATACGAATAATAGAATAGCAAAACATACAAGTAATATAAAAATAACAAAAAAACATTTTTTTAACGTTGGAGTTACGTGGTTTGGTAGTTTAACAACGAAAGGGTCCGGCTGTGGCCATCATTTTCTTCGAACCACATTCATGTATTCAAAGCTTGGAAGAGGTAAATGAGATGACATCATTGTTATAGCTGACAATTGGGATTCTGTAGCTTTAAGATTGACACTATTCATTGGGTTGTAGATATTGTAATTTAGGAAGTTGTTGAACTGTTGCGGTAGCTAAAAGCAGTGGTTGGCATAGTTTTTCTGGCAATGATTATTTATTTGCAGTAATTTTTTTCATATCCTGAGTTGTTAAGCATTCTTAAATCAGTACGATCCAACACATTTAAAATTATTTGCTTGACGATCACACTAATTTTTGTTGCCTAGGTTCTGGCAAAGTGATACATCACAAATAGTTTTCCTTAATGGCAACAGCTTTATCCAAATTAATCGTGTTTATATATTTTTTTTAAACTATTAATTAGTGACAAGTATTGGTCATCAATAAGCCTGGATTGGTGAAATATTGTACATGTTTAGAATATAGTTGAGTCTTAAGGCCATCAACTAAAATTATTCCATGTATAATTTTTAATTTTAAAAAAGTTGAGGACATCAAACTGTAGCCATAAAGCCCTTAATTTTATTCAATCCTGATGAATTTTTATGAACTACATATAAAATAAATAATAAATAAGACACTTACTTAATATACTTATAATATACATAATATATATAATATAAATCATATAAATTGTATTTTGAAAAATACCTAGTTTCATGGGATTAATCATGTTTAGACTGTAGACTGTAGACAAACGTAATTTGTTTTGAAAGTACTGCCAGGAAGGGGCATATGACTATGTTACTGGAAGGGGGGGAGGTGACATTCATAACTGGTACACCTCTGTCATCCCAATCTAAAGTGTTCTTATTTCTAGTTTTTACCTGTTCAAAATAGCAGCAAACATTGCAAAATCAGAAACAATAAAACATAACACATAATACCACTGCTGTTTAGTGTGGTTCTAAATAAAAGGAGTATCATGTATGGTGTTTAGATAAAAGTGAAGTTTATAAATAAACAGAAGTTTCTTTACTATAATTATTCTTTTTTTATGATATGTTGAAATCTTTGTAAATAATATATAACAATTTATTAAATTATTTCATTGATTCACTGTTTGATTTTTTATAAATTCTGATAGAAAAACAGATTATGTAAAGTAACATTTGTGAAAGAGGTCACCTTAGAGGATTTTGGCCCCCCTTGTCAGTAGCCCTGTTGAAAATCAGTATACTTTATTATTGCTAAACCTTTCTTGAACTTTGAAGATGATATAGTTAAAATTTCGTACTGATTGGTTCATTAAATCTTGTGGTTAGTGATCAGAAATGAAACATGGCTTGTCCTTTTATATAATAGTATAGATAGGCTCCTGATTGATATAAGGCTACAAGTGAATACCTAGGTCATCAGTTTTTAATTAATACTATGCCTTCTTTAGAAGTTAAAAGCAAACCAGCATTGAACGATACTTGAAAATTATAACGATTTTTAATGGAAAACTCTAGAAAAGTGTTTTGATCAAAATGTAGATATTCTAAACTTAGTTCTAAATAATAATTACATATTTAGTTCCAAATATTAATCTGGGATTAACTCACTGATCTCTAGCCTCATATATTAAATTAGATATAAATGAAAAAACTTTGTAGAATTGGTGGCAACAATTAATGAATGTATATTGACAAATTGATTATTAAATATTAATTTTTCACTACAATTATATCTTAAGGCTGAGCTGTATGAATTTCATGGGGAAGATATTTTTTTCAAGACCGGTATATGTACAGTCAGAGTCAAAAGTATTCACACACCTCCTACAAATCATGAGAAATAACAAATACTAGCATTATTTAATGGGATTAATTTAAAACAATAAAACCATTTAATGTAAAGGTCAACACTTTTATCAAGAAATATATTTTTCTTTTATAGAACATTTTACAAAATAACACATAAATAATAATTCAAAAACAACAATAACAACACGAGTCAGAAGTATTCGTACACTTACTAAAATTTCCATTTTATACTGATATTCGATAACAATTAATATTTAGTAGGGCCACCTTTGGCTTTTAATGTGCATTCTATGCGCTGTGGTATTGAATTAACTAATTTTAAGTTTAAGACACTGAAATTTTCTAATAACAATGTCTTTTAAATTTTGATTGTTAGAAATACACCTTTTAGAAATCCTCCACACATTTCCATGAATGCTCAATAGAGTTAATATCTGGTGATTATTGTGTTGTACAGGATCCACATTTTGGAATTCCAAGCTGTATGCTTGGTATCATTATCCTGCAAAAAAATGTAATTTTCTTCAAAATTTTCAGCACTGATTGGAAGATTTCGTTTTATATTTCAAGATATTTCATACGTTCCTTTATGTCAACAATAAATTCAAGACATCCCACTCCAGCAGCATTCAAACAACCCCAGACAGACCATTATTCACTTTCCTCCATTCTTAACATTTGAAACTATATTTCTTATTTCCATTGAAGTATTTTTGTATCCATATTTTTTAGCCCCTCTGAAGAATAAACATTTCAATTTTACGCCCATCAGTAAATATTATCATACTCCAAAGGTTACAAACATATTTTTTTATGGTCTTCGGCTCATTGATATCTTAATATTTCTTACTGATGATTTTCTCCTAGCTGTTCTGCCATGAAGTTCTTTCCATCTCAAGCATTGGTGCATTATTAAAACACTCTCTTGTTCCCCTCTTTCAGACAAGGGCACTAATTCTTGGTTTTCTTTTAACTTTCCTAATAATATGTCTTTCATATTCGGAATAAATTTTTCTTGGTCCTCCTGTTCTTTCTATCTATTCATATATATATATATATATATATATATATATATATATATATATATATATATATATATATATATATATATATATATATATATATATATAATTAATATATATTAATATACTTATATATATTTATATATATATATATATATATATATATATATATATATATATATATATATATATATATATATCATGCTTTTAACATGGCGGCAAGAGTATGTCAGTTAGAAAACGCTCTAGAAGTTTTAAATGAAATAGCAGCTTTCAAAGTACTCAGAAAAGATCTAAAAGATAAGTTAATTCTTTTAATAGACGAAATCAGACAAACAGTGCACAACACTTCGGATTTTCAAGGAAGTCAGAACGCTCAAAGCCAAGGTAACCTAAATCGTTCTTATTCTGAAACCGTGGTTCCTCGTTCCAAACGAAAATCTACAGCTTCTTATAAACTAATACTTAAAAGTAAGAGTAATCAAAACGCAGATGACGTCAAGAAACAGTTTAAAGAAATAATAAAACCCAAGGATTTAAAAATTGGTATTGACAAAATAACCTCAAACAAAAATTTAGTAATTGTTGAAACTAATTCTGAAGAAGAAAGAGGAGTAATCTCTAGAAAACTAGAAGAAAATAACGATTTCTTTATAAAATCATCGAAAAGGAGGAAGCCAAGGCTTATTTTTAAAGACGTAGATGAAGACCTAACAATGGAAAACATAGTAGAACATATTGTGGAGCAAAATTACGGACTGTGAGTAATTCCTTACGACTAGTTATCTTCTTGAAAAATGCAAGATCCAAAAGGACACATGCTGTAATCGAAACGGACGGAATTACTAGAATAAAACTGCTCAACAACAGGATAAGTTTAGGTTACAACAAACATTGGGCCGAGGGCTACCTGAGGATCAGACGATGCACCAAGTGCTGGAAGTTCCATCACTCCAAGGAGCGGTGCCAGGGTCAAACAACTTGTCCTCAATGCTCAGGTAATCACTCCATTAAGGATTGTAACCAACAGAGTAAAAAATGTCCTAACTGTTCTACCTATAACCGACATACTAAACTAGAACGATTTAAAATTGACAGCAACCATTCGGCTTTTGACAAAAAGTGTCCCTCATACGTTAGAGAATTAAACAAACTCACTCAAAACACAGACTACTAAATTAAAAAAAACTACAGACTTATTACATTTCTTTATTCATTAATATTCGTATATAGACTTAAAAATATTACAGATAAACACACATCATTCTAAAATTTGTACAAACTACATAAACCACTTTATTCAAGTCAAAAATATTGATATAACCCTCATTCAAGAACCATATACTAGAAACAACAATATTACAGGTTATAATCATCAAATTCAGATCTACCAAACACATGTTTCCAAACCTAGAGCTGCTATATTAATAAATAATAAATACATCGATGCAATCTTACTTACACAACACAGCGACCAGGACTTTTGCACAGTTGAAATTACTATTAAACAATACAAATTTTTATTTATCAGTGCTTATTTCGATGAAACCTTAGACATTGACAACGATCTCGCCAAAATTGTGCCCATTATAAATTATTATAGCAATCATTACATTATTCTAGGCATAGACTCCAACAGCAGATCATTCCTCTGGAACGACATCAAAATTAACCCCAGAGGTCGAACTTTGGAATCATTTATCATTACCCAAAATTTGAGCTTAATCAATAAACCTTCTGAGCTGA
Organism: Euschistus heros; assembly: GCA_003667255.2. Lineage (NCBI taxonomy): Eukaryota > Metazoa > Arthropoda > Insecta > Hemiptera > Pentatomidae > Euschistus > Euschistus heros. Next base: position 709,115 of record RCWM02000050.1, on the reverse strand, counting down.
CAACATTCGACGGCTCTAGAGGAAAGAGTAACATTGACTTAACTATTTGCAATAACAAAACGACAAGATTACTTAAGAATTGGACGATACTAAATGACTGTAATTTCTCGGATCACAATTCTATTTATTACGAAATTACCTGGCAATACATCGGACAACACCAAAATTATGACTGTTTACATAGGCAACACTACATAACCAAAAACATTAACTCGGAAAATTTCAAGAAAAATTTGACATTCCAGCTGAGAAAACAATTTAAGATACTCGAAAAGGACTCTAATACACTAGAAACAGAATCAGAAATCGTTAACACCATCAACAATTACGAAATCAACAGAATTATTGAAATCTTCAACAAAGCTATCACCAAAACCTGCAACATGACGTTCAAATTGACTAACTCTAAAACAATAAAAGTCAGACCTCACAGAACAGTACCCTGGTGGAACGATAAACTAACCGAGCTAAGGAAACAAACAAACAAACTTAGGAAAGCTTATCAAAAAACGACTACTACTAACCTAGACCTGAGAACACTACAAAAACAAGAATATTTATAATTTATAATATATTACAGCAAACACAGATATCAAGCACTTATAAAAACTTCGAAAATTGACTCTTGGAAAAATTACTGTACGGAAGAAACTAACCCCTGGAATTGGACTTATAAATACGCAACAAACAAACTGAAAAACCAAGACATTCTTCGAACTGTACAAACAAACAGTAACGAACTAACAAAGGACTATAAGGAAACAATCAAACACGTATTAGACAGCTTGATACACGAAGACAACTCCATTGACAATACTCAAGAACAGATTACAATTAGGGCAAACGTAAATACACCCCCTGATTCAAATAATGACTATCTCCTGGAACGATCAGAAATCCTATACTGTATCGAGAACTTAAATAAAAAGAAAACACCGGGACATGACAAATTCAATACAGACATCATACAACAAATTACAAACATATATCCAAATTTAATTACTAAAATTTACCAACTGATCTGGCTCAAAACTGAAATTCCGATAACCTGGAAAAAAGGACTCTTACATATAATACCTAAGAGAGACTCTAACAAGCTACGTCCAATCACAATCCTCCCAATAATGAGTAAAGTCTTAGACAAACTAATTAACAACCGACTCACTCACTTTTTAATAACAAACAACGTACTCAACAAAAACCAATTTGGATTCATTCCCCAAAAAAGCACTGTCGACGCTCTCTACCATACTAACTTGATCATAGATTCAGCAATAAATAATAAAAAAAATTGTTTAATGCTGAAACTTGACATATCGGGAGCATTTGATAATGCATGGGTACCTGCCATAATGTTTAATCTGAGGAAGTACCAGTGTCCAAGAAATTTATTTCAACTGATATCAAGCTTTTTTCAGGATCGATCAGTTGAAATTAGATCTAACAACTTTAAAATTTCAAAGAAACTGACTATTGGCACTCCCCAAGGTTCTTCCCTCTCACCGACACTCTGGAATGTTTTGATCAACTCGTTATTCGATTTAGTATTTCCAGAGAACGTAGAAATAATCACGTATGCAGACGACATTTTACTCCTTGTCACTGGAAAACTATTTTCTCAATTACAATCAATCACCAATCACACACTAATTATTTTGGAAAAATGGGCTAAAAAAAATAAACTCGAATTTAACACTGACAAGTAAAAATACATAATATTTAGCAAGAAACGAATTACTCCAAATTTAAACATTAGACTCTATTCCAAAACACTTGAACAAACTGAAACCATGACATATTTAGGGCTAACATACGACAGGAAATTAAACTGGAAAGCACACACAGACTACGTTGTCAACAAAACACTGAAAACAGTAAACGGACTCACTATAGCTGCAAGAAACACATGGGGCTTAAAGACAGAGGCACTAAAAGTTATCTACGAAGGAGCCATCATTCCAAAACTCTTTTATGCCATATCCATCTGGCAATCAGGAGCTGTTAAACCAATCAATCTGAAAAAACTTCAGCGGGTCCAGAGATTGATGGGAATAAGGATAGGTAAAGCATATCGCACTATCTCTTACGACGCTGCCTGTGTCCTTGCAGGGATAAAACCAATACACTTGAAAATTAATGAACTAACGACATTATACAAAACAAAAAAACAACGACTAAATTACAAGGACATGGAGCCAAGAGACATTGAAGATGAACTAACCACCAAACACTGGATACATCCTGCTATACACGCTAAACTAACTCAGTACATAACAGACACAGGATCTGCAGATACAGACTCAGCAAGTATTGACATTTACACGGATGGAAGCAAAGACGAACAGTACACAGGATGCGCACTAACTCTATATTACAATAACTGCTACTACGACGAACTATACAGACTTGGCCAAAACTGCTCAAACAATCAGGCTGAGAAACTAGCTGTAGTTAAGGCCACAGAATATATTCTTAGACAGACGTACGTTAATCAAAACACATACAACATCTATACGGACAATAAGACAGTAATAGATTCAGTTAATAACATCAAATCCAACGACCCACTGACACATCGACGAAAGAAAAATTTAATTGAAATAATGGAACGCGGAACACCAACAAAACTAACTTGGGTCCAAGGTCATAGTGGCATCGAAGGTAACGAGCGAGCAGATCTACTTGCAAAAACTGCTGCTCATGATTTAGAACTTACTTTAGAATATACCCGTGTTCCCGTTTCATTTATTAAAAAATGTATCAAAACAGACTCACTTACTGAATGGGACAAACTTTGGAACAACTCGACAAAAGGACGACCCTTGCACAAATACATCCCAAACATCACACTACAAAATCACGATACACCCAAAAGTACTCATCACAAACTTACACAACTGTTAACGGAACATGGACAGACTAACCACTACTTGAAACGGTTTCATTTGACAAATACAGATACGTGCGAATGTGACGGACGGACTCCACAAACATTTCATCACTTACTATATGACTGCATTCTTTATGAACACAAAAGATCAAAACTAATAAAAACAGTACTGATGAATGGGGACACTTGGCCTTCCACCGAAGCCAAACTATTCAAAAATTACAAGAAACAGTTGGCAGAATTCGCATTAGCAATTGGAAAATAGACGATACACATCAAGAAAGAAGACCACCCCGCATCAAAAACAAGATGAACAATAGAAGACATCTGTTGAAAAATCAACTTGTCTGCATGTTATTTTTCTATTTCTTTTTATTTTATTTATTTTATCAATCTACTTTATTTTTATTTTATTCTAATTTCTTTTTGTTTAACTATGGAATTACTGCCTTTTGGTATTTAAATTATTGTTATCTTTTTTTCTTTTTCTTTTCCCTAAGTGTTTATTTTAACTTCAATCAAGAACTTTGTTATTTTTGTAATTTATCTAATTAACAAAAACTGTTACACCTGCTAATTACAGGTAGTATGCTAATTTGCATAGAACTTGTAAAATTATCAGAATACACTCCCCTCCCATAGGGTTACTATAGAAGGGAAATAAATAAAAAAAAAAAAAAAAAAAAAAAAAAATATATATATATATATATATTTTTCATTCCATACCTTTTAATAGCATATTGGAATGTTGAGTGGGTTCTGTTCACTTCTCTAAGCAACTGTAACTCATTATGAAGGAACATAATAATTTGTCTTTCCCCTTCAATCGTCTCTCTTTATGTCATGCTTTCTTTATAAGTTTATAGCAAACCAGGATAGGAGAATACATGAAAGTTATATTAATTTTACTGAGAAACTCTAGAAAAGTTGTTTTGAACATAATATATATATATATATATATATATATATATATATATATATATATATATATATATATATATATATTCAAACTTAGTTCTAGATATCAATTTTGGGTTAACCTATTGATCTGAGGCCATATGTCTTAACTAAGATATAAATGAAAAAAACTTTGAAGAATTGGTGATAAAGATTAATCTACAAAGAATGTATTTAATCAAGGAATAAAGGGATGGAAAACAAAATTAATAGGACATAGCTGATACAGTAGATTCACACTGCATAAAATAGCTTGTAACGTTTTTAATAAATCTTTTATTATTCAAATTACATCAAAGAACATCTTTATGTTCTCATCATTTTATAAGAAAACATTACTCATTCAATTTCTTTTTTTAATTTAGTCACTATAGCATACATGACATTTTTAGTAGCACTTCCTCTAATGAGATCAAGTTAGAAAAAGGCAGTTACATAGATTTACAAATTTAATAAATAATATTTAAATAATATATTTATTTTTACATTGATATTTTGAATTTTAAAAAAATGATTTTACAGATTCTTATTCAATGAAAATGAGATATACACTTTCTTGGTCAAAAACATTTATAATAAAAAAAATAATTTATCTTAACAGGTTAGTATCTACACCACTCATTTTTCATCTGTTAGTTTAAATCTTAACGTTATACATATTAACAATGTATTATAATTACAAACTTAATTGTATGTTTATAATAATAATTTATTTAATTACATATGGTTACTTCCACTAAAACTTAAATGTAATTAAATAAAACATATATATATATATACTTTAAAAATCAGTCACATATAAAAAAGAGACTTATTCTATAGAAATAAGTCTTTCTATAAGAATGAAACAGATTTGTTGTTGTACAAGTAGTCCTTTCTAAATGTTTGGTTCATAAAGGCTCCAATATATGTCCTTATCCACATAGGAGGAATCATGGTGAAGAAATACTACAACACAAAAAAGAAATCATTAGGAAAATTTTTAATTTCTTATTATATTTTTAATAAAAAAATAAATAAATAAATAGGCACTGATAATTTCCCCATCCCTATCTACTACTTATAAAACTATTGATATATTTATATATATATATATATATATATATATATATATATATATATATATATATATATATATATATATATATAATAAAAATGAAGCATCCATTTTTATAGCTCCTGCTGAAATTAAAAAAAAAAAAAAAGTTAAAGAAGACTCTTAATGAAATTTATCACATAAAATTTGTAACTTATTAATGGTTATTGGAGATTAGCTAACAATGAATCCTAATATAGGATACATAGCTTCTTCTTTTTTTTACAATTTCCTTTGAGTGCCTCTCTGCATTGAGGAGCATTTAGCCAAGACTGCCATGTTTCTCTGTTCCTTGCTAGTAACCTGAATTGAAAGAGATCTGTTTCTCTCTTGTGGCAAAGCCTTTCTATATAATTGAAGTAGGATATTTTTGGTCCGCCTTATGGTCTTCTACCATCAGGGACATAATCCATCATTTTTACTGGATCTCTGTGTTTGTCCATTTATACATATCCAAACCACTTAAGTTGTCAGGTCTCTACGACTTCCAACTCCTCTCTCATCCTTTCATTCCGGATACAGTCCCTCCTATTCTTTAATCCTACAAAGGAACTTTATCTCTGCCACTGTGACTTGGCTCTTCGGCCTATCCATGAGAATCCAGCTCTCAGGGCCATATAAGAGTACCAGTAGGTATATTGAATACACAGCAAGTAAGTATTTTATTGATGGACATTACATTCCACTAAGATCATGATACTTTGAAATTTAAAGTTGAAAAACTACGAATTATCTAACTTCAATGTGAAATAAGTGCATTTAATGAGGTATTGCCTTATTATTTTTCAAAATAAAAAAAAATGGAACAGATAATCAGTTATTTCCCCATGTAAGAAAAAAAACATTTAATACAAATAACTATTATTAAAAAAAAAGAAAAAAAAAACCACACCTCCCATTATTATCTTCATGACAGTGTTTTGACAATATGCTGCCTCTTACTCAGTTTATTTTAATTTCTTGATGTAATTCTGTTGTAAAGCTTTAATTTAAAATAATATTTTACTATACTACTTCTGCCTTTGACCATTATTGGGCTTGTGTGACTTAAGTTTATAAGTGAAATTTGAATTATATAATTACTTGAAGACCATGAACCCAGTAACCAGTTGTATGATTCACTCGTCCAAGAGTGTTCACTGCATTTTTTGCATATGTTTCTGCATCAGGAACTAACAATGAACTTTCTTGGAGACGGTAACTGAATGCATTCATTTTTGTTTTAATGAAAAATGGTGATAGGTGTTGTATTGTGATCCCTTCTGCTTGGTATTCAACACGCAAGGCTTCAGAAAAGCTCTTCACGAAAACCTGCAAAAATTATATATATATATTACTCTCTAAAATACCAAAAGTAGAATAAGTAAAGGAATTTTTTATAAATTAAAATTGACTTTTATTCAATTGGTCTTTATGTGCATGTATATATGTATTTTTATATACACCCACACACACACACACACACACACACACACACACACACACACACACACACACACACACACACAAAAAATTAAAAAGGAGAATAGTAAGTAACTTTAGAAAAAAATAATCGAATGAGAAGAGGAGAAAAAGGAAGAAGTAGAAAGACTATTAGGATGCTAGAGCAGCTGCATAAAATATAGTAACAAGAATGCTATAAATAAAGACCACTGATCTACTGAACTGGTTTGAAGAAGAATACTTCGGAATATTCTGGGTTCCTATGGGCAGCAGAGGAAAAATAAGGATCTGTATAATAAATACAAAGACCTTAATATCACAGCCACTATCAGAATCCAGAGACTTAAATGGTTAAACCACTTAATAACAATAGATAACATTGGCATTCCAAAGAGACTTTATGAAGAAAATCTAGGTGAAGAGGAGTAGAGGAAGATCTAAAGGGCCACTGGAAGTACATTGTACTATAAGGCATAAAAGACTAATGAGATTCAATAGATTATGTGTAACAGATAAGTTCCTTCTACCAAAAAGCCTGGGGCTGTTATATGTTAATAATTAATAGTTAATAATAAGTATACAGTTTAGTGCAGAATTATTCATATTGTCAGGTCTCAAGTGCAAAAAAGGAAAAGTAAGGTATTATTGTCAGTCATACTTGATGAATACATTTACACTTCCAGTATAAGTATAAGGCCAATTTTCCTTTAATTTTTCAAATAGAACTGATGCACAAGAACGAACTAATATGCATGTTTTCTTTAATACATCATTTAATATTTTTAATATCTTGAAACAAAACTTTACAATGCTTCCAAAAGATTGATTGGAGATTAACACAAGGCTTGACACGCATAAATTTATAATAATCATGTAAAATTTCTTTTCAAATTTAAATATTTTTAGAAAAAATAAATTATATATAACCTTCTTTGAAAAAAAAAAAAAAAAAAAAAAAAAAAAAAAAAAAAAAAAAAAAAAAAAACTGTTGTAAGAGAGATTTTGGTTGAAAAAAGGTAATTACACATTTAACATTGCCAAGATGATTGTCATTGCTTGCAGGTAACATATTGAAGCATTATAGTTTTAATTTGTAAGATGTTATACACAGGAGATTTTGGTTTCATTCTTTTTATATATTTCTTTTTTATGTTAAAAAAAAAAAAAAAAAATTACATTTCAAAAAGCGGTATTAAAAAGTTTAATTGAGATTAAAAAAAAAAATGTTGAAAAGCTTTTTTACTAATTGTAAGTTAGACACTGAACATAAAGATCAGAAGGGTTCAAAGCCAACGAACAATGATTAATATACAATTGCATAAAATAAATTAAAAAATAAATAAAGTAAACATAGCTAGCTCAAAGATAATTGCTTTCAAGGATTTTATCGGTGAACTTGCAAAAGTAGTTAAGGAAGAATATGTTCCATACTAACATACGTATTAAAACAATGATAAGTTATCAAATGACCTTAAGAGTTGATTACTATACAGTTTAAGTGAATAGCATTCACAAGTCAACTTCAATTTTATAACTGGCAAACTAACATTTTGCTAGAACAAACAACAATTTTCGTAAGAAATTAAACATTTTTAGAACCTTTTTTATTTATACTTTATTCATATTTATAACTGCATACAATAGGTAAATGTGCTGTGAAATGATTACAATGAAAACTCAGTAACTTGTGAAGAACTACTCATTAGGAACATTTCAACAAATATTCTACATAAGATTGTCCTTAGGCCATCTTCTTTTTTGAAGCCTGGATGGTTATTGGGAATAGAGTGGGAAGGAAGTTGAGAGACTAGTGAATTTGAGTGGTCAAGGAGTTTACTATAAAAGGATAGGTATCCTGGCTTGGTTTAAATCAGAAACATATAGAACGTTAAGATCTTTATGGATAAGTTTATTTCCAATATAATCAGGAACATTGAGGATGTAACAAAGGTTTTTGGATTGTAAGGATTGTATAAGGGAAGAATTAGATGGTTTAGTGGAGCCTCAAAGCTCAACTCTATATGTCCAAATGGGTCTAATTAGTCAAGCAAATGAGTCTTTTGTAATTCATTGGAAGCTTTGAATGCTTGTCGAATGTTGGAGTAGTCGAAAACGAAGAGCAGTTTCTTGTCTTTTAAGTCTCGTAAGTGGATATGAAGTAAGACGTTTGTCCAGATGGATTCCTAGGTAGCGAATCTGTTCTACAGGGATAAGTGGAATATTATTAAAGGATGCTGTGGGACGGAAAGTTATAGGTTTGTGACGAAGGGTAAAGGTTATTTCATGAAATTTGTATAGATTTATTATAATTATCCATTTTTTACACCATCCATGAAAATATTTCCAACCTAATCCAATCAGAATTAAAGATCTTTTAATATATAAAAGTAAGAACAACTTATCAGTTATTTGGTGTTTATGCTATTATTAAAGAATAGCTAAGGTATTTTTAAAGTAATTATTTCCTGTAGTATTAGATTGGGAAAAATGTTATTATTATTTTTTTTTTTTTTAAGACAAGGCTTATACTTAAGTAGGCGTTAAACTATAGTAATTGATTGGGTGGAGTAAAACCTTTGTTGCAGCATATACAGTCATCAATGGGAGGGGTTGAAGCTCAGAAGACGAAGATACATTAACGATTGCACCACGCTTCCTCGCCACCATTTGAGGCAAAATCATTTTTGTCATTAATGTTGTTGCACCTATATTGACGTTGATTATATCCCATAATTCTTGTTCTGGCACTTCGCTCAGGTAAGTTGGATACGTGTACTGTTTTCCTACGTTATTAACTGAAATTGAGAAGAAAAATTATATACATTCAAACTAACAATTCTACCAACCATTGGATGTTGTTTGAATATACCTAGTATTCCTATCGGTATTCCTTTGATCTCCGCTTCAATCTGGTAGTACACCGATTGACCTTTGCTGAAGTCAACCGTAATTATCTTAGTTTTTACTTGATATCTTGATTCTGGAACATAACATAGAATTGTAATGTATGGAAGTAGTGAAAAAAATTTGGCCTGACCCAACCACCAAAAGCTTAAAAATATATTAGTCAATTTATAGAGATGGGCCGACTAGTCGGCAAAAAGCGCCAACTAGTCGAACATTTTATTATTTTATATTTCTACGCTTAAAATAGGTTGAAATGAAAACATGGCCTTTATTAATTATAATTTTTATTTTAGATTAATCTTTAAAACTTGTTATTAATTCCAGGAATGGTATTTATTTATTTTTTAATCAATTATCTAACTTCATCATGATATTAAAAATAAATCAGATAAATTCTACAATACTGAATAAAGAACTTAGGTAACCTATTATTATTATTATTTTTAATCACAGTTTTGGTTTTGTGTTATAATATAAAAATATTAACTCTGAATTCAAATGTAAAAAAAAGGTTGGAACACGAGTAAGAAACAGTTAATTCAGCAAATTATATAAATGTAATGCAATTTATATACAATTACATGTAAGATATTTTTGTGTGGACTCCGTTACACACCAGCCCGTTTGTAAAAAAAAAACAGAAGAAAATATTCAATATATACAAAAACATCTAGATATATGTACTGACAGCTATAAAGCTATAAACGATACTCCTCGAATATTGCCGATGTCAACGAATTCCAACGGAAGCAATGATCGGCTTGGCCGACTAATCGTCCTTTTTGCCAAAGAAATAGTTGGCTATAAACTACATCTTTTTTAATTACTATTTTTATTTAATTATTACTTCATTAACATATTTATGAATTTTCTTTATAATTAATATTAAGTATATATTTTATAATGTTGAAACTATGAAAAATGTGAACTTAATTTTAATTAAAAGCACCTGTAATGCCATACTTTTTTATTTCAATTAATTGTTTTGGTATTACTTGCAATAAGGCGGCTTGCTTCTTTTAACAGTTACTCTTCGGTAACAGTTACTGTTTAACCAGCGCGCATTCTAGCGGTAACCATTCGAAATGAAAACTTTCAAATTTTCTCCTTTCAGCACAAGATCCTTAGGTTCTATTCTAGATGCAAATATAAATCAAATTACATGCTTTTCTAAATTGTACTTCAATGGTTAAATTTTTATTTTATTTAATAAATATGAAATTGTTATAATATTAAATAGATATGTCATTATAAAAGTAGAGAAACAAATAGCCAGAAAAGAAATGAATGAAAGTGTTTTTATAAGCAGCCTCTAAATGAGACGAACAACAATTTATAATAAAATGACAATAGTAAAAAGCCTGAGAAGCCAAAAATAAATGGCAAGGTGTGAGAATTATTTAATTAAAAACAAATATTATGTTATCAATAGTCGAATAATATTATATAAATAATATACTTCGTATAAGGCACTTACTTGTTTTATGTTTAAAAGTGATATAGAATAATAATTGAACATTTGGTGGTTGCTTTTGTTAAAAAGGCGGACCGTAGTTAAGAGCGGTGAGGGAATTTTAAAGGCTAAAAAACATCGGGGCATAGTCAGTATGTGGTGATAAAGGGAAAATTGAGTTCTAATTTCGAATGGCTTACGCTAGAATGCGAGCAGGTTAAACAGTAACAGGTTACCGAAAAGTAATCGTTAAAAGGAGCAAGCCACTTCGCAAGTAATATCATTATTTTTTTCTATGTGGATTTATACGTACCTATTTCGCTGGCGACTCGGAGTAATTTTTCCTTATTCCTGCTTATCAGGACAATATTTAGACCTCTTTTGGCAAGCTCTTCGACGTACGCACGTCCAATGCCATCTGTGCAACCTGTAACAACTGTAAAAGCACATTGATCAGGGCCTATCATGAAAGAATCATTGAACATTAAATTGTAACAATCAGTAGAATAATTACTTCACATATTAGTAATTTTTATGAATTTTCTTTAATCCCAAATCTTACAAGGGGAGGACACACTCAGTCTCTCACGGATCTTGTTGGCAATTTTTTTGGAGGTTCCTGGTCAAAAAATATTAGGCACGTATTTTGCCGTTCCGACCAATGGGCCCTAAAGCCGAGAAAAAAAATAAAATAGCATTAAACTAATTTATTTTTTTCTCGAGTTTAAAAAATGATATCGACATGATTCTTGCACCAAGATTTTCAGTTTTGATTGCGAATTAAAGGAAAAATACAGTCGCTCCATAGATTTTGGTTTAGGTTAATTAAATTCTAAAAAAATGATTAGTTTTTTCAAGCAAACTACCTCTATAGATTTTTTCACACAAAAATTGAGGTCAGATTCTAATTCAGCACTCTCAAAAACATTAAAAAACGGTTATTCAACAAAATCAAAAAATATCATTTTTTTCACCCCTATTCCAGGAAAATGAAATTTTAAAACCGATTATTGGTTACATAACTTTAAATCGTCATTACTTTGTCATGCAATTCACTGGTTGGTATCGCTGGAAAGAGGAGGGTCTCAGCTTTCTTTTGATGTATATAAATGTAAAATTCGATAAACAAAAACCTATTAAAAAAATTGGAAAATCCGAAAAACATTTTGATTTTTAACTTGAGTTTGAAACCAGATAGGATGATGAAACAAAATACATTTCAAGCGTATTACCACCCTATATTTTGTGTAAAAAAATAAAGTTGATACGTTAAACCGTCTAAGCGTAATTCATGTTTTTATCAATTTAAACAAAAGTTGCCTACCATTTCGGTCAGGCAAACTTTGAAGCTTACAAACTTTTATTTTTCTATTAGGATGAAATTTCGTATTTAAGGGTTCTCTTGAAAGCTGAATTCGAATCCGAGATCGGTTCTTGTGAAAAAATTATATTGAATATACTTCACTTGAAAAATTTTAGCTTTTACACTGTAAAATGTGATAGAAAATTATTTTAGCCCTAGAATTCCATCTCAGCACCCTCAAAACTCAGGAAATGTATATATATATATATATATATAGATATCAATAAAAAAAAAATATATATACATATACATATATATATATATATATATATATATATATATATATATATATATATATATATATATATATGTATATATATATATATATATATATATATATATATATATATATATATATATATACACATATATATATATATATATTATATATACATACATATATATATATATATATATATATATATATATATATATATATATATATATATATATATATAAAAAAATTATTTTAGCCCTAGAATTCCATCTCAGCACCCTCAAAACTCAGGAAATGTATATATATATATATATATATAGATATCAATAAAAAAAAAATATATATACATATACATATATATATATATATATATATATATATATATATATATATATATATGTATATATATATATATATATATATATATATATATATATATATATATATATATACACATATATATATATATATATTTATATATACATACATATATATATATATATATATATATATATATATATATATATATATATATATATATATATATATATATATATATATACTAATTGCGAGAAATAATTTGTTACTGTAATTATTATTAAAATAATTATAATTATTAATTATTTATTGTAATGATAACTTATTACAAATTAATATTTACATTATATACAGACAGAACCACATATTAGATTTGATTGTTAAGTATTTACAATTTTTAATAACTGAAGCTAATTACATTACAATTTCATTTTCATTATATTCAACAAAATCCTGTCAGCAACGGAAGTGAGGCTGTTATTGCTATAATGTTTTTTATGTCAACTATCACAATCATATTTTAAACTGTTCAACTGCAAAATAAAATAAAAATTGTAAATACTTAACAATAAAATCTAATATGTGGTTCTGTCTGTATATAATGTAAATATTAATTTGTAATAAATTATTATTACAATAAATAATTAATAATTATTTTAATAATAATTAAAGTAACAAATTATTTCTCCTGATTAGTATATATATATATATATATATATATATATATATATATATATATATATATATATATATATATATATATATATGTATGTATATATATTTTTTTTTTTATTGATATATATATATATATATCAATTACCAAATCTTTTGCCCCAACAATTGTTTCCTTTCGAAATCTGGACCTCCTATCATTCGAATCCGTACAATCTGACCTCGATTCCATCCAATGGGATATAATATATTCCTTTACCTCGATTGAGCCGATGATCTCTACCCTCACCGCAAACCTTCATTCAATTTTAAATACCCATGCTCCTCTAAAAACCCTAAAGATGCACCGTCCTTCTGCTCCATGGCTGACAGCTGAGATTAGAGTGCTGATGAAAAAAAGGGAAGCAGCCAGACGCAAATTTCGTCGAACTCGATTGCCATCAGATTACACTACCTTCAAAATTTTACGTAACCAAACCCAATCCGCCATCCGATACTCTAAATCCAAATACATGCATAATTCCCTTTCTACCGCTCCCGATTCTAAATCCAAGTGGAAAATCCTAAGAAAAACTAACCTTTCCTGACCCCAACTGCAACTCCTTTCCTGTTTCACCCGATGAACTAAACCAACATTTCATTTCATTAGCTCCGAACCCTCCGCTCGATGCGGAAATAACTTACCCTAGCTTTGATCCAGCCAACTTCTTCTTTTCCCATGTGTCCTATGATGACATACTCTCGGTCATTAAGAAATCCCGCACAAATGATTATGGACCCGATAATATTCCAGTTAAACTCATCAAAGCATGCCTTCCCGCACTTATTCCTATCCTTCACTACATTTACAACCTTTCCCTTCAACATTCGATATTTCCTTCCTCTTGGAAATCAGCACTAGTCCGCCCCTTGAGTAAAATCCCCAATCCCGCCTCCCCTACTGACTTCCGTCCGATTTCCCTCCTCTCCAACCTATCCAAACCACTGGAACGGATCGTTCAGTCCCAACTCTCAGTTTTCCTAGAAGAACGTTCCCTCCTTACTCCATATCAATCCGGTTTCCGCCCTGGATACTCCACCCAATCTGCCCTCCTGAAAATAACGCAAGACTTACACTCCGCAATTGATCGCCAAGATATTACCATCCTTATCCTTTTAGATTTTTCAAAGGCTTTCGATAATGTTGACCACAACATCCTTCTAGCCAAACTCCGAAACCTATCCCTCTCCAAATCTGCCTTACTTTGGTTTAAATCCTTCCTTTCCAACCGATCACAGTATGTAGTCATTCCAAATAAACCTCCGTCTAAGACCCTACCTCTTTCCCGTGGTGTTCCTCAGGGATCTTCACTTTCGCCCACACTCTTTTCCGTTTACATTAATGACCTTCCCCTTTCCATCCGTCACTGCCGGTATCACCTTTACGCAGATGATCTCCAAATCTATTTATCCTTTCCCAATTCTGACCTATTGCAAGCTACTAGAAAAATCCGGGAAGACTTGGATGGAATCTATAACTGGGCAGTGACGAACAAGTTGAATTTAAATACTGAAAAGACCAAAGCGCTTGTAATAGGTTCGAGTTACCTCCTGAAAACCATACCTCCTATTCCCCCCATTTTCCTGAGCAGTGATCCTATCAAATTCTACCCCTCAGTCAAAAATCTCGGAGTCATTTTCGACCAAACCCTATCCTGGAAAAACCACGTATCCGAAATTTCCCGACGCACCATCCCAATCCTAAAACGTCTCAATTACGTTCGCAATCTTCTTCCTTTCGAAACCCGCAATTTACTAATATCTTCCCTTATCTTCCCCCACTTCGACTACTGCTGTGCTGTGTATGGGGGTGTTTCTGGTGATCTTGAGGCCAGACTCAAAAGACTGTTTAACTGCTGCATTCGTTTTATCTTCGGGATCCCCAGAGGCGCCCATGTTTCACAATTTTACGCGGAGTTAAAGTGGCTCTTTCCTTCCTACCGTCGCCAGTATTTTCTGGCATCCTTTCTCTACCAAACAGTGAAATCCCAACGTCCACTTTACATTTCTCAACTCCTTCAGCTCAAATCCTCCGTTCTTACCCGCCAAACCCCGTTCCCGCCCATCAGATTTGTACAGCCCTGCTCATTGCTCCGCTGCTTTCGACAGATCATTCCTAATCCGATCCTCGTCCTTATGGAACTCCATCCCTTACACCATTCGCCATTCAAACACCCTTTCCGCTTTCAAACATCACTTATTTAACTACCTACTGTCCATCCAGATCCATGAAAACTGTCATTAGCCACTCAATAGTTATATAAAATATAAAAGCTTTGTACACGAAATTTTATTGTTTTTACACAATTGATTCACAAAATGAATCAATATAATTCTGTTTCTTTTTATTAATATTTTTAAGCTTAATTTTGATTTGTTAACGTTATTAATTACTATTTTATGATATTTAATAATATTTTATAACCATCTTGAGCTCTGATGGCCCCTAATTGTACATTATTTTTTATTCTTAAGGGACTTAAGGTCCCAGAATAAATAAAGAACTTTTTTATTTATTTATATATATATATATACGTTTCCTGAGTTTTGAGGGTGCTGAGATGGAATTCTAGGGATAAAAGAATTTTCTATCACACTTTACAGTGTAAAAGCTAAAATGTTTCAAGTTAAGTATATTCAATATAATTTTTTCACAAGAACCGATATCGGATTCGAATTCAGCATTCAAGAGAACCCTTAAATACGAAATTTCATCCAAATAGAAAAATAAAAGTTTGTAAGCTTCAAAGTTTGCCTGACCAAATGGTTAAACGCTTAGACGGTTTAACGTATCAACTTTATTTTTTTACACAAAATATAGGGTGGTAATACGCTTGAAATGTATTTGGTTTCATCATCCTATCTGGTTTCAAACTCAAGTTAAAAATCAAAATGTTTTTCGGATTTTCCAATTTTTTTTAATAGGTTTTTGTTTATCGAATTTTACATTTATATACATCAAAAGAAAGCTGAGACCCTCCTCTTTCCAGCGACACCAACCAGTGAATTGCATGACAAAGTAATGACGATTTAAAGTTATGTAACCAATAATCGGTTTTAAAATTTCATTTTCTTGGAATAGGGTGAAAAAAATGATATTTTTTGATTTTGTTGAATAACCGTTTTTTAATGTTTTTGAGGGTGCTGAATTAGAATCTGACCTCAATTTTTGTGTGAAAAAATCTATAGAGGTAGTTTGCTTGAAAAACTAATCATTTTTTTAGAATTTAATTAATCTAAACCAAAATCTATGGAGCGACTGTATTTTTCCTTTAATTCGCAATCAAAACTGAAAATCTTGGTGCAAGAATCATGTCGATATCATTTTTTAAACTCGAGATAAAAAATAAATTAGTTTAATGCATTTTATTTTTTTTCTCGGCTTTTAGGGCCCATTGGTCGGAACGGCAAAATACGTGTCTAATATTTTTTGACCAGGAACCTCCAAAAAAATTGCCAACAAGATCCGTGAGAGACTGAGTGTGTCCTCCCCTAGTTAGTGGAATTCAACGCATCCATGATAATAATTTTTATATTCTACGTTAATAATTTATATTTCAATATATTTTTTTAAATTTTTAACAACCTGCTTTATAACTTTATATAACTTTGTAACTTTATATAACTTTTTGTTCAATTTACATAAATTAATTTTTTTTTAAATGAGGAGATTCGTTATTCCATTGAGCTTAATTTTAATTAATTAGTTAATTAGTAAATTTCAATGGAAAACTTGAATACAAGTTTTTAGCTGTGTATTAAATCTAAACTATTGTATAAAAAGACAAGCTATTTGTCGTTTATGATGATTAACCACGAAAACTGCTGAACCAATATGTACCAAATTTTAATCCAACCATTTTATTTTTAGAAATTATAAAATATACTGATTTTCGATTAATTTGTCATTAAATTCGAAGAAATATGGATTCCAGTGAAGTTTGAAAATTGACCGATAGGTGGCGAAAGCAACTCTACATGAGAGGTTACAAAGTTACGGTGATATATAGAGCCTGAAATTTAGAATAAATCCGTGACTGGGGATGCTAGTGTCTGTATAATATAATAATTTTAAATTTTAAAACTATGCATATATTATG
Source organism: Euschistus heros (assembly GCA_003667255.2). NCBI lineage: Eukaryota > Metazoa > Arthropoda > Insecta > Hemiptera > Pentatomidae > Euschistus > Euschistus heros. The sequence goes on along the minus strand of RCWM02000050.1, from coordinate 691,660 downwards.
CATGTATTAACTAAATACATAGTAACTTTTAAAATATTGAATATAAAAATATATAGGCTTTAAAATATCTGTATGTAATAAAATAATTAAAAAGGTTTTAATCAGCAGAATGTTGTGCGTTCTAGTTCACCTTGATTAATTGCTACGGCAGAAAAAAATTCCTTGAAAAAGAAAAAAAAAAAAAAAAAATGACTCGGTTATAAAAAAAAAAAAATATCTAGCTATACTGTTAGTTATTATTTCTCAGGTTTCATTAAAATTTATTGTGCTTTATATCAGTGTTAAGACATCGTGGATAGAAAAAAAAAAAATTAAACAAATATTTTTCTGAATATTGTTGTTTATTTGAAATTTATAAAATAAACTTATAATTACTTTTTAATTTCGTATACATCCTTATCACTGTCCCATATTCGAATCACTTGTTTGAATCGACGATTAATTTAAATTTAAATTACGATTAAATATCTTGAAATAAATCATTGAGTACAACATATTTTTAAGTTGGAATTAAGACTAAAACGACAAGAAACTGTCCGTCGTTACAGACTACTTCAACATTTACTAGACAACCGTTCAAAGCTCCCAATTAATTACAAAAGACTCATATACATGACTGTAATTAGACCTATTTGGACGTACGGAGTTCAGCTTTGGGGCTCCACTAAGCCATCCAATTCATCTTGTATTCAATCCTTACAATCTAAAATCCTTCGAAAAATCTTCAATGCTCCTTACTTTGTCAACAATAAACATATCCCTAAAGATCTTAATGTTCCATATGTTGCTGATTTAGCCCACACCAGATACCTATCCTTTCATAGTAAGCTTAACCACTCAAATCCGTTAGTTTCTCAACTTGCTTCCCACTCCATTTCTGAAAATCCTCCGAGGTGTCTGAAACGAAGATGGCCTAGAGACCTTCTAGTGTAGAATTTTTAATAAAGTGCTACTGATAAGTAGTTCTTTTCAAGTTTTGACATGTTACTTTCATATTGTCAATACATTTACTTGATGTATGTATATATTTTGTACAGTTGTAAATTTCAATAAATGTTTATAAAAAAAAAAAAAAGTTGAAATTACTGTTAGGTATTGATAAAAATTGTTTATGTCATAACATAAAATTTATAACTTGTAGTTATTACAGAAACATTACGACACCGCTGGACCTGTACACTTAATTTACATTGACACGCCTGTCACAGTGGTTAAAAATAAGTGGACGGGTTGTAAATTCTGCTAAAGGATATAGTCATTAGCAGTAAATATTTAGAAAATGCATTAACCTTAACAGAAGTGCAATGTCACTTGAAATAGTACACGACTTTCAATGTTATACCCCTTTTATTCTAAAATTAGCCATCCACGTACCTTGAAAATATTTAATGCAAGAAATAATGTATAGAAGGGGCAAAAGAGAACTGAAAAGTGGTGCTTGTAGATTAGCAATAGTTCACTAATAGATTAACATTATACTGGTTGATTTTTTGAAATATCCAGATACCAATCCTTCCTCACTAAACTACACCCCCACTCGAATCTATTTGTCTGAAAAGAAGATGGCCAAGAGACCTTCTAGTTTAGAAGTTTTATTAAAGTTATTATTAAACATTTGCTTGTCATTATAATAATTTTCCTCAAATTTACTAAATGTATATTGTTTACAGTTGTACGTACAGTAGAGCGTCGATTATCCAAACTAATGTTGTCAGGGGTGGTTCGGAATATTAAAAATTCGGATAATCGAAATTCATTAAAAAAAATTATTATGTGTAAACAGCATCTTCTAACAGTTCACTTTTCACCTTTCCAAAGCTTTACGATACGAACTTTCCGTCTCACTGTGAAGATTATGGGGTACCTGATGATTGATTTAGAATTATTTTTGATTCCCGTTATTGCTGATTTACCAACCCCGAAATCGATAGCTAATGTCTTACCCGATTCACTTTTTTTTAGCCACGTAATGATTATCATTTTGTCTTTAAATGAAAACAGCTCTCGTTTCTTTTTTTTTTAGCATGCAAGATGTAATTTTTAAAGCAAAAAGTGATTACAAAGGCGATGTATACCTCACAAAGAACGATCTAAGGCTTAAGGTGAGATATATTACCAACCAAATGATTAGGAAGATATTGAGAGAAACGAATGAAAAGGCCTAATTAAGTATTAATTTCTAAGGAAACAAAAATGTAGGTATGTATAGAAGTTCATTTTTTGCAGTTTCTGAGATATAAATATATATATTTATCCCTAATAGACATTCATGGAAAAAATCATTTTGTTTTTCATTTAATTTAATTTTTAAATAAAAATAATTTTAACAATACAGATAAGTTATTAGATGATAAATTTCATTAAAATTCATACCAAAAAACGTTCATATAATCGGAGCTCTAATTTATCAATAAATAGTTCAAAATAAATATAATTGTAATATCGGACAATAAAAAGTTTTGTGGTTAAAAAAAAAATTATCACGTGGCTATTCTTCCTAAATGGTAGTGACACGTTCATTCAACAGTTCCGATATTTGAAATTTCGAGCAAAAATTGCATATAATTAATAATAACATTGTTTTCAAAATCATAAGACCTCATTTTTTTCCTGACGCCATTCATGGACGTGCAACTTCAATGTTAACCTGGTCAGTTGATATACCATTAGCAGAGTCATTTCTTATTTTCGGATAATTATACCGCATTATTTGGTTCCCAGGTAATAAATGCAGAAGGTGCAATTGTGTCGCATCACTGTTTCAAGGGAATTGCATTTCCTCTTTTGAGATTCACGGCCGATTATCGCTAAGTACCGTCTGCCTGACCTCAATCATAGGCCAGTAAGTCATTAATTCGGATTATTATTTATGGGGTTGTCGAACATGGATCAAGGATATTATGGTGAGGTTAAAGAGGGGATTGTAGGAAAATGCATGTAAAGCTCAATGTTGAATATAAACACCATAAAGAGTTTCTGATATGAAAAAAATCAATATCATTAGCAAAAAAATCGTTTACATAACAATCAGGAAATGTAGATAATAAAATAAAAATAAAAGTGTTAGTAAAAAAATTAATTAGTCAGAGTAAATGCATCTGAAACAGTTTACCTTGGAAATATTGTATCTGCTTATATATTTATAATTTAGAAAAAAACGAAAAAAAAAAACGACATGATTGAATCAACTTAACTGTTCTCTTTTTCAAGGCCACTGTGATATTGCTAAGTATTCCTGATTTTGTTTTTTACAATTATTTTAAAAGGCATTTTCAAAAAAATTTAAACTATTGTTAAATTGTTAATAACATGTTGGCATCTAGATGGCAGCGGCGTATCTACTTTGAATACCCTCCACTTCACAATGAGATAACCTTCTACCTCCTACCCTCAGAAAAATAAAATGAAATAACGACAGTAAACTTTAAACGTTCAAAGCTCCCAATTAATTACCAAAGACTCATTTACATGACTGTGATTAGACCTATTTGGGCGTACGGAGTTGAGCTTTGGGGCTCCACTAAACCATCCAATTCATCTCATATCCAATCCTTACAATCCAAAATCCTTCGAAAAATCCTCAACGCTTCTTACTTTGTCACCAATAAACTTATCCTCAAAGATCTTAATGTTCCATATGTTGCTGATTTAGCCCACACCAGATACCTGTCATTTCATAGTAAGCTCCATAACCACTCAAATCCGTTAGTTTCTCAACTTGCTTCCCACACCATTCCTGATAATCCTCCGAGGCGTCTGAAACGAAGATGGCCTAGAGACCTTCTAGTGTAGAATTTTTAATGAAGTTTTGACATGTTATTGTAATTGTTGTCAATACATTTGCTTGATAAATATATTTTGTACAGTTGTAAATTTCATTAAATGTATATCAGAATTTTCCAAACTAATTTCGGAATTCTCTAAAATATTACAGAATTTCCCATTTCAAACACAGAATTATATGTTCCAAATTCACAATGTCTTCAACAATTTGTTATGAAGATACACCAACTTTTTACCATTGAGAATGTTTGGACGCTGGAATAGTTAGGAACAATAATTTCGATATTTCTAATGATGGAGCATTTTATTCGGTGCTAGAAAAAAATCAAACATCACCTCCCATTTCAAACCAAACCATCATAAAACCTCTAATGAGGTTAGGCTATACAAAAATAATACTTTTTTGGTTCTAATTAGTTATTTGTTTGAAACTAAAACAGGCCAGTTCAGAGATCTTTTTTTTTTTTTTTTTTTCAAATCTGAAGGATCTTAAAGTGCTGTTGTGCTGTTGACCTCAGTTCAATAATGTTTAAGTAGGTTTCATTATTCATCTTTAAAGTCCAGCATTTTACCCTTTTATTAATTTATTACACATTACTACATGTTTCGGAAAAACACCTATCCCATCATCAGATATGAACCTAAAAATAATTCAATTTAACAAACACTTATGCGGCACGACACATAATTAAAATTACCAATTTTTATCCGTTTCCACATTGTCATAAAATTTAAAACGTTTTTTTCTATTACATTCATTCTATTCAGAATACAGTTACATTTAAAAACTGTTGAACTAAAATCTGCATTGCCTTATGGTTTCAAACGTTCCAACATCTGTTTACTATGATTAGTTTACAAAATTGTCAAATTTAGAATCGATTAAAAATAATTAAAAGAAAGAATTTTAAATATTGATAAAAACAATTTATTTAATAATTTAAAAAAAAAACTTAAAATAGTCCAGTTTAATCAAAAAAGTAAACCGACTATAGCTAACAGATGGTAGGACCTTTGAACTCAAATGAGAATGCAGATTTTAGTGTAAGACATCATTAAATGTGTCTGTATTCTGAATAGAATTATTTTATATATATATATATATATATACGGTTGAAGAATTTTTTAAGGATTTCTTGTTTTCTTCACATTTTATTCCAGAGGTGCCTAAAAAGATGACCTCGAGACCTTCTAATGTAAAACTTTTATTATATAGTACTTTATAAGTACCACCAAGCATTATCATCATGTTTACTTGATTCATTTTATATTATATTATATACAGTTGTAAATTTTAACTAATAGCATTATACAAAAAAAAAAAAAAAAAAAAAAAAATCCTAATCCTACATAAAATGATCTGGTTCTCGCATATTTATTACTTGTATATATAATATTTAGTTACAAAATTTTTAATGATATTTCGTCCAATACCTTCCCTTGAGAAAAATGGTCATGACGTCCCATCATTTACGCAACTGCAGTTCATGACCACACTGATTGAGGAACTGCAAAGCGGACGCTGAGGATTCAAACTCATCATCGAATTTTTGCAATGTCCTAATGACCACGTCTCATGAGTTACACTGAGTGACAGAGAGTCCTTGGAAGAGATTGCGAAAGGAAGGCGATTGTGCTCAGGCTACAACTCGGAGTCGGATGGGGACACGAAGACTTAAGTAGGTTTGTCGGTAGGTGAGAACATGGAGGCTGTTTCAAAATCGATTTACCGAGGTTGAGGGCTCTGCCTTACAACTCAGCCATATTGCTTAACATAAATTTTAGTTTCGTAATATGTACATGTTAATGCATAATATGATTATATGAGCACGACTTTTGTGTTATGTCGATGTCATCGCTGACATTTCATAAGGTTTCCGAGATTCCCTAGAAATGGATTCTTTTTCTTTTTTGTTTGTTATTTAAATTAAATACAGTAAAATCTGGATAATGCGATACATATTCTTAGGGTATGTACCAGAGGGGTCCAAAAAAATGGCAAATTACAGGACGTAAAAAAAAAAAAATGTAAATAATGAAAAATCATTTCATTTTCCTTCTTTTATACCGCAATAAACTGTTGCAAAAATTACGAATATTAAAAAAAAATCTTTATTTTAAAAAAATCTAATAATAGCAACATCATGAAATTTATACAGGGTGAGTACCCCTTAGTGTAAAAAAAAGAAATTGTGAAACTAGATCAAAAATGTAGGAAAATGCCGCAGATCTCACCTTTCTATTACAATCCGTTGCAGATATACGATAAATCAAAGACTTTTTTGAGGTAACCACGTTTTTTACCATAAATGCAGGAATATCTCCAATTTTTAAAAATATTTTTCAAACTTTGACCACATTTTCGGATTTAGCATTAAATTTTCTATAAGAGCAGAGTATATGTAATCTTGAATTTTACAAACTTGTGACATGAAGAACAGTTTGATCTTTACCTTATTTAGGAAAGTTACAATGTCTTATATTACTTCAACGCAAACCGTTTTTCGAAAAAACTATCCACAAAACTGCAAATCTCACAAAAGCTTGGAAATTTAATCAGCTTTCGAATGATATGTTAAAAGTAATGATTCTGTTTTGATTTCATGGAGAAAAACAATAATTTTTTTCTTTGCTTTTTATTACATTGAAGAGTTTATTGTGTTTAAAATGCACATTACCATTAAGGGATTGTCATAATGTTTTATTTACACAAGTAACTGATTTGTATTAAAAATGAGAACACCATGTTTTTTCGGTTTTAAAAGTAAATTTCTTTATTAAAAGTCGATGAAATCGAGAGAGAATCATTACTTTTTATCATTCGAAAGCTGATTCAATTTCCAAGTTTTTGTGAGATTTGCAATTTTGTGGATGGTTTTTTTGAAAAACGGTTTGCGTTGAAGTAATATTAGACATTGCAACTTCTTTATATATAGTGTAGATCAAGCTGTTCTTCAGGTCACAAGTTTGTAAAATTCAAGGTTACATGTACTCTGCTCTTATAGAAAATTTAATGCTAAATCCAAAAATGTTTTCAAAGTTTAAAAAATATTTAAACAAACTGGAGATATTATTGCATTTATGGTAAAAAACGTTGTTACCTCAAAAAAGGCTTTGATTTATCGTATATCTGCAACGGATTGGAATAGAAGGGTGAGGTCGGCGGCATTTTTATGTATATAAATAAAAAATTGTTTTTAGTTATTTATTGAAATTTACAACTGTATACTTTTAAAATGAAATACATCCAGTTAATTGTAAAGTAACTTCCCATTGGCAGTGCTTATATATATTCTGTATTCGAAGGTCCCGCGGACATCTTATTTTTTGACGCTAGGTTTATCTGGAACTAGTGGATTTAAATGCTTACTATAAAAGGATAGGTATCTGGTTTGTTGGATCAACGACATATGGTACATTAAGATCTTTATGGATCAGTTTGTTTGAGACAAAGTAAGGAGCATTGAAGATTTCTCGAAGGATTTGGGATTGCAAGGATCGGATAAGAGACGAATAGGATGGTTTAGTGGAGCTCCAAAGCTCAACTTCATATTATTATTATTGTTTATTTTAAACTCACCAATTTCTGTTTCTTTTTACCTTTTAACGAGATTTCTATAACTTTATCCTTTAAATTTCTCAATATATCACTAACGTTACGATTATCTTCTTTTCAGAACATAACATCTTCCAACCAAGTGACTAGTATTAAGGACTAATACTTTATTTATAGTTTGATATTTTTCTATCTATTGTTATTCTATTATCATTCCAGTATTTAATTTGTCGCTATAATGATATTTATTAGTTAACTGTGAGGATAGTTATTTTGGATATTCCTGATGCTTTGAACTTTGACTACAAGCTTTGGAAAGTTCCCTTCAATTAAGGACACTCATTGTGCCAATATATCCTTCAAACGTTCTTCAACTTCTTTCAATCGCTTCCGATAGGTTAGTGGCAAAATCCTTCACTAACAATGCTCCCCTAATTCAAGGACGTTAACATTGCTGTGAATGGACGTTAATGCACTCGTGAATAGCGGACATCAAAATTTTACTTATCATTGAAAATTATGATATAATTGTAGATCTATTGAACTGCAACATGACATTCTGGCATTTTAACCTTGGTAATATGTCTAATATTCAGAACCTAATGTTTTACATAACTGTTTCAGATCAATAAAAACTAAGTGGCACTGAGCATAACGTCGGATAAGATTTACCTAAAAGGATACTGAAAAACTTTTTATCTTTTATTATTTTTTTTTTTTTTATGTTATTCGGAAAATATTTTTTTATTTATTTATTAAAATTTACAACTGTACAAAATATATACATCAAGTAAATGTATTGATAGTGATAACATTAACATGGGATGAACTAATCACAAGTAGCACCTTAATAAAAGTTCTAGATTAAAAGGTCTCTTGGTCATGTTTCTTTTTAGAAACCTTGGTGGATTATCAGGAAGCGAGTGAAGCGAGTTGTGAGATTAATGGATTCGGTTGGGTATGGAGGATTGTGTATGAAAGGATTGGTATCGGGTTCTGGCTAAATCAGAGACATATGGAACATTAAGATCTTTGGATAAGTTTATTTGTGACAAAGTAAGGAGCATAAAGGGTTTTTTGAAGAGATTTTGAATTGTAAGGATTGGATGTGGTGAGAATTATTTTAGGTTTAGTTAAGCCATAAAGCTCAACTCCATGTTAGGTCTGATAACTGTTATTTGCAGTAAATCGGAAGGTTTGAACGTTTGCCTGATAAATGCTGAAGAAGTCAGTTTAAAATGTTTAATTTTACGAGATATAAATGAGGTGTCGATGGTTGTTTTGACACCCGTTGTATGGTAGCGGTTAGAACTCAATAGGTTTTTCCGAGTTTAACATTACATAAGAACGATTGCTACGTCCAAATAGCTCAAGTCGTGCGTACTACCGATTCTGAAGAAATGCCTTCTACGAAGTCGTGACGAAGGAAAATACAAATCTGAACCGAGGAGCATACTGCAAGTGTTACACCATTGGTAACAACCTTTCTCATCGTCGAAGAGCCGTAATGACATTGATTGGTCTCGAATATCGTGCTAACTTAATTTACAATCCCTATTTTGAAACCAACTTTCTGAGAAAGTTTATTTTAGAAACACTCTTGTATGAAGTTGGTACCTAACTCTTTAACGAGTTGGGGAAAATCTGGTATCTAAGCGAGGATGCTGTCCAAATCACCTCCTTTTATAACCGTTGGGTATGAATATACTCCTTTATCGAGTTCTGAGAACGAGATCTCTCGTGGTTAGTAGTAGTACAGATTTAACAGTAGGAATAGACAGGGAAGCTGGTCTGTCAGCAGCAACAGTTTTTAATCATATTTCTCCAAGTCTTCTTCTACGTCATCCAATCGTCTCATTCTAAAATTACCACGTCTTCGAGCACCTGGTTTTTCTCAAAGCAGTTTTCTTGGTAGTCGTTCGCTTTTTAAACGGTCCAGATGACCAACTCACCTCAACCTTCCCTTTTTTATAAACTTAACGTATCTACAATACATACAATATATACAATATACAGTCATACAATACATTTAGTTTATTGTCTGTTTTAATCTTCCGCTTTCCCTTACATTAGATTGGTCCATATATTTTCTTAAGAACTTTTATTTTGTACATAGCCCTTCCATGACTGTTGTAAGGACTCATGTTTCGCAGATGTAGGCTACAGTTATATTAGTCATATAAATAACCGACTAAGCACTAAAAGAAATTTGAATTTTAAAAACTTGAACTCTCCAAAAAGGCAACGATTTCCTGATGCTTTTCTTATCCCAATTTCTCTGCATATTTCATTTGTTTCGGTGAGCAGTTTCATTGTTTCGATTCTGAGCTACCCTCATATAACACGTCTTCCTTTCGTTGACCGCCGCTTTTTACTAAGGAAATAACCTTCTAAGACAAGATTGTTTTAAAATAGTGTAGCTTGAGGCACGTCTAGTTGGCTAAGTGAAATATTATAGCAGACGCGCCTGACAGAGCGGAGATAGTTTCGCAGCTTTTTCGCAACGCAGTTACGACATTCTTGTAAGTACACTTCACATGAAAGATGAAAGTAAACCAATAGCAAGCGACATTATTATTCAGTGATCAATGGTCAAGATGCTAGGGTTTTAAATTTGGCTTATCTTTAACGACTTTCTCGATTATATAACCAAATCTCCACTGTATTTTATTGTTCTCACTAAATTTTGTTCATCAAATTAAAATTATTGTAAATTCAAGCTTTAGTTCGTGTTAATTGATTAGCATTAGTGTAAAAGGAAAAAGGAGAAAGCAACGATAAGTCGTAAAAGCAGTTGGATTGAATTCACTCTTGCCCTTGACAGTGTGTTGTGGAGACGAAAGTCGTTCCATACGGGACAAGGAAAATTTCTTCTAAACACGTCCTTGATATTCCTAGTGGCGTTATTGCAGATACCCTTGATGGCGTGTTATATGTATGTATATATATATTGTAGTGATGCTAACCAAAGGTTTTATAATTTAAAAAAAATAAATAAAAAATAGATATATTAATTTAACTGGAGGGGATGTGTAACAGATGAAAACAGTTACATGTTTTGTTTTTTTATTTGTATAGATAGGTATCACTTTGATAAACTGGTCTAATAACAAATACTGTTTTAATATTTCATATGATTATGAAAATGTTTCCATAAATAATTATTTAAATTCGTATTAAAATAAAAATATGATTTTTAACAATCAAAGTGTATTTTAAAAAGATCATTTAGTCGATTAAAAATAAATAGTGATTAAACGAAACAGATGTTGGTGATTAAGAAGGCATTGAAGGGAATGAAAGATTTTTTTTTTTTTGGGACTTGGAGTTTGAGATACAGTCGGAGCAAATCTCTTTGGCTAAGGCAATACTAAAAAAAATCGTTTGAAAATTAATAATGAAGTGAATTGCAGCTGTGAATTTATGGCAGAGCGGCGAATAGCTGATTATTCAAAAGAAGAAAAAAAGAAGGTTTTACAAATCAGTTTTTTTTTTAGTTCATAAGTTTGAAGGTAATAGTAAATTTAGTTAAAGAACTTTTAATTATCCAACTATGAATTGTATTTATTCTTTTTTTATATATTGAATTTGTGCTTGAGTATATATATTTTATGTTATAATTTATTTATATGGGAAACAATTTTGAAATATGTATTTTAATTATACACTGCAAATATTTTTTTTGTCAATTTATTATTTATATGTGTGATAAGATCAAGAAAATCCCTCAGATATTTCATATACCAACTTAAAAATTTAACCATAAATTTTCTTATTTATTGAAATTTTCAACTGTATAAAATAAATAAAGTAAATGTGATGATGATGCTAAAAATGTCACGTCACTTGTTTTTCAAGGAACTACCCATTGGTGGAACTTATAAAGGTTCTATATAATGAAGGGTTATATGTAGAGACCGGATATCTGTGTTATTCCACATTTAGTTCGGTTTGGTTTAGCGCTCTCTAACCCAAGTAGTTATCTCATTCATGACCTAAGGATTCTTATTCTTAAATTTTATTTTGCACGAAATTGCACAATTTTGACTTTTTGAGCTTAAATGCACGAATTCGTGTTTTACTGCACGAAATTGCACAATTGAACCAAATTCATCTAATTTTATTCATTTAATCATTTATTTAAAAAAAATTTATTTACGATTATAAGGCAAGATATTAAATAGGTTTATTAGTTTTAAATTGAAAGTAAAAAGTTGCCTCAAACAAATGTGTTAGTGGCATACTACTTTTAAATGATCGTATTGAATCAGGAGCTTTGAGGATTTAGGTAAACTCTGAGTATCGACGTACTTCCTAGCACTAAGACATTTCCTCAGAAAATTTTACTCTCTACTTCTGATTAAGAACAAAGAGACAGTTGTTGATTAGATTTCAAACTATCAATTTTGAAAATCCCAATAACGGGCGTGAGTGTCTTTAAAAAATTGAAACAATGGACAAATAAATACCCAGAGCTGAAAATTGATGGGAAGGTGGTGTTTTTTTCTTGCTGTTTAAAAACAATAGGCCACGACAGGAAATCGCAAATAGACGCACATCACAAATCATTTTTTTTTTTTTTATCAATTTATAAAAAATGATTTTGGCAAGATTAATGAACTTTGTTGAGCCCAAGAATTTCGAAATGTACAATGTCGTACATTTTCAAGAAAGTTTTAAAAATTTATTTATTTTTCAAAAACATTTTATTTCCACGCAAAACCAAATTTTAATAAATATATTAATATTTTTTTTAATGAAAAAAGTTTATGGTATACTTTTTTTGTTTTTCCAAATTTTAGATTCCAAAAGTATTTCAGATTGAATTAATGTGCTTCAGTTTATTAAAGGTCGGTTAAGTTTTGCATGTTTGTGTAAATAAATGGATTGCTGCATGTATTAAGTTTTTAAATGCATATTTTTGTACGTTTTGAGTTTTTTACTGCACGATTTTGCATGTTTTGAGTTTTTTACTGCACATTTTTTGATTTTTTACTTCACAAAAATCCGGTCTCTAGTTATATGGAATGGAACGAGAAGCAAGTTTTGATTCAAATGGATTTCAATGGTTGTGGAATTTGCTATGAAAGGATAGATATCTGGTTTAACAATACTAACTTTTTTTTTATATGCTCTATCATGGTATTTTGCATCATAAATATTACAATATATATTTATATATATTCTATAGAGTTCATAGAATAATAACAACAAAGTTTGAGGAGGAAGGAAGAAAAGAAAAAATTGTTAAGCTCCTAATAAAATGCTCCATTATCAGAAATAATGAAACGATTATTTCAAAGAATCTCTTTAACACACTTAACCTATATTAACCAAGTTGGTATAAAACTTAATAAGTTTCATAATTACTTAAAGAAATTATGAAACTTATTAAAAATTCTTTGTTAGAAATGGAATGTTCTGAAATAGGTTGAATAATGTGACTTATAAAAAGTACATATATAAACTATTATACCTGTGATATCTATAATTGTATTATCATTTATAAAATAATCATTAAAGCAGTGAATTGATAATTATATAAATTAATCAATTACATAAAATGATTTATGGGATTTTAACTGTAAATGAACTTTCTAACTCTTTCAACACGACGTCTATAATTCGATAACTCACTCTCAACCGCCTGCTTTACGATTAAGATATTATAGAATTTTTTTTCTAATAATGAATTCATTTTTATTTACTAATCAAATAGTCACTTTGAAAAAATATGCATATATTATTTAATAATATAAATATTTAAATATTTATGTGCATTATAGGAAAAAGTTTAAAAAAACATGTCTCTGACATGATTTCAAGGGCGAGTTGACAACGAAACTACTGCTTCATGAGTTCCTTATGCGTCAATTTACGGTATATTTGTTTTGGAGACTTACCGAACTGTCCAAAGCAAATGTTGACCCTAATTTTGTTTTTTGGTGCTTATACATAAATAAATAAAAATCGATACAAATTTTGATTGATTTAAGTTTACCTCAATTTCGATTTTATTTTTCTATCTATTTTTTTTTTACACAGATCTGTTAAAGTAATCTAAAAGATATTTATATAAAAATTTCTTTTTTTTAAACCAAACAATAACAGTCAAAATCGAATCAACTGGCAATATACAGAAAATCAAAATGAAACTATTAACAAATTATTTTTTTTTTGTTTTAACTACATGACATACGGAAATGAGTTTTGGGGCTCCACTAAACGCTCTTATTTCCGTACTCAATCCTCACAATCTAAAATCCTTAATAAAATCCCCAATGCTTCTTATGATGTAAAAAAATAAACTTATTCTTAAAGTTCCATTTTTTGCAGAATTGGTCCAAACCAGATACCTATCCTTGATAAGCCTTATATGCACTCGAATTCAATAGACTCCCAACTTGCTTCATCTTAATTCCCGATTACTCTCCGAGACATCTAAAAAGAAGGTGACCTTCTAATATAAATTTTCAACTAATTACTTGAGATGTTTTTGACATGCTATTGTGATCATATTCCATCACTTTTCCTTAATATAGGTTGTATAAATGTTTTGAATATTCAATTAATAAATAATAAAATAAAAATAAACTTTATAGATTTTATTTATTCTTTGTGTAGAACCCTATTCTAGGAAATAATCACTCTGTTCGCACTGAAGTGAAAACAATATAGCAACATATTTCCTAGCGAACCTAGATAAAATTGGAGAAGTTGCATTAAAAACGTTCCCTTATTTAAACAATTACTTTTTATTTTATTTATTTATTTATTTTTTTTTTTATTGAAAATAAATTACATAATGCCGAACTAGGCTAATAATAACATAGGTAGATGTTTGGATACGGATCTATCTTACATGAAACATTAAGTAATAAGGAGGAATTTATAAACAAATAAAGAATGCAAACGAGATAAAACAGTAGGAAAAAAAACAAAAAAAAAAAAAAAAAAAAAAAAAAACAGTAAATTAAAAAAAAAAAAAAAAAAAAAAAAAAAAAAAAAAGATCAAAAAATGTAGCTAAATGCCGCAAAAAAAAAAAATAAAAAAAAAAAATATTTTTCAAAAAACAAATTTAATTAAATTTCCTAAAAAAAACAAACCTTGAATTTTACAAACTTGGTATCTAAAGAACAAAAAACAATGTCTTATTTAAAACCGTTTTTCGTAAAAACTATCCACAAAACGTCTACTAATGATATGTTAAACGTAATGATTTTGTTTCGAAAATATTTACTTTTGAAACCGAAAAACATAACAAATTTATTGGGTAAATAAAACATTATGACAGTTTAATTAAATTTTCATTGGAATTATAAATTATTGTTTATATAAAGGAAAACTGACAATAAAGCGACACCAGATCAGATGATTATAACATAATAGTTAGTCTCATTTTTAATTACATAATCAAAGCTAGAGTAATACAGATAATAATATACTTATAAAATTACAAAATACAAGCAAAATGATAATAAAACTACTTTTGTGACATAATACAAAATCAAACTTTTATTAAATAACTTTATGATGTAAAAAGATATTTATACTACTCTAATTTATGTGCTATTTTATAATTTATAAAAATTAGTTTTTAGTATTCAATTAATATGTGTTTTGTCCGTTTGTGTATGTAATTTTTTAGATTTTCTTGTTGTGATTTCCTATTTCATGGATATTCTCCCAATAGCCCAATTACAGATGCAGTTAATATGAAAAATGATTATGTTTGCGACTGAATGTGTTGTTTGATTCTGTGTCATTTTGGTTTTGAAATGGTTGCAATTAACGATTTAGCCCACAAAATTTCATGAAATCGAAATAAAATTCTAATATTTTTTACATAAACAACTTAAACTAGATCAATGAACTATCGAAAACAACCGCAGTGGGTCAGAAGATAGCATCAGCCGAAAGCGACAGGAATGAGGAAAAGTCTGGGAACAGGTTTGGCCGGAAGTTGTGGCAAGGTCGTTCATCGCTCCTAATGACAGCCATCTTCCGTTATTGCAACGCTTTTGGATTTTAAAAGAGAACGCGTCACGGAAAGCGTTTTTTGAGGAGCGATGTTTTCGAATAAAAAATAATAAAAAAATCATACAATTCATATTACGTTATTTTATCATCCTATTGTTATTATTATTATTTGTTCCTCTCTTCTTTTCTTAGGTATTTAGAAAAAGTTATATTTTCAATTGTACAGATATCATCTTTTTTACGTATTATTATCTTTGTTTGGAATTAAGATAGCCAGACTATTATACAATCTTATTACATATGTTTGTTATTCTTATGGGACAATATGTCCCGGAATAAAAATTATATTTTTCAAAAAACAAAAACAAAAACTAAAATATTACGTACTGGATTTTTTTGATTTTTAGAAGAAAATTTCTTTTCAATTTAATAAATATCTTAGGCTAAACCGAACTTGATATTTTATTAGGTGATAAAAATATGTCACATTGAAATCCATTTAAAAATGTGCCCTTTCAAAATGTTTATATGCACTTAAAAGTCAGCACCGGATATTAGGACCGTTCAAAAAATTATCGAGATGCTGTCATTGCTATTTATTTTAATTTTAAAAAATAAAGAAATAATAATAATGTGTACATTGTAAAATGTACTAGTAAACAAGTAATTTTAATAAATTTAAAGCATTATCTCATTTATTTGCTTTGAACATATTGATTTGAAACAAAAAATAGATAAAAAATCAGTTCAATTTAATTTTTAATTTGAACATTTTCGTTTGTTGTTTTTTTTTAAAAAGAATATATATGTATATATTTTAATATACCAACGATTTTTTTATTTTTTTTTATTAGGAGATAAATTATGTTTTATCTGATATTCCATTGAAATACATTTGAAAATGGGCCCTTCGAAATGTGATTTTTCCTAACTTATTAAGTCAACACTGGATATTAGGATCGTTATACAAAATTATCGTGATGGTATCTCTGCTGTTTATTTTAATTTTAAAAAACAAAACTATAATAATAATGTGAAAATTGTAAGACGTAATTGTAAACAATTAATTTTAATAGAATAAAACTTAATTATTACGTTATTTTATTTATTTGCATTGAATTTATTGATTTGAAAAAAAAAATATGAAAATCAGTTTAATTTAATTTTTAATTTGAACATTTTCATTTGTATTTTTTTAAAATGAATATATATATATATTTTAATATACCAATGATTTTTTTATGCAATATGAGATAAATCATGTTTTATCTGGTACTCCATTGAAATACATTTGAAGATGAGCCCTTTTAAAATTTTTTTTTATTTTAACTTATTAAGTGAGCACTGGGTATAGGAACTGTTTTGCCATAACGGGAAGGGTACTGTCTCTGTTCATTTTAGTTACATAAAAATAATAATATAAATGCAAAAATTGTATAATATACAAAATAATAAAATGTACTGGAAAAAAAAATTAAATATAACAAAAAAAAATTAATTTTTGCGTTACTTCTGTCATTGGTTTAAATAAATAGTTTTACTAATAGAATAATACAAATAAAATCAATTATTGATTTGAATGACCTTAATCCTTTTAATGACGCAAAAGGATGTTGAAAGGAATCGTAAAAATAACTTTTTCCTTATCTATATTATATATATTTCATATATTATAAATAGTTGTATATTACATGACCCTTGAGGAATATTTAGAGTCGATTAATAGTTTTTATATGTTTACATGCATGCAAATTTACATATGAAATAACGAGTAATAACAACATATTATAATTTTATATTTGTTTTTTTTATCAGTTTTATAGTATTAATTTATAAGTTTTATAAATGGCAACGTAGTCATTTCGATACGGAATAACGAAGTATTGGTATATACGGTTTTTAAATATTTAAGAACTCAATTATAAATGCAGCCATTACACGCTGAAATGTTGAAACACATTGCTAATTGGTACAAAAAAATGACATGTTTCAGATTGCACACAATCGTGTCTTCCAAAACGGTATCTTTGGTCACTCTCATTAGGCCGACGGCATTCTTTGTTTCTTTTCGATTATTATTTATTTTTTTTTTTATAAAGAAACATTCTTGAAGATGATGCAATCCTTTAACTTCTTCTTCATCACAACCAGTTAGTCTGGGACAAGTAACGAGTTTCTCGGGTTTCTTTTGGAGTTTTTCTCCATTTACCTTTGCAGCCTATTTATTCCCACTCCCCAAATTATTCCCCACAAAATAAATTTTCTCGATTAAAAAAAAAAAAAAAAAGAAATACAAAAAAAAAAAAAATTAATTGTTTTTAATAGCATCGAAATTTCCATTAAAATTTAAAGAATCAGCTAAGCATTATTTAATTAGTTAATTTATTAAAATTAAAATCCTGACCTTGAATTTTAGTTCACTGGAGATTATTCTAACTTTACCATAATGAATCTGATAAACATTTATATAAACAAAAGGACAACACACAGTGAAGTGATGGATTCAACGTACCCCAAAGAGGGTGAAACGAAAAAAAACAAAAAAAACTGTTATTTCCGAATTACTTTTCTGGCATTAAAATTAGAATTATAGCTTTAGAAATTCTGTTAGTAACGTTATATTTTGCTAATTTTATCATAAATTCTTCAGGAAAAAAAAAAGTTTTTAAATAAAGAATAATACAACGCGTTTCGCTGTTAATAAAAAAAGAATATTAATTTTTAAAAGACAATAATTACAAAAACATTTTAATTATCGGTTTGAATAATTGTTTTAATTATATTAAAAATATATTATTAGCAACGAATATAAATATTTATTATAACTTATGTAATTTACACGTTATTCAAATACATTTTTTTTTAAAATTTAATAGATAATGTTTTAAAATATATTTATATATTTTGTTAATTACTGTTCATTACGTATTCAACAGTCTTTGTATTATTTATTTTTTCTTTTGATGTATTCTTTTCCGTATAGAAAAGAAATAAAGAAGTGCACGTGGGTTCTGAACCCGATAGTTTCGTAATAACCGGTCCCCGTTCTTAATCTCCAGACAGGAATTCTCAAAGTCTATTTTATAGTTTCTGACTAGATAAATTTAAATGAAGCGAAGTTTATTTTGACTCGTGAGTTACAAACACCTAATTATTCATGGCTTTGCGGGTTAATGACTCAATCAGACCTTCAGTCTCTGGATTCTAATAGATTCGTTCACAGGAGTTCTTTTAATATATTTTATTACTATTACCGTAGTAATTTTTATTTTTATTTATGCTGAATCATATTGCTTTGGTCATGCCTTTTTTTTTTTTAACAACTCCAGTCAACACATTGAAGAGTGCATGAAAGATACATAAAGGGGGGGGGGTGAGCTAACGGTCGTGGAGAGGTGAAGGTCCCATTTTTGGGTTTTTCGATTATATCTTGAAAACTGTAGACTCTAAAAAAATATGTTTCCAATAAAAATTAAAGCTAATCATTTCCTATAAAATTGGCTGTATACATATTTTTTAAACTTCCAACGGTTTTCGAGATATACGTTATTGAATACTGATGATTTTTGGGAAAAAAAAGTTTTTACCTCACTTTTTGTTAACAATTTGCTTCAAGTGCACGATCGTTCCTCAGAAGCAATATTAGAATAAAAATTGTAGAACATTAAATTTATTTTAATTTCATATATAAGTTTTTGTCATTTTAAACAATTCTTTACCAAAAAGTGAGATATTTTTTTTTTTCGTATATTATCGATTTTTAATAACGTTTATCTCGAAAACCGTTGTAATTTTGACAAATATGTATCGAATCAATTTTAAAGGAAATTTAATTTGCTTTAATTTTGAACAATAGCATATTTTTCTAGGGTCTACCGGTTTCGAGATATAATCGAAAAACACAAAATTAGGAACTTCTACCCTCCCCCCACACTTACCTCAACCCCCAGAGGGGGGGGGGGACTTTTAGTATGTTTACCTTCTAACTACTCCTAATGAAGCTGTGAAGTAAAAAATTATCGCATATTTCATTCACTCTAGACCCCTCTTTTAAGCACTCTTTGACTGGACTAATAATTTATATTTTAGTGATTTACGAAAAATGTTTTCTACTGGAGGCACAGCATTTAAAAATCTTCCGTGTGGAAGACCATCATCAGTTGTAAAAAAAAACCCTATAATTATTCATCATCATACAGAACTCAACGATTCATTTTGGATTTCGGCTGCCTCATTAATCTCCTTGCACTTCTGTCTTGGGCGGTCATTCATCAGTTCCTATTAAGAACCACTAAAATCACGAGATTTAACTCATAGATCTTTCCAATTCACAGATGAAGTAATGTATATAAAACTAATCTGGATCCAGAAACTTGCCTAGACATATGGAAATGAATTGGCTAACAATATCAAAATCGACATCGAAAAATGGTTCCTTTCAATATTCCTTGACGATTATGTCACATATAGAGAAGTATTATAGGACTGATAAAATAGAGACTGAAACTTTGGCGACAAACAACAGGCGAACTGTGCACAAATTCTTTCTAGACGTTAACCAGGCTAATTATAACCAACTCAAAAGTGCACTTTACAAACTGACGAAATTCCTGATAGAACAAGGACACACGGAATAACGTACACCTCTCCAAAAACGATGAATACCATTGTGACTAGCAAACATCAAATACAACCACATACTGTACCGTTGCTTATTATATACACACATATTATAATCTAATCTCTATTTGACTGGGATGTGGTTCATTAGATCAGGGCAGTGATAAAGAAGAGTGATCGCATCTGAAAATAAACGGTTTAAATATTTTAATTTTTTATATTTTATTTGTTCAGTAGGTCGAACTTTAACATCCAAGATACGAGAACATCTGGACATCCTGACTTTTGTGTTATACTGTTACGGTTTTTTTTTGTTTGTTCACATTTATCTCATTATCTTTGAGTAAGTTCAATTATTGTACGTAGCAAAGCATATAGTGTACTCATTTCCATGGAGTGCTCATTAGTAGTAAACGACTCTTCCTCAGTATACTCAGTCTGCACAAGGTATCACGATCCACATTTTTTTTCCCGTGGCATCCTGAACACTTTCCTCCCATGTCTTCTTCTTGGCCTCCTTCCTCTATACGGATTTTGTAGGTCTTTCTGGCAGTTTTTTCCTGATCAATCCTTCTCCAACCATGGGATGGAAGTCTTCGGAATTAGACCATGTGGTGGCGTTCCGGATCCTATTTCATCACTTCCACATGTAATTCCGCTTGCGAATGTAGTGCATTACCGTGGTTTAGAGTTCTTTTATTTTCTTTCATAACCTCTCTCCTTAACGGCAAACCCCATCGGTGTAAATATCAATATATAAATCTGGATAGAGAGACATACAGGAAAACGCTGAGCGCTTTTTTTTTTTTTTTTTTCTTGTGTTGATTATTGTCAGATGTCAAACTTAGATTGTTAAAGTATCCTGTGTATTTAGCGACCCATTTGAAATGGGCATCACCGCTCAGTAGTGTTTCTCTCTGTCGTTTTTTTTAAAATTTAGTTTAGTTAATGAAACCTTATATAACCAATAGAGCTTACATTTTGCTTATTTTTTCTTTTTACAACAAGACTTGTAATAATTACTATTCGATCCCTCGAGATAATGAATGTTTTTTCAACCCTTCTGATAGACTTGTCCGGTCTTGGATAGTGTCCCTTATTTAGGGTCTTCATTAAGGTGATTGTTTTGTGTTTTATTTTTGCTTCTGTAATACGAATAAAAAAAATAAAATAAATAAATAATGAATATCTGCCCCTTAAAAAAATATCTTTTTCACGGTATCATATTTATTTTGGCTACTTGTGAAATATTTGTATTAGAGGAGGAAGTTTGCACAAGGGTCATGGCTCGGAGAAAGCGGTTATATAACTGCCTTATTTCATGGCTCGGCGGAGACTTTCTGTGGGACGCTATTTACACTGAGCCTCGTTTTGTAATTTATTCCTCGTCTCTTTCTCGTTTCATATTTACCTCCTCGTTATTAGGCCACTTAAATTAGTTAGAGATTGCTAGTCACTCAATTCCCTAGGATCTTTAGTGGCCTTCGAATTCCTTCTCCAGCTTAAATTAACAGTAGTCGCTAGAGGTGTCTATATACGTAAAACCGAAAACTGTCAAGTAATTACTTTAAATATGGAAACATTGTTTAGATTTTTTTTTCTTTTTCTCCTCCATATAAACCTTGTAAAACAGTCGTTTATTCAAACATTGAAAATACCCAATGCAGGCAAGAATATTATGTGCTTTATAAATAAGAAAATATAAATATTTAATAAATTACATCATAGTCACAACAAAAAAAAAAAAAAAAAAAAAAAGACTAAAACGTCTATGTCAATACATGCAATGCTGTATAGTCATCTTGTTAAAATACAACGTTTGAAAACAAGTTCTGTAGTTCAAAGAAATAGTTTTTGAACAGTTTCTTCCTTAAAAGTCGTCATCCCCTTAAAATTTATTTTTGGAATTTTTCCCTGTCAAAAATTGGGCATTTAAATTATATATGATTAAATGTTTGTGTTGTCTGAGAGGTAAAAATGTTTAAAATAGTATTTGGTTGGTCTATGCTCCATCGAAAGCTGCTTGTCTGTTTGTAGTTTGTACTTTTTGATTTACTGTAGTTTTCTGGATTAAAGTCTGGTATAAATCTGTGAACTGGTCGTCCATTGTTTGTTGCCAGTGTTTGTCTCACTATCTAATTGTATCGTTTTTTAAACTTTCCTTGATCTATGATATAAGTGTTAAAGAGTATTATATGGGTAAGGAGTAATTTGTTGATGCTAAATTAACTATCTTGTCTGCCCGTTTATTTTCGTAAATCCCAGCATGTTCCTTGATGCATACTAGTTTAATGGAGATTTTCGTTGAGTTTGTTAATTATTTGTTTAAGGATTAAAAACATGAGAAGAAATATTAATTTAAATCTGAAATAATTATTGAGAAAAATACAAAGCAAACGTCATAAAATCATATTTTGTTAAGGTTGTTACAAAAGTCCTCGTTAATGATCAAAACCTTTAATTTCAACTATCATAATTAATATTGTTAGAATGTTTTTGTTCCTACTATTTATATTAAAGTTTGCTTTGACTAATCGGGTATTGTAGGAACCGAGCAAGTCGATCATGCTGCAAGAGAGGCTCTCACGCTACTAGAACAGGGCAAGACGATTCCAACTCCATCAGACTTACGCAAACTACTATAAAAAGAACCTAAAGATGGATGGAGTCTATGCAAAATGAGACCCTAACGACCAGATTAAAAATGAAACATTTTAATCCATGGGGTACATCCAACCCCAGATGTAGAGAGGAGGTGGTTGTTTGTAGCGCAGGAAGGTTATAGGCGAAGATTTAACGAAGAGATTTACAGAGAAATCAAAGGCCTAGAAACCGAGATAAGAACCAGAAGGGCTGATGTTCTATGATGAAAAGGATGAAGGAGGAAAGATTGAACAAAAAGATCTTTAACAAAATGTTTAGCTACAAAAGTATAGGAGGATAAACGAAGCAAATAAGAGAAAAAATTAAAAATAAACCTTAACATTTCAGATGCCGACTGTCTGGATATACACTTAACTTTATTAGATGAGAAAAAAGAGGGGTACGAAGTGGTCCCGAAGAAAGAAAATAAATGCAGTCGAAAATCATGAAACTGCTATGGAAAATCAAGATTCCTAAATAAGTCTAACAAATGAAATTCGCGTCGTCCTTAGTGGCCGTTACGTGAAAAAAAAAAAAAAAAAAAAGATAACTATATATATATCAAATACTAGGCTCTAGTGTGGCATTGAATTTTTGTTATTATATATATCTCACTGGCTGAAGTGTAATTGATGTGAATGTAATATTAAAAATATTAATATTTCATTTCTAACACTCATTTTATTAAGTAACAATGATAATTGTTAGGGAAGGTAACGGAGGTAACACTCATGAAATCCTGTTAGTCTCGGTAAAAATCATGTTAAAAATTTAAAGAAAAATAAAGGTGCAATATTCAATAAAAAAGGCCATTAAAATAACTATATAAACTTATATTGCACGTTTCATCACTGGACCAACAGAGCTTGAAGATTTATTATTGATTGGTTAGTTAGTACCCACATCGCTGGGTAAAATTACGACATTCACCTCCATGTATAATTGTCGTTACCAAATGGATAATAACAATGCACTGACAGATAGATCGACACTAGGGGATGTTGCAAAACCGCTCAGATGCAGAAGGTGCAACTGGATGCAAGTGTTAGTACATCCCTATCTGCAGCTAGATCCCCAGGGTGAAAGCAACATCAAGCCTAGACCAAGTTACCAAATCCAGGCACAAAGGGCCGTCATTAGTTGACTGGCTTTGAAAACTACGTCGTTTCTGCAACGTGGTTATTTTTCCACCAACTGTAGGATCTTTTATTCGGTTTTAGAAAGGGGAAAAAACGGTTGCGCAATCTTTTGAGACTGATATAACTCATGGGAAACGTCATGGCGTTCTCAGATTTAAGACTGTTTCAAAATGGTGATTGATATACGTTTTATAACTGCAATATTTAGCTAATGCTCCTGTAGATAAACTTTGCTAAAATATTAAATAAATAATAAACATTTCAGCTTTTGAGATTGACCAGATAGATATTACAATCTGCCTCAGTGAAGGGCAATAGGTTATATATATATAATGATATATCCATGTATTCAATATATACAAATAAACACACAGAAATAAAAAAATTAAACGAAACAAAAACTGATAACACCAGTTATAATTATAATAATAATCTCAATATAGGAAAATTCTGTCAATAAATGCGAAGACAGGACACTACAATACGGTCGTCAAACCGGTGATACTGTGCGGAATGGACAAAGCTTCCCTCCTTATTCTGAGGAAAATGTTAGAGACAGAAAGAAGATTACTAAGAAGAATTTACGACCCAAACAAGACACTTAATAAGGAAATATACAAATAAATAAATGATACATAAGAATAATAAGATCAATTAGAGAAATCTTCTATAAAATGAGAGGATACAAGAGTGCTGGGGGAATATCAAACAGATGAAGGAAGAAACTGAGAGACTGAAAATAACAGACCAAGACTGTTTCGATGGGGATGACTTTAGGAAAAGACTAAAAGAAATTAAGGTCCTTGTGGGTAGGAGAGATGCGAGAAAAGGAATAGCGTGGACCGAGGAAAGAAGGAAGGAGCAATCGGAAAGAATGAGGAAAAGGTGGGAAGAGAAAAGAGGTACGAAAAGAAGTGAACATAATGATATGCGAGTGGTCTCTAAGACCGTTCCGTGGGGGAAAAAATAATAGATAAAAATACAGACAGTCTGGGGAACCCCGAATTGAGCCTGTTTCTATCTCTTTGAAAGGCAAAACCAGAAGAGATCCCAATTCTGCTCTCTCAGCTGCATCACTGGTGTTAATATCCAGTGGAGGTATAAAGCACAGGATATGAGTAGGAGAGCTGGTCATTACTAAGACTCCAACATCTCTATATTACAAAAGGTCTCAAGACCACTGCCGTTTTAATCTGCAAGAGGGGTTATAGGTATGATAAAAACTATACATGGGTTGTGCTAGTGATGATAATTGGATAGATTTTGATGAAATTTTGAGAATTTTGAAGGAATGAGATCAATGTATTTCTCTGGTTAAAAATATCTTCAGCTCTCATGGATTGTTTTGTAATAAAAAATTGAATCATGAACATTCGAACACATATGAAATAATAAAAATCCTATAATTTTATTGTTGTAATAAACAAAAAAAAAAAAAATAACTTTAACAACTTAGTAATAAAGGAATTTAAACAATATATGACATAAAAAAACGAAAAAGATGATAAGCCTTTCTAAAATCTAGGCATTGACCTAAATTGTTTTATAAACAAAGAAAAGTAATATACCATGTATATTTTTTATTATCTAATTTCAGATTTTTAAATGATAAGAGTTAATCTTCAGATTTTTTTATTTTATTTTATCGACGTATTCTGCCTGTACTTAATAACGCAGTAATGTTTATTTATTTATTTTTATTTAAAAGACTGTTAACAAATACAATTATTTCAATATGTACATAAGGTTATAATAACCATTTGGATTTATTTTATAGAAATTTGACACATGAAATTTATGATATTTTTTAAACATTTGTTTTAATTTTTTTTTTGTGATCGGAAAACAATATACATTGTTAATATGAGGGTTGTCGAGCCAATTAGATAGATATATATAAATTTTAATTTTTAAATTAGATGAATTTCCAACAAAGTAAAGCAATAGCACAAACCTTCAATTTATCTAGATGCTAATTGAATATGATTAAATAAATAAAGATTGTTTTTAAACAATTAGGTAAAATTGAATACTATTTATATACGGTTGATTATTATTGAACTAGGATACCATATGATGTGAAAAATGAAACATTAAGCAACACTCTCATTATATAAAAGATACAAGGATAGGTTAATAGATATCATTAATAGGTATAAAGATAATTAAATAGAACCACAACAATGATATAAATCATCATTTGATTGCTGATTGATAATGAGGCAATAGCCAGGAAACGTCACAAAAAAATTAATAAATTATTTATGTAAGGAGACATAGTTGCTCAGTTTTTCAGTTTTAACCCTTATTTACTTTTTAAATGATAATTTTATCATAATTTGCGTTATTTTAATTTCTACATTGAATGTTGTAAAATTTTAATTATTCCGAATCGATACACTTCTTACTGCAAGGACGTCAATGTTATTGTGAAGGCTATTTGCAACAGTTAAGGTACTGAAGTTGACAAAATTTCTTATTTTATTTTTTTTTAAATTTAAATCTACAGCTGACATCCCAACTCATCCTACCACTGTCCTTACCACTTACGCTGATGACACATGTGTGTTATCAGTAAACAATGATATCTTTATTGCCTCTCAAACACTCCAATCCCATATCCTAAACCTCCAAGAATGGTGTCAAAAATGGAGAATCAAAATAAATCCAAACAAATCACACCAAATAACATTTACCCTACGTCGTAAACCTACGACTTCCTGTCCAACTGTATCCTTTAATGTTATTCCACTAATCCCTATTGAACAGATCTGCTACCTAGGACTTCACTTGGACAAACGTCTAACTTGGAATCCACATACCAGACTAATACGACAAGAAACTGCCAGTCGTTACAGACTACTTATACATTTACTAGACAAACGTTCAAAGCTCTCAATTAATTATAAAAGACTAATATACATGGCTGTGATTAGACCTCTCTGGACGTACGGAGTTGAGCTTTGGGGCTCTACTAAACCATCCAATTCATCTCGTATCCAATCCTTACAATCCAAAATCCTTCGAAAAATCTAAAATCTAAAAAGAAGATGGTCTAGAGACCTTTTAGTGTAGATTTTATTGAAGTGCTACTAGTGAGTAGTTCTTCATAAGTTATTTACATGGCATTGTATTCACTGTCAACACATTTACTTGTTGTACATTATTTTGTACAGTTGTAAATACCAAAAA
This sequence comes from Euschistus heros, assembly GCA_003667255.2. NCBI lineage: Eukaryota > Metazoa > Arthropoda > Insecta > Hemiptera > Pentatomidae > Euschistus > Euschistus heros. Next base: position 664,746 of record RCWM02000050.1, on the reverse strand, counting down.
ATGAAAAAAAAAAAATTTAAATCTTACCTCTTTGTACAAATTTTATTTTTCTTAAATTGAAATATTAATATTTATGATCAACGAATATTTTCCTTTTATTAATTGAAATCCACAACTATAATTTAACATCTATAATAGAAATTAACATATAATAAATCTGCAGTATGGTGAATAAATTGATATTAAAAAAACTTAAAGAGAACCGAACTATTGGCATGATATATATTTTATTATCTATTTATTGAAATTTAAAACTGTATTTAAAACAAACAATATGTCTAGCAAATGCCATTACAAAGTTCATAATGACATGTCAATTCCTATATGATAAGGTCCCGAGGCCATCATCTTGTCAGACTCCTCGTAGGGTTGTCGGGTATAGAATGAGAAGCAAGTTGGAAGACTAGTGGATTTGAATGATTCACTATGAAAGGATAGGTATCTGGTTTGGGCTAAATCAGCAACATATAGAACGTTAAGGTGTTTATGGATAAGTTTATTTGTGGCAAAATAAGGAGCATTAAGGATTTTCGACTGCAAGGGTTGGATACGAGATGAGCCGGATGGTTTAGTGGAGCCCAAAAGCTCAACTCCTTATGTCCAAATAGGTCTAATTAATGTTAAGAAAATAAGTTTTCTGTAATTAATTTGAAGCTTTGAACGTTTGTCTAATAAATGTTGAAGAAATCTAAAATGACGAGCAGTTTCTTGTCGTCCTAGTTTTGCAGAATTCTTCAGCAGGGATAAGTGGAATATTATGAAAGGATACTCTAGGACAAGAAGTGATAGATTCACGACGAAGGGTATAGGTTATTTGATGAGGTTTGTCCGGATTTATTTTAATTCTCCGATTTTCACTTTAGTCTTAAAGGTTTGTGATGTGAGATTGGGAAGCTTGTGGACACTAGGATTTAGTTCAGTAGTTTGCAAGCCAGGACACATAAGACATATTTGTTGAGTTAAAAAAAAAAAAAAAAAAAATTAAAGGTTTTCGCTAGTTTGAAAAGTTACACAACCAGGTAACCAGGAAACTTCTAGTCTAGAAAAATAAGAAATACATACATCGCTCTGATTTAATTAATAATTTTAAACAATCTAAATAAATGATCTTGAATAATAGTTTTTTTTTTTAAATAAATTACAATTAATACACTTCAATGTAGTGCTGAAGTAGTTTTACCATAATAGTAATATTATGACCAATTTAAAATAATTCTTGTTTTGCTTATATTAACTTACCTACTGGAATTTACAGCTGTATAACAATGTAAACCAAGTATATATGATGAAGTGAGAATCTAATTTCATTATGAACAAATTGATTAACTTTCAAATAATTACACAAGCCATTAATTTTAATCAATTAATTAATAATAATAATGATTAGATTTAATTAATTAATTATACTAAAAGCACATAATATCTTTTAACGACATCCAACGAAAGGTTTTATCTTTATTGCTTGGAAGTCGGCCGATAACTTTCGATAAGCTCATACTAGACACTTATGTAACAGGTCATGAAAAAAAAATATTATGTAAACACACTTAAACTTGATTGGAACTGCATGCGGTAATAATATCTATATTAACAAGAAACAGACATAAAACATCCAATTTTGTTGTTATGACATCATTGTATACATGATTTAAGATTAATTTTAACCGAAATTTATGTTTAGATTTTATTTGTTGGGAAATAAAAAAATAAATTTTTATTAGAACAGCCGGAATTGAACCCGCGTCCTGTAGTCTAGGAGCCTAGTACTTCTGAGCTACCTCTCTTCCTATTTTGCAAATATAAGTGCCTCTATATAAATATTTTAAATTAAGTAAATGAAAAATTTGAATATCATAAATAATATTTTATTATAGACATATACTGTTATATTTGATTGAACATAAAAATAATAAAAAATCAGTATTTTGAAAAACATTAAACAAAAGTTATAATAAACTCTTATATTATATAAAAACTCCTTACTGAGCGGTACGAAAAATTCAGAAATAAAAAAATATAAGACTAAAACGACAAGAATCAGCTCGTTGTTTTCGACTTCTCGACAACATTTGCTAGACAAACGATCTAAGATGCCGAATAATTACAAAGGACTCATTAACATGACAGTAATTAGACCTATTTGGACATACGGAGTCAAGATATGGCACTCCATTGAACCATTTAATTCATCTCGCATCCAATCTAATCCAAAATCCTACGAAAAATCCTCAATTCTCTTTAATTTGTCACAAATAAACTTATCCATGAACCTGAATGTTCTATATGTTGCTTATTTAGTCCAAATCAGATATATATCCATTCATAGTAAACACAATTAACACTTAAATCAACTAGTCTCTTAACTTACTTTCCATTCTTTCCGCGACAAACTTGTGAGGCGTCAGAAAAGATTTCATCGGGACCTTCTCATATAGAACTTTAATTAAAGTGCTACAAATGGGTAGTTGCTTCACAATTAATTTACGTGTTATTATGAATGTTGAAAACGTATTAACTATATGTATTAGTTCGGTTCTATACCAGTTCTGGACATATTAATTTATTCGTATTATAGCAAATTTACTAGATATGTTGAATAGTGGTGAATTTCAACTAATATATGTAAAAAATAAAACATGTTAATCATTAATATTAATATATAAACATCAGAAAAAGAAAATTTGTATGAAAAAGATATTGCTGGCATTAGATTAAAATATTAATAAGTTAGTTCGTGAAGCGATCAGAAAAATACGGAAACACCTTGATTTTCCAAACAAGATATGTTTAAACGATATTATTTAATAATCTGACGTAATAAATTGTATTTCACGTTTGTTACACACTATTTTTTGATATTCCAAGACCAAGTCAGATTCAGCTTAAATACTTTTTTCGGTAAAGATAAATCCTGCATTAATTATTTTTATCTTATTCCATTACAGCGATGTCTGATTCTTATCTTAATTGCGTGACTAATTGTTACAGGAAAAAAAAAACAACAACTTAGAAAGTCACCGAATGAAACAGGTACCGGGGGTGAAATAGATCATTTCTACTAATAGAAAAATTCTAGTATACATAAACAGTTACCATTTGGGTATTCCAAAGACCACAGTTTCCGAAAATTCTATTGCACCAACCAATTTCGTTATATCTACTCGATTAAACGAAGAACAGAATCATTAGGCCAGTCTAGTTATCCCTAGTCATCAACAGACCGTGCTCACTTCTTGCGTATTCGATTTCTGAGGAAATGTACCAAATGTTACAAAATGAGGATGCTGTGCACCAACTAAAATAATGGGGTAGAAAATGCGGTCTAGAGTAGTTAAATGTGGGAACACATTTAGCAACACAATAGTAAAATATTTTTTTAAATATTATATTATTTTCCTCTACCCATAATTTGTAAATGGCAACATTTAATATTTTAAAAAAATATATGATTGACACAAAATTTTTTTGAACAATTTGAAATAATTCAATTTTGATGTCACGGGTGAACAATTTAAAAGATGTGCTTTACTTCCTCATTCTATCTGTGTTTTATTTTTTGTTTTGTTTTTTTATCTCGATCTATCTCATCCGGCTCTCTGCAGAACTTTACATGATTATAAAAAATATTTTGTATACATTTGAAGGTAAATATCTAAGCAAATGCAAATAATAAATTTTGTAATATTTATTATTATTTCTTACTTATTGGTTTATTCCACTAATCCCTATTGAACAGATTTACTACTTTGGACTTTTGGATAAACGTTTTACATTGAATCCATATAAAAGAAAATCGAAAAGAAACAGTTTTTCCAATTAATAAATAATCCCAATTTACATGACAGGAATTAGACCCATTTGGACATACGGAGCTAAGCTTAAGGTCTCCACTAAACCTCACAATTCGTCTCGTATCCTCGCAATCCAAAATCCTTCGTGAAATCCTCAATGCTCCTTACTTTGTCACCAATAAACTTATCCATAAAGATTCTAATGTTCTATTAGTTGCTGAGTTAACCCAAACCAGATAGATACCTATCCTATGACAGGGTACATACCCACTCGAAATCACTAGTCCCCCAACTTCATTCACAATCGAATTCAGATAACTCTCCGAGGTGTCTTAAAAGGAGATGGCCTAGGAACTTTCTAATGTAGAAAATTTATTGAAGTGCTTATTATAATATGCTTATATATATATATATATATATATATATATATATATATATACAAGGTAGGTCCCTCTTAGTGTAAAATAAAAAAATTGGGTGAAACTAGATCCAAAATGAAGAAAAATGCCGCATATCTTCTTACCTTTCTATTCCAATCCGTTGCAGATAGCCTATAATTCCAACAATTTTTTGAGGATACCACGTTTCTTTGCCATAAAAACTGATATATCTCTACGTTTTTTTAACATTTTTCAAATTTTGATCACATTTTCGGATTTAGCATTATATTTTCTATAAGAGCTCATCTTCACCTTATTTGAGGAAGTTAACATGTCTTATAATACATCAACGCACGTTTTCGAAAAAAAACTATCCACAAAAATGCAAATCTCACAAAAACCTGTAAATTTAACCAGCTTTCATATGGTATGATCAAATTAATGGTTCCGTATCGATTTTATGGAGAAATGTACTTATTAAACCGAAAAAAAACATGGCGTTTTCATTCAGCATCAGTTACTTGTGTAAATAAGACATTACGATAATCGCTTAATGAAAATATGTATTTTAAACATAATTAACTCTTCATTGGAATAAAAAAGAAAGAAAAAAATTATTGTTTAATAGAAAATAAAAGGAAAACTGTCAATAAAGTTTCCTCAAAAAAGTCATTGAATTATCGTATATCTGCAACGGATTGGAGTTGAAAGGTAAGGCCTGCGGCATTTTTTCTTTACTTTTTTCTTTATGTTTTAATACTATTATATATTCGATTTCGTTAACTAATGGTTCGAACAAAACACCTATCCTTTCATTATAAACTGCAAACCTAATATCCACTAGTTTCTTAGCTTGCCTCCATTTGTTTACCACAAATCATCCGTGGATGAAAAGAATTCAGCTTTGAGAAATAGTAAAACAGTTTTGAGTGGGACCAACGTTGATTTACAAGCAAATCATTGTAATGTCGCTAAGTCAATTACACTAAATTATTCGATTTTTGTATTATAAACAAATTTAAATTTAAATTTAAATGAACAACTAGTGGATTAGTATATACATTCTTGTACAATATTGAGATGTGGAATATGATAGATTTTATCCTTGTAGGTCAATCTAATGTGCTATTTTATACGGAAAAGCGAGAGTGAGTTATTACAAGCTCACTGCTATTTTAAGATCTAACTACTTGTTTTTTTGTTTTTTTTATATCAACATTGCGAAGACCTTCCAAGCATGTAATCTTGTGGTTAGGTTATTGTTCGTTACTAGTCATCGGGGATCAAATAAGATTCAAATTCAGGAAAATAATGTTTAAGATTGCTTCCTTAATAATTATTTTTAAATTATGTTATAATGGCAATATTATTTCAAATAATTGTAATACGCCGTTAATGAAGATTACATGTACTTATATCCTTAAGTGATTGTTTAATTATGTGATGGCATTTCTGACTTTTTATGTTGATGGTTTATTTCTCGAAAATTTACAATTAAATGGCTAATGATATTAAACTCTGTTATAGTAATGTAACTTGCAGGACAAACAATGTGGTTGTATGAATGGTGTTTGAGTATTATATATTTATATAAAAACATCGAAATTTGTTATTACCAACTTAATACTCAATCAAATACTCAAAAATGTATTGTACAACTGGAGTTTATATCTTGTTTTTTTGAAAAAATAAGAAAGGCGTTGATACTAAATTTTAAGTCAGACATGAAATCGCAACTCATCCTACCACTATCCTCACGACTTATGCTAATGACACATGTGTGTTATCAGTAAACAATGATCCCTTCATTGCCTCTCAAACAAAATAAAATTAAAAAAAATCTCACCAAATAACCTTTACGCTTCGTCGTAAACCTACGACTTCCTGTCCTACAGTATCTTTAAGGATATTCCACTAATCCCTGTTGGACATATCCGCTACCTAGGACTCCATTTGGACAAACGTCTTACTTGGAATCCACATACAAGACTAAAAACACAAGAAACTACCCGTCATTACGGATTACTTCAACATTTATTAGACAAACGTTCAAAGCTCCCAATTAATTACAAAAGATTAATATACATGACTGTGATTAGACCTATCCGGAAGTACGGATTTGGAGCTTTGGGGCTCCACTAAACCATCTTGTTCATCTCGTATCCAACAATGGCGGAATGTTCTTTGGATAACTTAAAAACCGTTAAATCCTGGAATATTTCAACACATGATCAAATTGATGATGAAATGAATATATATGTGCCGCAAAGATGTTCTTCCGCCATCTTAAAATAGTATCCTTAGTGACGAAAACTAATAAAATCGTTAAATATTGAAACCAAAAATAGTATCCTTAAGGTCGAAAACTAATTCTAAGAGGGGAGGAGAATGGCCAAGGATGACAAGGAAATAAATTTGGCACATACAGTGTAAAAAAAAAAAATTGTTTCATAAATCTTGATCATTTAATTAGTTGCAAGTTTAATTTTTTTTTTTTTTTTAAAGAAGAGAAATACAGCTGAAAGATACATGAGGAAGTAATTAAATAAAATAATATACAATTTAAAATCAAACCCTGTTTGTTTGTTATTTTAGTGCGTGGTTCGTTGCTAGGATTTCTGGATAATAGCCAGTTTTGGGTTCGATCACCGATGGAGGCATTCATAAAAAAGCCCAAACATATGAATAAAACATATATGTATTATAAAGAAATAGTATGATTCTGAGATCTGTAAACAATGTAGCGAGCCTATTTTTCTTCGTAAAATGGAACAACGAAGATAGGAAAATTAAAAAAAAAAAACAAGTAATATTTCTAAAATGGCTATATCTTATTCTCTTAACATACCGATTATTGAAGTTGGAAATCTTAGTTGGTTTTTTTTGTTTTTTTTGTGGGGGGATGGATGGAGGTCTTATGGTTATGGAGTTTTATGGTTAATGGGATTCGTAGGAAAGAAAATTTCAAAGCGAAAAACATATCTAACATATGTTCTAATACATTTACAGGGCCACGGTTGTTTAATATCCACATAGACAGTAGAGATTACATTTCATTTTGTACTGCATAATAAAATGGAGGAATTTATTTAAGAAACATGTATTAGCATATAGATCACGCTCTAGACTGTCTTTGGCGAACATTATTCCCCTTTATAACGGCCTATCCTCATTTGAGGAGTGAAAGTTGTGCGGTTCTGGGTCACCAGTGCCAACCGAAAGGAGTCGTCTTAATCACCCTAATTCCTTATCCCGTTATCATCTAGCTAGTTAACTAAAATAGTCTAGGATGAATAGAAGATATTGAATTATTTAACAATGATTTATACAATGATTTATTATTAGTGTTTCTTGATTTCAGTAGTGAAAAATAAGGAAAGAACATAACTCTCCTTAAACTACACTTTTATTGGCCGTAAATGCAAAGTGCTTGATAATAAACTTAATTAGTGCCCAGAGAACCCTTGGCCTAGAAAAAAAAACGACTATTTTCTTAAATGTTTCCATTAATATCATTTCTTCTTCATAATAATTCAAAAAACATTTTTTTTTTTTTTTTTTTAATAACAATTTATTGAAATTTACAACTGTACAAAATTTATACATCAAGTAAATGTGCTTTTAACTATTACAATAACTTGACAAAACAAGAAAAGTACTACCCATCAGAAGCACTTTAATAACAATTCTACACTAGAAGGTCTCAGGGCCATCTTCTTTTCAGACACCTCGGAGAATTATCAGGAATAGTGAGGGAAGCAAGTTGAGAAATTAGGGGATTTGAGTGGTTATGGAGCTTACTATGAAAGGATAGATATCTGGTTTGGGCTAAATCTGCAACATATGGAACATTAAGATCTTTATGGATAAGTTTATTGGTGACAAAGTAAGGTGCATTGAGGATTTTTCGAAGGATTTTGGATTGTAAGGATTGGATACGAGATGAATTGGATGGTTTAGTTGAGCCCCAAAGCTCAACTCCGTCCAGATAGGTCTAATCACAGTCATGTATGTTAGTCTTTTGTAATTAATTGGGAGCTTTGAACGTTTGTCTAATAAATGTTGAAGTAATCTGTAAAGACGGGCAGGTTCTTGTCTTTTTAGTCTTGTATGTGGATTCCAATTAAGACGTTTGTCCAAGTGGAGACCTAGGTAGCGGATCTGTTCAACAGGGATTAGTGGAATATCATTAAAGGATACTGTAGGACAGGAAGTCGTGAGCTTACGACGAAGGGTAAAGGTTATTTGGTTTTGTTTTTTTTTGGATTTATTTTGATTCTCCATTTTTGACACCGTTCTTGAAGGGTTAGGATATGGGATTGGCACAAAACATTTAATAAGAAATTTCTCAGCATAAAACAAACACTATTTGTATACAAACACAAAATACTATTTTTCATATGATAAATATATTTTTAAATCCCAAATAATAGTTTATACAAATACTAACATCTCCCGTCGAGGTTTCGCCCGCTCTCATATATAAAGAACTTACATTATTTCAACTACATAACTGAATTTCATTTGTTTATCGATAAAAATCTTGTATTGAAGTATGGAAGTTAGAATACAATAGAATAGAAAAAATAGTTTTATTCTGGGACAAAGTTCCTTTAAGAACAACAGATAAGTACAGATATAAATAAATTAAATCTGGTCAGAGACCTAATGAAATTTAAAAAATAAAGAAAAAACTAATACAATAATGAGGCTGTATGCATATATGATAGTTAAATATACAAAAAAAAATAATAAGATAACATTCTACAAATGAGAGAAAATAAAACGAAATAATAAAAAAAAAAAATAATAATAATAAAATCTTTTGGTACAATGATTAGATTTGTATGTACAATAGAAGTACCCAATGTTATATTCATAGAAAGTGAAATTTGTATTAAATGGAATCTTAATCATGCAAGAACTGAATCTGAGTCTGAATCCAACAAGGCAATAACAAAATTTTAATATGTAGGTTAGAAGAAGGTATTGAAAATAGAAGTATTTGAATGTTTTCAGGGATTTAGCTTGTCTGATATGAGGAGTAATAGAGTTCTAGAGGATTGGTGAGCGGAAGAGGAAGGAGCGTTGGAATGTTGAAGAAAGACAGGATCTTGTATGTATTGAATTTACTGCAGATCTGAATTGAAGCATATTGTAAATATAAAAAAGTTAAAGGGTATTGATAATTTGGTAAAGGAATGTTTCTTGGAAATGTTGTCTACGGAAAGTGGGATAAAACCAATGTAATTTGGAATATAGGTGGGATACATGGGAGCGCCTCGGACTACCGAAGACTAACCAGACGAAGCATTATTTCTTCAAGATTTTAATAATAACAATTTTAACCTGGTTAAAATTGCATTGATTAGGTGTTTGAAGAATACATAAAATCGTAATTAGACATCCGATTTGGCAGAAAATTTTTTATCAAACCATCTGGTTGGATTTTAATTTCTAACCATAAAAGTATATGACAGATTGGCAAACCTCGTTTCTGGCACTCAAGACTATAATAATATTCTGTAATATTACTATTACAGTAAAATTTATTATTATAAACCATCCGAGAACTATGAAGATGTAGTTAAAATTTGCTACAGTTGGGCTTAGTAGTTTTACCATTGCGATCCGTCGATTTTTAAACTGCACTGAGATCCACATGTCGCTCCATATATTTATAACTTTTTTATTAACAATTAAATTGAAAATGAGTAAATTTTATAATAAATTTCTAGATCTATGTAACACCTTTGTAACCTCTCTCGAATGGTCCTCGCCACCTATCGGTCGATTATCAAACTTCACTGCGCACCTCATATCGTTTTTTTATGGCAATTTAATTGAAAATCTTTAAATTTTATTATTGCAAAACCTTCCTTGAACTATGGAGAAGATGTGGTTAAAATTTGGTACAGATCGGTTCAGTAGTTTTCACGGTTATTGATCATAAACGAAAAATGGCTTATTATTTTTTATTACATTTTATAACTGTTAACAAATAAAACGCTTATCTAAATACATTTAAATGTCTATAACCTGTAACATTGCTAAAACTCAACACTAAAATACGCAAAAACAACACCTAATATCAACCGCTTCAACCTGAAGAAATATGCAACTGAAAATCGTTGTGAAAGACTCGTATTAATGTTGCACATTCTCCTATCCTCTGGGAATCCCGCAAGATGGATTGCACCAGATTTGAGGCCAGGAATCATCAACAGCATCCATGGGAAAACTGAACGCATTCGAAGATAACCACGATATTCGTATTTTATATACCGCATCGTATTGACCTTTGAGGAAAGCCGAAAACCACACGAACTAATGTAAGATGTTGCATGATATTTAAAATAGGAAGGTATACCTATTCAATTGTTTTGAGTTGGCATGTAATTGGTTTTCATGTTTTAAAATATTTTACGAAACCATGGTTTTCCGCTATTTTATAGAATGGGAGACTGGTAATGGAAGTTGAGCGGTCATTGTGGTCACTTTGATTTCTCGTAAAATTGTTAACTCATTATATTAGTGATAGGTACTGATAAAGAGCAAATCGTTCTGAAATTGCTAATCTAAAACTCGGCATATTTAGTTATTTAGATTTTAACCGAGTAAGAATGTTTTACTATTGTTTCTTGTAAGAAAAATCCACATTACACACAAATAATTAAACAGTTAGTGATTCGGTGATTACGATGGTGTAATCTAGATCTGATAGGTCAAAGAAAAAGGTAGGTTGGTAGCTTTTCAAAGAGTTACGCAATCCACGGATCACCTATTAGTCGCTTTTCCCATGCAATTAAAGAACTATAAGAAAAAGACATGTCGTTAGTTTTAGAACTTGAACGAAATGAAGAATTTTAGAGATATTTTTTAAATATTGTAACCACCAAAATAATTAGTATTAATAAGAAAATACTTTCATCTATCTGCTAGGGATATTTAACTAATCAAAACAGTTATATGTTTATTTTATTTGTTTAAATAGATAAAGATAACTTCTTTTTTTAAAAATAAAAATTATAAAACTTATTTTTTGGTTGAGAATTTTTTTTTAAAAAGGGTGAAATATTTAAGTGTATTTTGTTTTTGTTTTTTTAAGAAAGGGAAATTTACGTTGCATTCTGAAATAAATAGTTTTATTATTAAAACATTACATAAATAGCCAGCGGTAAAGTTAACCCTATAAGGACCCCAGTGCCTTATGTGGGACAGCCATTTTTATCGTTTCTACAGCTATAAAAATATTAGCAGCGTCATCTCTTGAAGTCTCTTGATAGAACTGCCGGATATTTAGCAACTGTATAATTCAGACCATTGCGTTTAGATGTCATTTCTGTTTCTGTTACTGTGAGCTTAGTGTGAAATTTGTATAAATATGTTATGTTTATCGTTAGTGTAAGTTCAAGAATCTAAAAAAGATATTAACTGAATAGTTCTGAGTCGGAAAAAAAATACTCTGAATTGTAACGGAATGTATTTTTTGCAAAGGCTAGATAGTTTTATCTTACTGCAGTAAACATATTAGCTATAATGACTGAAGTAAATGACATAAGAACTGAAATAAAAAAATTGTTTTCCTGTCAAATAAGGGATTATATATATATATATATATATATATATATATATATATATATATTATATATATATATATTTTTTTTTTTTTTTTTTTTTCCTAACTACTAATCACTTTGATTGAGCCTTCTAGAGTGAAAATATGTCGAACGTTTTGTTCAACAGGTATAACAAAAAATACTGTCAAATCCTTAGTAAATAAGAAAAAGTTTTTCTGTAAATAACTATTAAATTTTTTTATTAAAATTGAAAACTAAATCAATTATATATTTTAAAATATTATGTTGTTTATTAAATATAAGTAGTGATCTGATAAAAGATATGATGGTGACCAAGAATGCAGGGAGAAGAATGAGGTTTTTTTTTGCTTGCCTATGTTACAGCTCCCTTTTTATTTTAAATAAGTGATTTCAGGATCAATTTAAAAAATATTATGGTGTACATGTGCCATTCAAAATGTATCTGTTTTCTCGAGTAATGCATCTTTTTAACATATGTAATATATTTTGAAAAAATGCAGTAAAAATTTTAAAACGAAATTTGGAACTGGCTATTTCTTATGTTTCGACAACAAAGTTAAATACTGAATTTGGCTACTAAAAAGTCTAAATAAGCTTATTTTATAAAACTTTAATTTCCTTTTTAATGGAAATATTGAAGCTGTTTAAACTTTAGTAGAAGAAATATATCCAATTATTTGTAAGAAAGTATACTGAACACTCTGTATATCGAAAAAAAAAAGTGTAATGAATAGAGATATGTTTGACAATTACTGTCAATAAACGTATGTATATCCTGCCATTTAATAAAATTAATTAAATTATCCACATACACCAATAAATTTTATAATTTGAATTAAAATCACCAATAGTTTTCATTCCAATGGTCACCTGACTACAGTTGGTGTTAATTCAGAATTTATCCTACAACGATATGAGGTTATAAACTTTTCTGGAACAAACGGATTTGAAACATTTTTCTTTTTATGGTCTTCGTGATAAAGGAGTCATAAAGAGATCGTTTTTATTCCAAACGAAATTCAGTCTCTGGTTTAACAACGTTCATAAACGGTTAACTTATCTTGAACGCTATTGTTTTGATAAGCTAATGGATTAATAGATAATAGGTCATAATAGCGGAGATTACTATCTGATACAATCAATAGCTATTGAATTAGGTTCTGTTGGCCTTGCGATCTATTTCTAGCTTTCCAATCATCCATGAAAGATATTAAAGAGATAGTGTTATAACTAAAAAAATAATAATTATTATTAAATATATGTAAATGTATCACGTCAATTGTCCTACGTTTTTTTATTATTTATTTTCCTTACTTTTTTGGAGTCTCGATTAACTTTCGCTATCCGAGCCTATCTCGGCCCCAACAACTTCGATTATTCGACTCCCTAGTGTAATTGTGCTCCGACACTAGGGCAATAAAAAAAATTGTTCACGCTATCAGTTTTTGTTCAGAAATATCACATTTTTGTTTAAAACAGGTTCAAGTTTAAATATTGATATGGAAGGTTTCTATTCCACGATTAATTTGACAAAATGAAGTTGTAGGGCGACATTCCCTTGATTTTCCAGGAAAATACCTCAAGAATGTTAACCATTTTTTTTTCTTGGAATCTGTAACCGAAAAAATAATACAGATATTTTTCAGCAAAAAAAAAAAAATAAATAAATAAAATCATGCATACAAAGATATTTCTAATACATAAAATATATATTTTTTTGTTTTTCAGAATTTAGGACCGCGGAAAACATACATGTTTAAATTTTGATCAATGGACTCTTAGCAGATTAATAATGAAACCATAGTTTAACAGATACCTGAAGGTTAGGCTCAGCCCGAAAATAGTTTCCTGAGAATAGATAAAGTTAAAGAAAAAAAAAGAAGAACTATAACCTATACTAAAAAAAATCAACTGGATTATTAAAACTGAAAATAAGAATGGTTATTGATCGTATAAATAATCATTTATATTTACTAACAAAATTTGTCTGTGTATTGAATATTTTCCAATAATTTTGATCATAAAAAAAAAAAATGTGTCTAACAAATCACTATATATCTGTTGATACTTGTAACTTACATGAATTATTATCATTACATTTCGATTATAACAAATTGAATTCATTACAATTACAAAATCTAAGGTAAACCAAAACAAAATTATACACATAGTTTTTCTTTTTAAACTACAAAAAATATTTATGATTTTGGTAAACACTACTTGTATGTGGCAATGACAAACAATTTCAATTTATATTCCGTATAGGAATTTGATTTAAATATGCATTATCATAGAAAATTATAATAATCAATAAGTTAAATAAGAGGAATCAGGAATAAGAAAAGATGGTTTCGACAAAGTTTAACAAAAAATAAATAAAATAAAACTAGATATTTAAAATGAGTATTTGAACATTTATACTAGACGTAAAGGGTCATACATTTGTTATATGATAAGGAACATATTAAAATGCATTAATCTGATCAGCATTTAAGCCTAACAACCAGGTTTTTCACTATACCTACAAAAAAGGTTAATGGCCCCATTAATAGAGACTGTATATATTCCCAGGAATATCCTCTGATTGAGCAACGACTGGCTGAACGGGAAGTAAATTTTCTGGAACATAAAAAATCTAGAAATCAGTTTGAAACCTGGTCTCTAGAGTATTAAGTCCAATGTCTCATTCATCAAAGAATAAATCAGAACGTAAATACAATACCGAACAAACTTTTATGTATATATATATATATATATATATATATATATATATATATATATATATATATATATATATATATATATTATATATTTTAATTTTTTTTATTTTATTGTTCATAATGTGTGAATGTAATCATACGCCATATATATTAATTATTGCTCAAATTTGTGGCAGATTGTAATAATTACTCAATAAAAGTTTTTTTTTTTTTTAAACAATATTTATTATTTATTTAAATAATGACAAGTTTGTACCGATTCACAAGACTAATCTGACTTCGTGCAGTTTTAGTTTTCAGTGATATCAATTTATATTTTTTTATTTATTAATTGGCAGTTACAATCGTATAAAATAAATACTTGAAGTAAATGTAAGGAAAACCATATTTATATCTTATTAATAAACATTTCTGCAAGTTGATAATTTCATATATATAATACAATTCTATTTATGGAATAAAATCATTTATGCGTATGGATCACATTTTGAAAAACTCCATTAAATAATCAATTAATTTTGAGATGTTTAATTAATTAAAAAACTTGCTGTTAGAGTTATAAATCAGTAAAAAAAAACAACTAAAGTAATTATAAACAAGCTATTTACATTTCGAATAATGTAGTGCTAATAATATTTTATTAAAAAAATTATTATTGTATAGAGCCCATGTATTGGGCTCATTGTATATATTACCATATTTAATACGCATTTAATATGATGTTTAAAATTATCAAATCCTGTTTAAATTTTTTTTTTTTTTTTAATAAATGAATTCGAGAATCTAGAATAAATTAATTAATAATTAATTCAATATAATATTTTATACTGTTTGTGCTAACAATAGGTAGTTACTAAATAAGTCATTGACATGTCATTATATACGCATTTCCTCACATTTACTATATTCATTGTATACAATTGTAAATTTCTATAAATAAATATTTAAAAAAAACTAATTTTTTATTAATGAATATTATTGATACGGAATTGCATGATTAATATTGTTATCGTTTTTATCATTGAAGCTGAACCAAGTGCTGCTACCTAGCGTATCTTTGTAAGAACACATCAGCGCTGCATTTGTTTAACAATGAATTAATATATTAGAGTCTTTAGAGTCATAATATGATATTAATTTATTTTTTGTACTAATTTAATTTATATTTATTAATTATATATAATATAATATAATATATAATATATATAATATATATTAAAAGTACAATATTATATTAAATATTTCTCCCTCACTAGGAAAAACAATAGTTCATGTCTTAGTCAATCTATGATCTTCTGTTTTTCTTAATTTACTTATTATAGTTAAAAGGATTAAAATACTTAAGTTAGTAATTAAATTAAATTAACTAATAAATTATTATAAGAATTAAACAATGTTTAGAGAAAATAGGGGTTTTAATCATGACTTTTTTTTTAAACCAATTTAGCTCCTAAGCGTTACAGTCCAGTCAATATACATTTATATATTTTGACTTCATAGCTTCGTTAGAAGTTGTTAGAACGTAATAAGTGGGGGATGAGCTTACGGTGGAGGAAGGGAAATGTAGATCTTATTTTGGATTTTTTTTTTTTTTTTTTTGTATTGTATCTCGAAAACGGTGAACTAGAAAAACATGTTTAAAATCGAAACTAAAGCTAATTACATTTCCTATAAAATTAATTATTTACATATCTGTTGAACTTCCCACGGTTTTCGAGATATACTTTATTGAGGAACGATAATTTTTGAGAAAAAAAATTTGCACATAAATTTCATTAGTCCTAGTTCTTAATAGTTCGGGATAGTCACGGTCCCGTTCACATCTCTTTATGTACTGTTGCATCAGAATGTTCATAGTACGTTATTATAGCATTAGTTGAATTAATTAAATATAATTGATTTTTTAATGTGTTTTTTTAAATATAATAAACATAAATTTGACAATAAATAAAATTATCATCCCTTTTTAGAATTTATTACGTCTAATATTTGGAGAAAATGCTCGGATGCTAAGAGCATTTGAAGCTTAGCACCTGCGCTACCTTCCTGGCCTAGTTACCCAGATTTGCAATGGATGAAGAAATAGCTGAAGCTTTTCTATTAAATAGACTTTAATATCATTAGAAAGATATTTTACACAAGATTTTTTACTTTATATTTGTATTAAAATTAAAAAATCCCTTCATAGCATCCCAAACACTTTACTCCCATATCACAAATCTACAAGAATAGTTTAAAAATTTGAGAATTAAAATAAATCCAAACAAGTCTAATCAAGTAACCTTTACCATTCGTCGTAAAGCTACGAATTCCTGTCCTACAGAATCCTTTAATAAATAATGTTCCACTCATCCCTGTTGAACAGATCTGCTTATCTAGAACTCAAAATGGACAAACGTTAAACTTGGAAACCACATACAAGACTAATACGACAGGAAACTGTTTTAAATTCTTTGACATTAACTTGACAAAAGTCCAAAACTACTATTTACTACAAAAGACTCATTTAAATGTCAGTTATCAGCCCTCTTTGAACATATGGAGTTGAGCTTTCGGTCTCCACTAAACCATCTGATTCATCTTGTATCCATCCATGTAATCCAAAATCCTTAACTTATCCATAGATACCTTAACGATCCGTATGTTACCCATTTAGTCCACACCAGATACCTAACCTTTCGTAGTAAACTCCATACCCACTCGAATCCACTAGTTTTCCAACTTGTTTCACACTCTGAAAAGAATATGGCCTGTTGATCTTCTCAAATTGAACTATTGAAGTGCTACCTGTGGCTAATAGCTTCACAAACAATTGTGTTACTATTTTACGTTACTTTCACCTTTACTGGATGTATGTTTTGTTTTTTTAATGTACAGTTGTTAATTTAAATAAATAAATTTACAAAAATTAAATTTATTTAGGGGAGTCTCGAATGACCTCATAAAAGTACTCTTAATATTCAATAATAGAAGCACACTAGCATTGAAAAATTCTGATGTCGCAATGAAATCCGTTAGAAAACATTAGTCAATTCGTTTAAACTATCAAAAGCCTTGCCAATGAACTTGCTCTTGAATAACCTCAACTGAATGGAAAATACTTTAACTGAGCTGCCCCTGGATCTGACGGATATTCAACTAATAAAAAAAAAAAAGAGAAACAGGTATCCCCTCCTACAATTCGCAGTAAAACCACTACAGCCACAAAAATATAATTACACTTCCCACCAGCTATAAATTTTCAATCCTGGACGGAATATCTACCGAGTCTGCTCAACAATCTAATGAATTTTCCGAACCTCCACCACCAGTTTTTTTCTCCAAAGTATTTTTTACTTATTTTTTCACGATGAGCCACGTATGTGGAAATGTGATCGGATTGTGAAGTGGGTTTCCGTCAGTAAGGCAATTTGTTATTATGAAGAAATATGCCGAGTTCGTTCGGTGGTTATGTAGTCCATTCGCATTACACAAAATGATGCTCATAGTGGAATACTGAATGGGACTTGGGAAATGACTCTGGTGATGTTATTGTTGTCTGCTGGATTTGGAACTATATTTGAATCGGGGAGCTGAGATGAAGGATTGTATCTAGGAATGCTACCTGGAATTTGAACCAGTCTTGGGATGAATTTATTATGAGCTTCATGTTCAACATTTACTAAATGAATATATTTTTTTTTTGTATACAGTTAAAAATTTCAATAAATAAAATAATAAAAAAATAAATAAATCTAGAACCTGAAGCCATTTACTTAATCCGTGGCTTCACACCCCATGTACTAATCTGCAACAATTTCATCCTGGACCATCATTTGATACTATAAAAAATCTTTAAAATAGAACCGAATTTTAAACAAGATGGGGGGTCAGACTTACGAATGAACGTTTTTAGATCAAACAAAACAGGATTTTTACATTGGACAACGTCCCTCAGGTCAAAGCACGCCACGAAACCATTGTTCTAAAGTTCACGTAAAATCGTGAGCGAAGTGTTATGTAAACGAGATATTTTCAACTGCTTGAGACAAGCGACTTTCTGATCCTTCGAAATTATTAACTGGTATTTATGTACAATTTTGTTTTATTTGTATAATGATTAAATAACGTCGGCTTGTATATAAACATTTTGCTTATATTTTAGATATTTTACGATATTTTTTTCATTTATATAACAGCAAAGCCTGTTTGCTTGCTTTTAAAATTAGAGAAATATGGTAATACGTCATTAAGAACTCTTGTTATATAAGGTTATGGCATTTGCGAATTATTAAGACAGGTGAATTTCTTATAAAATTTACAATTTACATTATATAAATTAAACATTTTACTTCATAAATTGAAAATTATTTCAAAATGAAAATTCATCAATCATCACTTTGTTTTAATCCAACTAAGTAATTACGCAGAATTTTTATATGTTTGTTATAAACTTTCATGAAAAACAGAAGAGGTGTCTGAAAATAATAAATAGGTGTCGATCCGCAATGCTCCTCTCACTTCCTTTAAACATAATTTATTCATCTCCCTCCTCTATTATCAATCTTCCGAAATTATGTAATAATATATTAGTGTTAGAATATTTATTTTTTTATTTCGTAATTTATTTATTTTGTTTTCTCATATAAACCCGATGATTTGTTTTTAAATCTAAAATTTCACCTTATATATTTATATGTATATAATTTATGTTCTATATAAGTTGCTGCCTGATATGTACGCAGCCAGACAATAATACCTTTTTATTGTACTTTAATGATATGCATATAAAGATTATTTTTCATTTCATTTCATTAAATGTTCTAATATATGGTATGAATGAATACATTTATCTCTGTACCTATTGCCTTTTACTGAGGCATATTGTACACTTATTTCAATAAAATATAAATTTCAAATGTTCTAATAACATTATAAAGACAAGATTTACCATAACAAGCTTTGTCATATCATAATAGCTGGTTTGATTTAACAGATATTTCTTACTCAGAAATTCATTAAAAATTATGATGTCAATAAATTATAAAATTTAAAAATAAAATATCATCAAGTTCCCAAGTGTTCAGACAAAGAAGTCTAATTATATTCAATTGCTCCCTGACTGAAAACAACAACAATAGATCATAAAAATGTAGATCTATAATCTATGTTAACAGTTTTTCAAAAATGCTATTTAATACCGAGTAGATGTTAGATTTCTCTTTGAATCACGCCAGAAGAATGTTCTCTTTCAGTGCCATGACCGGCAATAGGTTCGTCAGCTGGATTTTTTAACCCATAAGTCTCTCTATCACATCCAAATTAAAAGTCGAATACATTTTATAATCGTTCTCAACTTCTTTTCTTCAATTTATATTAAAGAATTAGGCTGATCTAATTGCTTAAATTAATTATTAAATGAGCAATTAATGATTATTCGAAATTAAAATAAGTTAAGAGAAAATATGGGTTCAAACGTGACTTTTTTCATTCAAGCTAGTTTAGTTCCTAAACGGTTGGTCATAGCGACAAATGTATAAAACAAAAAATATTTTGCATTAAATTTCTAAAACGAATACTACTGGCAAGTTTTTGATCCGAGCAACACCTACAGAACTAGAGCCTTACAAAAACGTTGCAAAAAAAAAAAAAAAAAAAAAAAAAAAAAAATAGATCCCTAAAAGATATATCCACGTCAAAAACCTCTACCACAAGAATCAATTAAAGATCTTGGGCAGTATAGATGTACTTTTTTTCGCCCAAAAGTTGTGAAAAGGGCAGATTTGGCCAAAATCACGCTCAAATGCCAGTTTTGTTCTCCAACTAAGGGTTCCCAATTTATGTAGGTAGAGTTTTCCCCAGCAGAACCTTCCAACCCTAAAGACAGCCTATGGTGCCTGATGGTTAAGCGCGAATAATGAAATTCGAATCCCACCTGGGCGGGTTTCAATTTATTTCGTGGAACCTTCTCACTCTGGCTAGAATAGGTTAGTAACCTGTATTGTAACCCTATTCCTAAATTATCCTAAATTATAAATATTGATTTGTCCCTGACAAGATACCTATTCTTTCATAAATAAACTATGTACTTAAGCTAACCTAATAGTATCTCAAGTTGCTTCCAGTTTGAATTCCGATAAACATCTGAGATCTTTAACTGCTGCCAACGCGTTGCTTCTTAAAAAATGATTGCAATGTAATTAAATTAATTATTCCTCACATGTTCTGTATTATGGATTCTTTAAACGCCTTCCTTCTTTAGTTTTATGAATGTAATGATTATTGTTACGAGAAAATTGAGACATTTATGATACTTCTCAAACAGACTTTGAAATTAAACTTAATGTGATAGATTAAGGATAACTTCATCATATTACTACGCATCTTTTAGAACTTTGAATAAAAATAATATCTGCAAACAGTTCCAATAAGAGATTTTAGAATCCAGAGCACAAGTTGCCAGTAGCGCCATGCACCCATGACGAGGTGCCCTAGTTCCTCACGACTTTGCATAATGCCCAGATGAGGGGAAGTGAAATCACAAGCAGCTTCTTCCGCACCCAGGATCTGTCCAAATGCTGTTCCAGATTTCGTAACGGATCCGGAAACGGTAGCAATAGAAGAGTAATAAAAGGTAAGAGTCCAAAAAATAATGTGTTACTTCATCTGAGTAAAAAGGGACGCGTGATGAAATAAGATATTATAAAGTTAATACATCATTTTTGTTACGAGGATAGTTGTTGAAAATGTATTCGGAAATGATAATAGCGCAAGAAGAACAGCAGGAAACTACTTGTTGTAACTTAATTGAAGAACTCTCCACTTCTTTCTTAATCAATTCTTGTTTTACCATTTAGTGGTGTGAAGAAACTCTTGGACACACCTGACAAGCTGAAATTTCTTTCCCTTTTCATGCCATTCACCTCTGACACCGTCATCCTAAGAATTTCTGAACCTTTCCTTGCGTCTTCATTTCTCTGCAGCAGCTTCATAATTTGTTATTAGATTCAAGCATGATAATCCATGATTTTCTCGATCAATCATTATTTATAAAACACAAAAATAGATAATTTTTGTGTAAAGAAAAGTTAACTGCGTAGTGTTGGGTTTCCATTTGTAGAGTTTGGATCAAGTTTCCCTTTCTTGTTAATCTCTCTCGTCCTGCTCCAGTCCAGTTCTGACATCCTGAATCCTTTACGCACTCCTTGCTCTCAGGTAATCGGAAGTCTACAAGATTTTCACATTCTTAAAAATGAGATAGATAGGCGGTGAAAAAACTAATTAGTAGCACTTCAATAGAGTCTACATTAGAAGGTCTCTAGACCATATTATCAGACGCCTCGGAGGCTTATCGGGAATGGATTGGGAAACGAGTTGGGAGGCGAGTTGATTCGAGTGGGTATGAAGCTTACCAAGGTATCTGGATTGGGCCAATTCTGCAATAAATGGAACATTTAGATCATTATGAATAAGTTAGGTTGTTACATAATAAGGACCATTAAGGGTTTTACGAAGGATTTTGGATTCAATCATTTAAATAAGAGAATAATTAGAAAGTTTAGTTGAGGACCCAAAAAAAAAATCCTGTTTTGTATGATCTAAAATCGTGCGTTGTTTGTCAATTCTGACGGTCTATCATTTTCAGAATTAGGTCCAATTTTAAAGTATTTTTTATTATATTTAATAACAGTTTAGGATAAAATTGTTACAGATCAGTAAATGAGGATTGAACATAGATTGAGGTTCTAGAATTGTTTTTAATTTTTCTATTTATTGAAATCTACAACGGTATACACAAAAATACATCTATAACGCTCATAATACTATGTCTTATGCTTTTAAGGAAACTACCCACTGGTAAGCCTTTCAATAAAGGTTCTACAGTATAAGGTCCCTTGGCCATCTTCTTTTTAAACACCTAGAAGAGTTGCCGGGACTGGATAAGGAAGAAAGATGGGAGGCGTTTGGATTCGAATGGATATGGAGCTTATCACAGAAGGATATGTATCTGGATCGGGGCAAATCTGCAACAAATGGAACATTTGTAAGCGGTTTTTTTACCATGGGTATTTAATGGGACTTGATCAAAACCTAATATATAAGGCAAATTTTAGTTTAAAAGAATATTGTAAATCGAACAATTAGTTATGGAGTTAAAGCTAAAAGAGTACCGACAAACGTGTTTTCGCGGAGAAGTGCGACTGGACTATTTGGGATTCCACAAAACCTTCCTTTTCTTCTCGTATCTAATCCTTACAAACCGAAACCCTTCGTAGAATTCTCAATTCTCTTTATTATGTCAAATAAACTTATTCATAATGATCTAAATGTTCTATTTATTGCAGAACGCCCCAATCCCGATATTATCCTTTTATGAAATGCTCCATAGCCATTCGAATCCACACGCCTCCTATCTTGCTTCCCAATCCAGTCCTGGTAACACATATAGATGTTGTAAAAGAAGATGGCCAAGAGACCTTAAACTGTAGAAACTTTATCAAAATGCTTACCAGCGGGTAGCTTCTTTAAAAGCAATTGACAGGATATTATGAACGTTATAGATGTATTTGTTTGCATACAGTTGTAGATTTAAATAAATATAAAAATAAAAAAAATTCAGGTCACTTATATCGAATCGATTGACGAGCAAGATTTTCAGATATCTGTGGGGTAAAAAATCGACAACAAGCTGGGTCAATGACGTAAAAAGGGATTTAGAAAAAAAACAAGATAAAAATAGAGAAAATAAAAAATAGAGAAGACTTTCGGTGAAAATTGAAAATAGAGGGATTCCAGGCCAGGAAAGTGAAAGGGACTGGTGAAAAATGGTCTGAGGACAGAAAGAGGAAACATGGTGAACAGATGAAAGCATACTGGAAGAAAAGAAAGGAACAGGGAGGAAATAATTGAAATTGGCACGTGGTCCTCTGCTGGCCCATTCGAAAAAAAAATTCTAAAACTTGAATCTATGTATTTACAAGCTTCGAACCTCATTTACTAATCTCTAACAATTTTATTCTAAACTGTTATTAGATATGATAAAAAATAATTTAAAATTGGACCAAATTCTGAAAGAATTGGCAAACAATATGTGATTTTAGATCATATCTTCTATCTACTCTTAACAAAGCCCTGAGGTAAAAAAATAATAATCGCATATTTCATGCACTCTACCATATGTTTATTGACTGGACTAAAATTTCAACTCACAATCAGTATGTCCAAATAGGTCTAACAACTGTCATGTGAATGCGTCTTTTGTAATTATTTGGAAGTCTTGAACGTGTGTCTAGTAAAATGTTGGAGTAGTTTTAATAAAAATATAAACTTCTCTTGAGGGTTCCTGAAGAATTCTAGTCCAAAGAATTATCAGAAGGTAAACTTTGACTTTCCACTTACTTCTAAATGTTTAAGCTGTTACAAAAATTAATTTAAAAAAAAATAAATAAAAAAACTAGATTCATAATAAACCACAACTATTTTAAGTTATTCGTTGTTTTGGCCTCTCGCTCTTTCGATGAGCGGTGAAAGTGAGGTCAGTGCCCGGATGGCCCCGTCAAGGACGTAGCCGTTATGTCAGCCGGCTTCCGAAGGACCCTGCGTCTTCTTGCATTTCCCCGTGGTTTTTTGACTGGAACAGCTTCCTGGAATCCGGAATAGCGAAGGCACACGAAAAGAAAGGTAAGAGGAAACGGAACAGTTGATGTTAAAGAGGCGTGGTATCAACGCAACAATTTTGCTTCTATGTTATTTTAGAGAAACGAATATGTATATCAAATGTATTGGTATAATTTATTTACTGTTTAATGTTTAATGAACTAGTTAGTCTAGGTACCATTTACATAACTTCACATATTTATAAGAAGATATTTTCAGGAGGATGAAAAACACGACCGAGTAAAAAAACATTTGGAGTGCCGACGTTTCTTCGGGTGGCTAAACTAGTCAGGAAAGGAGACGATCGACAACTGTAACTATAAATATACAATTTTTTATTTAACTAGGACATAAACTTCACGTCAAAAGTATTGAATCACCCATAATTTCCGAGATTTTCCAGGTTTTTACCTTAATCCATACTCGATTAATATTCATATTAATATTATTTATTAAACGTCAGACATTAAGGATTAGACAGATCAATGTTTTTCCCTGTTAATTACCAACGATGGAAATTCAATTTTTTTTTTTTTTTTTTTCAAATTCCCTTCAGTCCATGTTTCTTCAGTTTCGTTATTTACAAGTATGCCAAGACTAGTGGAAGCAGTCATTCAAGCCATAGGGGGCAATATGTCTTATTGAATACAAATTAAAAAAAACAAAAGTTAAAATTGTAAAAAATTAAAATTTTAAAAAGTAAGTTTTCGAACTTTTTTTCTTATTGGAAGAAATATTGCAATTTATTTTAATAAAAATTGTTTATATCTAGTTTAGGAATGTTTATTATAAACTTCAGAACCTGTCTTTGTTATGAAAAAAATAAGTTTTTATAAATTTCAAATATTTCAGAGTGTTGCGATACTTTTGACGGGGAGTTTATTTTTTCTTTCTCCTGGCTGCATCCTAGACCATCCTCTTCTTATATTTCTTAACAGTCAAATGTAATATTTCTAATCACATATCTTTGTTCGGCATAAGCTAGCCTCATACAATTGATGAACCGATTGGAAATACGAGGTATTTTTCGTTCGATTCCTGCCAGTTATTTTTAGTAACAGTTACTACTAATAATAAACAGTAAATTTAAAATAAGATGATTAACCAGATACCTTTCGTTTCATAGTAAACTCCATACCAACTCCTATCCACTAGTCTCCCAACTTGCTTCCCACTCCTTTCCCGATAATCCTCCGAGGCGTCTGAAAAGAAGATTCTAGGCCAAGAGACCTTTTAGTGTAGATTTTTATTGAAGTGCTACTAGTGAGTGGTACTTTACATGTAATTGTCAAGAAAAGTTAGTAGATTATTAAAAAATTAATAAATTATTTCTCTATGTTTTATTTCGATGGTTATCGTAATTGATAGGCAAGCACAGTACACACATTTCAAATATATATTGGTCTCATGGAAATAAATACTTTGTTGTTTAAGCTCTAGACTGTATGTTGAATATATTTTTGTTAAACATCCTTGATTGTTATTCATTTGTAAATTGTATTTATAGGGAAAAATATTGAATATAAAGTTTTTTTGTTACTTTTAAAGTAGTTAGTAACATTTTGTTACTACCTGGAATCCATTTACCGTGTAACTTTTCGTTTTTGTGATTAGAATATTTTAGAATTCACTTTAGTTGGGCGTAAGTAATATTTATCCTATTATTTCAGTTACTAATATGTCAATTATTTTATGGTTTTATTCTTTTTACAATACAAATGAGTGTGATACTTTTCCAGTGATTATGGGTTTCGTCTGGATACAGTTCTTAAATTTACATTGTAATAAACCTTTAATATAAATTTCATCCAATATTCTAAAAATTTTTTTTAAATGAAAATCTCTCTAATAATTTCGATTTTAAAAATTTTATATAGAAACAATCATGGATTCTTAAGTATCAAGTAAAAAGGAACGATAAACGAATAAAAAGTAACGGTTCCCAAAAAAGGACCGTTGAGTAGTGAACTATTTCACTAAGATAAACGAGATTGCCTATCTCTACTTTCTTGGGTGTCTTCCTTTCGAAAACTAGTAGTTTCCTCTAGTTGGTCTTCTGTCTATGTTTCTGATCCACATGTCAAGACCAGTCGTATAAGTACTTTGTACAGAAGCGGCTTTGTGGATCTTCGAAGCGAACAGCTTTTCATTTATAATATAATATAAAATTATTAAAAGATGGACAGACTATGATTTTGGCCGACTAGCCACTAGTCGGCAGGCAAAAAGTTCAGTTAGTTGCCAATCCGATCATTGCTTTTGTTTGAATTAGGGTGATATCGGCACTGTTCGATGCACTTCGTTTAAAGCTTTATATCTGTGCAGACATGTAGCAACATGTTTTTGTTTGTATGTTATCCGGTTGGTGTGTAACATATATTTTGTTAAGATATTTTGTCTATGGACTTTCATTGACGATTTTGTAATATATATACACAAAAATTGTTTTCATAGAATCTTCAATAAACATATTTGTAAATCAAAGTCTGCTAAAATAATATTTATATTAACCCTTTTCAGATCAGACATATTTAAAAACTTTTAAATTCAATGTTTTGTTCCCTATTTTTCTATAAGTCTAATATTGAATAAATCTGTTAAAAAAATAAATCATTTACTTTCATTTATTAAAATTTTGTGTTTTTTAACCTCAAAGACATTAACTTTGAATGATGGGGCCCTTCCAAACAGTCTACCGAGTGATGGCGTGCTGGTTAAGAATTTATATTTTTTAATGATGGCACAAACCCTAAACTGTGATTTAAAAAAAAAAATGGATATGTTCTTTATTTAGAATTGTAGAAGTCATCGATTTTATTTTATGTTAACATCATAATCTTTCTTAAAGTTTGATAATTAATTTTAAAAAAAATTTTCTATGATTCCCCACAGATTCTAAGGGCATGTGGTATGAACGGACCAAGGCAGACTAAACAAAAAAGTCTTTGACAAAATCCGTGAATAAAAGAGTGTAGGAGGGTGTGTAAAACATATGAAAGAGGTATCAGAAAAATTTAAAATAACAGACAAAAACTGCCTAGATATAGAACGATACGGAAAGGTTCTTGTGGAAAATAAAAATAACTGGAATGTTACTGCGTCGAAAGAAAGGAATCAAAGGCAAGTAGTAGCGATGAGAACATACAGGGAGAAAAGAAGGGCAAAATTGGAAAGGAAAAGTAATGATCGTCGTCTTGACAAGCCGTTTCGTGAAAAAAAAAAAAAAAAAAAAAAAATAATGGCCATGATTTTACTTCAATCAACCTATTGTTCGGCGTAGACATATAAAATGAATAAAAATGTCTGACTAGTAGGCTTTTTTTGCTGACTAATCGCCAACTACAGAAGCTTTCCCGAATAGTCGAACAATCTCTAACTATTACCAATGTTATAGTGGGCATAACTTTTAAGAGTAGGTTACTTTTTCCTGCGCACGACTGGCACTTGCGGTGGTTACGAATCGAAACCTGCCATGAAAAGTACGAAATAGTTTAGTGATGAACTATATACATATAGTACATTCTATACAAGAATATATTTTCCTTAACACGTTTACGCCAAAGAGAAGTTTATTTTTATCTCTTAAGCAACACTAATAAGGGAATGCATTATGGTAACGTCTTTCCACATGGATTTAACCGGGGTGCATTGTTCTTTTCTTGCACCTGTTATGTAAATGGGTGGTAATTTATATTTATGAATCGTGGTAACAATGCACTTGTTTACGTTGTGCATTTAGCGTAATTATTTCTACACTTCTACATTTCCCTCTGATTTCTTAATGCTCAAGCACATGCAGTTCCTTAAGTTCATCCGCATGAAACGCGCTTGCATTATTGTTTAAAAGCATTACGATTTTCTGGTCTGGAAATGTTTTTATGCAATCTTAGTTCCTGGCTGCCGCCTCCTTTAGGTGATGGATTGCTGATGGATACGAACCATGGAGGCATTGTAAAGAAGTTATGTCCGGAACGAGGTAAACACTCGGCTAGAGGAATAAGTCGCTTTTGGAATGAAAATGTTACAGATTATATATACAATATTATAATACCTAAATCGTGGGCGGAGACTATCGATTTGGTTAAATTGCTTATATATTTTAAGTCAAGCTTTTTTTTTTTTTTTTTTTTTTTTTGTAATATCTCTATAATTATGTTGCAACGTATATAATTATTTTTATTGCCTATAGGCTTCAGGATAATATACTAAAATAAATTTATAATATAGTCGTAATAAATCTGCATAGGAGTGAAAACAAATAATTGAAATTAAAAAAAAATAATAATAAAATAAACACGCTATTTCAGGTTTTTCATAGAACAAAAACGTCTAATTTCTCAAAAATGATGCTTGATGATTTTTTTTATTGATTATTTTTTAAAAAATATTTTTATGATCCTACAAAGATATATCGATAAAGATACTTTTATCGATACTACAAAGAGACATACTGATAGGCTAAAAATTCCACTCAATGATTTTTTTTTTTCTACTTTCTAGGCTAAAATATCATTTTCTAACTTGCTTAGCAAGTCACTGACATCACATTGTAAACGGTATTCTTCACAATTACTGGATGTATTTTTGTACATAAACTGTCGTAAATATCAACAAATAAATTAGTTGTTATACTACACTGCCTTTGAACGATTTTTCAATTTTATCAATTTTTAATTTGTCATGAAATTTATTTAATTTTATATAGTTAGTATAGTCAATAAATTAATAATGAGTTTCAATAACAATTTATTTCGTCGGAAAAAAATAATAAGGCTCTAAATGTGTTAGCTCATCGAGAACTCTCATCAGGAGCAAATAATAATTTAAAATATTTTCATAAATGAGATACGTTTTTAGAGATCCTCGATACTACAAAGAGACATTCTAACAGGCTAAAAATTCCACTAAACGATTTTTTTTTTCTTCTACTTTCTAGGCTAAAAATTCATTTTCTGAAGTCACTGACATCACATTGTAAGCGGTATTTTACTCATTTACTAGATGTATTTAGGTATTTATTTAGTACACATACTGTCGTAAATTTCAACAAATAAATTAGTTGGTATACTACACTGCCTTTGAACGATTTTTCAATTTTAAAAAACAATATTGTTAATGTTTATTTTAGAATGTGCGTTTTGCGTTACAAGAAACCCATAAACGATAAGATTTATTGAATCTTTTATGATCGTTGTCCATTTAGAAATGCTTTGCAACAGACTGCTTAGCGAAATGAAATTCTGTACAATCAGAACTGAAATCATCTATTGATTGTGAATTTCAGTTTTTCTATTTTTCACCATTTCCCATATTTCCATATGTTTGGTGTTCAAAATATATTTCTAATACAACGTGGCATTGCGAAACACCCAGTGAACGACCTACACACGTTGACAATTTTACGCAACGTCATGAAAGAACCGATAGGGGCACACAGCTTTCCAGTTTTTTAAGATCTCTTCGGATGTTTTTGTTGGTGTCGTAAATTACACAATCCTTGAGCCATAAGGCTATTGTATTTTACGCAACTACAGGAATAGTTTTGTACGCTTCGTATATATAGTATTTCTATGCGCAACAAAGCATTCCCTGTTACATGTATTTATATAATTGGATGTATTTATTTATTTAATACAAACATATTATTTACAGCAAATGTACGTCGCTAATTATAAGGTGAGTTCTACTTAGAGGAATTGGGGAAGTTGTTGCGAGGGGGCAAGGGCCAGCCTGTGGAGAGGTATCCGATGACGTAACTCTGTCTGCTTGGTCGAACGTGAGACCTCATGGCCCGGTTACCGAATTCGCACTTTCTTTAGAGTGGAGCTGAATTCGGCAAATATGGCCGAATATTTTATTTTAAGGTATTTATTTCTTCTTGTTTACATCTTGAGCTAGTTATTAATTAGATATAGCTCATTAAACATTTCTAAAAAAAAAAAAAATGAAGAAGTGACTTAAAACATACAAGCAATTTAACCGAATCAGTAGCCTCTACCTACGAAATTTATTTACGTATTTTGTTTTCATGTTCTACTATGAATACGATTTAGGTATTATAGTACTGTATACATAGTTTGCTACATTTTTATTATAAAAGCTACTTTTTACTCCCGTCTTGCCGAAATAGATATTTTGTTAATGGACGATTTTATTGTTTGTTTTTTTTAATTGAAAAATCGTTCAAGGGCAGTGGATTATTCCAACTAATTTATTTGTTGATATTTACGACAGTTTGTGTACATAAATATATCCAGTAAATGTGAAATATTCCGTTTACAATGTGATGTCAGTGACTTGCTACGCAAGTTAGAAAATTAATTTTTAGCCTATAAAGTAGAGGAAAAGTAGCTTGTCAATATGTCTCTTTGTAGTATCGATGACCTCTAAAACCGTATCTCATTCATGAAAATATTTATAAAAAAAAAAAATAAAATAAAAAATAAGTTTTAAAAAAAATCGCTCCCTTGAGAAATTGTTCCTAATTTTTATATTTTTCTGTGTGCTAAATTTGAATCTGAAGGTGAAAAAATTCCATTTAGTATTATGTTTGAGAAATTAGACGTTTTTTTTTTTTTATGTAAACCCTGAAATAGCGTATTTATTATTATATTTTTAAATTTTAATTATTTGTTTTCACTCCTATGAAGATTTGTGATTTTTATATTTACATGTGTGGTTGAATTCGAATCAATAGAAGAAAAAAAATCTATAAAGCACCATTTTTTAGAGACTGGAGGTTGTTCAAAACAAAACAACTCAAATAAAAAACAGTAATACATAAAAAAATAATATTTAATACTAAGCATAACTAATGTGTATATTTTTTCCTAATGAATTTTTTATAATAAATTATAAAAGGTTCAAAATCAAATAGGTTTTTATTTGTTAGTTAAAGCTTTCAATGATAAAAAAATGTTTGAAATGTCGAAAAAAACAAATTTGACAAAATATGGTACCTGTTTGAAATTTTCTGACTTCGGATTCGTGTTCAGAACACTTCAAAACATAATAAAACAACATTTGTGTTGAAAGGTGTATTTTGATGCAGAACAGAGTTATTTATTGGTGATTTTATCAACAATTATACAATGATTCGAAAATTCAGTTTCAACAACGTAAACAAGTGGACTGTAAAGGATTAAAATTATTTGTTTCCTTACTACCTCGCATAAATTGAATAAAGAATGGTTTGGAAACTGGTGCGAACAACTGGATAACGATCTAAGTGACTTCAACTAGGAAATAAGTTTACTTAACTTGTTTAACTAGGAACAGTTAATCAACAGCTCGACAGCTGTAAGCAAGTCCATTCTTTACATAACTCCTAGCTCATATAGAAAATGCAGGAATTTCTAAGTATTCAGTTACAGAATAAGAGGCCTGGTTGAAATGTTGACGCAGTAATGACCAAATGCACGGATAGTAATAAGATCATTCATACAAGAATGATCGTGTTAGCTTCTTAATTTTTAGAAATTTCAAGCAAACGCTTTAATCAGAAATCTACATTCAACATATAACATGCCGATATAAAAAGACTTTCGAATTCATGAGGAAATATTTACAATAGTTTAATAATTTGTATATAAAAAAAATAAAAAATAATCTTTATTTCTAGACATAATGTACTCTAAGAAACAGAATAATACACAATTACTGGTTTGATTGTCGCGCCACTTTAGTTACAAATCAATACATCAGATATTATGGAACAAATTATCAACAGAAAATAAAATACAATAATAAAGAAAAGATAAAACACATCTAAATATATCCTTAACTATTCATATATTTGTGGAAGATTATTCATCTAGGAAGTGGAGAAATAAATTATGTTTAAAAGAAGTTAGGAAGAAGCTTTATGATCAGAA
Organism: Euschistus heros; assembly: GCA_003667255.2. Classification (NCBI taxonomy): domain Eukaryota; kingdom Metazoa; phylum Arthropoda; class Insecta; order Hemiptera; family Pentatomidae; genus Euschistus; species Euschistus heros. The sequence goes on along the minus strand of RCWM02000050.1, from coordinate 632,744 downwards.
TGGGTAGGGAATTCCAAAATGAGGGAGCACGAATGATAAAATATTTTTCCAAGGAAGGAGCTCTATTGGAAGATGTGTACAGATTGGAAGGTTGGACCTTGTGTTTAGGAGGTGGGTAGAATAAGGCAGAGTTATTAGGTCAAGAATGTAGGAAGGTTTTTTGGTTTACAGTGATCGGTGTAGGAAAGTACTGAAAGAGTTTTGCCATAAACCCGTAAGCCTAAGAAGGCAAGGAAGGAAGAAAAAAAAAAGTATTGTCATCGGAAATTAGGAAAAAGCTCAGAATACTGGCACGTAACATGTGATCCTCTGGGGATCCCGAAGATGAATCTAATAACAATGTTGATTATTGTTCATTGTTTCAAAACAACTATATATCGGTTGGAAAATTCATTTTCAACTAGATACTGGACTTTAAATAAGAAAATTATTCTAATTTTCTTATCATCTCATAGATATGAATCAGGAATAATACAAAAAATGGAGGAAAAAATTGATAACGATCTGATAAAAAACAGAAGAGGTTTTATCACAATGATGCGTTTACTTGTTTACTGTGGAAAATTCTACTGGACAGGCAGGTATATGAGTGTCAGTGAAACCGTTTTTTTACGTGTCTCTTAGGTCATATAGACAACGCTGACATTTCTGACTATTCAGTTACAGAAGTATTCCTGACGATAATCGAACCAAGGAAAAGGTCTGATTGATTGATTGACAGAGTCAGGACCAAACGCATAGTACAGATTAAGACACTTCAGACAAGAATGATAGTGTTCGTTCTTAATAATCAAAACTTTAAAGGAACACTACAACCAGAAACCTTAGTTTATAATTTATATATTCAACATGAGCATATAAAATATGGCGATAATATCATATTTTTGAATAAATGAGGGAATGATTTATTATAGTTTGGTTATTTGAAAATACATTTTATTCTGGGACATACTGACCCCTGGGATCAATAATGCACAATTACTGTTGCAATTATCTGGTCCTATTACTTACAATTCTATACATCAGTAATAACGGCACAAATTATCAACAAAAAAAAAAATTATAAATAAAAAAATAAAACACATCTAAATATATACCCAACTATTTAAATATGTGCGGAAGGGGGATAGAAGAACGCAGTAATTATGTCAAGTATATAGGAATATTTTTTCGTTTTTCGAGGTTGCAATAAGAATGTGGGGAAAATAATGCATGAGCCCCTAAAACAATTCAAACAACGAACCAAGAGAGAAGTATAAGAGGAAGGCAAAAGACAAAACTGTAGAAAATTATACAAGACCTAGCGACATAAAATAACAAAGTAAAATTTCAATCTTAATGTTTTTTTTTTGTCCAACGACAAGAATTTAACTAAAAAAAAAAACAAGAAAAAACTTAGAAGCTCTTTAAGATAAGACTTTACTTCAAGTTTCTGAATGCACACCATTCTTTCTTTCTTCTATTGTTTCGAAAATATTTTCATTTAAAACCAAATCTAATAATTTAGAAATTAAGTAATCAAAATGAGCATTCGTCATAGTAATTTTGCAATGAGTCCATAAAAAGAAATACTTGAACTGATGCCAGAGGAGAATCCGAGTTGGAAGTAGGTGCCAAGTGCATTAATTATGCAATCAAGCAGCCAGGACGTTCCCATTCACTGTGTTCCTTCAGGCTGGCTTCTGTTGTCCAATTTGTAATACCAGAGCGCTTTGTCGCTTCCATTATTCGTAGATTTTTTTTTTTAATAAATATATATTTGAGATTGAGCGATATAAATGTATTCATCAATCGTAACTATACATAGGGATGCTGGAGGATGAGGATGGCAATCTACTAGGAAGCGAATCGTCATTAACAATATCAAGAAGAAGGGTTTGCTGGTTTGGAGAAGGCTTTTAAATATTTCGAAGAACTGATGCAAAATCGTTCTAAAAACATTTGATGGTTTTTAGGCAATAAAGGGATCGTGCGGTGGCGGACAAAATGTCAGTACTTAAACAAATGAAAATTAGAGATTTTATTGAAGCCGTAAACATTTTGATTTATACTGCCGGTATAAATGTAAAAAGTTATATAAAAGTTTGAGATCACCCAGAAACGATATAAGTAAACTTAAAAGATTGTTTAAATAACGTTAAGGCGATAGAGCGGTTGTTCTGAGTGGTTATAGAGGATATTATTATTATACTCATGAAATGGATAAACAAATTTTTGTTTAATTTTATTTTATTTTTTTTTTAACTCCCATTAAAATTTTATTGCGGGAGGCCTAGACTCTCCATGAGTTGTAGTGCCACGAAAGAAGAAAAAGAAGTTTAACATTTTTGTGACTTTTATATTTACTGGAATGCTAAATTCGAATGGATGTTGATAAAGAAAAAAACAGTTTTAATTACTTGTATATTACGTTCTACATCAGGCAGTGTGCAGACAAATATGTTTCAAAGTACTTAATATTCCAGACTCAGTGACTATTGAATTTATTGCTGCTTTAGGCTGTTAATAATTGTTGATTCTCGCTCGGTATCGGGTCGTTTCATATGAAAAATATATTTTACTAGGAAAGATATTTAGTAAAAAAAAAAATTATAAAATTAGAAAATTTTAATCACAAAAATACCGTCATTTTCTGTACATTTTTTCTAACGTGTCATCAATCTTTAAATCCAGAACGGAACAAAAATCAGGATTTCGTGAAGGGATGGTCAGAAAATGTGTTTTTTACCTGAGGAACATTTACAAAAATGTTAGTATTAAGGAGGTGTTTGAACAGATAGAAATCTGTTGGAGATAAGTCTGGCGAATAAGGTGCGTGACAGGTCTGGCGATGTCGCGTTTGAGTATATGTCCCTCTCGAATAAACATTTCGAATTATTTCTTGATAAATTGTAGATGGATTATGTAAATATTAGTGTAGTGTGATGTGGATGTGACGGTTTTACATTTGGGTAAAAAAGGGAATTGAATTATTCCTGCCATTGACCACCACACAGGAAACAATATTTTTTTTAGATGCAAATTTTTTAATTCCTCTAATCCCTGTTGAACAGATCCGCTACCTGGGACTCCATTTGGACAACCGTCTCACATGGAATCCACATACAAGACTAAAACGGCCCGTTGTTATAGACTACTCCAACATTTACTAGACAAACGATCAAAGCATCCAACAAATTACAAGAGACTCATTTACCTACATGACAGTTATTAGACCTATATGGACATACGGGGTTGAGCTCTGGGGCTCCACTAAACCATCCAATACTTCTCGAATCCAATCCTTACAATCCAAAATCCTTCGAAAATTCCTTAATGCTCCTTACTTTGTCACGAATAAACTTATCCATAAAGACCTTAATGTTCTATATGTTGCTGATTTAGCCCAAACCAGATACCAATCCTTTAATAGTAAACTGCAATCACACACGAATCCATTAGTCTCCCAACTTGCTTCTCATTCAATACCTGATAACCCACCGAGGCGTCTGAAAAGAAGATGGCCAAGAGACCTTCCAGTTTAGAACTTTTTTTGATGTGCTACTAGTGAGTAGTTCTTTACTAGTGATTTACATGCCATTATATTCATTTCCTCAAATTGACTTGATGTATAATGATGTACAGTTGTAAATATCAATAAATAGTTGAAAAAAAAGATGCAAATTTGGTTTTGGCATGATTCGAACAACACTGTTTATCGAACTCCTTTGCAATGTTTGTTTAGTTTGGGCTGCCTAGTGTACATGTTTAAACTCATAAAAAGAAATACTCTAAAATCGCGTGTTGTCTTAGAAAACATGGCATAGTAAACGATGAGCGATATATCAAAGTTATAGTATATAAAAAAATACAGGATTAATAACGGCTCATTATAATGTGTAAATGTAAACGTAGTAAACAAGTCCACTAATTCCTCTTTGAATTTCTACAAAAATAAAAATGGACACTCCATATGAAACGACCCCTACAACGATTCTCTTTAAGAGAAGATAGGGGTTCGAATCATGGAATTTGTAAGCTGTAAGATCTGACATAATCCTTTCAGTATTTAATTTCTTAAATGATATAAAACTGTTAAAAAAGAAAAAGGAGATATTTTTAAAAATAAACTTTAATTGCTCTTGTTTATAACCGATACATGCATCGCTAACACAGATGATGAACGCCAGTGACGTCGGAACCAATGCATGGATCAAATGCATTTATATCCATCAAATGGGCAATGATTATATGTTCTCACAAGACTGAAAATTATCCGTTAAACGTTTTAAGAACTCTGTTTCATCACGGGACTATTTCTAAAACCGATTTGTACTTGCAGTTTTATCAAGATTGAGCGAATGCACCTTTAATGATCGAAAAGGTCAATACAAACTAACATTAAGCTCTTTTAAAGCTATCACTTGACAGGCTGGGTCTTATGCAACCGCCTCGAAGATTATCAGATGGCTAGCGTTAAAAAGTGCGTTTTAGACATGGGACTGGGCGTAAAATTAACTCATAGGACTCGACGTAAACACTTAATAAGGAAAAGCATAACGAGCTCAAATGTTGCCACTTGAAAATATTTTCAATTAGTTGTAGAAGATGATTTACAAACTTGTTTAAAGAATAAACTAATAAGATCAACGTACAGATTATGCTTTGTTAACGAGAAGAAACATTTGGGAGTACTATTTATCACTTTAATTAGGTGTAGAGGTATGTTTAAATTATTTTTTAACAATGATTCCTATGAATAAACAATTAATATAAATTATTGCCGTTATCAGTGTGCAATTCCGTTTGTTCTAACACCAAATACTCATGAACGTGATCGAATATTTTAAAGGAAAATTCAATATGTGGGGTGTTGTAGTAGTGGTAGACCTCTCAAACTAGGAATTAGGAAGCTGAACAAAGCCTGGAAATCGAGAGAGAAATATATATATATATATATATATATATATATATATATAGAGAGAGAGAGAGAGAGAGAGAGAGAGAGAGAATAGAAAATTCTAAAACCTGGCAGCTGGGGTTATTTTCTCAAGATGTTTTCATCCAGGCTGTCTGTTTGTTTTAGTTCTTTTGTTTTCTTTTTTTTTTCTTTGAAAGAAATTTTTTTATGAAAAATTACAAAATATTCAGCGAACTTTGTTGGGAACTATTTTCTAAATAGAAAAATGAGAAATGAGTAAGAGTGTTTATCAGAAACAGTAAGAATTTCTCTTTTTATTTTCCCTATTCCCCAAAAGATAAAGATCTAAAATGTTTCGATTTGGTGTGTAACAATGACATCGAACCAGATACATTTCCTTTCATAATAAACTGACTGCTCATCCAAATCCACTTGTTGCACAACTTGCTTCCCATTCCATTCCTGGCAATCCTCCGAGGCTCCTGAAAAGAAGATGGCCTCGTGATCTACTTTTGTAAATATTCATTAGAGTACTACCAATGGGTAGTTCTTCTACAAGTTTTATGCATGTCATTATATCTCATATATACCGCATATTTACTTGATGTGTTTTGTAATACAGTTGTAAATTTCTATTAATAAAATAATTAAAAAAAACAATGACATCAATGCGTGTATACCTATTTTTCTAATTTTTATATGTAAAACAATATCCAAGCAGAATTCTTGTTCATGCTTAGTGACATTTTTTGTATTAAACTAGACATTAATAAATGCTGATTTGATTTTGTAAACTAAATTCCGAAGTAAGAACAAAAATCTTGAATACGGAAGAATTTAGAGAACTCGCATTGACTATTTCGAAATGAAATTTAAATATTGCTCAACGCGATGAGACCAAAGCGTTGGAATTCCAGACTACGTCTGACCGTCATACAATCGACCGATTCAATATTTATGAAAATAAAACAAATTAACGAGTCAATATCTCTCCTTAGTTAGTTAAATTTTGATTATTTAACAATTTGTTTAAGCATTAAGAGATAATTATGTTTCAAACTTGGTGGAAGACTAACGGGAAAGTCTGGTACCACCAGCTAAGGACAAAGGAATCTATTGCACACCGCATTTTTCACCAATGGTTGTAGCAATTTAATGAATTTTAAGCATTGGGAATTAGTTCGAATTAACAAATTTATTGTTGTGTATAAATTAAAGGTGTTGTGGTGTGAAGGTTCCTTTGCATGGAGGAAGGAATTCGGATCTGAGAAATGTGGGGCGTGTGATTTCATGGCTTCCGAGTGTTGTAAAATACGAACTAAAGTAGAAGGAAGGGTCAAATTACTTTAACGAAAAAATACTCATCACCGTATTGCGAAGTATCGAAAGTATTTTAATAACGGAAATGTACATTATTTTAAATTAAATTAAAAAAAAAAAAAGAAATAACTTCCAAGAATGCTGATTAAAACGAATGCAAAAAAAAAATACAACTGCATTCATGACTCAGGAACACATCACAACTTCAATGGTTACCGTAGCTTATATGAATGAAACTATCGTTAATAGTTTTTGAGGAATCGATTTAAGAATTGATTAATGTTTTTCATGCACGCAAGAGCATATCGTTGGTTTATGTATTCTTGGCACGAAACATAGAGGTTATTACTATGTTGTTACAAGAAGCCTTTGAAACTAATATGTTATTAATTAGGGAAATAAAATTAACGTAATAACAGAACAAAACTATGCTCATCAAAACTGATTTATATACGTTCAAATTAAATACATTAAACACTAGTTATCTATTGAGAAGATAATATAGTTTTATAAAAAAGTAAATTTATTTTTGATAATATTCTCCCAATTTTTAGTTAGTCTTTATACGCAACTACATCTTCAGTTTATTCAAAATTTCTATTTTTTGAAGATATGTATACGTTATTGGAAAATAAAGAAATAAACTATCTATATAGTTTAAATAATAAATAATGATAATAACAGTTTTTAATAATAAACTCTCTCTTTCTCTCTCCCTAATAAATATTTCTAGTTTTAAGTACGTATCCTAGGCTCCATCCTCTACACGGTGTATACAGCTGACATTCCAACTCATCCTACCACTGTCCTCACCACTTACGCTGATGACACATGCGTGTTATCAGTAAACAATGATCCCTTCATTGCCTCCCAAACACTCCAATCCCATATCCTAACCTTTCAAGAATGGTTTCAAAAATGGAGAATCAAAATAAATCCAAAAAAATCTCACCAAATAACCTTTACCCTTCGTCGTAAGCCCACGACTTCCTGTCCTACAGTATCCTTTAATGATATTCCACTAATCCCTGTTGAACAGATCCGCTACCTTGGACTCCACTTGGACAAACGTCTTACTTGGAATCTACATACAAGACTAAAAAGACAAGAAACTGCCCGCCATTACAGATTACTTCAACATTTATTAGACAAACGTTCAAAGCTCCCAATTAATTACAAAAGACTAATATACATGACTGTGATTAGACCTATCTGGAAGTACGGAGTTGAGCTTTGGGGCTCCACTAAACCATCCAATTCATCTCGTATTCAATCCTTACAATCCAAAATCCTTCTAAAAATGCAATGCACCTTAATTTGTCACCAATAAACTTATCCATAAAGATCTTAATGTTCCATATGTTGCAGATTTAGCCCAAACCAGATATCTATCCTTTCATAGTAAGCTCTTTAATCTCTCAAATCCCCTAATTTCTCAACTTGCTTCCCAAACTATTCCTGATAATCCTCCGAGGCGTCTGAAAAGAAGATGGCCCAGAGACTTTCTACCATGCTACTGATGGGTAGTAGATTTCATGTTTTGTCATGTTATTGTAATAGTTATCAGCACATTTGCTTGATGTATAAATTTTTTACAGTTGTAAGTTTCAATAAATGAAAAAAAAATTGGCTCTCTATTAACTTCTTATGCTATTCAAATTATTTCTATCTATGCTGGGAGCAAAAATTGATACGCTCAGTCCCCTACTCTTGGAGCCATGAATATGAATCTGATCATTCTTACCCACGTCTATTACGGATGATTATTATACGGTGGTGGTACCAGTAACCCTCCATCGATGCTACAACATACCATTAAAAAAAAGTGGCCATGATTTCCCGATTTGAAAAGCCTTTAAATATCTTGAACCACTACGTTTATCATTTATAAGACTAAATTTTGTACAGTTGAAAATTTCAATAAATTGTTAAAAAAAAAAAAAAAAAAAAAAAAAAAAAAAAAAAAAAAAAAAAAAAAAAAAAAAAAAAAAAAAAAAAAAAAAAAAAATAGTTTTAGGTATAATAAATGAAAAAAAAAAAATCCCAACTGGATTTCTTGTTCATGGAAGCCCACGAATAATTCGCAAATCAGATAATCCATCAACAGGTAACAGAAGTTTTTTTGTATCTACATAGGATAAGGTCCATAGGTGATATTGCACATTGACGTAATACCGCTCATAACTTTAAATAGACCGATTTATCAAAGAATTAATAGAATTTATGAGATGTCGTGTAGTCGCTGGGATCTAAAGGTGAACGTCGTTAAGACTGTCACGTCCCTCCTCGAAAAATTATAGCCCCCGCCCCGAACACTGACCCACTTGCCAAGTCAGAGATGAATCGATCCCAAGTGAAATTATTCAGCCGCGAGTTCCTAAACCGGTTGTAATGAACGTAAGCGTTCATGAGCGATCTACTTTCAGTTACGTCATCCAGTGAAAGCAGAATATAACTTTCGGTTTTGATTTATCTGCGGAGACGAGTCAACTTTTTAAAAAAAAATATCAGTCTACCTTTCGCCTAGGTTTCGCTTTAAAAAAAATATCTTTAGAATTTAATAGGACTTCTGTCAACATTTACTAGACAAACGTTCAAACCTTCCTATTTATTACAAGTCTCCTTTACATGACTGTTATCAGACCTATTTGGACATATGAAATTGAGCTTTGGGGCTTAACCTTCTAATTCTTCCCGTTTCCAATCCCTACAATCCAAAATCCTTCGAAAAATCTTTAATGCTTCTTACTTTGTTAAAAATAAACTTATCCATAAAGATCTTAATGTCCCATATGCTGTGGATTTGCCTAAACCAGGTACCTATCCTTTCATAGTAAACTCCATAACCACATAAATCCACTAGTCCTTTAACTTGCTTCCCATTCTATTCCCTATAACCCTCCGAGACGTCTGAAAAGAAGATGGCCTATATACCTTCTAGGGAAGAATTTTTTTTGTAGTGCTACTGATGAGTAGTTCTTTTCAAGTTTTGATATTTTATTGTAATCATTATCAACACATTTACTAATTTTTTTATATATATTGTACAGTTGTAAATTTCAATAAATGAAAAAAAAAAATATTTGGCTCTCTATTAACTTCTTATGATATTAGAATAGAATAGAATAGAATAGAAAATAAACTTTATTCTGGGACGATGTCCCCTAAGAATAATATAATGTACATAAATGAATACAATAAGTCTAGCTTTCATAAGATGAAATAAAATAAATTAACAATCTGGTTAACTATTTACAATTTTACAAATAAAGAACAAAAACAGAAACAGATGAAATAAAAATTTAAAAAAATCCAATAATTGTAGGAGAAAAATAAAAACCTATGTACATCTACCGAATGCTTTTTTTTTTTTTTTTTTTTTTTTTTTTTTTTTTTTTTTTTTTTTTTTTTTTTTTTTTTTTTTTTTTAGTGAGGTTTTGCTAGTCAGTATCATTCTGGAGGGAAAGGAGGTATTGAAAAAGAAGGGATTTAAATGTGGACAGAGATGGAGCATTACGGATATTACAGGGTAGTGAATTCCATAAGGAAGTAGCACGGGAAATGAAGGAGTGGTCAAATGATGTACTCTTATGGGAAGAAGTATACAGGTCTGAGGAGCGAGATCTTGTAGTGCGGGAGGAGACCGAGGATCTGAACTGGAAGATGTTATAGATGTAGGAGGGATTCCGAGAATTAATGGTTTGGTAGAGGAAGGAGGCTAGGAAGTAATTTCTGCGGGATAAAGGATAAAGCCATTTTAACTCCGTATATAGATGTGATGTGTGGGAGGCTTTTGGAACCCTAAAGATAAACCTAACGAAACAGTTCATTAGTCTTCTTAGTTTACTCTCGAGTTCCGCCGTCAACCCACCATATGCCACACAGCTGTAGTCAAAATGGGGTAGGATAAGGGAAGAAACCAAAAGTTGACGAGTAGGTTTCGGAAGGGAGTCCTGAGAAGAATGGAATAGTTTAAGGATGGATATAACCCGTCGAGAAATTTGGGAGATATGAGGTTTCCATGAAAGGGTTTGGTCGAAGGTAATACCAAGGTTTTTAACTGTGGAGTGGAATTGAATAGGTTGGGAGTTCATAGACAGGATCGGGAGGTGGGGAAGGGATCTCAAATGGGTATTATAACTTATAATAATAGCCTGCGTTTTTCTACATTTAATTTTAACTTGTTATCATAGGCCCACTTGCAAATCCTATTAAGGTCCTCTTGGATAAGGGAGAATGATTTTATTAAATCAGAGGGATGGAAGGATAGATATATCTGGAAATCATCCGCGTATAGATGGTAGGAACTGTGGTGGATGGAATTTGGTAAATCGTTTATGTAGGCACAAAAGAGGGTAGGAGAGACACTGGAGCCTTGAGCGACCCCTGATGTCAACGAAAGAGAAGAGGAAAGTGGCTGGTTTGGTATGGATACTATTTGAGTTCTACTATAGAGGAAGGAATGAAACCAGAGGAGAGAGCTTGAGGAAAAAGATAGGGCTTTTAGTTTCGTGAGGAGAATAGAATCGTCTAGGGTGCCAAAGGCTTTAGTAAAGTCTAGAAGGATAAGTACAGTTACTTTTCGTTCGTCAAGAGCAGTATGTATGTCATTTGTAATTTTTGTTAAGGCTGTCTGAGTTGAATAACCAGGTCGGAACCCAGATTGGATAATATTAAAATTATTTCCATCTAAACTGGGAGCAAAACTTGATACGCTCAGTCCGCTACTATTGGAGCCATGAATATGAATCTGATCATTCTTATCCACGGCTATTACGGATGCGTAGTATACGGTGGTACCAGTAACCCTTCACCGTTGCCACTACATACCATTAAATACAGTGGTCATGTTTTCCCTATTTGAAAATCCCTTAAATATCTTGGTTATATGTATGGTTATATGTATCATTTATATTATGCGTATATTATTATATTATACGCCCGGTTGTAAGCTACAGTAGCGAAACATGTGTCCAGACCATATGGGAACAAAAATTTCTTAGGAAAATATATGGGCTTATCACTCTGAGGAGGAGATGATTAGAAATAACAGTGAATCAACAGTATTGTATTGTTCCGTCGTGTGGAGCGTATGGGGAGAGATCTTTTCTCAAGAAAACTGCAACATCAAAAGCCAGGAGGCGCTCGAAGAAGCGGTCGTCCTAAAATGATGCTTGGATGTCACAGAATAATACTTACGGCAGTTGGAAGTCATACGATCCTTTATAATTTGTAGTGACCGATTTTGGGAACTACTTGCCCATTTCAATTAGGAGTTCTCTCTCACTTTCTTCAAACACCTTTTAATCATCTAGCTCCTCAATTATGAACCTTTCAAAATTATGTAAAAATAATAAATCATTAGTATGTTGGTTAATGAATAAGTAATGTGTACAATAGGATGTACATAAATACGAAGATAATTTTTTTTTATTTTAATCTCTAGCTTATATATTTATAAGTACCTAATTTATAATCTACAGAAGTTACTGTCTAAAATAGATAAAGCCTGACAATAATACCTTTTTATTGTACTTTCATGTCATTCTTACGGAAAAAAGAGTCCCAGTAACTCGGATGTCGTTCAGCTATTGTTTCCAATGCTGCTAGTTTCAGATGCAATGAGGAATACTGAGATTTATTCTGTGTATTACCAATTAGATTAGGATTACTATGTATTTTAATTAGATATTTAGGAGCGGGTGTTGTTTTTTGATTGCATTAATTGCATTCCCAACCAGGTGGTTAGAGTCTGAATAAACCTTGAGAAAGAATTTTTTTAGCTAGCCACGACCATCTAATGTTTAACGGCATTTCTCCTGAGGCCTGAAGTGCATTAAAAGGAGACGTTTTGAAAGCCTCTAGGCATAACCTAATGGCACCTTATTGCAATGTGTTAAACAGGGGGATTTTATTTCATGTAAATAAGAGCCCCATTACTAGTCCTCAGAAGAATTCAATTATGAAGAAAGTTTTTATGGAGCCAGTCGTGATAGTTGAATAATCCTACTGGAATTAAAAAAAGATAATTGAAGTGTCGACCTCTCGGCCTCCATTGCAGGACTTCTTCAGGGCAACGTAGCGACGCCGGATGACGGGAACATTCCGAGGGCCATTGAAGACTATTTCTGTCTCCATTATTCTTCATTAAGGTTTTTGAACTGTTATCCCAAACAGATTTTTTTTTTTATCAATTTCTAAAAGTTTACTTAACTGTTTCAATTTAATTTTCATAAAATTTCCAAAATATTTTTATTTTTTTCAACAATACTTTTATATCTTCATTTGGGGTACTTCTGATAAATATTGATTTACATAGCATATTTTCAAATCCTTTTCGATATTATACTTGGCAAGTTAGTAAAGTAGTAGCCTTATAGTAGTCAAGCTGAAATATGAGCGCATTTCATATTCGTAACATGAAATCGTTTCTTTCTCTCAGAACAGGTTAAGCGTGGCGAAACATTTCCGGTTATTTTGCGGACACACTAACACAATTTTGTTAGATTTAAATTTTACTTTCTATTTTATTTATACATGAAAGCAGAAGATAGAATATTTAGAAAAAATAAGATGAATATTATTGCTAGTGTTCATTGCGAATCATATTGGCCAAATTAACAAATCTATAGGTGTTAATCATATGAATATTTAATTTAATATTTCTGTGTATCCAGCATATGATATTTAAATTGAATTATATATTCGATCAGTCCTGGAGCATCGTAAAAGAATATCTGGTCCTGTCAGACAGTTCAATATGACTTTAGAACCATTGAACTGTTACTCACGAGTTGATGAAGATATGAAGATACTAGGAAGGGTATCTCTTGACTTCCACTTGCAGGAAGACAAGACGTAGGATGGATTCTAGCTATACTATGATTCTTTTCAGGTATTTCGAGGGGTCTCCAATTATGGAGTGCAGAAGACACAGGTAAGAGAAGATATGACCACTGGAGGAAAAGAGCTATCTTAAGGAAATACATCCCCACCACAGTCACAGTTAGCAGCCGAATGATTCTTCTCCAACAACTGGGCGTCGCAATATTTTACTGGGTATGGAGAATTCCTAGCCAAGCTCCATGAATTTTGGAAGGTCACTAACTCCTTAATTTCAGATGGGAGGTGGTACTGGAACCAGCTTATTTTAAATTTGGGGCCCGCAAAATTATAAAGATGCCCCTGCCAAAAGTAGAATAACTGGGAGACTAGAAGCTTAGATTATGATTCTTTTAGATTTTTCTTGTGGCAAGTTAACTGGATGAAGTCTATGAAGTTATATCATAAAATGTAGTCGATGTATGACGTAGCATACACACATTGAACCGTTTATGCTACAACATTAAAAACACTGTAGACCAGAAATAAATTAAAAACAAAATAATATGGGAAATAACGAGTAACCATATTTAATATCGAATTAACTAAACTAAAACTTCTCAGCCCCCACTGGATTTTGACACCTCTGGTGCGGTTGAGATAGCAGAGTCCGGCTATTCGAATCCGGCTTCCCCCTCATAGGTAGGGGAGTGATCTCACTCAGTTCGGGTTCCACAGGCTGAATAGTTGTACAAATTATATTCATAAAATAATTGTATCTTGAAATAGATTCCTTGTGCTACAGATTTGCATAGGCTTCATCCATAATCATACTCCACACCTTTCTGTTCCGAGTCTACCCCCTCCATCCCCTGACTCCATTTATTCTAGTATATTTTCCAAACTGTCCTTCCATCTTAAGGGTCGGCGACCCCTCGTTCTTGCTCCTCCAGATTTTCCTTAAATAAGCTTCTTGGATATCCTAACCACTCAATACGTTCCAGCCATCTCAATTTGTTCTTCCTACTTTTGCAAGTTCACTACTTTTTCTAAAACTTTCCGTAAGTAGGGCCATACATACTTCTTAGCAATTTTCTACTCCCATACTCTTAATATTCTTTTACACTCTTTCGTAATCAACCAAGCCGCGCTTCTGTATGCCACAACTGGCCTAATTATAGTTTTATATACGATCGTCATCAGTTGGTCAGAAGAACTTTAACAGCTATTGAAGTGCGAAAAATATTCTTTAATCGGCCGCTACTCTTTCTTTAGTTTTCTTCTTTATCGTGGGGTCAGAAATTAAGATTTGTTAATTATAAAGGAGAGGAATCAAAATATATTAATAATGAGATGACGGTTGAACTAAAAAAACAACGTATAATTATTATGGGTTGACATATAGAAATTACAACTAGAAATTAACTTAAGTTTAAAACTTATACGGTAACAAATAACTTAATCTAGACTCATCTTAAGGGCAATGCTATGTTGTGCCGGGAAGCGGGCGGCTACATTGCGAGAATCCCCAGGCTGCCCGGATGGCCAGGCCCCCGATCTCCAGGAACCAGACATCTCTGACGAACTCCTCTCTCTCAAAGATCTTCTCCAAGACTTCTTCATGATCATTATTTCCTGATATAAGAACCCTCATGTTTGGATTTGAATTGGTTTGATGTGTGGTAGGCTTCCAATTCAATTGAGCTTTCTATTTTTTCTAACAGGATTCTTCAAGATTATGGGTAAATTGTCTTCTAATCGTTTATTGTAGTGCCAATGTATTGTATCCTCTAAACGGACTGAATCTAAATTGCTTGTTTTTTAAAAATCTTTTTATTAGATTTTATATTTCGTATAGTGAGATTATTTATTTATTTTTATTTAATATATTGAATGAATGGACTCTTTACAATCAAAGTCAATTGTTTCCTTTGAGTGAGGCAGATTTTAATATTTATTCATTAAATACCAGTAATATAAAAAAAAAGTAATAATAAAAATCTTATATGATTACTTCGTCATTTCCTTAGTATTTGAAGTTTAATTGAATGGTTAAAAAAAAACAAAAAACTTGTACTACTACAACCCATAAAGGGTCTGGGATTCATTAATTCGGTAACTATGTGCTGTTACTGAGCCAACGGTGGTGAAAGAAGGAGATTTGGCTAGAACTCACGCTCAACCAGGTTTTTTCCTCAATTAATGGCATCCTTATTTAGAGGCTAGGTGTGCCCAGGTCTCCCGACCTCAAAATTGATCCACGGCCGAATATAAATTTTTCTGCCTTCTGCCAGACTCGAACTCGGGACTGGGAGCATAGTAGTCAAGCGCCGCTAGCTATCACGCCTCCACTCCAAATATTATTGCTTGTGAAAAACTAAAAGTATTCTGCTTTTAAACATTTCATTTATTTACTTACTATGATAGGTAATCCACAATCATAGACTTAGAAAGTTCTTAATTTATTGCTCTATTTATCTTAAAGTGCAACTAAACTTCTTTATGTTGCACCCCAAAAATATTAATTATTATTATTATCAGATGATTGCAGGATAATTTCTTGGTAACACAAATCATTTCACTCTTTGTTGATAATTTCAAGTATATCACACTTTCGGTCAACTGACCTTTCATGGATCATCGCGCTATAGATATAAAATTAATCAGTTCGTTACGGCTTCGAAACCCGCTAAATACCACCTTATAGAGTCCTGACCTCTTCTTGATATAGGAAGAGGACTGGTCTCCTGCCTTCGGGGGACTCCAGTTCTCGAAACATGGCTTGCCATTTATCCGACCCAAGTTGCTCAACAAGTGTCTGCAACGTTCCTTATCGCTCGCTTCTATCGCACTCCCTTGTCGTTCATCCTTTATCTAATTATATTGACCTACATTGTACAGATTGCCTTTTGAAATGATTACTGTTTCTTTATCTCCATTGTTGCGGAATAAAAATGATTCTTACTGGCATTAATTTATTTGTTTTGTATTTTTTCGAATCACCCAAATTGGGGAACGTTATATCAATTTTACATTATTTTGTTAATTCCCACATCCTCTGAAGATCATTCATTCTTTCATTTTTTAAAGCTTGTGAATATTCGCAACTGTATAAACAACTCAGGTGAAAGTGAGGGATAATAATTACAATGCCAATGACATTTTAGATCAACATACATACAGAACTTAAATAAAAGAACTATATCAGAAGGTCTCGAGGTCACTTTCTTTTCAGACATATCAAGGCTATTTCAGATTTTTGTGTATACTCATAATACCGATTTTCAATTACTTTTTTATATTGCTAATAGTAAAATTATTAATAATTAACAGTTATAATGATTTTTCTAATAGAAAAATAATAATAATTTGTTAAGGTGGAATTCCCAACCGCAGAATAAATATAGTATGATTTAATACTAGGATTCCTCAGTAAAGAATTTTAAATACTTCCTACCCGCTGAAACCATTAATATTTACGCTTTCAATGTCTTGATTCTTACTCAATAAAAATAACCAGAGCATTGATATCATCTCAGCAAATGGCACATATTTTGTAACATCACATAGACAACTGGTAAAAAAATAAAATAAGTTGTTTATTTACTTAATGTTTTATTACATAGTTTTCTAAATCAGCGCATGTACTAGGATACATGGATCTTGGCCAATGAAACATATCCAAGACTTTCACAGTATTACATGCAACATCATTTAGTGTGAAAAATTACTATTCATTGAATTACTATTTGTTTATTAATTTATCAATAAGACTTTCGCCTAATGCTAAACAATAACAATGATTTTAATTGCATTTTAAAAGTGGGATTACAATAGTCTAGTCTACGAATGTGAACAAGACCGTGACCACCTGAAACAATCAGAAACTCGAAATGTTTTGTTTTATTTAACTTTATTTTGTTTATTAGGTCTTAACGTCCTCTGTACTCCAAATAGGGCAGGAAGGATGAGCTATTCAAAAGGTTACCACCCTATTCTAGCCAAGGTGGGAAGGTAAAGATTCATTTCGTGGGTCCGCCAAGAAATAAATTTTAACCCACCCAAGTAGGCTTCGAACCCACGACCTTTAGTACCTCGCCCAAACTTGCTCGGCCATCGAGTCCCTATTAACTCTATGTAAAGTTATATATCAAAGTTTTATGTAAAAATTAAGTCTAGAACTTACAATATCAACTTGTTGACCAGAAGAAATTCTCTCATCAATTGAAAGTTTAGTACTAAAGGACCAACCCGGAAAAGTGCATCTAAGTGCAACATTTTCTAAACTTTCACTTTGGAGTTATTCATAATTAGCAATGACTAAGAAAGTGCCAATTAACAGTTATTCGACATTTCAACAATACTGCAGTATAATTAAATAACTAACAAATTAAGTAATTATTGTTAATTAATTTATAAAACATTAAAGTTGAGCTGCTTGGCAGCTGACGTTTATAGTGAATAAGTAAAAATTTCAGCATTGAAATTCGGAAGAAATTCAAAGATTTAAAAAAAACAAAAAACAATTAGTGAGAAAATAAAAATCTATTTTTCAAGACTGAGACGAAGAAATCTGTTCTGAATTTTTTTTTTTTTTTTTTTCATTTATTTATATTTACAACTGTACAAAAACATGTGAAGAACTACTCAATTGTAGCCTGTACCACTTACAACCCATGAAGGGTCTCGGGTTCAGTACTTAGGTAGGCTGTACTGTTTCTAAGCCAACGGTTGTGAAAGGAGGTGATTTGGCCAGAATTCACGCTCAACCGCCAGGTTTTTCCCCAATTAAGGGTACCCAATTTTTAAGAGGCTGGGTGGGCCCCAGGAGGGTCTCCCGACCTCGAATTCGATCCACGACTGAAATAACAGAATATAAATTTTCTGCCTTCAGTCGGACTCGAACTCGGGCCCGGGAGCATGGTAGTCAAGCGCCTTACCCACTGAGCTACCGCGCCTCCTACTCAATTGTAGCACTTCAATAAAAATCTACACTAAAGTCTCTAGGCCATCTTCTTTTCAGACGCCTCGGTGGATTATCGGGAATGGAGTGGGAAGCAAGATAGGAGACTAGTGGATTGGAGTGGTTATAGAGCTTACTATGGAAGGATAGATATCTGGTCTGGGCTAAATCATAAGCTTATTAGTCACAAAGTTAAGAGCATTGAGGATTTTTCGAAGGATTTTGGATTGTAAGGATTGAATACGAGACGAATTGGATGGTTTAGTGGAGTCCCAAAGCTCAATTCCGTACGTCCAAATAGATCTAATCACAGTCATGTAAATGAGTCTTTTGTAATTAATTGGGAGCTTTATCGTTTAATGTTATGATAAGTCTGGAACGACGAGCAGTTTCTTGTCGTTTTAGTCTTGTATGTGGATTCTGAAAATTTAAGTAGATAAATAAAAAAATACACACTGACAATAGTTTTATTCTTTCTTAGGGTTTACCTCTCCATATACTTTAGCAAATCATATAAAAATTTTACTAAGCAATTTTAAATTTATGATTTTTTTTTTACTTTTATTATTTTAATTAATTCTTGAGGCATATGCCCCATATAATTCAAAACTGCAATAAATCGTATTGAGTTAAAATTTCTTAACTTTATTTTTTATATTTTTTTATTATTGCTTGGTTTTATTTATCTCATATTTTTAAAATCTCCTAGTACGTGTTATAGGCGCTGTTTCAAATATAAGGGGGTAAATAAAAAGTACTCATTAAACAATTTAAATTGCTTAAGGATTAATACAGTCGGTAACTAAATAGAAGTATTTCAAATATCTAAGTAAGCTAGTTATATTTTTTTAAGATCTAAATTTACACGGATAAGAATACCAGGAAAAATAAAAAAAGGTGCAATGTTTCTTAGGAATACTCAATTTTCAAAACTGCTTTTTTTTAAATTCCACTAATAACTAAGTTTTCAGAATAAAATGATAGTATGAAGTACAGCATATTGAGAAATTTCTTATAAAATTGGAAAATTTAAATTGGCTTCGAAAGTTTCCCATTCATTCCAAATTTATGAAACATGATATATTTTGTAAATTTAGATCTTAAAAAATATCTTATTAGTTAGCATATTTCTATCTTGACTAGTTGAAGGAGGGCCTATGTGTGTTAGTGATACTATTAACAGTTTATTTACTGTATATAGTTACAATGTTATAAGCAACAAAATGAAATATTTAACGAAAAAAGTTACGAGAATTATATTTTTTTACTATAGGAGATGATTTTGTGATAATAAATACCATGTCGGATAATGATTTAAAAAATATATTTATATATATATATATATATATATATATATATATATATATATATATATATATATATATATATATATATATATATATATAAATCAATAATTATTTATTATAATGTTTAGTATTTATTGGCAGGCGTTGATGACCAACAGGGTTTACTCCTGTAACATTACAAACCAAACAGCGATATTTTTTTATTTCGCTCAATCCAACGAGGAAGGTTGGGGGAACCATTGTGCGTGCAGTAGGTATTTGAAGATGATTACATTAATTTGTTGAAATTATGCACTTTAAAGTCTCCAACAATGCCGTCTCGTTTCAATCCAGCTGGGGAAATCATTAACACACTGCGCCAGTAAACGATAGACAAGAGTTCTAAAAATTATTAAACAAAATATGTTAAAAATAACTGTTTTTTTTTTTTTTGTTTTTTTATGAACATTTATTGAAATTTGCAACTGTACAAAAGATATACATCAACTAAATGTATTGATCACAATAACATGTCAAAACTTGAAAAGACTACTCATCAGTAGCAGTTTATTAAAAATTCTACTCTAAAAGGTCTCTAGACCATCTTCGTTTCAAACGCCTCGGAGGATTATCAAGAATGGGGTAGGAAGCAAGTTGAGAAACTAACGTATGTGGTGTGGGCTAAATCAGCGCAACATATGGAACATTAAGATCTTTATGGATAAGTTTATTGGTAACAAAGTAAGGAGCATTGAGGATTTTTCGAAGGATTTTGGATTGTAAGGATTGGATACGAGATGAATTGGATCGTTTAGTGGAGCCCCAAAGTTCAACTCCGTACGTCCAAATAGGTCTAATCACAGTCATATATATGAGTCTTTGGTAATTAATTGGGGGCTTTAAACGTTTGTCTAGTAAATGTTGAAGTAGGCTGTAACGACGGGCAGTTTCCTGTCGTTTAAGTCTTAAAAATAACTGTTAAATTTATCAAAAAATAACTTTAAATTTCTAAATTTTAAGAAAATAGGCGATTTTAATAGATTTCTAATTTGTATTCAAATTCATTTAATTTTACTGTTATAAAAATAAATAAAAAATTATTAAAATATAATTTTAAAATAGAGAGGATTTTTTGATAATTATTTTTTCAATTTAAAATAATGTTTAACATTGACTAGAGTGACTAGACAAACGTTCAAAGATCCAAATTAACTACAAACGACTTATTTACATAGCATTTATGAGACCCATTTGGACATAACGTGTTGAGCTTTGGGGCTTCGCTAAAACTTCTAATTCTTCTCTCATCTAATCCTTACAATCCAAAATCCAACGTAAAATCCTTAATGCTCCTTATTATGTCCCAAACTATATATAACGATCTAAATATCCTACATTTTGCAGATTTGGCAATAGTATTTCACTCATCCCTTTTGAACAGATCCGGTATCTAGGACTCCATTTTGGCGAGCGACTTACTTGGTATCCAACATCGACTTGACAAGCGTTCAAATATCCAAATTAATTACAAAAGACTTATTTACATGGTAGTAATTAGACCCATTTGGGATTTGAGTTTTGAGCTTCGCTAAACCTTCCAATTCTTCTCTTATCCGATCCTTGCAATTCGAAATCCTTCGTAAAACACTCAATGCATCTTATTATGTCACAAACATATACATAATGATCTAAAGGTCCTACATTTTGCAGATTTGGCTCAAACAAGACACTACTCTTCCATTACAAGCAGCATACCCACTCGAATCCACTATTCTCCAAACTTGTTCCCACTCGATTCGTGATAACCCTCCGAGACGTTTAAAAAAAAGATTAAGACTTTCTAATGTTGAACTATTGAAGTGCT
Organism: Euschistus heros; assembly: GCA_003667255.2. Classification (NCBI taxonomy): domain Eukaryota; kingdom Metazoa; phylum Arthropoda; class Insecta; order Hemiptera; family Pentatomidae; genus Euschistus; species Euschistus heros. Next base: position 611,589 of record RCWM02000050.1, on the reverse strand, counting down.
ACTAATAGGCAGTTCTTCACAAGGTATTGACATTTCATTGTAACCATTTCACCACACATCTACTTATCGTATATATTGAATACAATTCTAAATATCAAGAAATTATAAATAAATAAAGAAAAAAAGTTTTATCAATTAAATAAATTAGTTAATCCTTAGTGAGGCTGGAAATTGTTAGTTTTCTTTCACAACTTCCAGGAGCTTCCATCCTATCGCTGAGATCCCTAATGCACTTCTTGCAGGTTGCACCAGGCATTATCGCAACTGGCCCTCATTAGGTTGCAACGAAGAGAAATGTCCCATTATTATCCTTGCAACATATAACCACAAGGTTAATGAACTTCTTTTCTTATATCCGCAGTGTGTTTCTATTTCTTTTTCAGGTTCTTGACTAACACAAAAGTGAAACAGACAAGACTAAATGCAAATACTTTCATAAGAATTACTTTTTCATTCGGAGACTAGTTTCGAATGCTAAACATTCATCATTTCGAAACCATATTACGGCCCAAGATTCACCAAAGTTGGAAAGAAATTAAGAAATTTAGGTTTTAATCTCGCATTTAAAATCGATAAACCAATGACATCTCATTCTCTTTCTCCTAAAGACTAAATAGGCCCTTTCCAAAGCGGTTAACGAAATGTATGAACTAGAATGTAATGACTGTGGTTCTAAATACACGGGAAAAACTAGACCACCAAACATCAACGATTAAAAGAAAATATAATCCATACAATAATTAGACGTAGGATTCCAACCTCACTATCCATGTCACTTTTTCCAAGTTTGCTTAAACCTTTTCCACAATAGTTTAATAATTTTCTAGTTATGTTCAATCTTTTTCCATTCTTATTTAAACACGTAAACGTACGACTTCGTGTCCTACAGTATCCTTCAATAATATCCCACTGATCCCTGTTGAACAGATCCGCTATCTAGGACTTCAACTGGAAAATCAAAACTTGGAATCCACATACAAGACTAAAACGATAGGAAACTGCTCGCCGTTTTCGACTTCTACAACAATTACTAGACAAACGTTCAAACCTTCCTATTTATTACAAGTCTCGTTTACATGACTGTTATCAGACCTATTTGGACATATGAAATTGAGCTTTGGGGCTTAACTAAACCTTCTAATTCTTCCCGTTTCCAATCCCTACAATCCAAAATCCTTCGAAAAATCTTTAATGCTCCTTACTTTGTTGAAAATAAACTTATCCATAAAGATCTTAATGTCCCATATGCTGCGGATTTTGCCCAAACCAGGTACCTATCCTTTCATAGTAAACTCCATAACCACACAAATCCACTAGTCATTTAACTTGCTTCCCATTCTATTCCCTATAACCCTCCGAGACGTCTGAAAAGAAGATGGCCTGTATAGCTTCTAGGGAAGAATTTTTTTTGAAGTTAGCTACTGATGAGTAGTTATTTTCAGGTTTTGACATGTTATTGTAATCACAAAAAGAAAAAAAATTTAAAGATTTTCAAACAATTATCTTGAATCTTTTTTCCGTTTTATTTTAAACTATTCCATTCATATTTTAGACCCTTTTCCATATGTATTTATTCTTTTTTCATATAGGTTTAACCACTCTCTAATTTTATTTAAACATTTTGTAAATCGAATTATGCCTCTAAATTTTTATGGGAAATCGGAGAAAAAAGATAATAATTATCAAAACGTCATATTCTAACAATCTAGCATTTATTAGACTACAAACAGTACAAAGTTCTAGTAAACACTAGAAGTTGTTAACGTAAATACTGAACTCATTCTCTACTGAATTTTATTTTAATATTAATTATCTATTATTTAAAAGTATTCATAATTATTATAAAAGATTTCCCATAAAATTTAGGGGCTTAGTTGAATACGATTTTTATTTTATTTCATAATAATAGCAAATGATCTGCTATATTTTTACATTATTGGACCGTTGGTTATCTCATAAATGCTGGATAGTCAGAATACGGTGATTTGATGATTATCATCATTTTTCTCCAATTTCTCATAAAAATTTATGGGCCTAATTGCATTTAAAGTAATTTTAAATAAATTTGGAAAATGGAAAAGACTAAAGATGTATGGAAAAAGGTGAAATATACATGAAGTGATTTAAAATAAAATGGGAAAAGATTAAACATAATTGGAAAATGTTTAAATATAAATTCATAAGATGAAATATAAATGGAAAATTCTAAAAAAAAATGGAAACAGTTAAATATAACTAGAAAATATTAAATAAATGAGGAAATGGAGTAAACACAACTAGAAAATTATTAAACTAATCTGGAAAAGTTTTAAGTAAATTTGAAAAAGGTATAAATGAAAATAACCATAAATTCAACAAAGACCCGGGGAGTGAAACTAATGGTAATTGTAAAACAGCCTAAAATTTAAATATTCACGAATTATTAGAAATAATAAAATGCTTCAACAAAAATCCTAATTTTTCTTTAAATAGCCTGATAGATATTTTTTTTAGCATATATTTAAAACAAGATGTTCAGTACAAGTGAAACCTATTTTCATTTATGTGACTTAAACATTTATCAATATTTATATAAAGAATAATAAACATTCTTTGTCCCAAGATTTCAATGAAGTGGAGAATGTCCTCTGAATACATTTCCGCGTCGAGTGGCATTTGCTGGACACTGTTACATAATTCCACAAAATCTCAAATCCCGTTTTTTTTTCGAAACGAGAACGCTTTTACTCATTCATTCTCTAAACATTTGTCCACGAAAACTTTTTGAGCTTGCTAAAAGATTTTTTATACAACTTGCAAATTTGATAGTATTTCAAACCTCGCAAGGACATGATTAAGTTATGGATTTTTATCATAACATTGGTTCGTTTATTATTTTTAATGTTATTTCCCAATCATTTATTTACTCAGCTTCTAACCTTGTTGAAAAATAAACCTTTGCACATCTTGTTACCACCTCTCGCTTTCTCCTTCAGCGTTAAGACACACAGCTCTTGCGTAACGAAGAGATGACTTATGAGAATTTGACTGCCGTGTGTGTTCCAGGCTCTTAACCCAAAATAAAATTACGTAACACAAAGAGCTCTTATGACCGGTATAAGCGTATTCATTGACCTCAAAAGTGACGTAGCATTGATGAATATCCAATGCTGTGATTCCGAATATTCTTTGGTTAATATGCAGCAGCAATAATTCTAAAATCTCAACAAACACTTGCGGTAACCTGAAAAAAGGACGTGGGAACCTACTCTAAAGATGAAACAGGATGAAATATTTTTAAAAAGATGAAGAATATTTTTTTCGAATGAGCCTACTACGGACCACGTAGGTTAACCAAAATGGTTTTCAGCTGAGTTGGGATTGTTCAGGTTCTTGGGAGCCCTCTTCCAAGTCCACATTTCCTTCATTTTCTGACTTAGGTGTTGTTTAGATGGTTCTAATCTTTTTGGTATCTGCCCTTTCTTAAGTTTCATATATAGGTCTTCCTTTAACATTTTCCAAAAAGCTTGTCTGTCCTTGATGTGGGATTCAGAGATTTTGAAGGTTTGAAGATATTGCTTGACTTGCTTGTAGCACAATGATGTTTTCTTTCTGTAGATGATGCTGGTCAATCCTGACTCGTTCATTCTCTCAAAGTGTCCGTCTCTTGATAATAGACCATAAGAGGTTCTTGCTTTAGGTCAAACACAGATCATCGTTGTGTCTGATGAGGCATTCGCCATAATCAAATCGTCAAAGAGTCTGTGTCTTTGTTACTTATTCCATACAGGACTGAAACGACGAGAAGCTGCTTTGTTTTCAACTATTTCAACATTCATTAGTTATACGCTCTAAAATGCTTATTTGGATTTACGGAGTTAAGCTTTCGGCTCTACTAAACCATCCAGCTCACCAATTCAAAATCTTTCAAAAAATTACTATGTCACAGATAAACTTATCCACAATGGCCTTAATGTCCTATGTGTTGCTCCTTTAGCCCATTCAAGATACCTTTGTTTTTATAATAAAGTCCATAACCAATCAAATTCATTCAATACCCAACTTACTTCCCAATAATTTGCCGAGATCTGAAAAATGGCCCTGAACTTTCAGCATATACGTTATCTCTCGCACCGACTGGATGTATTACATTTATATATATATAAAGGTTAATGAGCAAGTATTTAAAAAAAAAAGTGTTCCTTTTTAATATTTATGCTCCGACTAGGGTACATGGGTAGTTTTTCTAGAAATTTTGTCATGCCATATGTATTCGTTATTTAGCAAAGTTACTAGATGTATTTTGTTATGCAGTTGTAAATTACAAGAAAACTGGTACCACTACAACCCATACAGGTTTTGGGTTCAGTACTTTGGTAAGGATGTACTGTCACTACAGTTGTGCAAGGAGGAGATTTGACCGATATTCCAGGGTTTTTCTCCAATTAAGAGTACCCACCCTAAATATGCTAGGTATGCTCCAGGAGGGTCTTTCCACCTCGAAGTTCATCCGCGGCTGAAATTACAGAATATAAATTTTCTATCTTCAACCGGACTCGAACTCGTGCCCGGTAGCAAGGGCCTTACTCACTGAGCTACGGTACCTCCATAAATAATATTAATATACACAAGACAAAAAAAATGGTTCCCCCCCTTACATATCCTCCAAAATCTATTAAAACATCTACATCCTTAATAAAGTTTAATATTCTATAAGAAAATAATACCTTATCATAAAATGTAAGTTTTAAACCAATACAAAACCTAGCTGTCATAATAAAGCAATTTAATCACCCAAGTCGCTACTAGAGCAGTGTCCACTGCCAGAGCATATTTGCATTATTCATGAACTGAAATAAAAAAGATAACTGATAATATTGCTTCCTGTCATCCGGAAAAATTATCAGAACGCTCGCTTTAGCGCCAACTTCCGATATACCAGCATTGAAAGTATACAATATTTTTTTATTCTAATCACGTACTGTTCATCCTACTTAAGGTTCACTGTCCTAGTTGTAGTGTCCTAGATAAGAAAGGTGTGATGCTTAGATTTAAGTTTTTTCATTTGAGATTTAATTTGATTCAATCAAATTATTTTCAAATCACCTTCTCACTATTTTAATCTCGTTTACGATGCACTGCTTCGGCGGGATTTCGACTGCGCCTGTGACTGTAGTCCAATCCGAATTTCAAGAGCGCGGTTATCCGGAACATCTCAGAGCTTTAACTGTTAATAATAAACTTCATTATTAGTAAATATTAGATTATTTTTAAACGTGGGAAATGAATAATAATTAAAGGAAGCTGAAGCACGTGATCGGAAGCTATTAGTAGCGAAGTAAACAATCACGAATATGACACTAATTAGCAGAAGAGGCGAGAAAAAACGAAGTTGCAACAGAGTTAACTGCAGCAAATAGAAAAAATAGTGCTTAAGCACGCACAAGCAGCCACATTCACGTGTGTATATTTATGTTTAATGATAAACAAATAATAAATCACGCAATAATTCATCGAAAAATTATTTAGCTTATTTTTATTAATTATAGCAGCGTACTAAGTTTAAGGGTAAAAAATAAGATACATCTAAAAAAATCGTAACATTTATAAAATATGAATAACGATAAGTAGAAGATAAAATTTATCAATATTAAAAAAAAAAATTAAATTAAGTTAAAGAAAAAATAACTAACGTAATAAAATAAAATTTAAAGCACGGTTTATAGAATAAAAAAAAAAATAAAAAAAATCTTCCTATATGGGATCAAGTATATTTCTATCTATAATATTCTGCTTCTCCCTTTATAATTAAAATAATCAAAACACTTAAATTAATAATTTTTTTTTTTTATCATAACAATTTATTGAAATTTACAACTGTACAAAATATATACATCAAGTAAATGTGCTGTTAACTATTACAATAACGTGACAAAACTTGAAAAGAACTACTCATCAGTAGCACTTTAATAAAAATTCTACACTAGAAGGTCTCTGGGCCATCTTCTTTTCAGACGCGTTGAAGGATTATCACAGTTGAAGTGTAAAGCAAGTTGGGAAAACTATTGGATTCGAGTGAGTATAGAGCTTACTATGAAAGGATAGGTATCTGGTTTGGGCTAAATCAGCAACATATGGAACATTAAGATCTTAATGGATAAGTTTATTGGTGACAAAATAAGGAGCATTAAGGATTTTTTGAAAGATTTTGGATTGGAGCCCCAAAGCTCAACTCCGTACGTCCAGATAGGTCTAATCATAGTTATGTATATTAGTATTTTGTAATTAAGCTTTGAACGTTTGTCTAATAAATGTTGAAGTAATCTGTAACGACGAGCAGTTTCTTGTCTTTTTAGTCTTGTATGTGGATTCCAAGTAAGACGTTTGTCCAAGTGGAGTCCTAGGTAGCGGATCTGTTCAACAGGGATTAGTGGAATATCATTAAAGGATACTGTAGGATAGGAAGTCGTAGGTTTTCGACGAAGGGTAAAGGTTATTTAGTGAGATTTTTTTGGATTTATTTTGATTCTCCATTTTTGACAGTATTCTTGAAGGCTTAGGATAGTCTTAAGCTAAAGTTTTTTGTTTTTTTCAATGACTCGGATAATTACGTAAATCAAATAAAAAGTCTAGATACTAGTGAATTTGATTTTATATATAGTTTAGTATGAAAGGTTGAATATCTGGTTCGAGCCAATTCAGCAGCAAATTCAACATGTAATTCTATGTGGATTAGTTCATTTACGGTATAATGAAATGAAGAATGATTTTACGAAGGATTTGGATTGAGATGGGGGAGAATTGGATGGGTTTTTTTTAGCTCCACAGTTATGTAGTTACAATTATACTAAATTATAGTTATATTCGATACCATTACTCCAAATAGTTCTTGCAATTCATGTAGATTAGCCATATGTAGTATATTGGGAGATTAGACGCATTGGAGGGCTCAGTATAAATTTAGTGGACAGTGTTATGGTGAGTTGAGATGTAGCAGTTTACACTGGAATGAAGATGTATTTAGGATATCATTAGACTTCCTTGTGGAACGCCAGCACACTGAGTAAAGAGGTATGAGTGGACATTTTCTATTTGAAATACAGGAACAAAGAAAGAGGAAATATGTAGACAGAAAGAACTGACGAATTATGAAACTTAAAGTAAATAAAATAAAACCAAAATAATATATAAGATAAAACAAATAATAACCTCCTGAATATCGAAAGCGGAGTATTCATGACCCGAGGATATCACAGAGAAGCTACAGACTGAGATCGAATAAAGAAATATACGAAAGACTGAGAACTTGGAAACTATTACGAGAAAAAAAAAGAATAATTGTGAGTTTCTACGGGCACATGGTAAAGATGGATCCCAAAGATGAATAAGCAAATATTTGTTAAGATATATAACATAGAAAACCAGAGTGGCTATGCTAAGCAGATGAAGGAAGAAATTAAGAGACTTGGAATCACTGATGGGATTCTGTTTGGATAGAGATTCAGGGACCGACTTAAATATAGCAGGATTTTTGTGGAAGTTTGAATGAGGCATAAGCGTGGTGGATGGATGGAAGAGAGAAAACTGCAACAGTTAGAAGGAATGAAGGATTATTGGAGAAGAAATAATGTAAGATAAGAAGTAAAACATGACATCTGCGTGGTTCTTTGTCGGTTCATAATTATAATACTGCATACATTATATATATATATATATATATATATATATATATATATATATATATATATATATATATATATATTTATGTACACCTAGAAGAATATAAATAAACAGTGCTTGATAACCCCTCTTCAAAACCCTATAAAAGGCTACCCCCACCTAGCCTCAGTAGACATTCTGTACGTGACCGTTGAGACGTACGGTAATACTATGCTCGAAGTCTTGTAATCAGTTATAAATTGTGCTTTTTCTTGATCAATGTATGTAACTCTGAATAAAGCATCTTTTTAAATACTTCAACCCCCGATACCTTTATTTAGCTATATATATATATATATATATATATATATATATATATATATATATATATATATATATATATATATATATATATATATATATATATGGATAAATTTCTTGACTGCTACTATTATATATTTAGTAAGGGTCTTGAGGTTTATTTAATAAATAAAAGAACTATTTTGGTGACGTTTCGAGACTATATTGTTCTCATAATCATGTCCTACAGTGATAAAACAGGTTACAATTAAATTATATAAGTTATACAAGTTATTTCAAATCATAAAGTTAGCTACAATATAAATATATAACTGTATGCGTTAGAATAATTAAATACATATAATACTAAGAAGATAATACGAATAATTAAAAACATATACTATTCCAATATTTTTTGTAATTATATGTATTTTATTATTCTAACGCATGCTGTTATATATTTATATTGTAGCTAACTTTATGTTTTGAAATAACTTGTATAACTTATATAATTTTATTGTAACCTGTTTTTCACTGAAGAGCATGATTATGAGAACAATATAGTCTCGAAACGTCGTCAAAATAGTTGTTTTTATTTATTGACTGAACCTCAAGATCTTTACTAAACATATAAGGATTTTCGGAAGAAAGAAAAGAGAGGAATGATTAAGATCAGGAAAGAAGAGAGAAGCAAACAGCAAAGTGAACGGATGAACTATTGGAAATACAAGGAAAAAAGCACGGAAATGATTGCATATGGTTACTTAACTTCACTTACTTCACGGTACTAGGCGGCCCAAATCGAGAGGAAACAAAACATACTAAATATGAACACTATATTTATACTTAATCCTCTGTATTAATATTTTAACGTGACAAATCGTGTCTAAGTTCAACGGCTTGGAGTATTAATTTAGTATAGTATCTGGATATTTGTCCTTTTTACTAACATCTGACAGCAACCAAGATGTCAATGTGCTTGTCTGGATTTATTACTGAAAACCGCAACAAAATAAATATAGACTGCTTTACATGGGAATATAAACTAGACTGCTATAAAACTGACGATATGAGACAAGCAAGTGGTCATCTCAGATATTAAAGCCTATAGATTAGTAAATATTGAGTCAGTTGTTCAGATTGTAATTATTCACATTAATTAACTTCACTATATTGAGGTTAAAGATGGGCCGACTAGTCGGCTACTTTTGTAGTCGGCGATTAGTCAGAAAAAACCATTAATTGAAATAAAATCATGGCCTTAATTGATTATATTTTTTATTTAATTACAGTTTTTGTTTTGTCATAATTAAAAAAAAAAAAAAAATCTTAATTGAAATGTAATAGTAAGGTTAGAATACGAAAAGGAAACTAATTTTTGTGCAATTTACATACGTTTTTATTAACAATTACAGTACCACTCTACAAGAGGAGCTCCAGCCCCTTAACGCGCCAAAATACCTTTTATCGATTATAACCTTGTTCCGATTTATTTCGATGTTTTAGTCGCTAAATTTCGAGGGGAAATATTAAATACTTCTTCATTTAATAAGATAATATTAAAATATATAACACTATATCAAAGTTGAATTAATATTATATTAAATCAGCATTAAAATATTGCTGTATCACATACAATGTTAACTTCTGATAATATGTCTCATCTTAGTGAAGTGTAAATAACAAATTATAAATACATAAATCAAAATCAATGTTAAAAGTTATGTTGTTAATTTTTGCTATATTTTCTCAAAGGAACTTCAAAGTTAATCATAACTTTTCCTACTCCTCATACAGCTGACATTCCGATGCATCCTAGCACCATCCTCACCAGGTATGCTGATGACACGTGTGTGTTATCAGTAAACAGTGATCCCTTCATTGCCTCCCAGACACTCCAATCCCATATCATAAAACTTAAAGAATGGTGTCAAAAATGGAGAATCACAATAAATTCAAATAAATCCCATCAAATAACCTTCACGCTTCGTCGTGACATACGCAGTTGAGCTTTGGGGCTCCACTAAACCATCCAATTCATCCCGTATCCAACCCTTACTATCCAAAATCCTTAGAAAAATCCTAAATGCTCCTCACTTCGTCACAAACAAACTTATCCACAAATACCTTAATATACCTTACGTTTCTGACTAAAACCAGATATCAATCCTTTCATAGCAAACTCCACAACCATTCGAATCCATTAGTATCACAACTTGCTTCTCATTTCATTCCAGATAACCCTCCGAGGCGCCTGAAAAGAAGATGGCCTCGGGACCCTCTAATATAAAACTTCATAATAAAGAACCTTTATAAGTGCTACCAATGGGTAGGTGTTATAAACAAGTGATGCGTCATTTTTATCTATGTCATCAAATTTACTTGATGTTTTATATTGTACAATATTTTATATTGTATATACAGTTGTAAATTTCAATAAAGACATAAAAAAAAATTTCTCAAAGGAAGTGTTAATAAGAAAATATGAAACTTCTGATACACTTTCTCACATTCATTTTTAGACGATGTGTTTTATTGAATTAGTAATACAATCTGTATCTCTTTAGGGCAATAAGTGATAGAGACGACAAATATTTCATTCTCAAAACATGTGAACTGAAAATTTCTCACATAAGTTGATATAACAAATATAAATATATAAAACACCAAATCCATGTAGAAATTAATCTTGTTAACTTTTGTAATACTTTTACACTTTGGTGAAGAGGAAATATGATAACATTAATTTATAAAAAACTAAATCCATTATGAAACTCATCTTGTTAACTTCTGTTTCACCTTTTTACATTTAAGAAGACTGTGTATCAATATAGCACACTAAACAACACAATCCAAGTTAAAACTGTAGAATTTAATGTTTAGATGTGAGGTTATAGGAAAGTGCTATCGATAAATATAAACTTGAAGTGAAGCGTAAGGATCGAACTTGTAGAGGGGTACCACAATTATTTGTAAGATATTTTTATGTTACATAAATAATTCCCATAAACACAATATATTCGGCATGGTTAAATTTTTATTACAAAAAAAAAAAAAAAAAAAAAAGTGTTACCGGCCTGTTTGCAAAGAATATAAGATAAAAAAAAAAACCTGTAGCTTCATGTGCTGACGGCTATCAACAAAAGTTTCTCGAACATTGCCAATTTCACCCGAATTCTAACCGAAGCAATGAACTCCTTGGCCGTCTAATTGGCCAAAGACGCAGTTAAGATGTATCACCACCTAAAACTTAACATTAAATGACTGTTACTACATTAATCGGGTCCTTCGACAAGCTATATTATTTGAAATCTGAAGTTTCCCCTGAGCTTATATGGTTCTAATACGGCCGAAAACGAGGCATATCACCGATTATGGATAGAAAGTAATGCGTCATCCGCGAAAATGTGGCCGTGCGTGCCCCTGTGGGTACAGGGTTAGCAGGCAACTTAGCTATTCACCGGCCATAATCGCACTCTTCCGACAAGCATCAAGTACCAGAATTGAAAATCATCGCGAAATGATGATTCCGCACAAGGCTGCTAACCAACTTGTCCAGAAAATTTGCAAGATGAGGACTCAGATGGGGGCTTTGGTCATTAGTCGACAGTTAATCAATCAACGTTTTCGTTCGTCATCGTCTTTTGTCACGTTTTACGAAACAGGAGCGTTTGTTAGATGGGCCAAGGTAAAGTTTGTAGAAGGGCGTTTTGGCAAAATGACATAAGTGGACCATTACGGAGCTTTGTATAATGAAAAATACAAGATCAAACGGGGACAAAAAAAATTGTGAACGTAGTCCGGTGCAAGTAAAAGGGAATGTTGGGTAAAAATGGTATTTTGAAGTGAAAGTAAACTAGGCCAGCTAGGATTAAGGCATTAGGCATTTTTTTTACGAAGACATGGATTGTTACTCTTTAAAAAACCTAATAAAGAATTCACATATTTGCAGTATGTACACATAAAATATTCTTATTAATAATTTTAGTAAAAATTGTATGTAATTTTTACTTTATATTGTATTTTTTGGTTTATTTCAGATCAAACGTTAATTAAGGAGCCATTGCTAAAAATATTTGTTTGTTTTTTTATATAAATTTATTAAAATTTACAACTGTACAAAATATATACATCAAGTAAATCTGTTGATAGTGACTACAATGGCAGGTAAATAACTAGTGAAGAACTACTCACAAGCAGCACTTCAATAAAAATTCTACACCTGGAGGTTTCTTGATCATCTTTTTTTTAGACACCTCGGAGAATTATCGGAAATTGAGTGAAGCTAGATGTGAAACTAGTGGATTTGAATGAGTATGGAGTTTACTATGAGAGGACAGGTATCTGGTTTGGGCCAAATCAGCAACTTATGAAACATTAATATCTTTATCGATAAGTTTGTTTGTGACATTATTAGAAGCATTGAGGATTTTGGATTGTAAGGATTAGATACGAGAAGAATTGAAGTGTTTAGTGAAACCTCAATTGGTCTAATTACTGACATAAATGAGTCTTTTGCAATTTATTGGAAGCTCTGAAGGTTTGTCAAGTAAATATGGATAACAAGTAAGATATGTAGGATCTGTTAAAAAAGGATTAATGCAACATTATTAAAGGATACTGTTGGACAAAAGTCGAGCATTTAAATTTAATTTATTAATTAATAAGATATTAGTTATGGTGATTTATTAATGTAAAATCATTATGTATTGAAATTATTATGAGTGAAAAAGCCAATATTTCTAATTTTTATTTTTAACAAATTATATGTTTTTCGCCTGCATACATGGCTGGCTAAAAAGTTTCAACACACTTTAACGAACCATAAAAACAATTAATCTCGGTTATCTAAGCAAATCAGGACTAACAATGAACAATAAGTCAGGTTTGCTGTTAGCGATCTAGCTTGTGTCACATGGCTCAGTGGTACTGTCAGCATAACACGACCACGCCTTTCTATTGCGTTTTCTCAACTATTTATTTAAATTTAGGAATAGATTTAAAACATGAAGAAAAAAAAGGTTGATGTGGTCAACATTAAACACAATCTCCAGGTTCTCCCCCACATCATTAAATGATCAGATTTCAATATTAGAGAAGACTGCTGCTTACAAGATGATTTCAGAACCCCAATCTTGATTTTCATTTATTTTAGCACAATGTGTATCAGACTTTATTTCTCACAGAATTAAAGTCTAAAAAAAAAATATTTAGTATCCCTGGTATATGCTTTTTTTTTAACTTTATTTATTTTTTTATAAATCATAACAACGCCAGATGGCACCAGCTTGGTTTTTTAAAATAGGAACTTCTATTTCCCTACATTTATTAAATATATGATAATTAGCAAGATTATTTCATAGAAAATAACAAGCAAACATAGGTGAAAAAACAAATTTAAATTGTACTCATTATGAGGAATAAAAACAACTATGATATCAATAAAAAAGAAACAGATTCTTAATCTATCAAGAAAGAAAAACTCAAAGAGAATCATGTTTAAAAACTGATTTCCTGTCATTAAAACCGCTGATTAAAACAACTGTGTGAGAATGGCGCATAATGATTGATTGCACATTTTCTTATCTAAATAACTGTTAGCGTTCTAAACCAATCTTTTGAATATAAATTTTAAAAAATAGGATTTTCTTGATGGAAATGATAGTTTATGTCAGGTGACGCCATCTTGACTTATAAAAGAAGAAACAAGGGCCAGAATTATATGCTGAATTGATTAAAATTAAAATTAAATACAGACATATAAATGTGATTTTTTTTTTTTTTGTATGCCTGAATTGTTAAATTCACTAGTTTTACAACATTTAATCAATTCATTATAAAACGTTTCATAGAATTAGTATTATTTAATATCAATTAATGTTTAAAAAAAAAAAAAAAAAAAAGAAGAAGTTTCAATGATTTAATAATTAATCGACACATAGTACCATAGCTTTGATACCACGTCTTTTTTAAAATAAAAAATAGGATAATTATTTGAAAATTAAATTAAAAAAAAACAAAAAAAAAAACTAAAGCATCTAAAACGTACGAAATAACTTTATTTTACCTGTTTGCTTTAAATTCTTTATTTAAGCTCCTGAAATTAAAATTTACCTGTAATCTTAAATATTACCTCCACGATTCGGAACACCTAAAACCAAACTAATTTCTTAAAACAATTTTAAACTTAACTAAAAGTGAAGTAATTAATCTTTTAACCCAAATTTTATTTCTTAAGAGTCCTAATTATACTTGAATTTTCATATAAATTATTACAATGAGGAATTATTTTTTTATTTTTTCATTATGACTTCGTGAAATTGTTAAGAAAGATGATACTATATTAAAAATTTATTAACCAAGTACATAATGCCTTTTACATTAATTTTGATCAATCCTAATACTCTGTCTATTACATTTACGAATTAAAGTACTAGAAACTTCAATTTATCTGAGGAATAGAAGGATAAACACGCCAATTATACCGGCTATCCACAAATACTCCGGAAAAAACAATTCGAAAATTTTTAAATTCGCAATAAATTCTAAAAAATAAAATTATTAGTCAATAAACATTGTAGTTACAAAAACGTTTTTAACATATTAATTAAAATAATTTTCTTTGAGATTTTTTCATTGAGAGAAGTTTTTTCAAAGCCGTTTTGATACCCAAGTAAAGCATCTTTTTCATGATATGAAAAGAAATTGAAATAAGCATTTTAAAATAATTTTATTGAGTTGAGCTTTGGGGCTCAACCAAACCTTCCGATTCTTCTCATATCCAATCCTTACAATCAAAAATCCTTGTTGAAATCCTCAACGCTCCTTATTATGTCACAAACAAACTTATCCTTAAAAATCTTAATGTTCCATAATTTGCTGATTTGGCACAAACCAGATACCTGTCCCTTCATAGTAAACTCCATAGTCACTCGAATCCACTAGCTTTCCCAACTTGTCTCACACTTCAACTCTGATAATCCTTCAACGCGTCTGAAAAGATGATGGCCCAGAGACCTTCTAGTGTAGAATTTTTATTAAAGTGCTACTGATGAGTAGTTCTTTTCAAGTTTTGTCACGTTATTGTAATAGTTAACAGCACATTTACTTGATGTATATATTTTGTACAGTTGTATATTTCAATAAATTGTTATGATAAAAAAAAGAAAATTATTAATTTAAGTGTTTTGATTATTTTAATTATAAAGGGAGAAGCAGAATATTATAGAAAGAAATATACATGATCCCATATAGGAAGATTTTTTTTATTTTTTTTTTTTATCCTATAAACCGTGCTTTAAATTTTATTTTATTACGTTAGTTATTTTTTCTTTAACTTAATTTAATTTTTTTTTTTAATATTGATAAATTTTATCTTCTACTTATCGTTATTCATATTTCATAAATGTTACGATTTTTTTAGATGTATCTTATTTATTACCCTTAAACTTAGTACGCTGCTATAGTTAATAAAAATAAGCTAAATAATTTTTCGATGAATTATTGCGTGATTTATTATTTGTTTATCATTATACATAAATATACACACGTGAATGTGGCTTCTAATGTAGAACTTATATTGAAGTGCTACTAGTGAATGGTTCTTTGATGGCAAAATTTCAGATAAAACAACCCATGAAATAAAAAAGTAAATTGAGAATTATATATTTCTTCCTGGATTTCCTTTGTGAGTGGATCGACAGGAGATCCATAGGTCTTGTTCGACAAGACTGGTGCAAAGTCGGGGAAGATGATTATTTTTAGATTGTGACTAATACGTTAATCGAATTCATGTGGATAATCGAGAGTCAACATTATTTTTGAAAAAATTCTTATAAATAGTAGGAATAAATTAATAATAAATTTTATTCTTGAAACCGTGTTAAATATCGTTTTATGTGATATAAAGTGTGATCCGATGTTCTTTTTAAGTTTATTAGCTTGAGAAATATATTTTTTAGCAATTTTGCAAATCTAGAAAAGCAGGAAGAAGTAGCTTGGTTATTAGGTGTGGGAACACTATCAAGACATTGAATTCGTAATGACAAGTCGAGACACAGTTAATAAACACTTTGCAAGTGCGTAATTAAACCGCAATCATTCCCAGCTCTTTGTCTCCCGAGTATCGCTAGTGCGAAAAAAAATAATAAAATAATAAAAAAATAAGTCTAATTTAACAAAATATTACATTTCAATTTTGAAATGTTTTAATTTAATATTTTCGATAAATTAAGGCTACTATCACCGTCGTCACCACGTACGCTGAAGACACATGTGGTATCAGTAAATAATGATCCATTTATTGTAACCCAATCACTATGTACAATATCTTATTACAAACCTTCAAAAATGGTGTCGAAAATAGAGAATTAAAATAAATCCAAAAAAAATCATAAACCTACAACTTTTTGCACTACAGTATCCTTTAATGATATTCCAATAATCCCTGTTCAATAGATCCACTACCAAGGACACCATCTGGACAAACGTCTTACATGGAATCCACATAAAAGACTAAAACGACAAGAAACTGCGAATTCTTCAACATTTAATAGAAAAACGTTCAAACCTATGAATAACCTAAAAACTATGAATAACTATGACTGATTATAAAAAACTAATTCATATGACATTAATTAGACCTATTTAAACATATAGAGTATAGCTTTAGGGCTCCACTAAACTATCCAATTCATCTCGTACCCAACCTTTACAATCCAAAATCCGTCGAAAAATCCTTAATGCTCCTTATTTTGTCGCCAATACATTTATCCATAAAGATCTTAATGTTCCATATGTTGCTGATTTAGCTCAAACCAGATGCCTGTCCTTTCATAGTAAACTCCATACTAACTGGAATCCACTAGTTTCCCAACTTGATTCCCACTCCATTCCCAACAACACTCTGTGGCGTCTATCCGCTCATTTATTTAATGTACGTATAAATATATTTTATACAGTTGTAAATATCAGTAAAAAAATAAATAAATAAATATTTTCAGGTCCAAAAAAAATCGAACTTTCATTAAATTTAAATTTACACCTTTCAAGCTGAGAAAATAACGAATATTTGAGAAACTATGTTTTAAATCGTCCATAATATTTAAGACAACAAATGAAACAGTGAGCTAATATCAAGAGTGAAAACAAGAGCATGAAATAAGAAAGCGTGTCATGACGCGAAATAGAACATATTTTAGATTTAAGGAACTAATTGGATCAAAATATTTTTACAATTATACTAGAATGAAGCTGGGAATAAACCTGTACGATGCGTTGTGTTATCGCTTACCCATCGGATACGTGAACTGTGAAATGAACGCCTCTCATTAGCAGAGTTGTGGAATGCCGCCTAGTTACGATTCATGGTGGTGCCTTTGTGGATAGTGAATGGAAATTAAACAGCCGAAACTATAATTGTTAAAGTAATGCCCTGGAGGAGGAAAGGTAGAGATGTCCAAGGTTACGATAACTACTTGATGTTAAGAATGATCTTGGAAAAATAAAACAAATGATAGACATAGTTTTGCAAGGTACATTACTAAACTTTTTTTTTTTTTTTTTTTTTTTTGTGTGTGTGTCCTGCTAAAAGATTGTGTATGTTGTTGTTTATTGAGACTTAACTTCCTTTTGTACTTCATTTAGGGCAAGAAGGACGGGGTATCCTACAGGTTTCAAACCTATCCTAACCATGGTGGGAAGGTCAAGATTCATTTCGTGGATCCACCAAGGAATAAATTTTAACCCACCCAGGTGGAATTCGAACCCACGACCTTCTGTACCGAGCGCGCTGCGACCCTCGTACCAACTCGCTCGGCCATCGAATCCCCGAAACAATTATGAAACAATTTGTGAGTAATTTAATTTGTATTCTGGTTTATTTTTGCAAGATTTTTAAAAATTAAAATAAGCATATTTAAGAAAAAATAAAATAAAAAAATTATTATGTAACCCCGAAAAAGTAGAGCGTTTATATATACACAAAATCAAATTATTTTCTTATAAGTTTCTTTGCGCGACTATTGCATATAGCGTAGTGGGTGAGGCAGCTAGTGAAAAACTGTTTATTTGCCCAAATTTAAAAATAATAATTTGAAGGAAATTTAATTTTTTTTTTTTTTAGTTTTATTTTTTGTATGGATTTTCATTAAATTATTTTTAAGCTACAAAAAAAAGAAAAAAAAAAAAGATAAATATTTTTATATAGAAATCTTTTCTTTCATGGTGTGGCAAACTTAAAATTCGAATGCAGCATCCAAAAAAAAACATTTCTTTTCACATTTTTCATTTTAAAACACTTTATTACCGTACTATAATTTCAACAGACACATGCTCCTAACTAGTCCGACAACTCGATGGTAATAGCTTATTAGAAATTTAATGTAGCTTGTTTTCGTTAATTATTATTTTATAAAATTGTAAGAAAAACATTAACAATTTTAAAGATTTTTTGGAAAGTCTAACTCATTCGATATGATTTAAATTATAGGTTTAGCATTCATAAATATAAATAAAGAAATAAAATATAAATCATATAGGAAAACGATTTTTTTCCTGAATTTTTTCCCTTGTGACTGGACCGAAAGGAGATTCATGGGTTCTATATAACAAGGCTGGCGGAGGATCGCAAAGAATACATATTTTTATGTAAATAAAATTGATAATATTACCCTTTTATAAAAACAGTCATTAATTAAAACAATTGAATTTTATAACCGATTATCAATAATAAAATTAACATGTAAAAAAATTAGTCTTTAATACCACTCCTAGTATGGTTTTTATGTTAAAAGGTCTTTAAGATATTTTTTCATTATCTGTAATCTGTGGAACGATGGGATTTAAAAATTATACAATCGAGTGGATTTGAGTCGTTTTAAAATTATTAATGGGACATCTTAGGTCCAAACTTAAATAAACATATATGTTTATATTTTAATATAATAATAAATACCTTCTCTATAAAAAATAAGGTAATTATTTGAAGAACTTTTAAAATATTATACAGGAGTATTACTTAAATATTCTAAAAATTATGACCACATTTTTTTATATTTTAAATAATAATTTACATTTAAATGCCTCTTAAGAGTGAATGGAGTTTTTGAATAACATTATTGTATACAATTAATATGTTAATTCTAATTATATTAATTATTCGTTGTTTAATAAATGTTTTTATTAATTTCTTAGGTTTACGTTGTCGATCAGCTTATTTTATTAATTTAAAAAATCATAAAAATATTATGATTCATTTTGTATAGCACCATTGATTTGATAACATTATAGAATGCGTATCGATTAAATATTGAACAAGTTTCGACCTTACAAAATAAAAAAATATGTCGCAAAAGCATGCGTTATGTTTCTAAATTCCCTTTCATTACATGACAAATGTCACTCGATCAAACAGGGTCATGCATGTCATCACCTTCAGTAACAAATATTTGCATACAATCGCCTTGTATGCTTTAACATTTGAATCTAGTTTGGCAATCGGTATTCTACAAGTCATCAGGAGCAAGGAAAGGAGTGATAATTTTTTTGGGAGCTTTAATGGGACAATTTGCCAATTGGATGACTTTATATTTCGGTTCTTCTTTTTCATCTAATTGCAATTAAGAAAACATAAAAACGAAATTTAAAACCCTTGATATTTACAACTGTCTACATTACATACAAGTAAATTTGAGGAAAATTATTGTAATGAAAACACAATAACATGCAAAGAACTACTCCTTAGTAGTTTTACAATAAAAGTATAGTAAAAGTAAGTAACATTCGGAGGTTTCATGGCCATCTTCTTTTCAGACGCCTCGGAGCATTATAAATGATTGAGTGTAAGGCAAATTGGGAGACTAGTGAATTCGAGTACCCACTTTTTACTCATACCAATGTAGTTTACCATAAAAGGATAGATATCTGGTTCGGGCTAAATATGGAACATTAAGATCTTTTCGTCAGCTTTTGTCTGTGACATGATAAAGAGCATTGAGGATTTTATGAAGATGAATTGTAAGGATTGGATAAGAGAAGAATTGGAAGGTTTAGTGGTGCCCCAAAACTCAACTTTTTATATCAAAAACAATCAAAATTTTAGACAGATAATTTATGATAAAAAGTATAATTCTGAAACATGGAACATGGCCAGTGACATCAAAATTTATTTTCCAAATTTAAGAACGACTTTTGTACGAATGATAAACACTCACAATCTAAAGTAGGTAATTTCTTGTAGGCTTTATTTAGTTTAATTATTTTTTAAAAATTAAAATAAAATATATTCAGTTGGTTTTAAAGTAGATTGTTTCGATTTTTTTTTATTTCATTATTTTTCTTGAAATCTTATTTAAATACATGATTTCACTAAGCTTTGTACGCTTGTTATCAATATATATATATATATATATATACATATAGTGCGTGTGTATGTAACGTTAAACTTTCCCTTTTGAAAATTGTTTACTTGGCATACTTTTCGTATTTAGAAAGTTTACTATTTTTACTTTAAGTTCAGAAACAAACTTTCACCTATCACTTGATATTCAATCCACTTATAATAATATATTTTCTTGTTCTACTACTGAAATCTCTTCTGCTGTTTTAGGATCCTAAATTCATTTGTTCTCATCACGTTACTGCAGTAAATTAGTTTAGTACGAATGGTCTTAAATATTTGTTATTATTTTCTTCAATAGGCTTCAGATCGTTAAAATAACACACTATGTCAATAAAAAAAACTATTTATTTCGTCAAACAATAAATAATTTGACTTTAAGTCTCTTCGACTACAGATATCTTCAGCAGAACCTCTTCTGGAGGTCTTTGGTTTCTTACATTATTTTCAATTTTTTTCAAGATGTTCTATAAGATTAACACAATTTATTTCTTTTTCAAATTAATAATAAATTTCAATAAAAATTTTATTTTTTTTATTCAACCTGAAGCGAATAAAAAAAGAAAACTTAAAATTTATTGTATTAACAGCTACTTTTGAGAATTAAATTTAAAAATATATTTTTCGGATGTAAAAAATTTAAGGAAAAAAATCTCAGTCAGTAAATACACTTTTAAAAAAAAAAAAAATATATATATATATATATATATATATATATATATATATATATATATATATATATATATATATATATATATATATATATATATATATATATATAATTGAATAACAAACATGTTAAATTTAAAAAACAAACAATTAAATTGAGAGATCGATTTTTTTTTTCTTATTATCTATATTTGACCTTAACTTCTTGGGCTAGTGCTGATACAAGGGAATCGAGAAAAATAATTTGTTTCCTAACCAACAATATCAAACAGTTGTTATATGCGAACATCAGTAATGCTATTATGCCCAGTTCAATTGAAAAGAAAATTGTGCCTTTTTTTTTCAAAAAACTGATAATCCAACTCTATGGTACACGGAAAACCTTCGGCAAACCATTCCATGTAATTTTTAAGATCCTAAGGTGGTTATTCGAATGACTGAGAAGAAATCTATTGCGTAAAACGGAATAGGTTTTGTTTGAATAATAATTTACATGATTTTTTGTAAATTGAAATTTCTTTCCGATTAAATTGAGAGAAATATGTCTAAATCAGACATCGGATTAGTTTGAGCAATATAAAAAAAAAAAAAAAAATCATTAACATATTTATGAATTTCCTTGTATGTGACAAAAATTAAAATCAAAAAAGAGATTGCGTTTCCTTTAAAGAAATGTTGGGTTGGTTCAAAAATAAGCAGGATTTTATAAGTGACCAAAAAACAAAATATAATAATTTTGTATTATTATATAATGTTGAGTGGACAACACTAACTTCTCTCGCAATGAGTTTGTTGAGAAGGCCTACAAACCTCAGATCTAAATTTCCATGACGAAATTTTCGGAAACATTGCTGCACTGTAAATTCACTGATGCTTCCTTCACCGCAAACAACATTGATGTTAAGCGCGGTTCGGGCCGCACTTCGACCAAGCTTGAACTCATAAAAATAAATTTTACGAAAGTCTTGTTTCGACATGTTGGATTTCATAGGTTCGTACTCATAGATCATGTAACACAAACTAAACTATTCTTTGAAGAAAAACAACATTAATAACCATTGTTTATTATCCATTAAAGACTAGAGGATCTGTGCTTACTTGGCCAGCACTTGCCTAAATAAAATGAATATTCAAAACTGCATTATTTTTGTATAATGTTTACAAAAAATCTGAGGGATGGAAAAGTATAGTGTTTCATATGTTTTTTTAATAGACTATTTTAGGTTAGTAACGTATTTTTTAAATTTTAATTTCTCACTGGTTAAATTAACAAAAATGACGGTAACCCAGAAATCATCATAGTTTTGACTATATTGAAAAGGAAATAAATATTGGTCAAATGGAATTTTTAAAAAAATGTAATTAAGTTTTTTTTTTTAACAAAGCCTACACTTATACCAAAAATAATAATTAGCATTTACTAAAATCTAAACGTAACGAACCGTTTAATCCAAACGTGGACTGATCATGTGCTTACTAGACATATCTATTAAAAATTCTTAATTACGATTAAAATTTTTAAATTGACCTGTAATTAGTGATAATAATTCATTGCTAAATTTTAAAATTGTCAAAAGCGCATGAACTCATATTCAAATGTTGTCCAAGCATGATATCTCTAAAGAACATTTTTTTTTTTAGTAGACTATTTTTGGTTAGAAATATATTTTTTAAATTGTCATTTCTCACTGTTTACTATATTAAAAACAGAAAACATATTACGGTTCAAATGGAGTTATAAAAGCATTAAACTTTTTTCATTGAGCCTTCACAGATTTGTAAAAAATATGAAATAACATAATGATTGATATGATATATAATTAATATGCTACATAACAAACATAAATTAACTAAAATTATAACTAATTCACATCTTTATATTAAAAATCGATTTAGATTATATCCGAACTAAATTATTATACCGGACTTAGTAACTAAAACTACTTATTCTTTTAGACATGAAATGGTATAAAAATAAATCCAACAAATATTCAAACACCATTCAAAGATATGATCTCTGGGGACTCGGATGACCTCTTGGATATTATTTATTTATGATATTTTTAACGCAATCGTCTGAGAGATAGATAATAGTTCATCATTTTTCTAATAGTTTTATTTGGTTGATTATGCATTTTTTTTAGTGATTCCATGGTATGAAAATATATTCATTTTGGCCGTGTTAAAAAAAAATAATAATCATCAGTCGATTAAATTACGAAAAGTTTTTTTATTAAAAAGAGTTTTTTTTAATGGAGTTTAAAAAGTTCTAAGTAACTACGATCAGCAAAACTTAACAGTTAGTAATTTATTGATTATAGTATTTTTTTTAATATATATATATATATATATATATATATATAAGTTTATTTTTCGTTCTTTATTATTTATTTATAAAATAGTAATTCTTCTTGGAATAAACTATGAATTTTTTTTTTTTTTTTTTTTTTTTTTTTTTTTTTTTTTTTTTTTTTTTTTTTTTTTTTTTTTTTTTTTTTTATAATAATAGATTCTCAAAAGTGTTGGGTAAGTTTACGGCCAACGAAATTTTGTAATTTATTTATTACAGAGTTGTTTTGTTTTTTTGTTTGTTTTTAAATAATAGTTTGTTTTTTTATTAATTAAATTGTAATTGTTCCTTGATTAAATTACGAGAAATTAAGGTAAGCCGGAATAATTCATATACTAATAATAATTTATATATTAATAATAATTTATACACCAAGAATAGTTTTGTTCATATTAAATAAAGGAGTTTACAAAGTACTAAGTAAAATTATTATCAACAAAATTTTGTAGTATACTGATTGCTGTTTTTGTTTTATAATATATTTTTTTTTTATATTAAATTTTTTTTTCTTGATTAAATTACGAAAAATGTTATATTAAATAGACTTTTTTTTTTTTTAATAGAGTTTAAAAAGTGCTTAATAAGTTTACGTTCAACGAAATTTTGTAATTTATTGACTACAATGTTCTTTGTTTGTTTTTAAGTGATAGGTTTTTGTTTATTTATTAAATTATAATTCTTTTCTAGATTAAACTACAAAATATTTTATATTAAAAAGATTTTTTTTTTTTAATTAAAAAAGTGTTATGTAAGTTTACAACCAACGAAATTTTGTAATTTATTGATTACTGTTTTATATATATATAATATATATATTATAGTTTTCGCTATATTAACTTGCAATTCTTTCTTGATTAAATTACGAGAAATTAAAGTAAGCCAAAATAATTTATATACTAATAATAATTTATATATTAATAATAATTTATATACCTAGAATAGTTTTGTTCATATTAAAAGGAACTTTACAAAGATAAGTTTATTATCAACAAAATTTTGTACTTCACTGTTTAGAGTTATTTTTTTTAGCATATATATATATATATATATATATATATATATATATATATATATATATATATATATATATATATATATATATAATATATAGGTTTTGTTATATTAAACTGTAATTCTTCCATGGTTAAATTATTAGAAATTAAGTTAGGTTAATGCAGTATAAAAAAAGATAATTTTAAGTAATTAAACTATAAACAAAATTTTGTAATTTATTGATATAGTGCTGTTTTTTTTTTTTTTTCCTCTAATTTTTTTTTTTTTTTTTTTTTTTTTTTTTTTTCCAAGTGTATCATCCTATACTTTGGTTAATTTTTTTTATAATCCTTTCCTACCTGTTTCTGGTGTTTATTTATATACCATTTTCCATTCTGTTCAAACAAGAAGAACGTTAGGAACTTACCCGCCCATGGGCCGAACTTGGCGGCGAGGTGCAGGGGCGGCAGTATCCTGGGGAAGAGATGTGCCCTGAGAGCAAGGGCGAGCTGGAAGATGAAGTCTGCAAGGAGTACGCCGGCAAGCAGGGCCCCGAGGAGGGCGAACAGCTCCACAGGCAGCGACATAGCGTTGACTGCACCTCCCCGCCTCCCGCTAACTCCTTGCTCTCCTCCCTACTCCCTACGGCCCAATATCTGCCCCTAACCTTTCTCCTATCGAACAAACTGATAAACAAACGAGAACGAACAAGTATTTCCTTTTTTCGAAGCTTTCGGATACGGTGTTTACATGCAGAGTAAATATCAAAAGCTTTGTCGAAATTCTATGAGCTAATAGAGGCTAAACAGCACTCACTCCATTCCCGACAATCCTCCGAGGTTTCTGAAAAGAAGATAACCAAGAGATCTTTTAGTGTAGAATTTTTGTTGAAGTTCTACTGATGAGTGATTCTTTTCAAGTTTTGGCATGTTATTGTAATCGTTATTGACACATTTACTTGATGTATATATTTGTACAGTTGTAAAGTTAAAAAATCTTACCAAATAAAACTATTAGAAAAATTATGAACTGTTCTCTAAAAATATTATAAATAAACAATATGCAAGAGGTCATCCGACAACTTTAAGCGAAAGAAAATATTCATCTTGAAATATTTTATAAATAAAATCAATACAATATATTATTAAATGAAAAAAATATTAAAACTATCTATTAACTGTATTAATAACAATTAAAAAAAAAAACAAAGCTAAATGAAAATTTAAAACGATTTCATTATTCACCATCATCGTGATATTCATCTTCGTGTTCGTCTGATTCCAGTTTTCATATCCTTTTCAAATACCGATATTTTTTTTTTTAAACATAGAAGATAAAACAGGGTCTGAAGAATAAATAAGAAATGCTACAAATGAGTTATATTACTATTGTTGCTGTCATTATTTTACGGGACTCGAACTGTGACATGTTTCAGAATTCGGTGGATACTGAAGGCATAAAACAGGGTCGGTTTTATTTTTATAGACTTTATTGGTGTTAATAAAATAAGAATGTATTTGTTACAAAAACCGTCTTTGTTTTATTTCAACAATTACTAAATTCTCTTTCCTCTATCATTTCGAAGGGAACAAAACTTCAAAAAGTTCCCTTTTGGAAAAGCTTCGTTTTTCTGAAATAAAAATACACAACTTTACAGTTATCTATTTTTATTTCTGTTTTTTCCACTATGTACCTGTACCAAAATATCGATTCTATATGCCGATACTTCGGTTTAAAAATAAATTCTTATTACAAAAAATAATCCAGGTAACAGCTTAAAAAAAAAAAAAAAAAAAAAAAAGACCACGTGAATATCATTACTTTTCAACCGACTTCAAAAAAGAGGAGGTTCTCAACTCGTCTGTATTTTTTTATATTTTTTTTTGTGTGTATGTTACGCGATAACTCCGTCAATTCTGAATCAATTTTGATAATTCTTTTTTATATCCGTAGGGCATACTTCAGAAGTGGTCCCATTAAAATAATTTTAAAATCAACGCAGCACTTTTTAAGAAAAATAAAAAAAGTTTAAAAAATCACTTATTAACGGTTTTTTTTTATTTTTCTTAAAAAATCCTGCATTGATTTCAAAATATTTTTTATGGGACCACCTCTGAAGTATGCCCTACCGATCTAAAAAAGAATCATCAAAATTGATTCAGAATTGACAGAGTAATCGCGTAACATACAAAAAAACAAATACAGATGAGTTGAGAACCTCTGTCAATTCTTATTCAATTTTGATGATTCTTTTTTAGACCGGTAGGGCATACTTCAGAGGTAGTCCCATAAAACATATTTTGAAATCAACGCAGCACTTTTTAAGAAAAATAAAAAAAAACAGTTAATAAAAATCACTGTTATATAACCTTACATTTTAAACATATTTATGATTATGATTATTTAAAATCTCCATAGTAACTAAATCTCCGTCCTAAAGAATAAAGTAATATCGCCACTGGTGGAAGGCGGTGTCTACTTTTAGGCACCCTCAGAAAAAAGCTCAATTTAGTTGAAAGTTATATGATAAATTGGTACCAGGTATTTAATTTTCTTTATCAATGATTTTATATGTATGTACAAACAACATACACATACCCATTAATGAAAAATATACGAAATAATTTCAACTCTTATTTTGTGTTCAATTTTCCCAATTAAATGAAGGTAAAAAAATAGTTCGAGTTACTGAACAAAGACTTATCGTCTTTCCACATTCCACTTACCTTATTTTTGGAGTCGGTGCCAACCAAAACTAACAGAATTTGAAAAGAAATGGTAATTGTAAAGATCCTCCCACTGTTTCATCACCGCCACACCGCTGTCTCGGGCCATTCGAAAGTGTATTGCAGAGGCAGGATCAAACTGCCATTCTTGGCTGGCTACGACTTCAAAAATAACTGATCATAAATTGTGAATAGGTACATAAGTATTGATAATTTCATTGATTTTGATTTAACGGTTTTTGTTTTAAAGCAGTTAAAATATTATTTTTTATTTTTTAGTTAAGTTCGTGTCAGTAGGTTTAATCTTGAAGTCGGTTTTGTTTTTTTCTCTAAAAATTATTTTTATTCTTTTGTCATTTCGCCCTTCTTTTCTCATCATTTCTCTTTACTGTTTTCCTTCGATCACGCAGCACCCTTCCATTTTCCACAAAGACCTTGATTTCTTTTAATTCCTTTCCGATTGTTGCAGTTATTGTCTGTTATTTTAAATTTCTTTTTCCTCTCTCATTTGTTTTATATACCCTCCTGAACTCTTTTATTCACGGATATTTTTTTTTAGTCTTCCCATCCTTAGCCTTCCTGTGTTTTCTTGGGCCCATAGATTCTCCTCAGACTCATTCTCTCTATTTTTAGTAATTTTTTATATTTATTCATTCATGAAATTTATAGAGGCATCGACTTTCAAAATGCGATAAGTGTAAATCGTAAAACTTTTCAGGAGATACAAAAGAATGCCATCACTATAATGCTTTCAATAGTTAATAATACTTTTCAGTCCATTATACAAATAATTTCCGAGTGATTTATGAGTTTTCATGAATTTCCAATGTAAAAATATTTCAATTTGTGA
This sequence comes from Euschistus heros, assembly GCA_003667255.2. Classification (NCBI taxonomy): domain Eukaryota; kingdom Metazoa; phylum Arthropoda; class Insecta; order Hemiptera; family Pentatomidae; genus Euschistus; species Euschistus heros. The sequence goes on along the minus strand of RCWM02000050.1, from coordinate 583,666 downwards.
AAACCAAAATTTATTCTTTATTTATTCTTATGAATTTATTCTTTTGAAGAGATAACTGAAACGACAAAATAAATAAATAAATAAATAGATTCAACATATTTATAAATAAATGTTAAAAAAAATATAACAATTATTTAATCATAGTTATACATATGTGATTAGGGAGGCTCGGTAGCTCAGTGGGTAAGGCGCTTGATTCCCCGGGCCCGAGTTCGAGTCCGAATGACGGCAGAAAATTTATGTCATTTCAGCAGTGGATCGAATTCGAGGTCGGGAGACCTTCCTGTGGCACATCCAGCTTCTTAAAAAGTGGGCAATCTTAATTGGGGCAGAAAACATGGTGGTTGAGCCAGATCACCTCCTTCCACTACCGTTGTTATAATTTTAACTAATAATTGAAATGTTATCTGTTTATCGATAACATACAGCATGCAATATTTTCACGCACGACAGTAATTTTTAAAAGTGGTTAAAATTGCACTGCTTAGGCGGTTGAAGATTACGTAAAAGCATAATTAGACACCTAATTTTTAATTTATTTTTATAAGTTGGTAATGCAGATGGGCAGAGACTATTAGAAAACTCATGCAGATAATGAACTGCATTCTCACTGCTTACAACAAATGGCCCACGCATGATATTTTGACGCTCAATATCAAACAAAGAAGTATCGCCGTTTTCATTTGGTAATAACTTTTATTCGCTAGAAATAATTACATTGATTTCATCAGGTTGGATTTCAATTTCTAACCATAAAACAGAAGGGCTCAGTAGTATTACCATTGTTAACTCTATTACAGAATGGTGCTAAACTCATGTCGGTCGATTTTCTTTACTGGGATCCACATGTTTCCCCATATATTTAAATCTTTTTTTAATCATTTCATTGAATATAAGTGAATTTTATCATCAACTTTAAGTTCTATACTATAACATATCAACCTTTGTAACCTCTTATGTAGAATGGCGCTTGCCACCTATCGGTTAGTATCCTCATACTATCGCATATTATATATCATATAATATAATGTTGTTTATGATATATGATGTTGTTTTAGAGTGCCTTCTCGTTGCAGAAGGTCGTTCGAATCACAACTAGACGGGTTAAAATTGATTTTGCGACAAACCCTCTGAATCGGGCCTTCGCCCTCTAACTAGAATAAGTTGGTAACCTGTAGGATAACCTATATGCTCTAGATGAAGTACAAGAGGACATTAAGTTCAAATAAACAAAAATTGTAAAAAAGTCAGTCTTAGCTTTTTTTTTTAAGGTAAATTTTATATATTAAATTGAGCAAATCCATAAAAAGATAATAGGGCGTATAAAAAAAAAATGACCGTTTTATCCAATTCCAGAGTTCAAAAGTCTGTAAATATCTTAATGCTATTTATTATTTACCAATACTTAAAATCCCTTTAGAGCATTCTCTAAGCTTGTTTCTAACACTGGACTTCTTAAAAAAAAAAAAAAAAAAAAAGCCTCAGTTCAGTTATTTATTTCAAAGAAGAAACATGACAGTGTCCTACGAAATTCTCGTAATTTTAAGACATTACTGGAACAAAAGTTTCACAGCCACTGAAGTAACTCCTGAAATTATTAAATATGAAGGGGAAGGTGTCCTTGAAGAATGCACTGAGCGGCGTTGGTTTGAAAAAAATTGAAGTGGAGATACGACGTTGGAAAGGAAAAAGTGCTCCGGGTGGCCATTGATGGATATTGATGAGGTTCTGAAGGAAGCTGTTGAGTCAAATCCATCCACAAGTACTCGCAAACTTGCCAGGGAGTGTGTTGTGTCGAAAGATATTGTTAGTCGCCATCTTCTCTCCATAGGAAATGTGAAAAAGACCTGTAGCTGGTCCCTCACGAACTTACTTCTCAACAATCATCAGTCGAACCAAACTTCATGGGTTTGAACTCCTGCCTCATCCACCATATAGTCTAGACCTCGCAGATGGGTAATGACGCAGGATAACAATGTACTATACTTTGAGTATTAATTGTATTTTATATCAAAGAAATAATAATACAAATATTTGTCTCAAAAACGGTCATTTTTTTTTTTTATACACCCCAGTTAAATAGAAATATTTATAAAATCGGTAATGGACAAATAACCAAATCACTATTAATAAAATATTCCTTCTTGTCTCAAAATAACCCTGGACCAAATATGACATAAAAATTCTGTATCCTACCAATCAAATATCGATCAAAATTTGTAGATACGTAAATCCGTTTCCTATTGTACACCAATTTGAAGTTGACTTTACCTTCCCTTCTAATGTGTTCTGATTCTTCTATTTCCGCTTTATTGATTTCTTGGTCTTTGATTATATCTTCGATCCGGATGATATTGCCTACTTTTAAGCAATCATCTTCATTCTGAAAACTTTCTAGAACTGGATTTCTGGATAAATCATCGGCTTCCACATTATTCTTTCCCTCCTCACAAATCACTTTGAAGTTGTATTGGGATAAGTACAACATTAAATCACCCATGGCCTCATCAGTTCTTGCTTTTGATTTCAAATTCACCAGTAGTTTATGGTCCGATGGTACAGTGAATTCTTTCACTATCAAATAAATTTGCTGCCAAAATAGAATTGCTTCTTTTATAGCTTAACATTCCAAAAACATGATCTCTCTTTTCATCTGACCTGATGTCAGTTTTTTCGAAAAATAGCCAACTGGGTGTAAAATCCCATCCTCTTGAGGCTGCTTCAAAACAGCCCCTAAGCCTACTCGACTTGCATCTACTTCTATCACACATTATTTTTCGGGATCATAAATGGCCAAAATTGGTTTCGAGCATAAATAATGTTTAATTTCTACAAAACTATTTTCGCATTCTTCTGTCCAATAAAATTTTACGTTATTTTAAAGTAAAGCGTGCAAAGGTGCTAATCTTGTAGAACAATGATCAATAAATCTATGATAGAAATTAATTTTCCCCCACCATTGACGAACCATCTTCCTTGTCTGAGGGCGCTTCAATTTTTTTATCGCAGTAAGGTTATCCCTCATTGGATAAACCTTACCTCTTTCAATTACATGGCCCAAGTACTTAACACTGTGTTTCGCAAAACCACATTTTTCTAATTTCAATTTGAAACCTTCTAGCTTAGCTGCTTCAAAAAATAACTTGATATGGGTCATATGTTCTTCGAAAGATTTAGAGAATATTAAGATGTCATCTATATAATTGACACAGGATTTATCTAAATGATACCTTCTAATTATGTTTGCCAGCACTCTAAAATATAGCGGGTGAATTTTTGAAACCAAAAGGTAATACTTTCCATTGCCAGTGACCTTTCTGAGTTATGAACGCTGTTTTCTTGCGATCTTTAATTCTGACTGGAATGGACCAAAAAGCGGAGTTAATGTCCAATGCTGTAAACCATTGACTATTACCCACATTGATAACAAGATCATCTATCCTAGGAAAAGGATGGGAATCAGGTATGACGATCTTATTCAGCTCTCTGTAATCCACACATAGCCTTGTTCTTTTCCCTTCTTCTCTTATGAATGCTTAAGTCACTGGACTAGCAAACGGTGAATCTGATTCTTCAATGAGATTATTTTCCAAAAGTTTAGAAACTTGTGAATCTATTTCTTCTTGGTCTGTAATAGTGCATCTGTATGGTTTTTTGGGAACATATTTATCTTCTTTTAGTTTAATGTGTGCTTCTCCAGACTTCATTGACCCAACGTCAAATTTATTTTTAGCAAAACATTCTTCATATTGCTTGACTAACTTAAATATGTTATTTGTCCATCTTGCTCCAAATGATCTAAATCTAAATTAAACTTATCAATATCTGAGTCTAAGTGAGGATTATTAAGTGCCGACTTAATAGGTCTGTTAATATTTACATATTTATCACTCGCATTCTCAATATCTATGAATTTATTAATTAATTTTTGTTTGATTTCTAAATTTTCATCTTGTAACAGTTTAAATCTTTTGATTGCATCCAAACCTAGTAATAAGTCATAATCGAAGTTACTATTTTTCACCACAATAAAATCTAGTTTATCTTCTATTTCGCCTATCTTTAAATGTAAGTTAGCCCGGCTCTGACAAAATTTTACACTAGATAAAGTCTTTAAAATACTCCTATTACTGCATAATTTAGACTTCAATAATCTAATTACATTTTCGCTAACTAAAGAGCACGTAGAGGCATTATCATATATGGCCTTTAGAACTTTACGCTTATCTACAATTACTTTAATTTTAATTAGCGAACATGGTGTAAATTTTTCCGGGCTTATGAGGCTTATTTTTTCATCCCGATCGTCAAGCCCTATTTTATTATTTTTCTTTTCCTCACTTTCATCTTCTTGTTGCAATAAATTAATTTTACTCTGGTTTAATGTTTTTATTCTGTTCCGGCAAATATGAACGGGGTGATAACGATTTTCGTAGCCTAGCATCCCACAGACTGGACATGGTTTTTTTTTTGTAACTTATCAAACTTACCCTGTTTGTTTTTATCCTCATAATTCCTCTTAACCTCTTCTTCCTTGTCATCTGTTTTCTTTTTGTTAGTAAATGAATCATTAAATTTCTTTAATTCTTGAATCAAATTATCTACATTTTTAATTTTTTCTCTATATAATTTATCTTGGATATCTATCGGTAGATTACAAACTATTTGATAAACGCTAAATGTCTCTGAAATATCTCTGTCTGCCTCGCAGACGCAGTAGGCGTTCTTTCTTAAGAACAAATTCAATTAGAGAACCAAATATATATCTGTAATTAAATGCCGATCAAATAGTAGACCAATACTTCTTACTATGAACTAATAAAAATGATCTTTTCCAAGATGACTGGGAATCTACAGAATATTTTACAGGAATACTGCAGATAGTTTTATTAAATTAGCATTGCGCCATTCATAGATATTGGCATCAATAAACATTTTCATAACAACTTTTCTAACATCTGTTATATTAAATTTAGCACATTCTTTTTTTAACTCATTTATCCAAGCTGTGGCATCCCGTTTCCCATCAAACTTAGAAAATACAAATCTGTTTTCGATCTCCCTGGAACTAACCTCACTAGCTACCGAAATGCGATTCTCCAACTCTCTAATCCTTTCAATAATAAAAAATTCATTTGATGGCTTGGCCTCAGCTACTAAATTATGGCGTGCATCGATCCTCTCGGTGCATTCCTCTAGATAATAATCATTTATACAAAAATTCTCTTCCTCATCCCAGTATTTTTTTTGTAATTCTGTATTAAATGAAATAGCAACTTTTCGATAACCTCCTAACCTAGTAATAGAATTTATACTACTTGTAATTGATTTTGCTGCCAGTAACTCCTGATGTAAGGCTAGATCCTTCAATTCAGCGGGAACGACATACCAAACAATCTTATCGCTAGATATAGCTGCCAATTCGATGATATGATATATTTATATATCTTATGGTGACTTGATAAAATTATCAATTTTACATAAATATAAAAGTAGATTGAAAATGACCATTGATTAGGACCTTGAGTTAATATTTACTCATAGCGTAAACAAGTTTTTTTCGTAGCAATTTAGTTTTTGTGTTGTTTTTAGTTTATCAACCACAGCCTTGACTTATAATAAACGCTTTCTTTCAATATGAGATCTATTATAAAATAATTGGTTACTTTTCTTTTACAATTTATGAAGACCTAACTTGTACACACACATGCACACGCACACGCACACGCACACGCACACACACGCACACACGCACACACGCACACGCACACGCACACGCACAAGCACACGTACTCACACGCCCACGCACTCGCACAAGCACACGCACACGCACACGAACACGCGCGCGCGCACTGACACACACACATATATCTTTTAGTTTTAGCAAAGTTTTAAAGCTTTACGTACCAGTTAGATCTCTATCTATTTTTGTCAGCCTTACTCCTTACCTTACTGTTATTGGGGTTACATGATTTTTATATTTCTTAGACAATGAGATTCCATAATATATAAGTTAAGAAATGAGATTGCTAAAAAGGCAGCCAGAAAGGAATCGACCGATGATAAATTGCCTATTTTATTATAAATCGTCCACCTCACAGCATAGAAAAGGAAACTCAACAGTTGCAACAAAACATGTACACTAAATTGCCATGGAATAAACACTGAAATTAAAGTACGATATAATAAAATTATTATTTATCCGGTTTTGTAAACTTTTTCTCTTGTGGTCCTCTTGCATTGATTCTTTCTTCTTTATCCTTTACCCATGCTTTCTTGGATGTTCCCTTTTCTTCCTATACCCAAAGTTATATAACAAGAGTTTCTTTGGTCATTTATTTCCATTCGTCCTCATTAAATTGCCCAAATCATTGAAGCATCAGTTTAAATATTGTACGTTTTTTTATTTCCTGCTCTATATTTTTCTTATATTATTATTCGGCGTTTGTTGGTATCTTGATATCCTACAACAATATCTAAAAAAATATAACTATTTTGACAGTAAATTGTAAACATCTCGTTCTTTTATTATCTAGGTAGCAGAACAATATAAGACTGTCTCACGATTTTTCTTCAGATTTACTTTCAGGCCCCAATCTGAGTATTTCTCTGAAGGTTTCATCATGTTATCCAGAACATGTTCCTCTGATGTAATGACTAATTGATCACTTGTAAATAGCAGCGTTATGCAATTTCAACATCCATGCACCTACATTTCTCCTTGAGTGATTGCTCAATAAACAAGTTAAAGAGAGTAGGTAATTGGTATAGAAGCGTAGATTTAAACGACACAGGTTTCAACTGACTTCGGACGGATAAAAATCTACTTATTCGTAATAAAGAAAAAAGTTATAAAACAGAGCGTGGATATAAAATTTGAAAAAGTATTTTTGTGATACCGTTATTCTTTTCATACATCTTTTTCAAGTCTTTCGCGTGGCCATATTCCAACTATTATGGTATTGCAACCGTTGTGTAAAGATGTGCTGATGATCAAGTTACATAGCACACTTGGCTTACCCTTGTGAACCAAAAGTTGGTTCCACTTCCGGAGCGGGCAACCCATTCCCATAGTTTCTTCTACTGTTTAAATGATACTTCATGTATCCAGGATTCGGTCCTGCAGATACCTTCTTACCAGATTGAACAAGTTGTTGGCAGACTTAAACTTTAGTAAGTTGAGTATGCTAGGCTTCCTAACACTGAAAGAGTTTAAGGTGTTCGAGAGGAGTGGCATAACATACTTTTCCACTATCTCTTTGAAATACTACACATTGATTCCATTTGTTTCCATTACCACACTCCTTCCAATTACCATGGTACAAATAAGCAAAAAAGCTGTATGTAACCTTATCGGCAGAATTTACTGCTCTCCTACATAAATAGAATCTTATTGCCGCTTATCCAAATTCGAGCCCATAGGCTCATGATCACTACTACGTTCTACAGCAAGTTGCTCATAACAGGGACCTGTAAGATTTTTTTAAATGCTTGGCCTTTCCTCCTTATTAGTAAAGGAACACGACTTCGACAATTTTCAAGCTTCTTGGAAAGTATCATGAAAAGAAAATATCCAACTGCCATTCTTCAATAAAGGTGTTACGATTTTTTAAAGTTGTTAGGTGAATAATGACTCGAGAGGAAGCTCGGCCAGTCTAATGTCACAGCAGCTCAGAGATCTAATATGATCCACATTAGGTAGAGAATGTCATTCATTAGCTTAGAACGGATTATGCCTATGGTTTGGTTCTGGAATAAATATCTTCGCCAACTCTTTCAGGGTTGAACATCTCAGCACTCCGACGATTTCCAGCGATGAAGTCAACTTAGAACAAGACCCTTAAGTTTACCTAGTACTTTGTTTATATCCTGACTTATGAAAAATTGATAATTAAAGTTATCAATTACTATAATCGACATATAATACATCTCTGGCATGGTTTCTATTAAAGGCATAAGGTCCAATGTGGTAACGAAAAGGATTATGGAGTTTAAAAATTTTAAACCTGTACGGATAGATGGTTCTAAATAGTCCGAGAACAGAAAGAATGCATTTTCTCACAAAATGGAGCTTTTCTGGGAGAGCAAAAAGAAAATCTTACTCATTGATTTTTTCCCCTTCTTTAGAGGTTTGAGATGATATACGTATTTATAGTACAAAGGACACAGCAACAAAGAGTCCCTTACCGTAAGTTGTTGTAGCATCGCCCCTTAATACATGTGAGGAAAGAAACGAAAACAAAGTTATTCAATACAATATATCCCTAGCAACAAGACAAAGATTCCAAGTTTACAAATATGCCAAAGCTGGTCTTAAAAAGTGGAATTGTAGCGGATACAATATAATAAAGGTAAAATATTCCTCAGTACATTTTGTTTCAAGTTTATATTTGTATTTTTAAAAACAACTATTTTTTATATATTTAATTAATTTTGGCAAAAATGTATTTTTATTTCAAATTCGAAAACCTTATAATGACCTTATCAGTACCCTACATATAGTTACAAAAAACATAATAATAATGGCCATGAAGTAAACTAACCAGATGCAGAGGACATCAGCCTGATGATAAATAAATTTAGAAATAAAAAAGCTTCATTATGGGGTAGTATACCGTTGGGTTTCTGATGTCAGGGTTACAGAGCTGGCGAAGGATTTGAATCGTTTGATCGTTAATATCTAGATGTCGCTAACGATCCCGAAGATAGCTGGAAGTGATCATGCCATTATTGAAGATAAAACGGTTTAAAACTAACTGAGACAATTAGATTATTGATTTAGAGGTACAAGTCTATTACATAAAAAGGTACTCTTGACATATTCATATAGTGAAACATCTTACTTTCTATGATAACCATTGAAAAGTTAGCCCTAGAATACACAGTTATGACGTATGTCGCGGATACGTCATAACTGTGTCGACGATGGTCATAACTATAACCTAAAGCCATAATTACCTTTGTGATTCCTTGGTTCCCACCCCCATTTATTCCTCCAAAATTTAGTCAAGAATGAGACTTTGAGTTCATATCTCCGGTTAAGAAGATGGATTCGGTTAGTAACTGCGTCTTGGCGACGTACATTAGTGGATGACAGTGCAAATCTACAATGAGTAGGTTAGTAGTGCATTATGTTTTTGTTTTTGCTGAGTAATTTAGCAATTATCTGTATTATTATCGATATCATTATCTATTTTCACTAGAGAAAGATTCACAGATATTGGTGAAATATGGAGAATAATGCAGGAGCTGAGATATGACTCTCTAGTGGCAGTAAGAACAACGTGGAAAACATTGAAAATCCCATCGTATGAACCTTGTGATACTAAAGAAAATCTTCAAGAAAGTATCAATAGTATGGAAAAAGTAGATTGAAGCCCCCGCCTACCCAAAAAAAGTATCGAAAAGCGAAGACAAAGTTGCGTGAAAAAGAAACTAAGTCGTTCCTCATATCCATTACACAAAGTAGCTCTTTCAATTCAAGACTTCATGGAACTACCAAAATAGCCGCAATTTATTGATAAAAATGGATATAATTGTTCAGTACAGCATCCCCACAATAATGCTAAACATAAAAGACCCAGACCATAAAAATAAATGACAAAAATACATTGCAATGTTTTCGAATTGAATTGAATACAATACAATACAAGAAAGTGTTATGGAGAGAAAAAATAACTTAGTAACAGAGAGAAAGAAAAATCCGGAGTCCACTCTCACTCACTGTTGTTTTGTTGTTGTTTTTTTGTCACTTCTCTCTCAGAAGGCAAACAAACTCATAGTATAAAAATATAAAAAGTTTAAGTTCCTTGAAATAACAAAAAAAAATGTGTTATACGTCGCCATTTCGTATGTTAGCATTAAGCGACCAAAAAATAAAGTTAGTATTATTGAGTTAAGCAGAATATTAGAAAAAATGAAACAGAATCCCGAAAGAGGGATTAGCTCCCTAAAATGGCTTGTAGGAGGTCTTTCTCATGAGAGAGATCAATATCAGGAATAAGAATACAGGTTTGAGCGAAAGAATGAACCTTTGGGTCTTGAAGAAAAAGGTTTATCTCATGTGGAAAATCAGCTCCAGCAATGAAAAAGAACAGAAGAAAGCATACCAAAGTATTAACTTTGGGACAACACCGTAGTATTCCTGCTGATTAGGCAGGATATTCCTAACTATATTAAATCGGATAAAATGCTTTAGCAGAAGCTGGAAGGGAATTGGATAAAAAGGCATATGTCTGAGACTGACTTACATAGCTCATGTACTATACAAACATCGAGAGGTTATTTCAATTATTTCCTGGCCTAGGAACATCATTTACTTGTTCGTTTGGTTACAAAATTAAACATAACTTATGATTAATATATACAGTATTGTAGTTTTGAACAAAGTACAACATAGCATAAAATAACATATAAACTGGGCGACACTTGAGTCGCCCAGTTCCATGACTTTGTCGCCCAGTGAACGTAGCCGGTGCCGACAAATTTTTACGGGAGCGAAAATTTCAATTTAAATACAGTTTTTCAAAATAATAAAAAAAATAGTAAAATGTTCAACTCCACAGCTTCAATTAAAAAAAACCTTGAAACCGACCAATGGGAGCTCAAATGTCAGGGTTTTATTTGGAATTGTAGCTATAGAGTTGTACTTCTATTTTTATGAAATAAGCCCCTGGTGTTAACTTAAAAATGGGTCCATACGTCATAGAGTGGACCAAATTAATTGTCAAAGGGCCTGGGATCATTAATTGTAGTAGGGAGTTCCCGGTATTCAAAACCTCACGGACCATGTTAATTAAGAGTTAAAACGGCCTAAAAATGCGTCATTTGACACTTAATTTTGAAAAATTTTCCGGGACCTCCGCCCTACCCCCGGCACTTTTGCCGTCCCGTATGTCGCCCAGTCAAAATTCCTTAAAATATACACTGAAGTACAATAACAAATAACATATTCGAGAGTTGTTTAAGAATAATAAATATCTATGGATATTACGTAAAAACAGTTCTGTTACGTAACTGCTTGGAGCATCATCCTGATAGGTCCCTCGTAGAAATTATTTGAATGTGTGTCAAAACACCGGGAGCTAAGTTTGATGAACATTGAATATAAAGTTTTCCATGATTTTGTATAAATGATAGTTGGAATATGATAAACCTCTTTGCCAGCTAACCATTGGGGTTAATAAGAAAAAGGTTCATTATCGACCTGATTTTTACTTCAAACAAAATAATGGAAAAACAAAGGAATTTATCAATATTATAAGGATCCATTACACAGATTACAAAGTTGCATATGATTCCATCATCAGAAAGGAGCTCTACCCAAAGATGGAACAGATAGGCATCCCGTAAAAATTAATTAGACAAACAGTATATACTTTAAGGAAAAGTGTATGCAAAGTGAAAATAAATGAGAAGTTGGACCAATCTTAGGCAGTTAAGTGAGGATTTATACAAGATGAACCCCTGTCGCCAAATCAATTAAACGTGTCCATCTAGCCATACTAAAAAGAGCCAAGCTGAAATAAATACGATTTCAGTAAAATGAGTCGATTGCTAGATGTCCTGATAATTAGGCTGTGGTTGAGCTGTCCCTCATGGCTGTTGGAAATATGAGCAGATAATAGAAACTATCTAGAAAGCGTTTAAGTGAGATTGTGTAGATGATAGATGAAAATTGGATGTGGTCCAGCCTCAAAATGAGAAATAAACGTCCATGTTGAAGGACAATGATATTCTTGCTTGTTCGAATTGGTTTAGTGTAGAAAGCACGAAAATGAAGATTTCTTTGGTGTTATAATGGATAATATAAGAGACTACTAGCCTTCTTCTTGAGTTAAATATTTTTTATTGTTGTTCCGTTTTTATTGTTTACATATATTTGAAATAAATACGCTCTTGTTGTCATTTGTAATTGTTATTGTTTAAAATACATCTATTTCTTTATTTTAAACTAAGTTTATAACTAAGTAAAGATAGTAGTTAACAATTATGTCAAGAGTGAAAAAGGAATCACACGTCTTTGTTAATAAGTGATTTGTGATAGCAAAGTAAAAAAGGAAAGTTTGGGTTACCTATAAAGGTCGGATGATCAGATGACTGCTAAATAATTATGCTAAGGAAATCCAAGTGGAGTCAGGCTGCTCGGAAGACAGAAAATAAGGTTGAATGATTTGGTGGCTGAGAGCTTAAGAAAGCTTAGTTGGAATACTCAGTATTCTTCAGAAAAGGTGGTTAAGATAGCTAAGGGCAGCTTCAAACGTCTATCGAGCTGCCAATTCAAGTGGGAATACAAATTACCTACATTAATGTAATAATTTAATAAATTCTTAATTTCTGAATACCCAAAATACATATAATTAACCTATCTTAAAATAATTTGTATTAGCTTTCAGGATTAAAATATTTTAAAAAGTTTAGTTTTAGAAAAGAAAATACGTTTATTACTTAATAGGAACTTAAAAATGATGTTTTCAAATAGAGCCCCCCCCCCCATCCACATAGTTGCAGGATTCAATTGAGAAATAAACTCAAGCGAAAATAAAACATTTATTATATTTGAAGTAATATACGTTTTGTTATTTTTAAACACACAATTAACATAAATCAATTATATTAAGTTAAATACATCACCGATGCATTGATTTTAACTTCAACTATCAAGTTGGAAGAAATGTTTATAATCTCTGCTAATGTTGAGCAGGTTAAATCACTGAGCATAGATCGTTCCTTGTTCAGTATGTAATATTGAAGTGTTTTCTATTGTGACAAGTAATAAGATAGGTCATTGATTATTTATTTTACTTATTTATTGCTATAAAAATGGCAAGTTCAAGTACGGGTGATAAGACTGTCAATAAAGTGGCTTTATGTTCTGCTATATTTGCTGGATTTGCTTATGTTGGGTATTCGGTTGTCAGAACAGCTTTTTGCAGAAAATTAGGTCGAAGGGAAGGTGAAGGTAAGAAACAATCTGCTTAATTTAATAGGACTATTTAGGTACATTTATTAATACTTGATATTCATGCTCAAAAGCATCTGCAAGATTACCAGTACAATCTCAATATAGTATTGAAAATGTTTAATATCCTTCTTTGTTATCCATGATATGTTTCTACATTGTTTTTAAAAGTTGTACTTTGGAGTAATTGTTAGAATATTCTTTCGTATTACTTTCGAATGATGTATAAGTCATTGATTTACTAGCAAGAACCTAATACGTTTGTTTAGTCAGTGTTAATTTGATGGCAAACCTACTTATTCTACTTATGTTTATTACAAATGAGAAATATGTATATCCATTTTCATAATATAACTAGATTAGTCTGCTTAGATTTTGGCTGTTTTAGTGTTCAAAAATTTTTTAATGGTCTGGCCAACATTTATTTATTTGTCTTGAGAATTACTTTTCTTTGGTTATGAAATAGTTTAAATATAAGATATTTGGGGACTGATTAGTCAAGCTTTTATTCTACTATTATTTTACCATATTGATAATGATTAAGTGTAGTTTTATCATATATGCCCAATTTTCTACATTGAGGGTGCTATTAATATTGACTATTTCCTTATTTCTTTGATTATATAGATTGTTCAGTTTTTTGTGTAACCAGTTAAAACTATTTGTTATCGGCTTATTATGCCAAATAGTTCTAAAATTTATATAGAATTATATAAAATTTCTATGTCGTCCTAGTTCTAATAAATAGTTGTTAGAATTAGGTATCATAATATATTCTCGAAATCATAAATGGTAAAAATCTTAGCATATGATGTAATGTGATCAATGTTCCATTCAACTATCTGACATTTAATTATTAAGTGGATGATTTAAAAATATTTGTATTTTGATCAAGATTAAATAATCAAAAAAATATGTTACTAAAATTAATTCGTTAATGTTATGTTAAACTTAATTGGTATCCTGAAATTGAAACTTTACTGCTATTGGTATATCTGAAGCATAATGTATTTTTTCTATTCATTTAAGGATATGTTTGTTTTGAATCTAGTTGAGAGTTGTTTTTTATTTAGCTTATTTATCAATAGGTTTCTCTAGAACTCCTGGTTAGTTCTATTAGTACTATTACATAATAATAGTATGATAGAGAACTTGATGGGTACTCAGATCTACACCATTAGTTTTATTTAGTATTTGATGCCCTTCGTTTTGAGAAATTGAGAAGCATTAATTTAAAGAGATGTAGTTACATATCAGTTTACTTAATAAAGGTATATTTAATGGCATGGTTTGCATTAAGGGCATAACGGTGTAGATCTAGCACTATGAATATTATATTTACTTTTCGATAAATTAAAAATAGTTGCTAGATAAAATGGATTGATGTAACTTTGTGACACATAGGTGTTAACTATCTAACAATCGACTAAAGAAAAAATGCTACTTGATTGTTAATAATGCTTTAATCATTTAGTATCTCATTTGGAGATAAGCTGCTGACACAGGTTATTGATAAAAAAAAAAAAAAAAAAAAAAAAAACATTACAACAGAGTTGCGGTTTCTCCTTAACAGTAGGTTAGACAAAATATTTAGCTAATATAAAGTTGGAAGTTTGTGAAATTTCAGTGTGATGTTTATGCATGGCCATTATGAAAATTTTAAGTTTTTGACCTCGAGGACCTTATGAAAAATTGGTTAGTTGGGACCCCTCTTAATTGGTAATTTATCTTAGGTTTTTCTCTTATTACATATTTTTTATGCTTCCTTGTGTTTTTTTTCAAGTATATATTTATTTTTTTTAGAACATTAAATTTTCTACAATTTTTACCATCTAAACTTATTTTCATGTTAATTAGTTACCTGACTATAGCTCTTTAAGTTATAGTCCAGTAACTTGGTAGTTTAACGGGGAAAAAATCTAAAATTATTAAAGGATTTTCCTCAATTATTGGTTTGTATGGTTTTTTTTTGGTTGCTGAAAGCAAATGTATTTTCGCTTTGCCTCCTTGATGAAATTAAGTGTTCCAAAAAAATGTAAAAACCTCTGTTGAAATCAGAGGTTGATTCAGCTCATCAATTAAACCCTATGTGGTACTTGGTACCTAGTGAACGTAATTCTGATCTAAATCATTTCATCCATTTTAAAGGCAGTCTGTATTTTGCAAATCCATGCAATTAGATTTGTTTTTTGAGGAGTTCCTGTTTGCCAACAAAGAGTGTGTTTTATCATTATTTATTAAGCAAATAAGATACAAAGACTGTCATACTGTCCTTTTCATAAACTCAATAACTCGGTGATCCATAATTCCTTCTATAGAAGACTTTTTTTTAAACCTGTTACTAAATAAGTTTATCAGAGAATGATGTCAAAGCTGCAATAACTCATTATTTTAATTCTATAGTAAATTTATCATCAAATTGAATTGATTTAATTTATTTCAGTGATTTATGTTTCTAAGATCGTTTATTCTGTATTTCCCTTCTTTAATTATGATATAATTGCTTCATTTGTTGAAAAAGACTGTTAGAACCTTCGGAAATAGTTAAGGCTTTGACAAGGATTTCTGTATGCATCATCTGCAAACCATAGTTTCTCCTTTAATTCTTGTTCAGGGAATTATACTTAGTGAAAAATACATGTTACCAGCCAGGAAAATGATGTTTAAGGTGTGATAAAGGGAAATCCTCAATACATATATAACTTTTTTTGCTTTAAATGGTTCCTTTTCAATAATTCACCACAACCGTGTTGGATGATTTTATCTGAATCTTAATTTTTTTTTGGCAGAAATTACATTTTGAGTCTAAAAGTAGTTATATAAAATATGGTTAAGAATTTTTTTTTTTTTTCAAATTTATTTATCTCTTCCATTATAACTCTTACCGTAAACTAGGGCAACTTTGCTATGTTTAATTTTTCCTTACAACTTTTACCTCAAGCAATAGCGTTCAAATCTGTTTCAAACACATTATAATTATGAGTCAAGATCTTTTGACTGTTGAAAATATATGCAACAATTACAATTTAATCATTAAATTAAATTTAAAAAATATAGAAAAATAGCATTGGCAAAGTTACCCTACAATAGGGCAACTTTGCCAAGTATGTAAAAAACACTTAAAAAATAGAGACAGCGACAGAGAAAGGATTGTTTGAACTAATATGAAAACATTTTAACGAGAAAATGACATAATATATTGATAAGGTATTAGTTGACTGAGAAGTATTCAGAGATGTAGATTGTTGGGGTATGCAGTCATAGATACACAGCAATTAAAAATAATATTTTAATTTATAATGCCGACGTTTCAACTCGCATTGCAAGCCTTTATCAGGGTTTCAGAGAGCGAGGTAATCAGAAAATGACATATATTTAGATTTTACAGTATTTAGAATGAAACATTGTAATGATGAAATTCATTAAAACGAAACTTGAATTACAAAATATAAAACCTGAAAAAATTGGATAAATCTGATTAAACATAAGAGTTTCTTTCAAAAAATAACTCCTTTACGTGATGAAAACACTAGCGCTTCCATATAATGGGTCAGAAACTTCACGAAGTGCCAAACAACATTTTTTTCACAAACTGACAAAGTTGTCCCATTTTACAGTCGTAAGAATCAATTAATTATTAATCATTCATATACCAAGTGAATATGTTTATTACTTGCTGTAGCAATTTTTAATTGCTTAAAGGCAATAATGATATTTATAAATTGAATTAATGATAATAAAGAAAAAAATACAAACAAATATAATAAAAATATTGAATAAAAATCAAAATGTAGAGAAAATAAAAATTACAATTACCATATCTACATTTATTAACGCTAGGTATATATAAAGTAATCTAAATTTTAATAATCTTATCAATGTCACAAATGATTTTTTATTTTATTAATTCTCTTTAATTTGTTTTAAGTAATGGCTATTTGTTTGCAATTCGCCTGTTCTCATGAGTTAAGAACTTAGATAATTTTAACTAATAATTGAAGTTTTATTTGATTAATGATAAAAATCTTGTATTGAAGTATGGGATTGAGCATTATTTCTTCAATGATATTTTCACACATAGCACTATTTTTTAACTTGGAACCATTGCACTGATTAGATGTTTGAAAATTACGTACCAGCATAATTAGACATCTAATTTTTACTTTTAATTTATGAGTTGATCCAAATGGAAAGAGACTATATATAAAAAATAATATCGACAATATCAAATAAAAAAATCGACATTTTGGTTTGGTAATAATTTTTATTCAGCAGAAATAATTTTATTGATTTCATCTGGTTGAATTTTAGTTTCTAACCATAACAGTACATGACAGTGTATAATAAAAGTACAATACAGTATGGCAACCTTGTTTCTGCCACTCAATATTGTATACTTAAATTTTATTATTGCAAGACCTTCCTAAAACTATGAAGATAATTTATGCAGTTAAAATTTGGTACAGATGGGTTTAGTAGTTTTACCATTGTGAATTCTTTTGCGGAATGGTGCTAACCACGTATCGGTTGATTTTCTAACTTCACTGGAATGTATTTATATTTATAGCTTTTTTTAATAATTTAATTGAATATTAGTAAATTTTATTATCTATTTCAAGCTGTATGTAATTCTTTAATATTGTAACCTCTCATGTAGAATGGTGCTCACCACCTATTGGTCATTTAAAATCAGTAGATTTTATTATAGCTAAACCTTCCAGGAACTATAAACAGGATGTAGTAAATATTTGAAACAGATTGGTTCATTAGTTTTCATGGTTAGTGATCACAAACGTGAAATGGTTTGTCCTTTTTATATAAAAGTATACGTTTGTATATTTTATTTTTTAATATTTGTTTTATGATTTTCTTGTTGTTGTTTTCTTCTTAAATAAGATTTGGTGCTTCGATTTGTGTATGTAAATTTGAATATTCCAGTTTCCTTATTGTTCCTCTTAGTAGCTTTTCTATCATTTTCAATTTTTAAGTGTATTTTTACCAATTATGTTTTCATATTTATTGGCATATCTTTTTTTTTTTTTTTTTTTTTTTAACCGTGGCATATAAATCACCGTGGTGGTAATTACACAATGTCGATTTGACCTTATATCTATTTTATAAAATGGTGTTTAAAATTAATATTATCACTGTTCCCAACTAGGCAGCATCTAATCAAATGCTTAAATTTAAGAGGAATCTTCAATTTCCATCTTATTTGAAAAAGAAATGTTTTTACGGTAATAATAAATATTAGCCTAAAAAAAAAATAAAATAAAAAATAATAATAAAATAAATAAATAAACAGAAAAATGCTGAGTGCCTAATAATAACCCTAATGATGCTTAAGTATGAATATGCAGCTTTTAGATATTTAGATATCTTAATTTTTTAAAAGTAGAGAATCGAAATGAAATGAAAATAAATTTTATTCTGGGCAATCGCACCTCAAGAATAATTACAATAAGCAATAAAATGGCGGCCTAGCTGCTGTATTAAGGACATAATAGTAAGAAAGAAAACAATAATAAAATTAATATCACACATTAAAAATATGACATGAAAATCAAAGTAAATGTTAAGGTAAAAAAAAATCTAAATAAAGTAAGAAAGCAGAATAAGAAGAAAGAAAGATGAAAAAATAAATGAAAAATACAGCAAGCAAGGCTAAAAGTATATCTTATCTGGACATAATTAATGAGATTTGAGATTATGATATAAGTTCCAACAAAATAAATTTAAAAATAAAATTTAATTATATTCTGATTACATACTGTTGGAATACCTAATAAGTAAAGGAAAAGTCGGGATTTAAAGCTATCGATAGTGGAGGAATAGTGAATGTTGGATGGGAGGGAGTTCCAGAAATTAGCTGCTCAGGCAATGAAAGAGTGTTTAAACAATGCTGTGTTGAAGGGAGTTTGGTAAAGGTCAGAAGGACAGAATCTGGTTTTGTGGGAACTCACTGATGACTTTAATGTTCATGACTTTGATGTAGGAAGGTAACTGAAAGGAAAGATACTTGTAAAGGAATGAACCATGGAAATATTGTCATTGAAAGGGAGGGAATGACCATTTTAATTTGGTGCAGCAGTGAGAAATATGGTCATGACGGCATATCCCTAAAAAGAATCTCAGACAACAGTTGATAATATTTTTCAACCTTGCTTTCTGAATTTCAGAGATTCCTCCATACACCATACTACCATGATCAAAATGGAGACATATGAGGGAAGATATTAACAGTTGGTGGATTGAATGTGGGAGGAAATTACGGGATCGGTTTAGAAGTCCAGGGGAGAAAATTATTCATTAGGTAATGTGGGAAACATGATCTTTCCAGGAAAGGGTTTGATCCAGGACTGTGCCAAGGTTCATGACGGAAAGGTGGAAGTTAATGGGCAAGGGGAGTCTATTGAGAAATTAGGGATTCTATTTATTATCTATCTATCTATTAGGGATTTATTCTATTCTGGGTAGGGAGTTAAGAAGAACCTTGGAACCCAACACAATAGCCTTTGATTTACTTGCATTTAGTTTGATTTTGTTTGAAGTTGCCCAAAGGATATTGTGTCGAGACTTGCTTAAATTTCTGTGATAGTATTTTGTAGCTTGCCGAGGAAAAAGGAGATGTACATTTGGGAATCGTCAGCATAGAAGTGAGATGAACAATATTTAATGAGGGGATAAATGTCATTGGTATATGAGCTAAATAGAGAACGTGATACTGAGGAACCCTGAACCACACCAGAGTTTGGTGGTGAGCCTGCTGCTTAGCACAGTCTGATTCACTGGAGGAAAACAAAAACTGTATGAAATAAAAGCAGAGCTTTTTTTGCATAAAGTTTACCAAAGCAATTACTTTTTATTATTTGTAATTAAATTTGTCTATTTTTATATATATTCTTTAGTGTGATCTTAAAAAAAATTGTTTGTGGGTTGGGATAGGTAGTATTTTAATAATAATAATAAAATAGTAATTTTTTTTTCAGTATTTTGTATAATTGTATATAGATTTTATCTAATAAAAAATGTTTCAACACAAGATATGTCAACATTATGAAAGGAATAACAAAAATATTTTAATGAAAAAAAAAATATAAGTATATATGGATAAAATATATATATATTGATAAATTTCTTGACTGTTATTATTATATGTTATGTAAGGTTCTTGAGGTTCAGTCAATAAATAAAAACAACTATTTTGTTTGGGGACGTTTCGAGACTAAATTTTTCTCATAACCATGCTCTGCATCTTCGTAGAAATGTCCTTGTATTCTTCACACTCGCCAGTTTTCTGTTAGATTTCTGAAGTTCCTTCATCACTGTGATAGCTTCAGGTTCAAACTGTGGGTTGCCTTGATTTCTTCGTAAAATCCCATTCTTCCACTATAGATATTTTCCAGTATTGACTCGATGTGTTAATATGGATAAATTTCTTGACTGTTACTATAATAGTAACAGTTCTATTATTCTATCTATGTTCTACATAGATGCAATAATAGTGGTAGTATTTAAAATTTCTGAAAATTTCATTATTTCACCTGCTCTAAGCTAAAAATAGGAGTAAAAAAGTTTTAAATTGGCCATTTATAACCCTTTTATTCTATCTTGTATTCTAATAATTAATCTTTATTTCTAATTATACTGTAAACTAACTATTTATATTTTTTTTTAGTTTACCAAGATGAACATCGTCTATACTTCAGAAGATTGTCGCAAACCACACAAACCGATGTTTTATTGGGTAACCTTGATATGTCTGGTTCAGGGAAAGTTATTTTGAGGCCCATGACTGTTCAAGAAAGAATCCGAGAATTAAATCTTCAAGCAAGGATGTTTACTGACACAATGCTTGCTATTCAAGCAACGTCTGGCCATTCTCCTCGCCATGTGCCAGGACATAGAAGTCTTCAGGTATCACCTAATTTTAATACTATTGTTTTATTGGATTATTATTAATCAAAGTAAAAAAATCTTAA
This sequence comes from Euschistus heros, assembly GCA_003667255.2. Classification (NCBI taxonomy): domain Eukaryota; kingdom Metazoa; phylum Arthropoda; class Insecta; order Hemiptera; family Pentatomidae; genus Euschistus; species Euschistus heros. The sequence goes on along the minus strand of RCWM02000050.1, from coordinate 562,723 downwards.
TAAATATCAGCTTTACTATGCCCATACCTCTTTAGAACGAGTTTAGAAAAAATAGTTTAAAATATATTAATCCATTTCTTAAATTTATTTTATTCCGAATATATTTTTAACTGGTTTTTCTGTTTTAAAATTATCTTAGAAACTTTACTTAAAATGTGAAACTTTTACCAATTATGTGAAACCTTCTTTGTACTCCCTCCTCTTCCCCCCCCCCCCACTCCCCAAATTGATCCCCTTACAATTTTAATTATGTATGTATAAAAGATAATTTTCAAGTTATTTTGATCATCATCATAATTAATAATAATTTTATGATACAGTTCATCAATTTTACTGTAATATTTCTCAAGAGTAATAGTTTCACAGAGATTGAAAATTTTGTGGTGGAGTACCCCTCATATAAAGCATCATATAATGCTTAATTTTTAAATACGAAGATTAAACTTTTTATCCTTTTAGAATATTTCAAATCCTACATTTTTTTTGTGCTCAGTCTTGTATGTATTGTGAAGGTAAATATTTTTCTTATGTGTGTTCTTTCAGTGCTCACCGTGGAGTTCTCCCCGGATATTATCACCAGTAGATATGAGGCATATTCTTACTAGTCGTTCTTCTGAAAATTTGCTTACTGTTAAATGCGGAGAAGCTGTATTATCATCTCCTAAAAGCAAAAAAGGAACCCGACGCTCTTTGAAATCGAGAGCTCAGTCTCACAGTCCCGAATATCAAGTTGATTCTTATGAACCAGAACTGTTAAAAGAAAAAGAGCAGCAACTAAAATTAAATCTTGACAAAATATCATTAGCGCAGAGGTAATTTTAAAAGTATATATTTTTGTTTATTAATCATAAATTATTATCGTGGTGATTGTGATTAAAGTCAGCATTTTGTTTATATTTGTTGTAGGCATCATTGATTGTAGATACAAATAATTTAACTTGTTCTGTTAGTAACTTTTAATTTCCTTTTTGTTTTCTTCTCATTTTTGTGGAGTTCCTTTCCATTTTATTATTTCTGTATCCTCATAGCTTCTAATTACTTAGTCAAGTCTGACTTTAAATGAAAATGGTACCCTTTTCACCCCATAATAGTGCCATTTTGTTTAATATTGTTCTTGAGAACTCAAAGTTCTAAACTGACTTTAGAATAAAGGTCTTAGTGGGTCTTCAGAAAATTAGGTTGAGCTTGTTCTGAAAATTTGTCAAAAAATGTTATTTATGGTGTGGGATTTTTAAATATTTTTCCCTGTTGATATGATTATAAATTATCTTAATGATATTTTTCTATTCACGTATAATTTAATTTATATGTTTCTTTTAGAGAGATTCCTCGCCACGATGCCAAGAGCCTAGTGATCCTCTTACAGAGTAATGATGCTGCTTTGTTGGAAAGAACATTGACAACTATTAGTAATGGTGCCACTATCCCTGCAAATCAAGTAATTTTAAATTTTGTTATCTGTTTCTTTTTATTGATACATATTAGAAGTAGTTCATTGTTGCTTTTATATTTTCTATTAACTCTTAATTTCTGTTACCATAACCATTTTTATTTTTATACTTTCAGTAGAATAAGAAATGATCATATTTCATTAAGTTAAATGATTATTTTATCAAATGCTGCTTAGTGATTTTTATGAACAAACCGAAATATATGTTTAAATTTATGTAATAACATTATAGGTTACTTTAAGGGAAGTTGGTTGCCTCCTTAGAGTTCAAAGACTGTTGACTCATTCTAAACCATCAGTTCAGATAGCTGCTGTTACTGCTCTTGGAAATCTTTCATTGAACAATGATAATCAAAGAGAATTAAAGGTATATTTTTATTTATTATGCATGTCCATAATCATCTGATGGCGCTATAGTCCTTGTAGAATCCTGGCCTTCTCTAACCCTCTTCCATTCAGACCTGTCCTCAGCTGCTCTTCTTCATCCTCTCACACCCAAAGACTGAAGGTCGTATATGTCTAAATCATTTTTAAATTTCTGTATTAATTATTAACTTTTCTTTGTTATTTAAATAACTTTCCATTTAAATTTCTTAATCCATAAAACATTTATAAATGCTCTCCATCATTGTTTATCTCCATATTTTCTTCACCTTAATCCAGCTTATTTTTCACATCTTATACTGTCCCAGTGAATACAAATTTCCTTTTTTTAAGGGTTTCTTGAAAGCTCTTACCATAGTATGGATTAGTAATATTTTAGAAAGTAGGAATATTCAAGATGTTATTTTCCTTTTTGTAAACAGAATAATTGGAGTGATTTCAAAATAAAACATGTATAAATATAAATTATAATGATAAAAGTGATTCAGTTTTTTTCATTATAATTTATAGTTATACCTGTTTTATTTTGTAATCATTCCTATTAATTTGTTTACCTTGACATATTATATATATATTGGGAATATGTTGTTATACATACATATATATGTATATACATTATACATACATCAAACTTTTATATCAAGAGACTAAGGCAGCCAATCTAACAAGTTAATTAAATATTCATCAAGCCAATGGCTTGATTTTTTTCGTTTGTCATTTATATCGTTTACCTTTTGTAAAATATCTTCTGTTCAACATTTAAAACCTCTAATACTTGGCATTAGAGTTGATCGTAAAATACTGCCAGTCCTTAGTGTTCAATTGCCTTTCCATTCTGGCAATATCTACTACTTTTTAGTCATTTAGGCACCCCAGAGCATCATACTGCCACTGCCACATTTTTTTTTATTCGGTTGAACTTGTCTATCAGTGAGGTGAGTACCAGGTTTTTTCATATCCGCGATCGCTCATGATTTTTATGATTTTTTTTTGTTTTGTCAGACCACATATTATAGTATCATATTTATAGTAAAATTGCAGCTACATGTTCCTGTGTTTCCTTATAGTAATAGTTTCTTGGCCTTTACCACAAATCCCTGACTTTTTAATAGCCTCTTTAAATAGTTTCAGCTCTGACATGAAGCTCGCTCCATGTCTGTTCTAAACCTATATTGATGGTGAACAGCTGTGTCAATGTCACACATCCTCATCCATCAAACCTATAGCTTTTCATGGTCCATTGAGAGTGTAACTGAAAATTAAAAAAAAAAAAAAGAAAGAAAAAAAAAAGTTCACATTACTTTAAAATCTTTTTATGAAAACTAAAGCTAATGGAATATGACTATTTATATTTCTATGCTATTATGACATTACTATCAACAATAATTTTTTTTATTTTATTGAAATAAATGGGTTATTTCTATAACTATTCCTTGTTAAATTCGACTAAGAAATAATTTCTTTTTTACATACATAATGTTACAATGTACAAATATAATTAAAAATAATAAACTAAAATGATTTACCTTGGTATAAATTTCATTTACAGTACAAGCATGCAGGCTTTTGTTGATCTATATTTTACAAAGTTGTTCAGTATTTTTTATTCTTATATTTATATATGTATGCCTACTTTATTACTGTTTCTAATATTTAACTTCTTATTTCATCATGTGGGCATTCAGTATACTCTACATAGTAAGTGAATTTTCAACAGTCAAAACCAACCTTAACCCTTGTGTACTCACCTCGTTCTCTGGGACAGCAATGCTCACCTCGGGTCAATATGACCCGAGAATTTATAATAATTATTTAAAGTATTTATTATTTCAAATATATTAGGAAATTTTGTTTTTAGTTAGGAGAAACCTTTGTTCATTGAAAAAAAAAAAAAATGGTGAAAAAGAAAAATTCCAAAATTATATTTTTTTAATATTTTCAAAATCTGTGTAAATCCATGGGTTCCATAAAACTGACAACTTCAAATTATCATATTTATTTAAAAACCGTCCCAATCATTGCAAAATATTATGTTTTAGAAATAGTAAACACAGTCAGGAATTATAAAAATAATTAAAATACTTAATATTTATAGGAACAATGTAAAAAATACCAGAGAAAAATTGCTCTTTTCTTTTATGTGAGAAACTAAATATGTACTTCGAAATGACTTTTTATACTAACAAACTAAGAAGTTCATTGCCAGTAGATTGAAAATTAGTCCGTGGGCCTGGAAGCCTTGTAACTAAATTTGACTGGCGAGTTCTCGTGGAAACAGTTTGCTGTTTTGCCCATTTGGTTTTTTTCCATCTTTGGATTTGAAGTACTCAAAGGGAATTGCGTATTCGAAATCTTCTCCAGGCACGATTTCTATTTCTGAGTCCGTGTCGTGGTCGCTTTTCTCCTCATTGTCGATGTCTTCCTCAGCTGAATCGTTGGATTCAAGATACTTATCAAGAGATCCCTCACGATTCTGACGTTCCAACTCCTCCCTTATCTCTTCGTCAGTAGTAAAACTAATTCGTTCCATATTCCAAAAACTGGCAGATATAAATAAAAATAGGAAATAAAAAATTCAATCCATGAAAAAATAATTACATATGTACTCACGTCGGGTCAAAATGTTGATTTCCAAGAGAGTGTGAATGGTATGGAATCCAAAACACTACTAAATGAAAGTGGGGTGATTAATAGAGGATTAGAGAGCAATGAGCGCCTTCAAAAAGGCAAAAAAGCTCGTCATTGTTGGAAAAAAAATCTCGCCGGGTCACATTGACCTGACGTGAGCACTGAAGGGTTAACAAACCATGCTCACTATCTAGACATCTTTTCGCAACTTCAGCCTTTCTCTAGCATCTTTAAGACTCGGTTTTTATAGTGTTATTGTTGGTTTGCTGAGTTCTCTCTCTCTCTCTCTCTCTCTCTCTCTCTCTCTCTCTCTCTCTCTATATATATATATATATATATATATATATATATATATATATATATATATATATATATATATATATATATATATATATTCACACATATATTTAATTAATACTTGTATAATATTTTTATGTATTTTATATTATATAATAATATATATAATATATATTGCTTATATTTATTTAGTTATAAATGAAAATGGCTGTCTATTTAATTTTAATAGAGTTACTGTAAAATATTAATATTTTAGTTTCCCTTTATATAATTTTTAATACTTTTGTTTAGGATTGTATACCTGTTTTATATTCATTACTTTTGGATCAGCCCTCTGAAAAACTTACTTTTCAAACTTTATTAACTTTGACTAATATTGCTGTACTACCGGATTGGCATGAAGAGTTCTGTCCAATTCTTCATCATCTTTATCACCTCGTGGATACCGCATCTGCTCCGGTGAAACTTCAGGCACTTCGAGTATTGGTTAATCTCTCCTGTAATGATGACATGATCCCTAGTCTCCTAGCCGCTCATGTAATAAAATAAATAATCATTATGAATCATCATGCATTATCTATAGTTATGTTGTATTATTTTTCTTATTATCTATTTTCTCAGGCTCCAAAAAAATTACTGCATCTGTTAGATATGTCAACCAATGAAGATATTTTATTGCGAGTGGTGACTTTGTTAGCAAATCTAACACAATGTGTGAGGAAATTAAAGATTGATCCAATTTTGGACTTGCCTTTAGAAGATAAAGCTCCTTCACCAGATACTATGTAAGATTTCTATCTATGAATTTCTTCAATTGTAATATTTAAAGTCTATTTATTCAAGGAATGTTTGTTAAATATATTTTTAATTCTAATAAACTAAGAAATAGCTAATGGAGGCTCTCGAGCTTTAAAATAGAAATGATTCTAAATGATGGATTTATACTTTTTTTGAGCATATAACTATTAAAATCAATTTTGACTTTGAATATGTCTCACAACATAGTTTCTCACCACATAAAAGGTATTGTGTTACTATTTAAGGGCTTAAACAAAATTAGCTTCAAAGTATATTAAAGTTTTCATAAAATCAGTTGTTTTCACTCTGTATAATTTTTTTTTTTCAGAAAGCAAGCAAATCCTTTTATTTATAATGTTTGGGAACCATGGTAATAGCTTTAAAGATTAATTTTTTTAATTTTTTTTGTGAATGAATCATGTTAGTTAATGAATATATGAACCTCAATAGCAGTAAGATTGAGCACTTTCGAAATTAGATAAATTTACTAATTTAATACTTAAATTGAAATTGAAGATAAATGTACATAATTTCCAGATAGTGATATTTGGATATTGATAAATGGATGTGATATTTGGAGATTAAACCTTTACACTTAATGTTTATTTATTTTTAGGTATGCTGCAATTTATGGAGTCAGTATACAAGAAAAACTATGTAGTAAAGCTTTCACATTAATGAGTCATCATTTAGATGAAGATATTAGAATTATGGCGAGAAAAATTGTCGAAGCTTTGAAGCCATAATTTTATATCATCCAACAGGAATAAATTCATTGAAGCTTTGAAAACATGTTTTTTTTATCAAGTAGCGTATTTAAAAATATTATCATTCTTTTACATTTATTAATGTAAACAATTAAATGTTCGGTTACCACGCCTAAGAGAAATTTTTTCTTGGTTGCAATGTATATTATCTGTATGTGTTTAAATAGGTAATTAGTAGGGATTATGCACTTAAAATACTGCAATTGATGAAAATTTTGCAAGCTAAATATGTTGTTGAGCAACTCATTTCAGTTCAAAGCCTTTTTTTTACGAAGAATGATTCCTTGTTTTTGGTTAACTATTTGTGTTGATTTATTTATTTTTATGTTGTGAGAGATCTGAGGCGTCATTTGTCTGATGACTTTCTTTTTAATCTTGTCAACTTAAATGTTTAACAGGGTTTAATGGAGTTTAAATGTGTTGCTCTTCGGTGAATTGAGTTCCTTAGGCCATTTTATTTTTATTTTATTGTTAATGTTATGCATTTCAATATGATATGAATGAAATCTTATCCTTGGGTGCTTATATACTAAATTAATAAAGTATTTATTACTATGTTTTGTTGAAATCATACATTTTATTTTATATATCTGTGGCTTAATGCATGAACAACCATTCCCAATGAGATTAGTTCAGCAGTCACCACAATATTATTTGAATTATGCTGATCACTCATTATAAACTCACAGTGTGAAGCATATAATTTTTATGGCCTATGTTTATAAAATGATAATGTGTTCTGCTTTTTCAATTCATGACAGTATTATGAATATCAACACCTAAAAGATCTATCATTTATTTTTTAAATTAGCCATTAGCTCAAAGAATTAATCTTTTTATCCATGGCTGTAATCCATTAGCCCTACATTCATGTTAAGGGCATGATATTATATCTCAGGTTTTGAAAAATGCAGTTAGTTTTATAATGTCAATTTTCTAATTTGGCAGTCTTTACACTAGGCAATTCCATGTTCCATGAGACTAGAATATCTTCCATTTATTAGTTACCGAATTTCCAATGTAAATTATTGGAATGACGTGTAATAAAATTCCCAATAAATGGGTATCTTAGCAGTTTCAAGCTAATCTGGCAGATCATTTCAAACATTAAATTTGTAGATGCAGTTAGCCATAAGGCTAAAAAAAACAACACTTGTTTTGCTATTTTCACCTATTTTAACAATGTTTACAATTATTATTTTTACATAAGGTGGCAGCTTATGTTCAGAAGGAAGTCTTAAAGTTTTCTAAAATAAAGTACTTTGTAGAATACTTGGCCCGAATTATTGTCAGTATATCTGAGACACCTGTGGGTATAATTATCTATCTATCTCTGTCTATCCAAGAATTGGATGGTATATGAAGGACCTTGGCCTCCTAGGTAATTTTTTCCCACCGAGATCGTCCCTCTGCAGCTCTTCTCCATCGTGTCATTCCTTGGAGCCCAAAGTCAGCTTCGACATCTTCCAACCATAGTATTCTAGGTCTGTCTCTTCCTCTTTCACCATCCGGGCATCCTTCCATTGCTTTCCTTGGGAGCCTTTCTTGGTTCATGCGTTGCACATGTCCCAACCATCTCATCCTTCCTTTGTTGTTACTCAATACCGAATCTGAGTCCCCTTATAGATCACTGAGTTCCCTGTTCATCTTTGTTTTGTAACCATTTTCTACTTTTGTTGGGCCATATGTTTTTCATAGAATTACTGTAGCTTTGTGATGGTCCATGCCATACTGCCTTATATCACTAAAGGTCGAAGGATTATCTTATATATTCTAACTTAGATCTCTCGGGATGTTGATATCTCTACTCTCAGTTAATGATAATGAGTCTCAGTTGTTGCACTTGGAAATTGCATAGTATGAAGATGGCCTTAATATTTTGGTCTATTAAAATTAGAAGAGGTAATTTTAAGGCAGAATACAAATACAAGCTAACTACTTTTGTGGAAATAAATGTTTATTCCTTTGTAAATAAACCATGCAAGTTTTCATATTGGAAAATTCTGACACATTAAAAACCAAATGAAAGACCTCACTTCATGGACTTTTAATGGATTACTTAGATCCAGTTAAAGTCCATCTTGAAATATATTCTGTCGATATCGCTATCTGTATGTTTATTTTGTTTGGAATAAGCTAGTTTTTTGTAATGTCATATTGGGACAAGTGGTCCAAGTTATATGAATGGTAACCCACTACTGTGCAGTGGTAGAGGGGACATGAGTATGGAATTGATAATGTTAATGTGTTATTTCAATTGCTTAGTTTCAATTATTCACTCAATAGAATGAATCATATAAATAATAATGATGTATCAATAAACAAATTTTTCAATTCTTGATATTGAGACCTTCGTTTGAAAAGAAATTGCTTTTACAAAAAAATAATTCATATAAGACCAAAAAAATGTATATTATATTTAAAAAAATAATTATTCTAGAAATAAATTAGTTAACTGCATATAGCATTTTTTATTTACGACATGTGGTATATAAGTTAATTATACTTCAGACAATGTACAAAAAAAAAAAAAAAAAAAAAAAAAATTCATTTTATAAAATCTTATTTAAGAAGGTATTTATTCCATCGGCTTTTGGGTTACCTTTATTACTTACCAAATCATCAATGTTAGTAAAACTTTACACTAAACACTAGAATGGTGGAAACACTAAAACTAACAGCAGAGAAATCTCTGGATGTTGATTTAATAACATGTTGGGTATTAAAACCCAGTACTAACATTTACTGCATTTATTTTGTCAGTGCTTCAGCTTTAGAAGTTATAATTTTTTTCTTAATTTTTCAATAGCCAAAACATATCAAAACAATATGATATTTGGCTTGCAGTAGTAATGCAATAAAGAAGATAATTGTTTTAAATTATGTACCAAGCAGTGTTTGTTTAGTACATGCGACATTGCTCTGGTGTGAAAAAACATCGATTATATTTTAATAGTAACAATTATTTGTATAATAATCATTACATACATAGGTATCTCAAAACTATTGCCAATGTCGTCCTGGCTATCGATGGGTTCCTAGGAATCGACTTGAGATTATCAATTCTCAATACCAATTCTTTTCTCTGGGACCTGGTGGAATGGAGAATCAATATTTGTAATCGGCACATTTCTAATATTGTTTAATTGTAATTTGATAGGTTAATATTACAATTTTTACTTTGGTAAATCTAGTGTTTCAATTCTAGATAGTATTATATATATATATATATATACATATATATACATATATATATATATATATATATATATATATATATATACATATATATACATATATATACGTGAGTGTGTGTATATAATTTTTGATTTTTGTTATCTTGCTTGAAAAATCATAAAGTATAAAAATTATCTTATTACTCAAATTAAGTATTTAAACTGTTCATCATGATTTTTCCAATTACATAATGCCAATCCCTACCTAATTTTCATTTTTTTAAAATAAAAATTTAGTTAAAATGAATATATGCTTTATCGAACACATAATATACATTATCCTATAAATGTTTTGAGGACATGGAATATTAAATTTTCTCATGATTTGACGTTTTATTTTGCTCTATCACTATTTAATTTTATTTCAATTTATAAACATTCCTTATTTTGCTTAAGTGAATGAATTTTTTGCAATTTTAAAATTTACCATTTATCTTATTTGTTAATGTATGTGTTTATACAAACATGCTTTTAAGAATGATGATTTTAACTACTTTTTTTGTGATAAACAAGTATCATTCTCTGTATTAAGTGTCTCCAAATTTCTTTGTTCTAATTGATATCATATCTTTCAGCCTCTTTATTTATAATAAAAATCTGAAGTATTTATTTTCATTGTAAAAGTGGTTAGAAATTCTGCTTCTTTATTTTTTACTTTTTGAACTTTGCTAACTGGAATTGTCTGACTTCAAGCCAAAGTTGGTGATTCTTATCAATTAAACTGTTCTTTTGACTTTGTGGTTAAGATTCACTAAGTTTTAAAAAAACTTCTATTTCAGACACAGTATAATAAATTGTGTATAAAGATGTTTGTGGGAAGAGGTTCCTTAAAAATGCATTTCTCCTTAGCTGTTATGTTAGGACCAGTCAAAGGTGTCTAGTCAAATGAGAAAGAGGATGCCTCTCTAATCTCTCATTTTATTATTTATTCAATTATATAATATCTTTTTTTTAAATTTAAATACTTAATTTCACTAATTTATTTAAGGATTGTACCCTTGTAAATTTTAAAGAATTAAAATATACCCTTGTAAAGAATTATCATATTCCTTGCTTATGATTAAATATGTAATTTATAAGTTGGTTAAAAAAAAAAAATATATATATATATATATTACCTGCATCTGCAATTATTTGTTCTTTGATATGTTTTGCCTTTTTTTTTTTTTTTTTTTTTTTTTTTTTTTTTTTTTTTTTTTTTTTTTTTTTTTTTTTTTTTTTTTTTTTTTTTTTTTTTTTTTTTTTTTTTTTTTTTTTTTTTTTTTTTGTAGTACGAGCAGGTTGGTCTTTAAGAATGGTAGATTGGAGAAATGGGTGCGAAAGAGGGAAAGGAGGATTGTCTCTAGAATGTGGAGTAGAAACATGCAAATTAGAATTACCATGAGAAATAGGTGGAAGTTAGGAGATATTATGTGGTTACAATGTGGAAGAGGTTGGGGATAGAGAGGATTTAGAAAAGGAGATAATTTGGTCAGTCATAGTTAAACTGACATTATAGCTCCTGTACATGGGTGACATTTTTGAAATGAGTATAGCATTCTTTAAGGGGGGTGGAATGTCGGTTTGAACTCCTATTTCTTCAGTGATTAACTTTGATTTTATTGTCTTTTGGGCAAAGGTTGGTCAGAGATGAATAAGGTTTTGAGGAGAACTAGAAAGAAATTTTTGTTTAGCGGAACACAATATGTATGGCCTTTATTTCTTTTTCTACAACGAAAACAGGGCATAGTTTGTCAAAGCTACTGTGAGGATTTTTACAGTTTTTACACAAGATCTCTCATTTTTACATTCTTTAGATGAAACACCGTGCTTAGCCATGCCACAAGTGCTACAACATAAAAAAATCCTTTGGCCTTTGCGGTTATGATAGCTTTTGTGATGCCCAAACCTAAGGCACAAAGTGCACCAATGATTTGGGATAAACGGTTTTACCTCTACATAATAAAATCCTATCCTTATGTCTTTGGGAAGTGTTGGTGTTTGAAAAGTTAATAAGTAGTGAGATTGTTCTGTAGTATCGCCTGCTCTGTAAGTCATCCTTTTTACATCTTTTACATTTTGATTTCTCAAACATGAGAACAAAGCCTCCACACCATCGCGAAGGTGTGTCAAGTGGAGGTCAGCCACTGGCTGGAAATACACACCTGTGACCAGGCACTTGCCAGACTCAACACTAATTGTTTAGAAAGGATTGTCGGATAACATCGACGCTGAAGAAGGTGGGTCCCCTTCGTCGTCTCTCCTAAAATAACTTAAACGAGAGAATTTATATGAAGCTGGAGTCCAAGGTATAGGAGCATATTGAAATCTAGATTCTAATAAAAATGATAAGAAAGAAGAAGTATCAGTCTGAGGACCAGTTAGTATAGTGAAAACTGTGATCAGAGCTTGATTTCTATGTTCATCTTTTTTCCAATGATTTGGGGATCTGACTTCTCGTGTCTTTGGAACACCTTGTACCATGTATCGAATATTGAAAACAAACTCAACACTCCGGTTACTAGCATCATTTAGTCCGATTTTGACTATAGACGGTTCATTTGAATATCTATAAGGGTCTGCAGCTGCTATTTAATTAAAATTAAAATTTCATTTATATCAGAAAATTGGAGATCGAAGCATCTAATAATTCCTTTACATTCATTTAATTTAAAATGTTCGACTTTGACCGATATGTCATATACCATATTTCATAAGTTATCAATTCATGAGCCTAAGTATAATCATTAATTTTGATTAGTAAATTTCCTTCTCTGATTAAAGCAGTTATTAAAATAAATAATCTCACCGCTTACCCTCCTATTTCATTATGATTTAATCTTGTGTCCCTTGATTAAATCGATTGATTAAATTAGTCAGCTATAGATAATTGTTTACTATTCCTAGGCATTCGTTCTGAAATACCTAAAGGTTTTACAATCTAGTAATAATATAACAACATTATTTGTTTAATTAGCTACATTGCTTCATGCTGCGTTATTTAATTATATATTATATATTTCTTTGTAATAACTCCTATTTATTTTCATTTGTAACTACATGTTTCGGAGACATGCTCCATCTTCAGGCTTCTCCTAATCAATGGTTACCTTCACATTGTCAATTCTCACATGTTTCTAGCCATACATCGTTCTGAAATATCTAAAGGTTTTAATATCTAGTAATAATATAAAAAAATAATTTTTTTAATTAGCTAAATTGCCTTATGCTGCGTCATCACCAATGTCTGATTGTGTGCTGTTCTTCCTATGCTTATTGAACAAGCAGTAATTGTATCTTGAAATTCGTTCTCATGTAGGGGTTGCAATAAAATATCCTCCTATTTCATTCTGATTTAAGCTTGTGTCCATATAGATTATTTTATTAAACTAACCATTCGTTCTGAAATAACTTTTTTTTTTTTCTTTTTTTTGTTTTTTGTGGTGCAATTGTCTTTAAAGCAGGACTAGGACCTCCTCAATAAGTTTTTTCCATCCATCTCGATCCGCTAATCTGTTATAGATGGTGCTACCAGGGTTCGTCCTGATAGCCCACACAGCTTGCTCTAAACAAAGATTAAAGAACACACAAGATAAAGGGTCCCCCTGTATTAAGCCTCTATCTACTTTGAATTTCTCCAACAGTGAATTTTTTAATTTTAGTTTAATATCTTGTGTTTTGCCATGTCATACTTATTAGCCTGATCAATTTACAAGGTACACTGAGTGCCCTTACCCTTTTTATAAATAGAACACGAGATTGCCTTGCTCCACTCGCTTGACATCTTTTCATTAGTCCATATATCCCAAATGGAATAAAATTGTTCTGCTACAACATCTCCTCCATATTTGAGGAATTCAGCCTATATCCCGTCTATGCCTGGTGCTTTATGGTTTTTTAATGATATTATTATTTCTTCAATGTCCTCTTTTTCCGGTGTTTCTTCATCATCAATCAATAAGGTCATCATTGAAATTAATGTCTCCTAATTAATTAATTTTAATAAATTAATGTTTCTCCATCGGTGTTAAACAAATGTTGAAAATGCTGCTAAAATTTCTTTTTTATTACCTACCAAGTTTCCTTCCCCATCTCGATAATAGTCCACTCTTGGATTAAAAACCCGTTCTAATATTTTTTAAACCCTTATAGTACTTTCTGGTTCTCTTTAGTGTAAAGTCATCTTCCATTTTGATCAGCTTTTATCTCTCTTTTTGCTATCCATTTCTGAAATACCTAAAGGTTTTAATATGTAGTAAATAAATTTGTTATTTTAGCAACATTGCTTGATGCTGCACTATCACCAATGACTGCCTATGTTACATTCTTTCTGATTTAGGTTTTAACGCTTTTAAGGTTTTTGTTTTTAAGTAATAATATAACAAATCAATTTGTTCAACTAGCTAAACTTTCTTATGCTGTCATTACCAATGTGAAAATGTTTTGTGAAATTCTTCCTACGCTTATTGAACAAGCAGTAATTCATCTTGAAATTCGTTTTCGTGTATGGGCTTAAAAAAAAAATCCTTTTCTGTTTCTCCTCCTATTTCAATCTGAATTAATTAATTAGTGACATTACTTTGCACATTGTTATTTAAGTTGTAATTTATCTTTAAATTATAAATTTGTTCTCCTGTAGGGGTTACAATAATAAAATTCACTGTTTATTCTGCCATTTCATTCTGATTTAATCTTGTCTCCATTTAGGTTATTTTAGTAAACTATAGATAATTGTTTACCATTTGTAGGCATTCATTCTGAAATATGTAGATGTTTTAACTTCTAGCAATAATATTACAAATTACTTTGTTTAATTTGCAAAATTGCTTCATGCTGCTTTATTGCCAATGACTTTTAATGTTACATTCTAACCTTATTGAACAAGTATTAATTCATCTTGAAATTCGTTCTCCTGTAGGGGCGACAATAAGATCCTCACTGTTTATCCTCCTGTTTCATTCTGATTTAATCTTGTATCCATATAGGTTATTTTAGTAAACTATAGATAATTGTTTACCATTTGTTATTTGTTATTTGGCATTCGTTCTGAAATATGTAATTGTTTTAATATTTAGTTATACGATAGCAAAATAAGTTGTTTAGTTAGTGACATTGCTAAATACTGCATTTTTACCCATGACTGCTTACGTTACATACTTTCTATTGTTATTGAACAAGTAGTAATTCATCTTGAAATTAGTTTTCCTGTATGAGCTACAATAAAAAACCTCACTGTTTATTCTCCTATTTCATTCTGATTTAAGGTTGTAAAAATTAATTCTATATAACAATTTACTTGGTTATTTGTGGGTAATTGTTTATCACTGATTCGATTATTCCCTTAATCTTGTCGAAGTTCATCATACAGTTCGATTACTGTAACTCGCTTTCCTGATTATATTGTAGTTATTAAATCTGGAGACACTTTTATTTTTTTGTCAATGTTAATCAGTTGGTTGATGTTCTAATTTTTATGTAATCAAAAGTAGCTTTTTTACTGGCTACAATCACATGAAACAACAAAGAAGCGTAATTATTATTAAAATGTTAATTATTTAAATTTGTTTGTTGTTTTTATTTTATTTCATTGTTTTTTTTGGTTTTTTTTAGTTTATTTCTCTAGAATCATGACATCCAAAATATTAGTGATATTTTTTAATTGCTTTAAAAAAAGGGACTTATTTTTGTTGTTTTATATAATTTAAAAGGTTCTTGTGAAATAGTTGATCATAAAAACATGTTAATATTCTGTTTTGATTGATTCTGGACATTATTACCTAGAATTATGAATTTCTGTGATCTTTATATTTACTTTGTATGTGCTATTTTTAATTGTTAATGTCTTTAACGTTGAAAAGAGTATAAATATAAAATAGTCATTTAAAACAATGTTTGTACGTGGCTGTTATTTAGTTATAGTATTTTAAAGAGTAATAGTATTAATTATATCGCCTTTTTAAAGAGAAAAGGATGATGAACCTTTTGTTGTCTGATGTACATATTTATTTTATAATTGAATAAAATATAATATTATTGAAGTTGCAAAGATATAATAAAGTTTTTATTTTAAAATAACGGCCTTGTTAAATATTTGAATGATGCTAATGGTTATTATGTTTTAATTATTTAATAGAAAATTGTCACACATTGTGATATCCATATATTTTTAATAAACAAATGAGAAGGTTAATTATGCATTAAAATCAATTGATCTCAATGTGATTTGACCTTAAATTTAGTGAATATTTTAGTTTTTGAATGATTTGCTTTTCTCTGTTAAAAATTATATGTAGAAAAATGTACATACATTGTAGCATTAGTTAGTATTGTAGAATAATCTTATGAGAGGAAGTGTTTATGATTTGACAACTTGAAGACATTTACTGACTGTTATATTTAAATTCTAAATCTAAATTCATTTTTAAAACTACAATCTAGTCAATTATAATTGGGAAATATCAAAATATATTGCTGTTTTTATTTGAAGTACATTGGACCTAGTTTTTTTTTAGCATCTATGCTGCTTGTTAATTACAAGATTTTAGTTTAAGGTGTTTTTCAATGTTACTTATATTAATTTTTATTATTTAAATTATTGATACAAATATTAATGGTATGCTATGCTCAATGTATTGTTCCTTATTGTTATTATCATACACTGTAACTTTAAGAACCTGTTCTAAAGCTCAAGTGTTATCCAAGGAGAACAATATGTGATCCAAAGGCATAGCAATATAATGTTATATTTTTGCACTTTCATCGAGTAATTTAACTTTCACTAGCATTGTCTTGTTTGTTAGATGTCAGGCTTTTCTTTGCACATAGCTTGGATCATTGTTGAGCTTAAGACCACAGTATTGTGAAGTTACAGCAGTTCTCTTCTTTATCAGTATTATTTGATTTTATTTGTTTTTGTTAAATTATCTTTTAAGTGTCATTTTTCTTCTTTTATTGTTTATGTGACTAGTCTTATTTACTATAACTAATTCAGGTCTTATTAATTTACCTCTTTGTTTTTTTATTGTAACTTAAAAATAAGTATTAAATTAAAGTAGTTGATTCTGATCTTCAAGTGTCAAATCTAATGAATGCTATTTCTTCTCACATTATGTTAGTCATAAATTCTTTCTGATTATAATCTATATAAAAGTAATGTGTAATTTTAACCAAGTCTTTATTAAGTTCAAAAGGTAATTTTTAAAAGATTTATTCTTTGATTTATTCATTAAAATACCAGAAACTTATGTGAATCTCGTCGCTCAAATTTTTATAATTTACCTTGTATCATAGAGATGTATATATTAATTTGATTCTGATTATGAGATGGATTTTTTCAACTCAAATATATATATATATATTTTTTTTTTGAGAGAGAGAGAGAGAATCACTTTCTTTTGAGATTGTGTGAATATTTTGTTTCATCTGGTATGTTTTCTTAATGAAGCAAATATTTTTAAATTAGATTTTCAGCACATAAAATAAACACACCCTTATATGTGCTGTATCATATATTTCACATATTTTTTATGTTTCGTGTATATTTGCTAATCTATAAATCTATGTATATCTCAACTGCTATAGAATGTATAATGTTTCCCATATAAATATTTTAAATGTGTATATTTTTTTGATGAATTGTCTGAAAATATATGTAAATTTTATTATTAATCACTAATGACTGTTATGAAAAATAATATTAAATTATGTTTGTATGTGTTGTTTTGATTTTTTAGTTATAACTTTAGTTTTCTTAAAGCCCTATTTCAGTTTACTATATTTAATTTAATGGTTTTCTTAATGGGGAACCAATGAATAAATGAATGCATTTGAGGTGTATTTTAATCTTCTAAGTGGTGGTGTTCAAAATATTTTTTTTGTTATATTCATAACGATGCATCTTCCGTGAGTCATTTGTGAGTATGAGTATCTTATACAATAAATGGTCTTTCTTTGGATTATAAATTTACTATTTGTGGCCTCTCATTCCTATTGTGATATAGGAATATGGACTTGTGAAAATTCAGACTATAAACATATGAAGCCGTAATCTTTTTATTGATGGAAAACCAGAATGTCTTCCTCTACCTTATTATTTTCTAAAAATAATGAATTCAAATATTTTTAGTTCATGGTGTGGGAAGGAACAATCATACTAAATTTTCACTGAACTGAGAATTCAGGGTGTACATGAAGCTTATGACCGATGAAAGTCTAAATGATATAACTTTTGTGCTGGATAGGTCATAATGTTGTACTTATCAAATGGTAAACATAAAGGGTATCAGACGATATTGAGCTCAAAGTTTGAATTCTTATATTTTGGAAAAATGTGAATGTGATTTTTCTCTCCTGTGGTCCTTCGAACACTAATTATGAAAATAAAACTAAGATGCGGATGATGAATTAATAACTCTAAAATAGAAAGATTGTCTTAATGAATGCAAAGGGGATTGAGAAAGTTTAGGATTTCTAATATTCTAATGCTCTCCTACAAATACAAATTGATCTGAAGATCCATAAAAATATTGAAAACAATGCATGTATAATATTTGTTTTGCTCTAATTATTTATATAAAAATTTACATTAAAATAATACAAGAATGATTCTTACAATACAGTACATTTGGCATCTTTACTTAACTAGTAGGGATTTATTTTCATACATAATAAAACTTTTGTAGTACACTAACAGTATAATAAAACAAAAATATTATCCTATTTCTGCATGTTTCAACAAGTACATTTCATAGTTTTAATTTTGAGTCATGATTTATTAGAATTACTAAGTGTTTAATTCTGTCAATGAATATTATATGAATCTTTTATAAAAAAAATTACATATTTAAATTTTTTCATTTTGAAATCTCTTATTTTTCTTTTAAACTCATAACCTACTTAGCATCACTACATCTAGAAAACATATATAATTATGTAACAATATATACACAGAAGTCTTATTCATTCCCTGTACAATAAAATCTACATTTTGGATATCATATTAACTGAAAATGACTTTAGATGACAATTAATCCTTTCTTTCTAAATCATATATTCACGATACTTACAAATTTGATGTTATTAGGGAAATTTTTCTTGAAATAGTAATTTAATTTTCATTTCTTCTATAAATAAATGAAAACTTTTATATTCTCCCAAACTTAACTATCAACTACGAATAAATTACACAATAATTTTTAAAAAATCATATTCTCTTTATGTCCAAAAGTATTTCCTATATATACACATAAATACTTATACATAGATACACAAGTTAAGATAATTATAAACATTGTTTGTTTATATGTTATGTTTAATAGTTCTTATCTCTGATTTACATCAGGTATCTTTTATTATACATTTGCAAATTTCAATATATTGATAAATATATGTGTTTACACATTATTAATGTGCTTAAGGTATACCTTATACTACTGTACTAACAGTTCAATACTTTTTTAGTGTGTAATATTTTAAGAGCTTTTATTCATGGATGCTTAAGAAATGACTTGCTTTCAAGCTTTAACTATTCTTAAATAAGCTAGGAACAATATTGATCAATGATGCTACTATCAATGTATTGATTCAGACATAAATTTGTAGTTACTACGTAAACAATAACTTTTATTATACTAAATTGAAAAGGTTGTGCGATTCCAAAGATTTATCACTCTTTAAATAAAACATTGTGATAATAGTGACATTATCACTTAACATAGTGATACTAAACATAGTATCACATTAATACTAAACATAGTATTAATAGTGAAATCTGTTGCAGTGAAAGAAGAAATCATTAGTTATTTATTATATATTAAGTAGTTTATTAAGGTATATTTGTATACTTTTATCAAATTGATATTTTTATACTTCATTCAGATTTCATGGTGGGAGAATAGTGATATGACTTATATTATTATCTCCTGTGAACTCAGAAGAGGAATATCCTATCCTATCTGTATTGCTCCCCACTTTTGGGTATTTATTAAATTTTCCAAAAAAAAAGGAGTCTGTAGCTATACTTTCTGCACCTGATTCACTTGCTCCGTCAAAAAATGAATCATCAGTTTCACTCACACTATCATCTCGTCTTATCCTCAAATCAGAATTATTTGAGTCTGTACTTAGATACCCAGAATCTTCCGTTCTATTCTGAATTAAAGAATTCTGTCTTGTTGTGAACTTTTTTTCATGCGATGGTTTTATGTCTGTAGTGATGGATGAATTTTTGTGAATATGAGACTTAATGTTTTGAGATTCAAGTATTTCATATTCAGAAGAAACAGGAATCCTTTCTAAAGCGGTATCTATAATTCTTTCTGAAACTGTTGTATTATTAGATGATTGTGATTTATTCTGAAATGATACTAATTCATGATTTGGGTTGTGACATGATCTATGTTTTGGTGGAAGTGGTGGTTTTACAGTTCTTGGTGGTAAAGGTGGCCCTATCTCACTGTTGATGTAGTCATTTGATGTTTCATGGTTAGCAGGTGGTGTAATGATTGCTTTGTTAGGAGGTGAAGGTTGTCTTTGGCGTCGTGCTTGCCTTGCTTCTGGCCTTAACAACTTTGGTTTACCTCGCCTCCATGATACATTGATGTGTGATTCAACTTCATTGTCAAGAGATATTGTTGAACCTACTGGACTACAACTTTTTATTGTTTTATTATGAGAACAATGATTATATTTTGTTTTTGCTTCAAAAATTTCCCTTAGGCTTCCAAAGGTGCGGTTTAGAGGATACCTGATACTGTTTTTATTTTGGGTTACATTTATACTAACATTATCTGTTTTAAATGTTCCAGTTGATTTTAATGAAATTTGAGCTGGTCTTTCCAGTGAATCAGCAAAAATGTCTTGAATTTGTTGATTACATGGTATTATTTCTTGATTTACTTTTAACTTATTTGGCTTACGATCAAGAGTATCTGGTTCAAAATTATCAGAATCATTACAGTAACCTAATGGTGGATCATCTTGAACTTTAATGGTCAAGTGCCCTAAAACCTTTTTATCATAAGCCGTTTCTTCATCGCTATGAACTGAATTTATTGAAGAAAGGTTACTTTGGCTTGATTCACTTATGTAATCATATCCATCATTTACATAAACTTCACTTACTAAGCTATATCCACTGTTTCTTCCTATGAAGTCTGGTAGGGACTGTGTATCATCATTGTGATGGTTCATCATTATTGTTTCATAATCATGGTCATCTTTGTTTTCACATGAGTTATTCTTCATGAAGACAGAATTTAAAATATCATTATTTAACATCAAAGCTGAATTAATTTTATTCATTATATTATGATCTGTTACTGCATAATCAGATGGTGTGCAGAATCCATTTTTTGTAGAACATTTTGACAGGTCATTTTTGTCATAATCATCTGACCACATAGAGTTTTGATGAACTTGTTCATAATTTTCATTGATATCTTGAAAGTTTATTTCTTTTAAATCATTTTGAATTTCGTTATTTAGGTTTTTATCTTGATTTTCTTTTAAATCTTGGTTTAAATTATTTTTAGTTTTTGAATCCAGACTACCAGTATTACATTCTCCTTCCTTTTTTTCATTCCCATTCATTTTTTTTGTTTCAGAAGTGTTGCTAATATTTTTAACAAATGTATCCTCTTTATTTGGATAGTTTTTATTTTTAATACATTTTTGTTCAAAATATGATGGAGATTTAGTCCCATCACTTTTGTTAAAATTTTCTGAAATCATATCTTTGTTTTCGTACAAAAAGTATTTGTTTGATGGCTCACTCACACTTTTTCCTCTAGCTTGTTTTGATACCTTTTCATTATAAATATTTGAGTCTTTACTATTATTTGAAAAGTTAGAGGTTTCATCTTCTGTTCTTACCATTGGAACATTTTCAAGCCATTTCTGAATGCTTGTTTGCTTCTGTTCATTAGTTCTGTAACAACTATGGCATCCCTGAAGAATATCTAAATTTCTAAATAATGCAGGATTATCAAATTTCATCTTATGATGAACAGTTTCTCTCCTTGTTATCACAGTACTTTCACTTCCAGCTAAACTTGTCGATTTAAGTACAGTATAATCACATTCCTCAGGAATTCCCATTAAGCTTGGTAGAAATCGCTTTGCTTCCATCTTAGCTTTTGCTATAGAAATAACTTCTCTTATTTTAGTCAGAAATTCTATAGCTGCCGGTGGTGGAGCCTGCAAAAAAAAATAAATAAAATTATATACGTATATAATAAATCTTTTTATTCTCATATGATCTTATTTATTGATGATTATTAATATTTTTATTTTTAAGGGGAATGCCACAAAAATCGCCTGAAATTTCATCGCCACCTTTTACCTTGTTCCATGTGTCTCATCAAGCCCAGAAAGAGGATTACTACATGTTTAGAACTTAATGAACACCTTCCCAATGATGAAATATATAGACTTTCTAATTTAGATTTTAGATTTTTTCAGAACTATGGTTACTAGACATTCCTACTTCTAGACCAACACCCTTCATTTATATTAGTTCATTGAATCTATTCCAAATATGTCATTATATTTTTATGACATTATCTCTAATTAGTTAATTTCTGTTAATGGAAAAGTAATTTCAACCATAATGGAATGATACTGATATTTTACAGATTAATTATAAATGTTTTTTACCAACAAAAGTTCTGGTTCAAAATATGCAGGATTGAAATAAAGTTTTCTTCTTCCATTAGCACATGATATCGCTCTTACTGTATCAGGCCTTTCTTCTTTACAATCTAAGGTTTCAATAATTGAAACGTTTTCTTCTGGCAATCTTTCAATGCTTGATGACTCTTGAACCGATGGTTCTAACATTTTCCTTTCTTTCTCATTTCCACAGGGATGTATCATAGCTGAAGTTGTTTGAATCTAAAAGAAAACAATATAATTGAAGGTTATAATTGGAATGTTTTTATGTGATTGATCTATTTGCAGTAAAATTATATATGTATATATATATATATATATATATATATATATATATATATATATATATATATATATATATAGAGAGAGAGAGAGAGAGAGAGAGAGAGAGAGAGAGAGAGAGAGAGAAGAAGAAGAAGAAGGAAATGAACTTGATTCTGGGACTACTTGTCCTCTAAAAATAACATATGATTACAGTACATAGGACAATCGTCTGGCTATGATAATTAATTATAATAAATAATAATATATAAAAATACAACTATATATATATATATGTATATATATATATTTAATTTATTAAATTAATTTGTAGATGTGTCTTCTGATTAACATAGTAAATATATTCTATTCTTTTATCTACTTACGTTATGGTTTATTTTAAAAATACTATCATCAGAAGTTGGAGCGATTTCAGAACTGTCTTCTGAATCTGAGCCAGATGGTGCAGTGTCAGTGAGGTATGCTATATTGTCATGGCAATGCTTCAATAATGGATTATTTTTTATTATTCCTTCCTCAGCCACATTTAATTGCGTGTTTGATGATTCATGATATTTTGGTTTTTTCTTTTTTTCTTGTAAATAAAGTAGCACTGAGGTTATATAAATTAATCCAAGAAGAACTGAACAAACAGCGATGATTATGTAGCTTGAACCCATGCTTTGTCCTTGTAGTTGAGAATCAACTGAAAATAACACTTCTCTGACTGCAGTTCTAGAATTATTTTCAGCTAAAAGAAAAAAAAAGATAATAGCTTTTTGAAATTCTTATTCTAAATTAACATTATTTGTTCCTTTAGATTTATATGGTGTCTTACTTGGAGACCCAGCTACCCTAAATGAAACACAAGGAGTGAAAATATTATTTTCAGGATTTTGTTCGTCCAGCATATCTTTGCACATTAGATGAACCAAAATAAGTCGCCCTTCCATGGATAGCCGGAGATCGCTGTCTCCCAGCCACTAAAAAAAAAAAAAAAGAAACATGATGAGAAAACAATTATTTAGTTGTAAGATATTTATGTCTAAAAGTGCTACAAAAGAAACATATTTGTAAGGTATAATTTACAAAATGAAAACATATACTAAGTATTACTACCTAGGAAGGGTCTGGGGTTTATTACTTAGTAAAGAAATTTTTTTTCACCTACTTTTTGCAGTGTATTATGGATACCAGTCTAATAAACTGTATTAATAAGTATTATAGATTATTATTATTTAGGAAGTTAAAATGAGGGTGGCACCTTATTTTATATATATATATATATATATATATATATATATATATATATATATATATATATATATATATATGTTATGAGCAGTAAAAGTGCAAGGGTGAGTGGCAGCTTAGGAGGCTGACTTCTTGCAGGATACCCTATTAGGAACCCTTGGTCCCTCATCAGCAATACCTGGAGAAAACCTTTCCAAAAAAAGGAGTAAAATACTCAAAGGAAGAAATGCTAAGGTTTGATCGAGGGGAGAGGGGTCTGTTTAATATTTGCTTTGGAAAATGAGAAGCTCTCTTTTCGAGGAGCTTGGGATAGAGGAAGTGACTGTGGAGCCTACCATAATGGATGAGAAAGATCTTGTAGAGACAAACCCAGTGTTCCCTGCTCAAAACTTAACACATACCCTTTAATGTTAATAGCTTGTAATAAGCGGATGATCTAAATTGTGTGCTGACTCACGTATAGATCAATTGTACAATCACAGTAACCTTCGACTTTATAAGCTCAATAAATATAATCCATTCACGAATATTAATAATTATTCTTCATCTTATTGTGTCATCTGGGACTATACCTAATTTTGATGAAGTATTGAATAATCAACCAAGCTGTGAAACAACATATGTTATTGAAGGAGTTAATATCAAATTACCTTCTTTAATAACAGTTGGTTAAGCAAAACTTCTTTATCTAACATTTGATACCAACAGATTTGGTTAATATATTGTATACTAATATCGCTAGGATTTTTTCCCAGCCCAATGGGGTCCAAGTACACACTTTACAAATGCTATTGATTCTAAGATTTTCCAAACCAGAGAACAACTCTGATTCCATGGCTAATATAACTGAAAAATGCAGCCCACTGCTGGATTAGGATTCCAAAATTTATGAGTCTGGTGACTGACTTATTGATGAACCTCAATTTCGGTAGCATAATTAATTTATTGGAAAGATAAACACCTAATGCAGTGTAACACTCCAATGTTATTATATAAAAACTAGACCCTTTTAATTGTTGAACTCCAATACATAGCAGTTGAATTTTATCAGAGAAAATGCCCCAAGGAGTTAAGAAGATTTTTGATCCAATATCCGAGAACTAATAACTTTTATTAATAATAACTTTTGAACTAAAGTAAGAGCCTGGATCTTACGAGGTGTGATCAAAAAGTTCCAGGACTGAATTTTTATACATTTATTCATACAACATACAGGTTATTCAAATTTGTCTCCTTCGAATTACTCCCCTTGGGAAGCTACACACTTTTCCCACCAGTGTTTCCACTGATCAAAGGCCCCAGAAAACTCTTCTTTTGTAAAGGTGTTTAGCAGCTCCGTTGTTTTTTCTTTAATTTCGTCAACTGTTTGAAATCTTCGTCCTTTCAGGTGTCTCTTGAGCTTCGGGAAAAGAAAAAAGTCGACTGGAGCCAGGTCAGGTGAGTAGGGGGGCTGAGGAATGAGTCATTGCGTTTTTTACATAAAAAGGCCATCTTTAAACCTCTTGAACCACTGATGGCAGCATGATCGGCTTAGACATTCTTCACCAAAAGCCTCTTGTAACATCAAAAAGGTTTCAGAAAACGTTTTGTTCAGTTTCACACAAACACGTTGCTCTTCTTTCACATTCATTTTCATAAAATAGCCAAACTCTATAAAACTAACCTCAAACAAACTGTGCTAATGTTACTTTCAGTGATGTTATGATTGATCTGCAAAAACACAGCTGTGTTTATGCTTTTTTTTATGTTATATTACAAATAATAATGTAATGACAAATGAATGTCATTAAAATCTTATGATGATTATAATGAATAGTTAAAATCTTGCAATGATTATTAAATCATGAAAATATTAGCTTGTTGTAAAATCTGTTTAGACTTTTGTAATTTATAGTTATTCCAAGGATATTTACACTTATATTAGATTCCATCGAGACACTACCTTTTTACCTGTTTGTAAAATATAATACTGCTTTTTGAAGTAAGTATTTAGTCTTTTGATATATAGCTTTTTTATTTTTGTGAATGGTTTCTTTCATAAAACTTTTTAGTTATCATTTTTATGGTTAAATACATTGAAATATTTGTAAATAGATTTGTTAACAAATAACTGAATATTTTTAATTCATTTTGTTTTTTTCCTTTAAAAACTCTGCTGTAAATTGATTGAATCTGTATGGTTATTAGTATTGTCCAATATTTTGGTGAAGTATTTATGAGAACAGTTCTTTTTAAATAAAAACCTCATTGTAATTGTACAATGATAATGTGGAGTGTTGATAAATTTGTACAAACTTTATTGTAATTTGTTTTGTTTTTTTATATAGTTTTAGTCCATAGATTATCTCATTTTGTGATTTTTATAATTACCCTTTCTGTTCTGGAAACTTATAAAATGAAAAATACCTTCAGGTTTGTTCAGTTATTGTATCCTAATCTTTATCAGTTATTTGTTCAAACCATCTTTTGATCAACTAATCTTTCTCTTGTTTGCTGCCATACCTTTCTTTACATCCCCTATCCACAATTTACTCAGACATTCTTCAACGTACTCTCTAATCTGTTCAGGAAAATTTACTTTGATACATCCTTTTTGAATGAGCTCCTGGTTTAAATACTCTTAAAAATATTTTTTTCCCTCAATTAGGATTGATGAATTATTCCAATAGAAGTGGCAATTAATTCATGAAACCCTAATTGTATTGATCTTTATGTACCATCATGTGTACCTCAAGTGATTTTTTTCCTCTCTCATATATTGTCTTATGATATTATTAGAAACATGATGGGCTCTTATTATGAAATAACTTCCACTCTGAGTACCCATCTCTAAAGATAGTAGCGTTTAAGCTTTTTCTTCTCCACACCACAGATTTTAGCAAATTTAAAGACAATTTATAGTGATAAGGAAAGATATAATCATCTTATTTTATTTTATTTTATTTTTTAAAGGAAACATTTTTATTCCACAGGAACGAGTTTGGGATTCCTACAGTCTTCCTTTCTCTTAATATTTTCAATGAAATGTCTTAATTAATAGAGGATTCCTTTCCAGGAAGGATTAGTAGACCTCCATATCTCTAATCTTCAATGCTAAAAAATGTGCTCGAAGAGTTGAGGGACAAAAACTCTTTCTTCTTTAGATTTATTTCCATGCCCTTTTCAGAATACTGCTTAGAGTTTCCTCAGCATGTATTCCAGATCACATTCCTCAGTGGCAATGAGTTGATAAACTCCTGCAATTTGTATTATGAATTAGATATCTTTCAAAATCTCCAAACCCGTGTGTTAATATTTCTCTCCTATTTCTAGAAAGGTTGTTTAATAACCATGTTAAAGAGCGTAGGTGATTAGCAGCACTTTGATTTAATCCTTTGGTGATGTGTAATGCTGAGGGGACATGATATCAAAACTTTTTTTTTAAATACTTTTGTATACAATTAGTAACGCTGCTATTTCAAAATTTAATTCCCAATTCTGCACCTTTATAAAGGCCTGGTATGCCTTATCTCAGACTATCACTTATCTCTGACAAACAGTGCTTTCCACACCTTATTTAAAGGACCTAAGTCAAAGCTTTCTAAAGGTGGATAAAGGCTAAATGTACCTCCTGGACCAGAAGTCTTGGAAGTCCACCAAATGCTTTAAAAAAAAATTGGGATATAGTAAAAACTTGACCTAAGATGGCCCAGCCTGAATCCTGCTTCTACCTCATTGTTGAGTCAGGCAATACAATGCTGCCAACCGCATTGCTGTGAGACATTGCATTCCCATAGTATATAAAAAGTCCTGGAACTTTTTGATCACACCTCGTAACTCATTTATTTCTTCAATACTTATTTTACTTTTAGTTCCTTTTGTTGCTGCTTTGTTATACTAATTCTAGAATGAGAAATTCCATGATTAATAGGCTTGGAAAATTTCTAACACCTGATTGAATCCAATGTCTCTTTTAGGTTGTCCTAAGATTTATATATTCATCGGTGTTACTGCTATAGCAGCTTATCAAACTATGTTACTCTCTTTGATGATATGATGAAGACCTTAAATCTTCAATATTCCTCAATAACTACTTAGTTATTTATTTCTGTTAAGCTGTCTGAAAAAGGCTTTTTAAATATGGATTTAAGTTTTATTAAATTCACAATTCTTAACATTTTCACATGTGCTACTTAACCTGAATCCTCAGCTACTGTCAAATACTATTAGGGTAATAATTCCAACTATAATCCTAAAGCTGATGGATAATTAAGAATGATTTATAGTCATTCTACAGAATTCATTTTTTGCTGATGGGAGGTCAATCAGAAAATACCGTAGAATAAAATAATATTTGGAATTGATATATTATATGGATTGGTCGAACTAATTATAGTCAATATCAAATAACGAAAAATAACTAATATTTTGTCAGTATTATTTATTTAAATATATATATTTTTTTAAAATAACCTGTAAGAATATTCTTCCTTCATCTCGAAAAAGTCGGAAAGGTGGTTCAGCATCAGATCGATTTCTCAAGTCTTCCCAGCCAGAAGGAGATAAATATTTGGCAGCTGATACCACGCAAATAGGGGACTCAACTCCTAGAAAAAAAGAAATATACAGATAAGTTTTTTCATTTTGGTAAATATAATATTAATTATGATTAGGAACTTGTATTACGAATATTTTACTTTTCTTTAAAATATTTTTATTTATGTTTAATAAATAACTAAATCTTAAGATTATTTGCTGATTTTTAAACATCCCATAATTAATTAATGAACATTAATGGACAAGAAAAATTATTTAAATGTATATAAAGTTTAAAATATTTTTTGATCACTCCACTGACTGATATAGTACATAAGTAAATTACCTGTCAATACCAGTTCTGCACTAGGATAAACAATTTGACCTTTGAGTGGAAGGAAAACAAACGGTATTTTTTGGTATGTTGTTCCTGACACAAAAGGAATAAGAGGACAATCTGGAAAAAAATAAAATAAATAAATAAATAAAGACACATTTAGTTTATAAAATAGGTTTCCAACTCCTACTTCTGAATTTAAGTCTGGGTAGACCAGAAAATTTATATTCTATTGTTCTATTGCATCATACATCTCCAGGGTTGGGGGATCCTCTGGTAGCTTATATTAGACAGTTACCTAACCTATCAGCTCAAAAATGGGCAAGCCTAATGAGATCATATCATCATATAATTGTTATTTAAGAAACAAGTAATGAGACCAAGTTCCTTATTGGGTTATGGAGGTACGAGTTTTTTAAATTATAATATCATAGTTTAAATAAGAATAATTAAATAAAAACCACCATCCATAATTTTATTTATTTTTTTAAACTTTTTTTTGATGACATACTTTAATGGGAAAAAATCTTGAATATTTATTTTACATTTAAAAAAAAAAAAAAAAAAAAAAAAAAAAAAAAAAAAAAAAAAAAAAAAAAAAAAAAAAAAAAAAAAGCACTCTAAGAGACTATTTAAGGCTTTCTAACTAGTCAGACGGATTAGCTTTTCATTTATTCATTAGTTTTTCAGTTTGTTGGTTCCCATTAGTGATTTATAGATAAAGTCATGTCAATAATGTTAGTTAATTTAGTTTGAGTGTTTGTTGAAGTGCTTTACTTTATCTAGTAAATAATCATCTCAGTTTCATCTAATCATATAAACTGTGTTATACGAGAGATTAAATATTGGTTACACTTAGATTGAATCTCATTAATTCAAGTGATTTTAAATAAAAATAACAGTTTGCTTATATTTTTTTCATGTTTAGATATCCTTCTGTATCCATTGTTATTCCATGTCATTCAATTTTGTAAGCACGCTAGAAAGGATTTTAATATATAAACATTTGCTGTTTTTACATATTTATTATTAATATTTACATATCTATATGATCCAAGTAAGCTTGGTTAATAAGTTGGACCTTCTTTTATTAAAAAACACCATTAAACCTATTTGGATCTATGTATTTAAAATGTGAAAGACCGCAAAATAATCAATTATTAAAAACTTTCAAACTTCCAATCAAAAGTCCTTCATGCTATTGTACATGTTACTTATTATGCCTCCAACAAAATCCTACATAATAATCTCAATATACCTTTTGTCCTTGACATCATTTCATTTAAATTTTCAAAATTCCATCAAAACCTTTCCAACTATCCCTACTCTTTGGCTCATTTATTATCCAGCTCCACATATCCTTATAATCCACCTCATGGATTAAAACAGCTGTGGCTCTGAGACCTATTGTAAATATTTTTATGGGAGTAGTGGCAATGGCCAACTTTTCCTCTCAGGTCCTGAGAGACTATGGCATAGATCTATTGTTCAGCCTCCACTGGATTTTGACGAAGTGACACTGCTGATAGAACAGTGCTGGGATCTCTTTGAGCCTGGCTTGCCCTCACTTAAATAGAGGGGGGGGGGGGGAGCTTGGTTCGGGGTTTCCCTGGGATGCTTGTATAAATTGTATGTATAGTGTGGTTGTTCTTTTTTTTTTTTTTTTTTTTTTTCATTATTTTAGTTTTTTTATTTCTAATATTATTATAATAATTTATCCTATATTATCATTTATTATATTATGTATAGTAAGAGGTTTGTTTTTACTTTATTTATTTATTATATAATTTTTTTATCTACTTTTGTTGGACATATTGTATGATTCGATTAATTGTCAACGTTATTATTTAATTAAATTAAATAATTGGATTAATTAATTAATTTTTGTTGTTGGAGAAATATCTAAATAGCTACAATATATTTAGTAAAATAGCATTTAAATTATAATAAATATATAAAATAAAATTTCATATTTATCATTTTTAAAAATATAATAATTTTTTAATTACCATGTAAATCGTCCACACAAATCATTTGGTCTTCTCGAAATACAGGCAGATGTGATAAGCAAGCACAGGTACATCCCTCAACTGACAGGGTAAGTGCTGTACCCATGCTCTTTCCTAAACATGAACCTGTTGTACAAGACCCTGGAAATAAAAAGACAAAAAAAATTATTTTCATAACAAAATTTTGAACAAAAAGTATTATGTCTTTCAAATTGGTAATATAAATGCTAATATACATACAGAAGCTTTGGTAAATCGTGTAATAAATATGTATATATTATCAAAAATTGCTGTTGCTGCTGGAGAATTTTGTTCAGGAAAGTATGTACGTGGTTCCTATTACTACCAGTTACAAAAATACAAAACCAAAATTTTAAGGAATTGTGTATATACCTCTGACATTGGTATGAGTAAGAAAAAATGACTGTTTTCTTTGTATTTTAACTTAAAATCGTAATTCTTCTCACATTTACATTCGGGTGCTATAAATTGTCATAAGAAGTTCATGTTTGGTCCTGTCCAAATTATGTGAAAAATAGAATGTCCCCTATCCAGGCTCGGTACTTCTTTAGCTTTCCTTAGTTTACTATGACAGTATTGTAAGAAATTTTCGTAATCTTACTCCATTGTTGGAAACGAAAATTTTCAGCAGCTGATATCACTCGTTTAGAAGGGAATTAGCTAATGAAGACTATTTATGAAAACACGGTGCTATGGTGATTTTAAAAATTTAACTAAAGTGACATGGCCTTGAAAGAAAATTAGGATCAATACTTATCCAGATGTGAACCAGGAGGCCTTAGACGTCCCACCAATTCAGAGCTCAATGTAGAAGAACTGCAGAGATTGTACAAAGTTTTGTTTCTGAGATATCCAAGTTTTGTCAAAAGGAAGCAAATCTTGCTCCAAAAAGATTACGCCATAATCCACACCTATGGTCATATAGGATAAAAACTGAGGTGATTTGGATGGAATCGAGCTTCTCCCTCCCCCAGCATATATCTAGAACTAGCATCATTTGACTACCGCATGTTTTGGTCTGCGGCTCAGATGTAAAAATACTCACCAATTTCAATGAGTTAGAGAGTCATTAGATTTAAAACTCAAAAAGAGTGGTATCAACAAGGAATTTTATAGGACACAATGGTTTATATTTTGATTATTAAATATCACGCAAATAGTAGAAATATTAATCTTGATTTAACCTATAAAACTTTCATTTTTTCTGACTCACCCCGTCATGTACATGAAGTCATAAAACGTTAGGAATGGAATACAAAGCACAATTTATGAGAGATATGATGTAGTAGCTCATTTAGTTTTGTTTTTGATCATTGATGTTTTTGGCATAATAAGTAAGCAACACCAAAGATATTTTGGAATTATCCAAATTATTCATGATATATATTATATATTATCCATCCACATCCAAATAGTAATCATGACATTGTGAAATATCGATATATGTATATAAATAGTAAGATACTTATAATAATATAAGCTGCCTCATACAATAATGTCTTCTAGAAGTCACTGAAGTTTTTTTTATATTCATTATAAACATTTTTTTTTTCACGTAACGACCTTAGAGACCAAGCGAAAATCATTATTTTCACTTCTTTTCATACCCCTTCTCTCTTTCTGCCTCTTCCTCATTCTTTCCGATAGCTCCTTCCTTCTTTCCTTGGTCCACGCTATTCCTTTTCTCGCATCTCTCTTTCCCACAAGGACCTATAGCCTTCTTGTGTCTTCTTTGGGCCGTAAATTCTTCTTTGTATTCTTATTTCTATCCCTAACATTTTCCTTAGGCTAGGGAGAAAAGCGGTCCCCATTCCGTACAGTATCGCCGGTTTGACGATCGTATTGTAATTTCTTATCTTCGCGTTTATTGAAAGGCTCCTTTTACTATATAAATTGGTTGTCGTGAAGTTTAGTCTTTCCAATTTACTTATTTTCTCTTTTATGCTTTCCTTCTCCAACCCGTCGCTACATATGATTTCCTCCAGGTACTTGAATTTATTTGTCACTTTAATTCTCCCTTACTTTGTCTCTAATATTATCTTTTGAAAGCTTCTATCAGTCGTCGTAAAAAGATCCTTATATTTAAAATTTATAATAATCTATTTAACAGTATTTATTTTATTTTAACGAACACAAGTAAATGATTAATCTTTTTTATCAGTTCTTCCTTACTTTTTCTTTAAGACGAACCACTGTAAGTTTCCTGTACTATGGCTTTTTATTGCCTTTGGAACAGTTGCCTCCTATAGACGGTACGTTTGCCACTGCGAAGGAATGGAACGGGGGAATCCTGGAAGGTGTCAGTAGTGACCAACTTTTTGCCAACGGCTCGGCGGACTATCCAAGGAGAAGAGGATGTGCTGAAGACATTCCGCCAGCTTAAGCGGCAGGCTATAACAATTAAAACGATAGTCATCTTCAATGGCGTCTAGCCGAGCCTCGTCCGGTCCAGTTCAATAGCCATATCTGCCTCTTCCATCATTCCTATCCTATCCTCATTGCTCACTCCTCGATCTTTCTCCTTTTATATGGGCAGATTCTTCATTATTATTAGTAAATTACTTTTAGGATATCCAGATTCCTTAGCTATCCGATCACTTCCAGTAGTAAGTTAAAAAAACAAAAAATCAAATTGATAATAATCTTTTTTCAAAGGAAAAAAGATCATCTCTGATCCTGTCGAAAGATTAAAAAAATAATAATAACAATACGAACATATATTGTTTGCTGAACTAAAAATTATTAATTTATTGTGCCGACGTTTCGGTCGATGTAAGCCCTCATCAGGCTAGAAGATAGAACAAAAATATATGATGTAAAAGTGAATTTTTTAAAAGATAAGAAAAGAAAAAAAAAAGTATGAAAATTAAAAAATAAGCTTAAAAAAACAAGAAAAACATTCGAATACGATTAAAAATATTTTTTTCAAAAAAGAGATACGACAAAAGATGATAAATAAATACATGAATAAACATGACAGGTAAGTAGTGCATTGCAATAAAGTTGCAACGTACAACTTTATTGTATTTTTTTTTTTTCATTTGAACCTACTACCCGGGGCTCGTATCTACTCTTCGGTGAAGATCTTTCTCTTCCAGAATTCTTTAATTTTCTGACTACGCCCAGCTTTCTCCCCTCTGTCTATTTGGTCCCTGTGGTATTCTTACTGGTAAGAGACATTCGGAAAACTCCCTAGTTGTTCCAGATCTGACATAACTGATGTTATCCACTTGTTTTTGGAGGCCTTGCCTCTACCTGCCACTGAGAATATCGTGTTTGTTAATCTTTTAGGATTCGTGCCGGCCAGGTGTCCATAAAAGGCCAGTCGCGTTTTCCTTATACACTTTATTGTAAATATTTTTAATAACATATATTTGTTATCATAATTATTTGTTTAAATTGAATTTAAAAGAAAAGAAAAAACAGAATGGAAATAAAAAAATAAATAAGTAGATCAAAAAATATTACGAATGCACTAAAAAATTCAAAAATGTACTACTTACCTGTTCTGCTTTATTTATGTATTTGTTTAGCAACTATATCCACTCAGCTTTTGTCGTAATATACTTTTTTAACTAAATATTTTTTATTGTATTTATTTATTATTTCATACTTTTTAACCCTTTTTTTAATTTTCATACTCTGAAGATGTATACATACGTACATTAGAGTTAGACTTTAATCGTAACGAATTTAACTTCACAGTGACGTTTTCAAGTGCTAAATTAAAAAAAAATATGGAAAAAAGAAATCGCCTATTTAAAACTAGAAACACGTGTGTGTGTGTGTTTGTACTGTTTTTGGTTCTAGTTTAAAACAAGGCGATTCTTTTTTTTTCATTTTCTTTTTTAATTTACCACTTGACACGTCACTGCAAAGGTAATTTGTTTCGAGAAAGGTCTAATTCTATGTAGTGTTGTAGATGTGAAATCTACAAAATTTGTTTTTATCTACTTTTTAAAAAATTAAAAATTACTTTTTCTATAAATGGAAATTACTAGTATGAATAATTTGGAGAGAGTGTTTTGGGAAATAACTGCAGAGACCATAGCAAATTATAAATAAAAAACTGGGGGTTTATAATTATATAATTTGATATTTATGTGGTCTAAACTATTACTTATTAATGTTTGTAAGAACTTCTACTAGACTATCACTCAAACAAGTATCTACGATGTCATTTCAATGAGAATAGATCATTTTAGAAGCAACTTACTTAAAACCTTAACCTAGATATAGGGCAAAGAAAAAATTTAAGACGAATCAAATAAAGATAACGAAATATGGACTTAAAAAGACTTTATTTACTCATAGTTAAACATTCCAACCCCAAACTATATCTCAGAGTCAGCTGTGAATTCGCAGTCAGATCTCAGATCAGATGACAGACATAGACACACATGGGGTTGTGTGTAAAGACTCTTTAAAATAGAATAAGATTTTTTCGTTATTCTTTTAGGTTTTTTATTTATTTTTTTTGTTACCTTTTATTAAAAATGTGTCTACAGGATGACGCCTGGTGACAACAACATCCGACGCCAATGTTGATGACAGAAGAAAGATGGCCAGAAGTCCGGCCCCCGCCATTCCGGAGGGGCATGTCCTGAAAGAGTAATATAATAGGTAAACAAGTAATTTATTAATATTATTAAATTTTTGTATATATAAATTCATATTGGATATTGATAAATATAAGAGAATGGAGTAACAGTTTCAGAAGTTGATTTCATTTTAAATCGCCAAAAAAAAAAAAAAATAAATAATAATAATATTATTTTTTAACAATGTGTTTTGATTAAAATGAAAATTCACCATACGGTGTATATATAACTGTCGTGGACAGGTTAGGAAGCCGTTCGTATTTAACAAAATATATATATTCTTTCAATTATGCCTCAAACCAAACCCTACATAATGATCTTAATGTACTCTTCGGACTCGATTGGTTGGCAACAAGATAAGCTCGGATGACCAAAAACCTCTGTAAATTGAGACCCGAAAAAAGTAAGGGAAATATACAAGAAAAAATAACGGACAATCGACGTAGTATACTGGGCGTTCAGTATTATTATTCCCTATAAACTATAGCTCGATTCTCATCCGTTTTGTACATATTTTTAATCTTATGTTTTTTCAAGACATTTCTACTTTTGGACAAATAATTGTCTATATTTCCCGAACTATTAAAGCTAGAGCAATTTAAATATGCTCATTAGAAAGAGGATTAAATTTACTTCAAAATAGCCGCATCCTGTATTTAACTTTATGATCCAAATATAAGAAATAGGAAGTTTCAAATTGCATTTCAAAACTTTGACTGCATTTTTCTCAAAAATATTACATATGTTAGAAACGTGCATAACTCAAAAAAAAAACTACAAACATTTTTCAAATGGTATACCATGAATAGTGATAATTTTTAAAATTGATAATGAAATCGCTTATTGATTACAAAAAACAGGGAGATGCAACATCGGCGATTTGGGAAATACTGAGAGAATGCTTAGAAATGTTAAATAGTTTTATTATGCTTTATTAATTGAAAAGTAATTTAATCAACATTACCCGTTTATCTTATTCTAATATTTCCAATTTAAGAAACTTTTAAGATAATTTAATAGTTCTCTATAATAGTTCTAGCTTTAATAGTTCCGGAAATATAGAAAATTATTTGCCAAAAAGCAGAAATTTCTTGAAAAAAAAACATAAAATTAAAAAATATGTACGAAACGGATGAGAATCGAGCTATAGTTTATAGGGAATTTATTGTTGCAAATGATGCCCAGAATCGCCTCCCGAAGTTACAGCAGTCTTATGCTGAACACCATGTATATAATAAATAATAATACTGATTATGTATGCAATAATAATATATACAAGTAACATTATTGCATATATAAATCAAAATGATTACGATTTGTAATTAAATCACTAATTTTCTTTTGTTTAAGTACCAACGTTTTATCTGGCAACGTACGATTTTTCCATTGTCTAAATACCTTTAAGTCGAACTACGTTGCAGCAGTTCTGCCTTCCAAATATTGAGGTGCCATCTCCAGCCCAGCAAACCCATTTTACCTATCCTCTAGTCTTTCCGTAGTAATAATCGTACAATTATTCTCTAATAATTACTATTATTTATTTTATTTTGTTTTATGTATATATTTTTTATATATATATATTTCACTAGTATATATATTCTTTATTTTGTATTATTTATGTATAGCATAGTTCTTTTCGATTTTTTCAATTATTATTATTTTTTTATTTTCTTTCTTTTATTGTACACAATGTGAGATGTTAAAATGATTAAGTTGTTAAAAAAATTAATATTTTTACATGATATACGTTTGGTTCACGTGTGCATTTCGACTAGGGAATTACAGGGGGGAAAGGTGGTGGAGGACTGGGGAGATTTTGTCTTAAGTAGGGAAATGTACCCAATCCCGCCGGGGAACACAGTTCTACCACCAAGTGGACGACCTCTTCCAGAAAATGACCGATCCTAATGTCGCGCGACATTTGCTATGCTGAAAATACATTTTCATTTTCGAAGAGTCCAATCCCTCCAATCCAGGCCCTTATAATTTAAACAATCCTTAAGTTATTTCTATGCCTCGTTCTAGGTCTGTATCTGACTTAGTTTATCGGACTTAATTCAGATCTAATGACCTATCTGTGGTGACTGTTGAGACCTGCTCGTCAGCATTCCACACGGCCAGGTCCCGTTTTCCTGCCTCTGAGTTGGAGAGCATCTTGCGGCAGGTTAGGGCAACTTTGTCACCGGCGGTCAGTCTCGGCCTTTTTCTGTTTTTTTTTTTTTTTTTTTTTTTTTTTTTTTTTTGTAACGTTCATTCCTCATAATAAAAAGAACTTGTTCCTTTGTGGCATATATAAGAGTCATAATTTTTTTGTTACGAAATCATTTAACGAATCGCTAATGATTCGATTTAATGTTGCGTAAATGGTTCCCAACTCAGAAGTAGCTTACATGGTTTGATGAGGGCAACGTAAATTATTCAGAAATGCACTAAAATTCAACTTTTTTTTGTATGGAAAAAATAATTTAAAATTAAATAAAAAATGATATAAGTAGACATTATGAGGGAACTAAAAAAATATATTATTTTGTCTTATCCTAAATTATGCATTAGAATTATACCAGTACTATAAATATTATGAATTATTGTTATTTTAATGTTAATTAAATTGGAATTTCACCCTGAAAAAACGTTTACTTCTGTAAAAGACCAAGAAAAATTAGGAAATCACTATGAAATTATAATTTCATTATTAAAAAAAGTACACCAAACACACACACAAAACACTATAAAAAACACCTAACACCTTCACACGAAAAAAATATACGTATACATATAAATATTTTACTGTATATGTGGTGGTGGATTATTCTTAGGAAGTCTAATAAGTTGAGTTTGATGAGACAATAACGCAGTCCTTGAAATCGAAACCTAAGTCCTCTAAAAAGCTTCTTGCTCTATTCGGTATAGTTTCGCGATCTCCGAACCATTGGACTCTCACCTTGAAATCTCTATCTGATAATCAGGAATGGAGCGGGAAGTAAGATAATTAACTAAAGGGTTTGAGTGGATATGTGGCTTATAGTGGGAGAATAGGTATCTGGTTCGATGCGAATCAGCAACGAATAGGACATTATGGCGATCATGAATAAGTTTATTTATTTATATAGAAGTTTACTATGAACCAATAAGATCAATTAAACAAGAAGTCTAAAATATGGAGTTAGAATTTATAGTCATAATCATAAGAGGTAGTTATTGATAGTATGGAGAATTAATGATTATTTTCTGCCTATCATCTATGATTCTCTAGTCATCAGGAAATATTTTTCAGTTCTCACCTAAAATTTTCATATAATGGAAGATCGAAACTCGTTTTTTAAATTTCTAGGTAAAATTTCCTAAATCATCTACGACAAAATCATTTGAATCTAGTCTGCGCACAGTGCGGCCAAATGGCCAAAAAGTAGGGAAAAAATGCAATATCATTTTAAGTAAATGATCCTTTACACTCACAGTTAGTCTTATTCAGTTCAGAAAAATAACATTGAAATTTCACCCCGAAAAACATTTTATTTTGTGAAATCATATTTTTTTATTACAATTATTGACTTTGATTGTGGATATTAGTTATTCAGAAAATTCCTCAAAAAAAAAAGTGACAAAAAAAAAAAAGAAAAAAAAAAAAAAGAGTTTAGCTAAAAACAACTCATTAAATTATTTCTTAACAACGAAATTCAAATTGTGAATTAATACAAGAAACCAAACAAACAAATAAAATCGTAGGTATTTTAAAGTTATTACTTTATCAATAACTCTTAAGCTTCTGAAACATCTGGAATATGGAATTCTTTTTTTTTTTTTTTTTCATTTTTGGTTCGGTTCGCAAATGAAAATATATGGGTCAAATGATTCTAAAATCCTGTAACACTTCTTCATTTGTAGACAAGCGAGAATTTTTTCCAACTTGTATTCCTTGTTTCTTCTTTCCTGATCTTCCTTAGAAGGCTGTCGGAGTTTCGGCACCTTGGAGTTCGAACTTGATGAATTTGTAGGGATATTTCTCCGATACATTCCGATATTAATACAATAAACGCCAACTTAAACTGGGCTAACGCGTGTTCTATAATCGTGTTTTAACTTTGTTGTTCATTTTATTAGGATTATTTTTTTATCGTATATATTTGGTGGATACTAAAATAAATGTTAATATCTTACATATTTACATTAATGTTATAGAATACTAATCAGTTAAATGTACAAGAACATGTATAAAATTATATTAAAAAAAAAAGGTAGATTAAATTGATTAAGAATATATAAATATATAAAAGTAAAATAATTTACTATAAAAATTGGCATATTTTATGACCATGAATTTAAACAGTCAACATCTACATTGTTACTAATGAGAAAATATTCTTAGGAAAATAAAATAATTAAATAAATCACTAAAAAAAATAATAATAAAAGATGCATATTAGCAAGCAAGATACAAAATGAGTATTCAATATTAACTTTAATGAGCATGGACTATTTTTTTTTTATATGTATATCAATTTATTGAAATTTACAACTATACAAATATGTACATCAAGTAAATGAACTGATAACGATTACAATGACATGTCAAAACTTGAATAGAACTACTCATCAGTAGCACTTCTATAAAAATTCTACACTAGATGATCTCTAGGCAATCTTCTTTTCAGACGCCTCGGAGGATTATCGGGAATGGAGTGGGAAGCAAGTTGAGAAACTAATGGATTTGAGTGGTTATGGAGCTTACTATGAAAGGATAGGTATCTGGTTTGGGCTAACTCAGCAACATATGGAATATTAAGGTCTTTAAGGATAAGTTTATTGGTGAAAAAGTAAGGGGCATTTAGGATTTTTCGAAGGATTTTGAATTGTAAGAATTAGATATGAGATGAATTGGATGGTTTAGTACAGCCCCAAAGCTCAACTCCGTACGTCCAAATAGGTCTAATCACAGTCATGTAAATAAGTCTTTTGTAATGAATTGGGAGGTTTGATCGTGTTTCTAGTAGACGTTGAAGTAGTCTGTAACCACGAGCAGTTTCTTGTCGCTTTAGTCTTGTACGTGGATTCCGTGGATTCCGCTTTAGTGTATGTATGTGGATTTGGTAGGAAGGAAACAGAATTTAATTTTTCGGCTGTTTTACTTTCAAACACTATACATATTAACTTTCGTATCGAATGTTGGATTTTTTTCCGCGTTTCCCCCACTGTGTGGCTGACGGTGTTACAATTGGAAAATCCAATCATAGTATTCATTTCGAAACGCCGCACAAAATTTAGTTATTATCATGTGAGAGTCATCTCTGACTGAAACGGTTGCCTCATAATCAGCAGGCTATTTGCCAAACATTCCACAACGAGCCAGAACCAATTTCATTGTTTTACTTTCCCAGAGTGTTACTTACCGCAAGCTGCGCTCTCGCACGCAGTGCTTTGGCAGTTCCGTCTATCTCATGCATCATCGAAACATGTTTATGATTCTTCATAGTTATATTTCATTGCGGAACCCCCAGTGTAATAAAAGGAAAGTAGAGAAAATAAATAACTCCACTCCGAGGAAAGAAGTGAAGACATCATACTTTCCTTAATAATTAAATTTTATAGAGTCAGCATGCCATTTAATTACAAGGAAAAAGTTGAGAGAAATTTATCTATTTGTAGTATAAAGACTACAACTTTAAATTATAGTTACATTGTATAGCGTTATTAATAGAGACTGTGACTATGGCCGAC
Source organism: Euschistus heros (assembly GCA_003667255.2). Taxonomy (NCBI): domain Eukaryota; kingdom Metazoa; phylum Arthropoda; class Insecta; order Hemiptera; family Pentatomidae; genus Euschistus; species Euschistus heros. The sequence continues at coordinate 521,802 of RCWM02000050.1, read as the reverse complement.
TAGTTACTTGCTAACTAGTTAGCTGGAAAAAAGGCCGATTAGTAGGCATACATCGACACTATTCGAGGCGCTCCGTTTATAGCTTTATAAACTGTACATGTAGCGTCAGTTTTTTTCAGATTTATCATATATTTTTCTTCGTTTTTTTTTTTTTTTACAAGCCGTTGTGTAACGGAGTGTTTTTAGACCAATAAAGCGAAAGTTAACAATTTACATTACCTAGCTTAAAGAGTTAATTGTCAAATTCGGAATACAATCCTGCCAAAAAAGTTATGGTGTTTAAGGAATTTAATTGACTAATTTATCATTCATATATAAAACTCAAAAATAGCTTACTAGCAGTTTCCTTTTCGTATTCCTACCATTTATTACATTTCAATTAAGAATAAAAATTTTTAACTATGACACAAAACCAAAACCGTGCTTTTTTTTCTTAAAATTTTTATTTGAATAATTACAAGCTGCCTCACTCAAGAGCAATGAGTAATATGGATAACAAAGACTCACTCATACAATACGTTCAATAATGTAGAATAAAGTAAAAGAAATGAAGTAAGAAAATTAAAATAAACATCCTCTACATATACAAGAAATATAGTAAATTTCAAGAATAAAATAAATATAATAAGTGATAACATAAAATAGGTAACAATTGTTGAAGTTGATAATTAAAAAATAAAAATGAAGGAAGAAAAGAAAAAGATCATAAATACATTCATACTCTATTACAAAGTTTCAAAACCCCGATTAAAAAAAAAATGTGTAAGGTTATGTAAGTTCTTTATCAATTATTATAGAAGTTATCGAATTTATTTTTGTTAATATCATAACATTTTTTGAAGTTCGATAATTGAACTGTTTGATGAAAATAAAAGAAACAGAATTCCTATTTCTGGATTATATAACAAACTTAAAGATTAATATAAGATAAATTTATAATAATTTAAAAATTTCAAACAACCTATTTTTAATCATAAATATATAAATGAATAAAAATGGGCGACCAGTCGGTGCTTTTTGCCGACTAATCGGCCCATTTCTAGTTATTAACTTATTTATAAAATATATAACCATATGTTTACCTACATATTTGATGAGTATGCTGTGTAAAATATATCAAACCATTTGAAATGGACAGTATCGCACAATAAAATTTTTCTTTCTTCATTGTACTACTAAGATTCGAGTTATTGTTTGGGACTTAAAGTATTAGGTCTTAGGTATATCCGTTAACTTATCCCACATATTATCTCTAGAATAGTAGAATTAATAATCTATAATGCTAGAACGTAGTTCAGGAAATAGATCGAAACGGAACAGTTGTATCGGGTTGAAATATAGATCCTCATAAGATAAATAGCCTACAATCTATTTAGCAGTGGCAGCGTTACCAGAGACAGATCAGGAAGATTTCTGGTCTACGGCTTTCGATGTCAGGTCATTAGTTTCCGCTAGGGTTTCGAGTATTAGAGAGGAACAAGGTTATTCATTCTGACACGTCGAACGGAACATAAAACCTCCGCTGCTTAGATCTGGGTAAATGATACCATAGGTGCATTAGCTTGTTATGACTAATTCTAACTGCAGTATTTAATGCAGATGCATTCGTATACTGAACACATAACAAAAGCAGTATGAATCCTTGCGTAACACTTTACATTCTATACTGGAAATTAATTAATTAATTAAATTGAAAAAGTCTGTTGACTGACTTATATTGATTATTTATTTATTTTTTTAATAATAAACATAAACAACATGAGTGAAGAGAGAATATAATCATAATAGTCTGGATTAAAAAAATCTTCGATTAATGGTTTTATTGTTAAATTATTAATTTTTACATTCTACTATAAAAAACAAACCCATTTTGTAAATTATTTAAAGATTTCTAAATCCCCTCATAGAACTCTTATAGATCTGCTGAATTAATGAATGTCATATACATTACCCACAGAATGAGATATGTACTAGGATAATTAATATATTAATTAAATAAAAGCAAGCTGTATTTAAAAACATTAAATTTTCGAAATTTTAGATTAATGAGGTTTACATCCGCCGCTTGCGTTTATTAAGTCTTGCATTCGATAGAGTAGTCTAATGTGACTTTGAATAAATTCTAGTGGTTTGTATACCATCTAATACAAAACTATTTTCATTATTATTATTTTTTTTGATATTTTATTTTTATTTTTGATATTTTTATTTATTTTTTAAATATTTTTATTTATTTTTTAAATATTTTTATTGATATTTAAATAGTGCATATAAATTCAGGAAATGTGTGGGAAAATTAATACAGTAACATGACAATAACTTTTAAAGCAACCAACTATCGGTGACACTTTTTGGCATTTTTTCTTTGCTTTTTGTTCAAATGAAGAGTTTATTATATTTAAAATGCATATTTTCATTAAGCGATAATCGTAATGTCTTATTGACACAAGTAAGCGATTTGTATGCCAAATGAAAACAGCATGTTTTTTCCGGTTATAAAAGTAAAATTCTCCATGAAATCGGAACGAAATCATTAATTTGATCATACCATAGGAAAGCTGGTTAAATTAAGTTTTTGTGAGATTTTGCAGTTTTTTGGATATTTTTTTTGTAAAAAGGTGAACGTTTAAGTATTATAAGACATTGTAACTTCCCTAAATGAGGTGAAGATCAAGCTGTTCTTTAGGTCACAAGTTAGTAAAATTCAAGGTTACGTGTACTATGCCCTTATAGGAAATTGAATGCTAAATCCGAAAATTTGGTCAAAATTTAAAAAAAAAGTTCAAGCAAAGTGGGGATATTACAGTTTTTATAGTAAAAAACGTGGTTTCCTAAAAAAAAAAATCATTGAACTATCGTATATCTGCTACGGATTGGCATAGAAAGGTAAGGTCTGCGGCATTTTAGATCTAGTTTCACCCTATTTTGTTTTTTACACTAAGAGTTTTTTACACCCTGTATATGACGGATTTGTCAACATCCGTATTAGTTTAAACAAATTTATATATGTATACATACATACTTAATAAAAATAATCAAATTACTATAAAATAGAAGCACCAAGTCAAAATATTAATTTTTAATATAGAATTTATTTATGAAATAAAATAGAACTAATTTTTATAAAAAGTTCAAATATTTTAGTAAAAATAGCTACTGGACCATTCTCGTATAGGTTTTAATCCGAATGAAATTATTATGACAGTTTTAAAACTCAAGGGAAATAGAATATTGAAGTTGAATAAAATTTTATCGTCATTGGTTTAGCGAGGTACTGGCAAAAGTAGAAATTTCATTAAATTTTCACAATTACATCATAATCTGCTATCGATTTGTCCAACTTTATTTATATTTAAAAAATTTAAAGTAAAAAAAAAAGAAGGTAATATTTATATCGTTTTGATAATGCAGTTTTTTAAAGCACTGTGAAATCAAAGATAAAAACTTGGGCGTGCTAGCTTTTAAACTGTTTCAAATCCTCGCCTCTTCAGCAGAGATCGAAAGAGATTTTTCAAATTGGACTTATGTCCATTATCTGATTAGCGACTATTTAACTTTTGACTAATCCGATCAAATAGCTTACGATTAAAGGAACAAAGATTTATGAGTATTAATACTTTAAATTAAAAAAAAAAAAAAATCGACAGTGCATGTATATAAGTATATATACCCACAGGCAAAAAATTCCACCCGCTTTTTTTTTTTTTTTTTTTTTTTTTTTTTTTTTTTTTTTTTTTTTTTTTTTTTTTTTGGTTCGACTTAAAGGCTTAATCGCTTGTTCTCCTACCACTCAAATAGTAAAATCAAATTGCATTTTATATTTAATTTAGTAAATTAAATTGTATACTGATTCTAGTACTGTTTAAGTACGCAAAAATGTCATTTTCCTTTACATCCGAACTCTGCGGTAGAATACAATAAAAAATAATTTTTAGTACCTTAACTAATAAAAAAGAAATAAATTAAATTATTTTACCGAAATAAAAAAAAAAAAAAAAAAATTATTTGACTTGACAAACGTTCAAACCATCCGATTAATTACGAAAGACTCATTTTCATAACAAGAACTACACCTTTTTGGACGCATGGAGTAGAGCTTTTGGGCCCCACTAAACTATATAATTCATTTATTATTCAATCCTTACAATCCAAAATACTAAGAAAAATCCTCCCTGCTCCTTACTTTGTCACAAACAAACATATCCAAGTTTTCGACGACAATACTTCCTTGGTACCTTTCTATTCCAATCTTTAAAGTCCAGAAAACCTTCGTACATTTACGTCATCCTTGCCCTTTGTTCTTCCATCTTTTGAATACTAAATCTCAGCCTATTTGTAAATTATTTCTCATCAAATTGCTTCTATTGAAAATTCCTTTATTAATCGTGCAGCTTTATTTTGGAATTCCATACCCATTTCAATCTGCAATGCTCCTTCTCTCACTTCCTTTAAACATAATTTATTCATCCACCTCCTCTAAAATCAATCTTCCGAAATTATGTAATAATATATTAGTGTAAGAATGTTTATTTTTTTCATATAAACCCGGAGATTAGTTTTTAAATTCAAAATTCCACTTTATACATTAATAAGTATACAATTTATATTCTACATAAGTAGCTGTCAGATATGTGCGCAGCCAGACAATAATACCTTTTGATTGAACTTTCATGTTATTCTAAGAGGACAAGGTGGCCCAGAATAAAGATTATTTTTATTTCCAATCAAATCCACTAGAATCAGAACTTGCTTCAAATTCTATTCCGGATTACTCTCCGAGGCGACTGAAAAGAAGATTGCCTCGGTAACTTCTAATACTTATACTACTAACAGTAGTAAGTTATATAGAACTTTTAGTGCTACCAATGGGAAGTTGCTTTCAGTAGCGTAACGTATTTCGGCCGGGCCCCCCGCAAACAAAAATTCTGGGCTCTAGTTTATTGAGTTTTTTTTTTTTTTTTTTTTTTTTTTTTTTTTTTTTTTTTTTTTTTTTTTTTTTTTTTTTTTTTTTTTTTTTTTTTTTTTTTTTTTTTTTTTTTTAAATACAAGAAAACGAAGTACCATTAGCTGCCGTTATTCAATGCAGTGGGCATTGGAGAATAAAAACCAACCTGTAGCTGGAACAATTGTTCAGTGAACACATCATTTCAATAGTCGAAGTAGGCAGATTAAGGTGGCTCGGCCATGTGCAAAGGATGACGGAAGATAGACTTCCAAAAAATATGATGAACGGCAGGCCGGGAGGAAAAAGATTGAGAGGAAGACCAAGGCTGAGGTCGCTGGACAACGTCCAGAATGACTTGCGAAGACTGGGAGTGAATGGTTGGAAGAGGAAGGCGGAAGATAGACAGGAATGGCTGTCTGTACTTTGTAAAGCCAAGGTCCGACTAGGACTGTAGCGCTCAATAATAAATAAATAAAATAAAATTGTAAATTTCAATAAATAGCTAAAAAAAAATATTAATGCTTCATATATAAATAAATCTTCCAGAGGTGTGAAGCATGTTTTGACAGAACATGTTTCCATAAGCTATAATTTTAATATTTAACAAACATATATTTTTCACCTAGATTAACATGTTAGTAAAGGAAAACAACCGAAATTCAAATTATGTGTAGCAAGAATGGGTTGAGGCAACATTTTCTCAAAAAAAAAAAAAAAAATTATTTCAACTCAAGATTTATACATTTTGATTTACGAAGTCGTTTTATTCAGCGAATGACCTTTCATTAAATCAGTCGGTCCAGGTTTATTGCACCGCCGAAGGTAAGTCCGTTAGCTGTTAAAGTAAATTTATTTATTTAGAGCAAGCGTAATAGTCTTATTGTATTCCGACAAACGACTCCTTGACACGCTTTAAAATTTCATTTTTTTGGAGCAGGTAGTTTTGGGCCGGTGGTACCGCTACGAGATCTGGCCGGATTCGAACGACCCCATAAATATGGAGTATTGTAATGGCCTTGCGATAGCGGCTACCTTACCCCCCCCCCCCCCCCCCCCACCTTCTCCTCTACCTCCTCACCCTCCCCTTACCCCTCACCCCCCCTCACACCGCACCACTTTCTTATCTATGTAGGCCCATAAATTACTAATGGTTATGGATAATTATTCCGATTAGTAATGTAAATGTACCCAAGCGCATTTCTTTCTGCCACACCTCGGCGTATCGTATAAGTCGGCGTTATAGAAGCTGGTTTGAAAATGGGAACGGCAAATACGTCGGTTACTAGTGATATCCTACGTCTTCTCTCGATTACTTGAGATGAAGTCAAATTGCTTTTAGTCATGATATAAAACCTTATAATAAATTCATTTTATCCTTATGACACACCACACAGAGTGACCCCAAGCCTCCACTGGATTCTGCTAGTGACGCATCTGAGACCGATGGGAAATCTTTGAGCTCGGCATGCCCTCCAAATCAGTATGACATGCTTGGATCGGGGTTTTCCTCGGGATGCTTGTAAATATTGTATATAGAGTATGATTCTATTTCAAATTCTTTTTCTTCCTCGATTTTTGATTATAAGTTAAAGGATTATAAACTATTTTATATTATTGTTTATTTCTAGTATATTTAGAGGATGTATAGTTTAATTTTCTTACTTTATTTCTCGATTTTATTTATTTATACACACACACACACGTGGGGCACATCTGCAGAATGAATGAAGAAAGACTTACCAAAAATATTTTTAATTTGATCAGATCAAGTAAAATGAAAACCAAGTGGTTTAATGAAGTACAAGAAGACCTTAAACAATGTAAAAAATTTTGAATACGGAATAACGGGTTGAAAATATTTCAGAGACGAAATCAAGAATAACAAATTTGAACAGAAACCAACAAGAACTATAAACGAGACTATTATACTACCAACAGTTCACTATAAATGCTAAAACATGGACGCTTACGTTAAGGAAAGAACAAAGCATTCAAATTTTGGAATGTTGTTGTAAGTTGTTGTTTATTGGTGCTTTATGCCCTTAAGTACTCCAAGTAAGGCAGAAAGGACGGGCTATCCTAGTGGTTACCAACCTATTCTAGGATTAACCTATTCTAACACTCCAGTCTCATATCATAAACCTTAAAGAATGGTGTAAAATTGGAGAATCAAAATAAATCCAAATAAATCTCATCAAATAACCTTTACCCTTCGTCGTAAACCAACGACTTCCTGTCCAACAGTATTCTTTAATAACATTCCACTGATCCCTATTGGAGAGATCCGCTATCTAGGGTCCCAACTGGACAAACGTTTAACTTGGAATCCACATACAAGACTGAAACGGCAAGAGACTGCTCGTCGTTTTCGACTTACTCTACATTTACTAGACAAACGTTCAAAACTCCCTATTTACTATAAAAGACTCATTTAAATGACTGTTATCATACCTATTTGGACGTATGGAATTGAGCTTTGGGGCTCCACTAAACCATTTAACTCATCTCGTATGCAATCCTTGCAATCCAAAATCCATAGAAAAATCCTTGACGCTCCTTACTTTGTCACAAATAAACTTATCTATAAAGACCTCAAAGTTCCATATTTTGTTGATTTAGCCCAAAACAGATAACTATCCTTTCATTGTAAACTCCATAACTATTTAAATCCACTAGCCTCTCAACTCGCTTCCCATTCTATTCCTGACAACCATCCGAGGCGTCTGAAAAGAAGAAGGCCTCGGGACCTTCTCAAATAGAAATTTTATTTAAGTGCTACCAGAGGGTAGTTGCTTCACAAGCTATTGAAATTGTATTATTTTATCTTATTATCACTTTTTCTAGATTTTTTTTTTTTAATTAACAGTTGTAAATTTCAATAAATATATAATAATAAAAAAAATCGTTTTGAACTTGACATCACAAGACCTGAAAAAAAAAAGAAAAAAAAAAGTTAAGCCACAGAACGGACTTCGGCAATTCATTTAATAAAAATTAATTATATTATTGTCATTATTTATTTTATGTATAAATTTTCATTAAAACTTCATTTTATCTTGTTTTGCAATAGTGACTTGCGATAAAAGTTAGTATTTTTAACTGTTATTAGATTATATTACAAGGCGTTTCAAATGTGATACATAATTTAAATTCCATAATCGTAAATGTTTCTCATGCCGGAGGACTTTCAGTTCTTATAACTGCATCATTAGGGAATATTTTCTTAATTCACCTCATCAGAGATTAGATGATAAATAGTACTGTTTCATTACAGATGGATTGGAATCTCATTGAGTATGATAAAGTATTCGAAAATCTTGGACAGGCACGCCTTTCATTTTAAATCCGAATTCCTCCAATTCTGTTGGCATGTAAAAGATGTAGCCAGAAATTTATTAAAAAATTTCTCACAAAAAAAAAAAAAAAAAAAAAAAAAAATGAGTACAATAATAATCATTATTATACTTAAAATATTTTTAGAAATTCCAATTACCGAGAAAAAGAATTGAGTGCTTTTTGAGTGCAATAGATAAAGTAAAAATTTAAAATGTTTTTAATAACCAAAGGCTTGAAGAAAGTGCATGTTACTAAGCTGTTGAGAGTGCTGTAGCATGTGGAAGAGGACCGAATACCTATAATATAAAATAATAAACAAAAACTGTGACAAGATGTGCAATTAGCAGTAACTCCTTTTAAGTAGAAACAAAAGAGATATTTAAAATTACTAAATAGTCAATTCTTCAAATAAGGAGCCAACAATTATAGAAATACACTTATATTGGCAAAAACTCCTCTTTATTATACTTCAATCAAATAACATGTTTCGGGACTTTAGTCCCATCATCAGACTGAAAACAGTATATCATATGATTACACAATAACACCATGAAGGAATACTATTAAAGGTAAAATTTATAATGATATGCTAAGGGCAAATTAATCTTTTTGAGTGTATTGATTGATATTTTAATAGAATAGTTGTGTAATCATATGATATACTGTTTTCAGTCTGATGATGGGACTAAAGTCCCGAAACATGTTATTTGATTGAAGTATAATAAAGAGGAGTTTTTGCCAATATAAGTGTATTTCTTACTAAATAGTGTTTACATGCTCCACCCATTTAAATGTTCAGATTTTTATTAAAATAAATAGATTTAGCGTGTCATTTTATTTTTATTTTTTTTAGTAGACATATAAATATGTCGCAGATTTGGCCCTAACATACATATCCTTCCATAACCTACATAGCCACTCGAATCCACTAGTCTCCTAACTTCCTTCTCACTCGATTCTCGATGAATCTCCGAGGCGTCTGAATAAAAGATTTAAGGGACTTTCTAATGCAAAACATTTATTGATGTTCTATTATCGAAATGTTACTGTAATCATTTTACAGCTCATTTACTTCTTGCTTACAGTAAAAAAAATCTCTATGATATTGATCAATCTTAATTCTAACGGTGGAAAAATAAAATACACTAAGCATAAATGAAAAATATACATAATTCTGAGCATGGAATCGGCGATATCTTCACCAAATTTATACCTGTAGCCAACCTGGGCGTGAAAAAGCCTTGATAAATATCTTAGATTACACAGTTGCTACCAGCCTAATCCAATTTCATAAATATTATTTATGGAAACATTTTTCAACGAAAGATCAGAGGCACCTTGGAGGACTGGTTTTGGTTTTGAATTCAAAATTAATTAGTTGGATTTTCGCATTTCTCATGACCACAAAACCTTTCTTTAAAAAAGAAAATACATAACAGCTAACTATATAATTTTATTTATTTTTGTCCTACAATTAGTTAATTTTTCTAAATATTTCTCAATTGGTCTATTCTAATTCATTTTTTCCAATTTTCTGCATATTGCGAACTATTATAAACAAATTAATTTATTCAAGTAGATTATTGTTGAATTCTATCATTATTCAAACATTTTATTCGCCAATTAACTCAATATTAAAAAAAAAAAATACAGCTACCGGTCTATATGTTTCTCAAATCCAGTAGGTGTGATGGCTGCATTATAGTTTTTTTTTTTTTTTTTTTTTTAAAGTATTTATTGATATTTACAACTGTATACAATATAAAACAAGTGAATTTGAGGAAAAAGGTTATAATATCCTGTAAATAACTTGTGAAGAACAACTCACTAATAGCACAATAAAAGTTCTAGATTAGAACGTCCCTTGGCCATCTTCTTTTCATACGCCTAGGTGGTTTATCAGGTATCGAGTGTGAAGCAAGTTGGAAGACTAATGGATTCCAATGTGAATGGAGTTAATTGTACAAATATCAAAACCATTTTTTTTAAAAAAAAAAGACTAATTTTCCAGAAAAAATACCATTAGGAGATACAACACTGTTTTTTTTGTTAATATTTTGATCAATGTTATTATATAAAATTTTGAAATATCCACTTCGTAACTTTGTTCTAGATGAACGTCCCTCTGGCCTTGTTGTTGTGACACATTATGGCACTTTAAAACGTAACAAATAAATAACATTTTAAACAACAATTTTCTTTTATATGTTTAAATTTTCGTGATATCCTGAAACTGATCAAGTATGTAAATGAAGTTAAAGAACTTCCCCAATGTCCTCAAAGTGTAAACGTATTGGGCTGTTCGGATTATGTTTATAAAATAAAACTAAAATAAATTATTCGAAATAATTTAAAAAAATCTATTATATAGATTATTTAAATATATTTTAAAAATTTCTGAATAGAACCTCTGGCTGCTCTGAAAAGAATTTTGAATTCTTATTGTAAAACATTTCTGATTTATATCGAATTTTGATAAATTTTTAAAAATAGGTCGATGTCCTACAAAAAAATTATTTATTTTTTATTATTATTGTAATTTACTTTCTTTCTTTATTTTTTTAGTGAATCTTTTTTTAGGGCTAGAGAAGGCTTGTGAAATCTCATAATAAAATTATGCTTCAAAACTTATAGAGTAGTATTATGCGTTTATTAAGACTCACTTTTGGCGTAGTGATTGCTTGAAGACCAATATAAGAATGAAATAAATCCCTAATAAAATTTTTGTTAACAAAGGATTAAAATTTGTTTTTCAGGTCAGATCAAGCTTTAGTTAGTCTTAGATGGTTTGAATATAATGTTTTTTTACAGAAAATTAAATTATATTTCTGGGACCTTATAAGACGTTATGATATAAAATACTATATAAAAGATTCGGCTATGGAATTTGTGTTTTCGCAAAGAAATCATTTTCGTCACTCAAGATTCTGAAGCACTATCGGGTAAACGTTCGAAGTGTAGACTAAAACGTAGATGGGAGGATTACGTCAGTCTGATCTTGGGAATTTGGGTTTCGGTGGGATGAGTTGGAGGGAGTTGTAGGTCATAGGTTGGTGGTTTCGGGCATTGGACCTTCTGGTTGCTAAGACTTTTATTTATTTTTAATTAACATATATTTACTATTTTAAGAAAGCCTGCATTGTTTTTCGGACAAAGCAGTAGATGTCTTCTTATTTATTTTTAAACCAATGTAAATTTAAAAGTATCAAAAATTATTATCAAAAGTGCCGGAATATCATACTTTAGTACCCAAGGATTTTAGCGTAATGGTAAGGAATCCACCTGGTTCCCTTTATCTGCGACGAATCGAAAATTATGGGAACCAGTTGAAGTAATTCTTCAGAAGTCAAAGCTGCTGCCAGTGTCAGGGCTTTTGTATCAAGGACCATATTTTAGCCCCTAATCCTAAAAGTGGGCGAAACAGTGTCAAAAGAATCGCGCTATTTATGCTCCCTGTCATCCGCGCACCCGAATTTCGGTCGTAGAGGTCCGTTCTTCCTCAGTATATTATACATTTTTACATTTTTGTTTCAGGGGGATTATGGCCTCTTATATATCAGACTTTATTTAACACCAACGAGCATGGGGATTTTGAATTAAATTAAAGAAACCTGTTAGCTTCAATAAATTAGTTTCTTGGAATCTTTGTTTTGTTTTTCTTTCTTGGTTCAAAGTTCGTGGAATTTACTCTGCACGAATTTGCAATGTATAGGAAATGCACACACAGGATCGACGACTATGCCAGGAGACTACTAACACATATGCTCGCAGCCTTTAATAGCATGATTTACAAACCTTTTAAACAAACCACTATGAACAGGGCAATTTTTAAAAAGTGTTTTTAATAAATTTTTATAAAAAACAAAAACAACAAAAAAAAAACTGTTATAAACGTTATTACAATTAATTTAATATAATTTTATTTTTTAATATTGTTTTATTGAATAAATATTACAAGCTGCCTCTCTAAAAGGTAACGATAATATTGACGACGAAGAAAACATTTATACAATATGTACAATTAAATTAAATAAAAAATAAAAAAAATCCTCAAACTATATGTATAGTAAATGTTAATATAAAATAAATCAGAAAATAAAACAATGGTAATAATACAGAGGAGAAAAATAAACATTATAAAATAAATTAAAAAAACACAATCACACTTTATATACAATGTACACAAACATCCCAAGGAAACCTCGGACCACGCTTTTCCCCCACTTATAATAGGACAAGCCAGGCCCTAAATAATTCCAACGCTGTTCTCTCAGCCGCATCACTAGTGTAAAAATTCAGTGAAGGGTAAAAGAAAACGCCACAACCATTTAGGACTTGAGTAGAGAAGCTGGTCATTGCCAGAACTCCAATGATATATATTTATTACGATAAGTTTCGGGGCCATTGCCATTTTAATCTGCGAGGAAGGTATATGGATGTGTGGGACTCCATAAAGAATAAGCAAGAGGGTAAGGGTGGTTGGAAAGGTTTTGATGGAATTCAGAACATTTTAGAGGTATAAGGTCAAGGACAAAATGTATATTGAGGTCATTGTATAAGGTTTTGTTGGAGACATAATATTACGAAGGGTTTTAGATTGAAAGGATTGAATGCGTTTAATATTCGATTAATTTGCTGTTCTCCACAAAAGTTGAATTACACTTAATATTTTCTTTTTTATAATTTATTTTATTTGTTTCTTGTTTTGTTTTTTACAACCGTGTAAAGCAAATCATCAAAGTAAATGCAAGGAATAAATATTATTATATCAATGATATAAATAAGTTCTCATAGCACTTGATGGAATTGAGATAATTTTTTTTTTTGACCCTTCGGATCGCTATCCGTGATTTAATACTATACAATAATTGTATTTGAAAACATTATCATTAGAAAATTGTATATTCAGGCTAATATTTTATGGCTGAATGACATTTATGAAGAATGACATTTATGAGGCATCCATGAAATTAAAGAGCGTTAGTCTGGAAGGGAGAAGATGGCAGAAGAGGAATGTTTTGAAACAAGCGAAAAAGCTTTGCTAATACAAGGAGAGAGAGAATTCTAGAGAGTAGTGGAGTGGACAAGAAAATTGTTGAATGTTGATAACTTGGAAGAGGTATGTACAAATAGATTTTGTTGTTGTTTGTTGGGGCTTAAGGTCCTTATGTAGTCCACCGAGGGAAGGAAGCACGGATTACGCTACAGGTTACCAACCTATTCTAGCCAGATTGGGAAGATCTTGTTCCATGGTCGGAATACATTTTAACTCGTACTATCGTCGAAGTGCGTGACAGTCTTATTCACTCGGACTCAAAAAAATTTTTCAAAAAGAATTTTCTTTAACACTCCGGTAGTCGTACTTCTATATTGATATGCCTTTTCCGATTTGTCCTATTATATAATCAAAAAATTAAAGAATTAATTATTATAGTATGGGTTTATGTACTATTAATTATGCTGCAATTTACTTTAAATAAATAAAATTTACTAGTTGGTGAAACCCAAACATTATTAACACAGATTTCAAACATTTGATTAACTAACATAATATAATTACAATTTTACTATTTATAATTTAACTAGCTACTTTATATTTGTACTATTTAAGTAATTAAATTAGGTAACTTACTATCCTGTGCACAGGTAACATAATAAATACAAAGTCATAACAATACAAGATTTTTAACAAATGTTGTAGGTTGCTATTGTAAGGTAATAGTAATAGTTTTGAAGTGGATTATGTGGTCGGGAAGATTACACAGGATCACTGTTGCTTAATAAACAAGATAAAATTATTGAAATATTAAAATATCTTGCTGTGGGTGTTATAATGCTAAGTTAATTATTGTATGTTGCAAATAATAATCCGCTTACAACCATAAGTTGACTATATATTTTACAAATAGCACACCGTTTTCGGGAAGTAGTTTCTATTACAGACGACTAATCTTCATTTCCTTCCTCTTAGCAGTCAGCTTGTGCGATATTCTGCTCTTCTGAAGCTGTCCTTCCAGCGATTCTCTTCTTAAACGTTAAATACAGTCACCCAACTGGTACACAGTTTCCATTCCCTAAGAATATTACTTGGCTATCGATTGAAAACTGAATTCCTTAGTATTCCTATATTTATAGGTATCTCTAAAGTGCAAAATAAAGCTAAACGCCAGTTTGAAAATTTTCAAAAAAAATAATTACTTAATACTTAAAATATTAGTAACTTAGGATCCTAGAGATGATTCAGCTGATAACTCAATGCCTCTTGACAAGACAAAAACACCCGCAACAACACTGGTAAGTTGTTTTTACCAGGTTGGATAGTAGGAGGTGGGTGTTTGTAGCATTGATCAGGTTCTGGCCACACTCACACAGGTTTAGAATTTCCCAGATGACATGCAACTACTGGAGTGTAAAGAATATTTAACATATTGGCAATATGATAGTTAGGATAGTTCTAAACTCCCTTTTTTATCTTCGCATTTATAAAAAAAAAAAAAAAAAAAAAGACAACAAAGAATAGGTAATTAAGATTTTTTAAGTGTTCGTTTCTTATTAATTCGTGTGACAAAGTTATCTTACGAATTCTGATGTAACATCATCCTAAGACGATTGGCTATCCCCCTCTGGCTCTGAAAGAAGGAGTGGAACTTCCAGTTCTTCCGTGACGAATGGGATTCTTGAGAAGGACCAAGTCATCGGTGGTAACTGCGCCACTGGGCCATCGGGTCTCCTCCTCGCTAATCGCTTCGCCTCTTTTACAACGATAACTCAACACTAACTGTTCTGAATCACCATCTTGTTTGCAGCGACATCAACTCCTCAGGCTGCCCTGATGCGAGTGGTCGTTATTCGACCTCGAAGTATTGATTATTTCGTGGGCTTGGCGAAGGTTATATGTCATAATTGAAAACCTAATTTTCGCACAGCAAAAACCATTGAACGTGTAATAAAAACTGTAGGAAAACAACTCAAAGCGAATAAATAAATTGAATAATTAGTCATTTTCAGTTTATGTAATATAAAAAATAAATTAGATATTAAGACTATCATAAACTATAACTAAATGGAATAATTAAAATGTTTCATCCCCTTAATAATATTTCCACAGTATTGAATTGTTGCGAATCTTCTCCAGAGGGCAAACAATTAATTGTTTTTACTAAAACAAAAAATTAATAATTTGTTTTTATCATGAAATTATTATTATTATTTTTTTTTTCATTTTAATAAACATTTTTTAGAATATAGTTAGCTTTTTTTGGGTGATCATTACAATCTACCGTGAATATGGGCAATAAGTAATTCATATGTATGGTTATAAATCATACATGAATACTATATGAAGAGTATGTACAATAAGAAATCAAATTTAAAAAAAAATAACTATAAAATATATAAAATGAAATAAATAAATTAAAAAATAATAATAATAATGAAAGTAAAAATAAAATATTTTTTCATTTATATTATTACTAAATTGATTTCTACAAATGTAAACACTATAAACAATAAGTAAATTTGCGGTAAAATAATTACAATGTCATGTTCACAAGAAATATCCATAAGTAGTACTGCAATAACTGTCCTTCATCTGATTCCCTAGCCCATCGTATTATCAGACACCTCGGATGGTTATCGGGAAACGAGTAAGAAGCAGGTTGAAAGACAAGTGGATTCAAAGTGGGTATGCAGCTAGTCATGGAAGGGTAGGTATCTTGATTGGGTCAAATCTGCAAAATATGGGACATCTGGATCGTTATTGATGCGTTTATTCTAGACAGAATCAGAAGTATTGAGGATTTTACTAAGGATTTTGGATTATAAGGATTGGATATGAGAAGAATTGGAAGGTTTAGTGGATCTCTAAAACTCAACTCCCTAAGTCCAAATGGGTCTAATTACTGTCATGTAATGTAAGTTTTTCATAAATAATTAAGAACTTTGAACGCTTGTAAATGTTGGAGTATTCGAAAACGATGAGCAGTTTTTCGTCTTTTCAGTCTCGTATGTGGATTAAAAGTAAGTAGCCTTAGGGATACCCGAACCAAGCCTGTGTGAACTCAACCTCTCCTAATCATTCCTCCATAAGTGGTTGGCCAGAATCTCAAGGACTCGTCGAATAATCAGAAATGAATTAAGTAGAGAAACGATGGAAGTAGGAAGGAATATCCTAGAGGAAATGGTAGGAGGTGATTCAGATAGTACGGACATGTTCAAAGGATGGATATTAAAAAAATCCACAAAATAATATTTGAATGGGAAGCTATGGCTAGGCGAAGGTAGGCCTCGCGTTAGGTGGAAATATGTTGTTGCTGGAAGTATGGCTGGCCTACCGGAGAAGGAAGCGATGGACAGAGAGGAGTCGAGGAACCAGCTGAGGGAACCTTCGAACAGAGAAGAATATCTTTACAAAGAAAGAAAAAGAAATTGGTTAACAAACCGTACAATATTAAACTAGCGCCAAGAGATTATATTTTTCAAGGTAAGCGCACAATACTGTTGGAGCGGAGCTGAGCGCAACGTAGCGAACTTTCCGCTAAAGTTAGATGGGAAATAGCCTCTATCTGATCATCATAAACTTCCATGTCGGAAAATAGGCGCTCCACTGTAACTCGTCAGTTTTGTGTGCTTCTTCATAATTTTAGTAAAGTATTCTTTAAATTAGAACCTAGTTAAAAAAATAAATAAATAAAAATGTGTGGAAATCTCGCTACCACTGAACGGACTTCTTAAAAATTAAATGTTTCTCCCCTGGGTAAATTGTTTGGTGATTTTTATAATCATTAAAATGTCATATGATAATAAAAAAATAAAAACTTTTGCTTCAATCACTGTAAAATGTTCTCAATATATCGTTTTAGAACGATTGATTAATTTATTTTTTTGTAACACAATGCATCAGTTTTGTCCATCGTTGTTTGTTCTGTCAACAAGCAGCTTTCATGCAAAACTACTCTCGAAGTAACATAGAGGTCAGTGGGTTGATGAGACAGATCGTTCCTCAGAATCAGGAAGTTTGCTGTCAGGGAAAATAAGTCTACACCTTACAGGCAGTGAATATGCTTTGATATAACAAATTATTAAGCTAACAGTCCTTCCATAACTGTTAAATAACTTACGAAATTCGCCATGTACCGCAAAATAGTTCTCAACGAATAGCTTTGTCACATCTAAATTTTTCCATTTCATGATGATATTCAATTCTGGCCATATCTCCCGAAGCGGCGTTATTACCATTCCCAACGGACTGAATGTCAGGATTACGAGGTAATAATACACGTCTGAATTGTCATCCCTCAGGAGTAGCATCCTCGGGAGTAGTATTTGCGCGAATTGGCAATCAGCCGTAACGGGCGAGGCAATTTTCGTTTGTTAATTTCCTTAATCCTGGGCAGACATGTCATCTCTAAGACCTGGTTATTTTGGGCCTCTGAAATACTAGATTTACGGTTTCCTTTACAACCTTTTTGTTGTAAATATATTATAGTATGAACACAAAAATTAAGATCTTCTAGTTTATATTTTCTAAATTTGGCATGAAATTGAAGCAACTATTTTTATATCTTATATCATATTTTAAACCATCTATTTTAGTATGTAAATTGGTTATAGTTTTCAATATGAGAGCTGTTTTTAATGTTTCAAACGGAATGACGAAATATTTCTCAACATGATCCATCCTCCGAATTCTTTCGTAAGGTAATACACGATAATGCCGGCCAAAAACACAATGTTGAATAAGACTTGATGAGCATGATTATCTGTTGGACTTTCACAGAACACTTCCACGTAAGTAAACCGCATCATCTTGGTTTCATCCTCAGTTCTCTTGAGTTGTAATGGTATCTGATGAAATACGGTCTTAGCGAAACATTACTTCATGATACGAAGACAAGTCAGAAATTCGACTTATATTCACTTGGGTAATATGTTTTTTTTTTTTTTTAATATGTTGTGTTTGTGTTTTGATAATTCATTTCTTATCAAGCCTGATAATTAATATGCCTATTACAAACCATTCAATGACATTACTTTCATTTATTTTAACCCTCCGGTAGTTGCTTGAAAACATCTTATGCTCCAACATTATATATTCCTGAGTACCGGTCTCAGCAGATGTAATAGAGTCAGGAACTGTGTGTGTAACTCCTTTATCAATAGGTCTTTATTTTTAAATAATTTATAAATGCTTTTAATACCCTTAACAATAGATCGAGCTAAGTCAAAACAAGAATAAGATAGAGTGGTACAATTGAGTTGTATTGGGCACATTGTAACGTCATGATTAGCTCTGACTTTTTTAAATTTATAGTCTCTCTCTGTACTTGTTTGTAAATTTCAATTGCCATCATCTTGAACATCGGACAATCTGGTCGTCAAATTGCAGGATGAACGGAAGAATAATCGAATTAGTTTTATGCAAAAAAATATGAACAATTTGGCTGGTAAGGTTTTGTTCTTGTTAAAAAACTAATGATTTCTGGTAAGGGTGTATTCTCTTTAAACTTCAATTAGTAGGTGTTTGTGGTAAACAATTTTATTGCTGTTTCTGCCCTAATTAATTTTAATGATTTTTTTTTTTTCAACAGTTGTGTGTGGGGTACATTGTTATTCTGTTCTTCGTTTGATAATAGTTTTTTTTTTCTAGATGTATCGCATTGAAAATAATTCGAAATAGAAAAAGGAAGACGGACATTGGTTTATATAATGCTAATAAAGAAATTATAATATTCTAATATTATGAATTTTATTATGCTTGATTTTGGTTACTAACAATTTATTAGGGAACACAATCGAGGTTCAACGTTTTTTATTTTTCATTTTTTTTTTAATACGCAATATGATATATACTATTATATCAATTGAATTTAAAATTATTCAATTCCATAAGGGAATTGTATCCCTGTTCCCATGATAAAGTTCAGCATTTGATTAAATCAAACAACACGTCTTCAGTTACAATCAACCGGTATCCATGATTACGCTGTATTTGTAAAAACATATATATGGTTGCACATAAATTTATTATAAGTTTGACGCTGATTCAAAAAGTAGCTACCTTATTATAACAAGCTACCTTATTTTCTGATTGGGCTCTGCTAATCAGGTATCATTTATCACACGGTGTAAAAAAAAAAGAAAATTTTTTTATTTATTTTATCCATGAATTCAATAATGTAGTGTTTTGCCTTATTGTTTAAGTATACTGATATATACATATCCCGTATATACAGATTCAGCGTGTTTACAAAATTTCGAATTCTTTACATTCTCTATATCATTTAAATGAAAATATCACATGCTTTACAGTAATACCATAAATATTAATATTTATTTATTAACCAATTCTAAAGCTGAGGAATCTATACTAACCACAAAAACTACTGAACCAATCTCTACCAAAGTTTTGCCACATCATATTTTTAGTTCAAGGAAGGTTTAGCAAGTAAAGTTTGAAATTCGGACGATGAGCGGCGAGCGCCATTCAAGAGAGGTTATAAAGATACGGTGTTATACAGAGCTTGAAATTGATAATAAAATTTACTTATTATCAGTTAAATTGTTACTTAAAAAGTTATAAATATGTGAAATTTATAATTCCGCACGTGGATCCCAGTGAGTTTAAAAATCGAGCGACATATGCCTAGCGCCATTCAGCTACTGTTTAATCGTAAAACTATTGAACCCATCTCTATCTACTTTTAACTAAATCAACTTCATAGTTAATGGAAGATTTAGCAATAATAACATTTGCAATTATAATAATTTAAATGTACTGTGTTGAGTGACAGCAACGAGGTTTGCTACACTGCCATATACATTTATGGTTAGAAATAAAAATTCAACCAGATAAGATCTGTAAAATTGTTTCTGACAAATTGCCAAATTCAAATTTCACTTTGCTTTTTGTTATCGTGTGAAGAAATATGATTCATTGGCCTTTAGTTGTGAGCATTGAAAATTCAGTCAATTATCCGTAAGATTTTTTTAATAGTCTGTCCATCTGGATTACCAACTCATACATTAAAATTAAAATTTAATATCCAATTATGCTTTTACTTAATCTTGAACCACCTTATCAGTGCAATTGTACATAGTTAAAAATTAGAGCTATGCTTGATAATTTCATTGAAGATATGTTAATATTCTCAATTGGGTACTTCAATACAAGATTTTTTTTGATAAAAAAATCTCGATGACTTAAAATTATCTATGAAAGCGGGCGAAGCCGCGACGGAGGGTGATTGTCAAAAGTAAAACTTCGAAAAGACACCTTCTCTTTAGTTGTTGACGACACATACATTCGCTTAGATAAGACTCCAACTTCCTAGTTGCAATCATGATATTTTATTTAGTCTTACAAGGTACTTTATTATTATTATTATTATTATCTATATGTTTTTCTAATTATAATTAAAGAATTCTGTTATCTGGCGTATTACCTTATCAGTCGCGGTCTCGGTTCCGATAACGCATAACACAAACGATAACGAAACTACTATATGCCTATTATTTAAAGTAAAGATGGCATTTTATAAGATCATATTTGGACCGCATTTAACAGAACCAATCCTCATTGCACTTGTTTTGAGTTAACTCAAGTCAAAGTTAAAACCGCCGAGGAAAATCTGGAAGCTTTCAAATAAGTTCATTATTTTTTTTTTTTTCACAAACCTAATTTTATTTTACGTTTTATCCATCCCAATATTTAGCTATTATATCAATAAAATTATCAAAAATTAACTTTGTTGTGGATTGATTATTTTCTGCGATTTTCAAAATCCTCGAATTTAGAATGATGGACGAAACCATGAAACGAATAAAACGTATTCTTGAAACGAAGAAAATTAAATAATAAAATTACTCATACTAAATAATTATCTTTATTAAAAACAGTATTATAACAAATTAAGTCACTTATTAAAACAAATCACAGTAGATCGCCATATTAATATGATGTATAAGATTACATATATATATATTAGAAGAAGATGAAAATGAACTTTATTCTGGGACTACTTGTCCCTTAAGAATAACATATGATTACAGTACATAGGACAATCGTCTGGCTATGATAATTAATTATAATAAATATTAATAATAGATAATAATAAAAAATGATTAATAATTAAATTGTGTGTTACAAAATAACTGAGACATCTTTTAAAAGGATACATCTTATGTATACTATTATAAAGTATATTACATAAATATTCATGTTTTGCATTAGCTCGGAAGATTGAAAATTAGGGAGGTAAAGAAATAAATGATGTTTAAAGGAAGTAAGAGTGGGGCTTTTTCTAATTGAGGTGGGCAATGAATTCCATAAAGAGGAAGCACGGATAATAAAGGATTTATCGAAGGATGCAGTTCGATGCGCCGGAGTGTACAGGTTGATGGGTTGGGTTCTAGTATTTAAGAGGTGGATGGAAGAGCGCAGGGTAAAGAGGTTATGGATATAGGTGGGTTTTTTGGTTTTCAAGGTTTGAAATATGAGAGCACCCAGGAAGTATTGACGTCGAAAACTGGGGTAAAGCCACCCAATTTCAGAATACCTGTGAGATATGTGAGAACGTCAGGAGATACCTAAAATAAATCTAATAAAACAGTTGATTACTCTTTTACATCTCATCTCGTGCTCCATATATTTTATTTACTATGCATCCGTAGTCAAAGTTAGGAAAAATGAGTGATGATACTAAAAGTTTTCGAGTACTTAATAGTAATGAATCACGGTAATGTGAAAGTTGTTTAAGAATAAAAATAGATTTCCTCAAGATTTGATGTTGATCGAAAGTTATTCCCAGATTTTTAATGGAATTTTGGAAATGAATTGGACGGTTTTTACAATCAAAGAGTTATTCAATGCCTATATGCCTGAAGGAACTTCGCTTATTTTCCTTGACTTACAATTACTAAAACATTATAATTTACATAAAACATTAAAATCTTTCGTTGACTAGTCAAACGTTATAATTTATGAGTAATTATTTCCCTTCGATTAAGGTTATTATAATAGATTCAAAGGTAAATCCTATTATTGAGATTTTATGAACTATATCACATAACTTTTGTTTAAATCTTATAAAGCTAGTGATGTAAAACTAGTGGTAACGTTACAAATTAGGCAAAAATACACGAATAACTGTTAAATCTTTCTCCTAAATATGCAATAAAATGTTTCACACTGATATTTTACTCCCTTTTTTCAAGATTTATGATCAAATATATAATCAAATATCAAATATATAATATTTATAAAAATCAAATATATAAGATTTGTGATCTTAAATAGTCTGGTTCTTTCTCTTATAATAAAAAAACGTCGTATTCTATTTTAAATAGTTTTTCCGACTTCGATTTTTCTATTAAAATACCTGAACCAAGAGATGGCTCTTTTCTGATGAAAATAGTAAGCACTAATCCGATCCAAAACCACCTCTAACTCATTTTTGCACATTTTGTGGATTGGTTCCCTTCTGCTAAATGCCGTCTATTTGTTCTCTCAATTATTTGAATTTTTTTCTCTGAAAGCTCAAGTTTCAAGCTATCATGAACCGACTCGTTCCTATTTTACCTCTTTTCGGACGATGTGTTTCTTAGATTTGAGACCAGTACCGAGATGATAAAAACGGACGACAGTTAATATTTTTGCTATCTGTGAATGAGGGTAGAGCGACTGTCCTGTCACCTTACCGCTATCCAATTTCCATCCCGCTCCAGAACCATCTTATAGATTTACCACGCATAGGATACCCCAATCCTTAATGTGGAGGTAATTGGGGGTCCGCTAGTCCACCTTTCCCGGCCACCGCCTTCTCACAAGGCGCTCCTATCTCCTTGTTCTGATTAGGGAAAGGTCTGTCGATAATTCCGGAAACCGCTGAAGAACCCTCCATTTTCGGAATAGACACCTCCGTCAAAGAAAAAAAATCCAGATGTAATAGTTATCAAATTTCTACAAAATCGTTTGGAAACTTTACGATGAAGTCGTAAATCTAGAACGTTCTCAGGGTAGGTTAATATATTATTTATCGCAATGATAGTTATATTCCTGTATAATAAAGCATCAGAACATAACCTGTGCCACATGTTAAGTGCAAAATTAGTATTATATAACACTAACTATAATAAATTGGAAAGAGTTCAAAACATTTGCATGAGGATCATCAATGATTATCCTCGTTATACTAAAATATCAACCATGCTCCATGACCTAAACTTACTCCCTCTAAAACAGTATGTCTTCAAACAAACCAAAGCATACTTTGAAGAAAAAAACAAATTCAGAAAATCCCCTATTAAAAGAAATTGGTAACTATGATAAAAATTCCCTCAAAAGAAACACGCACAAAAGAACCAAACATGTACTCTTAACATAAACCTCCCTCTGATTACTCAACTGTATACATATAGTCATTCATTTATGTATGCTGGTTATTATATATAGATTATTTATATTTATTATTATTGTTTTGTATTTAATTCTTATGCTGTATTTTATTTTATACTATGTAATTATTTTTCTTTCTTTACATTTCTATTTTTTCTTTTTTCTTATGTGGGTTTTTTTTCCTTATTTTTCCCATTGTTCACAGACAATCTTTAAAGTGTAAAACTATTAACTAAACAATAAAACTATGTTAATCATGTAGAGGACTTTAGACCGGCACATGTATACTAAATGATTTGTAATTGTAAATAAGTCAATAAAGCTTTATTATTATTATTAAAAAAAAGTATTATATAAAAAATGCGTTTTCGTCCACAATGATTCATTAATTAGTATTCTTCTTTGTGAAAGGCTCATAACTAAGTCTATTAAACACGAATAAAGCGGAAAAAATAGCTTCCTGGTGATACCTATAACCCAAAATTCAAAAAAACACCGAACATTCAACAAAATTCAAGTACCGAACATTCACAAGTGCCACAGATGTTATTGGGTTTCACTGATCCAAATTTATGTTTTTAAAAATAAAAATTATAAAACAAATGATTATAAAACATTTTTATTAATTAACATGTGCATCATTTCTCGCAATACATTTTTGCCGTGATAGATCATTTGAATCGAATTTTGATTCTTTATTATTAACTGTTGTTGATTTCTACCGGTTCTTGATCTATAAATTTTTATCGTTTCATAAGTTGTCTATGTCCTTAAAATATCGTATTTAGTATAATTGAAATCATGAGAGATGGGCGGTTGAAGCTGAGACTCGTATTTAAGCTCTAACAATCTCGTTAAGACTTATATTTGTATACACAGCACAGGGGCAAGATTTAAAAATATGCACACAGGCAGGAAAAGATACGCCAGTGAACATGACAATAAAAATTTCACTCGTAGGTCATGATATAGAGGGATCAATCTAATTAGGATTTATGAATTTTTGTGACTTCTATTGTAATGTTTTTTTTTAACTATTGATTTTTACAACTGTATACAATATTCAGGGTGAGTACCTCTTAGTGTAAAAAAAATTGGGTAAAACTAGATCAAAAATGTAGAAAATGCCGCAGACCTCACTTTTCTATTCCAATCCGTTGCAGATATACGATAAACCAAAGTTTTTTTTGAGGAAATCACGATTTTTACCATAAAATCTGTAATATCTCCATTTTGTTTAAATATTTTTCAAACTTTGACCACATTTTCGGATTTAGCATTATATTTCCTATAAGAACAGAGAACATGTAAATTTCTCCATAAAATGAAAACAGAAACATTTACTTTTATAAAACATTACTTTTAACATATCATTCGAAAGCTGATTAAATTTGCAAGTTTTTGTAAGATATGCAGTTTTGTGGATGGTTTTTTCGAAAAACGGTGAGCATCGAAGTAATATAAGACATTACAACTTACCTAAATAAGGTGAAGATCAAGCTGTTCTTTAGGTCCCAAGTTTGCAAAATTCACGGTTACCTGTACTTTGCTCTTATAGATAATTTAATGCTAAATCCGAAAATGTGGTCAAAGTTTGAAAAATATTTTTAATAAATGGAGATATTGCAGATTTTATGGTGAACATCGTGGTTTCCTCAAAAATGTCTTTGATTTATCGTGTATCTGCAACGGATTGAAATAGAAAGGTGAGATCTGCGGCATTTTTCTACATTTTTGATCTAGTTTCACCCAATTGTTTTTTTACACTAATAGGTCCTCACCCTGTATAAAACAAGTGATGTTGAGATAAATTATTACAATGATTATATAAATAACTACTCACTAGTAGCACCTCAATAAATGTTCTAAACTAGAAGGCTTCTTGGCTATCTTCTTTTCAGACCATTTGAAGTTTAATTTTTTTTTTCCAAAGTCTTGTTTGGATTGATAATATTTATTATTAGTTCGAAGCAAGTATCATTTCAAGGGGATCTAGATTACGCTATGACTACATCCCAGTCAACTCTAGGACCTCATAGCTTCAAGAAGTTGCTTTTTCCCTTCTAATAGCTGATTAGAAAAATTTAATAATTGAAACTATAGTCTTTATAGTCTTTGAGTAAAAAATCCAATAGAACTTACAAATATTTCATCAATACTCTTGGTCCCTTATTTTGTTGAAAGTAAAACCTTGAGATTAGATCTCCATATCGGAAGCATTTCCTGCATAACTATTGGAAAAAAAAGTATTTTCTTATTAATTTATGAACCCAAAATATCCATAGGTTATGGTCTAGTATTGTATATCTAAATTTCTTAAACATATCCTTGTTTTCCTATTTAGTCCAGTCTATGAACATATCGTAGAGTGAAATATGCGATTATGTTTGAGCTAAGGGCTTCGTTAGGAGTGGTTATAAGATATACAAAAGTCTCCACCCCTGGGGGGGGGGGTGAGCTAACGGTGGGGAGAAGGGAGAAGGTCCCATTCTTGGTTTTTTTCGATTATATCTCAAAAACGGTAGACTCTAGAAAAATATGTTTCAAATAAAAATTAGGACAAATAAATTTCCTATAAAATTGTTTATATGCATATTTGTCGAACTTCCAACTGTTTTCGAGGTATATGTTATTGAATATCGATAATTTTAGCAAACAAATAATTTTTACCTCACTTTTTGTCAAACATTTGCTTCTAGTACCTTTGTTTCTCAGAAAAAATGTCAGATCAAAGTTATAGAGCATTAAATTTCCTTTAATTTCATGTATACTTTTGTGGCACTAGAAACCAATGTTAGACAAAAAGCGAGCTAAACCTTATTTTTTTCCCCCCGAAATTATCGATTTTTAATAACGTATATCTCGAAAACATTTGAAAGTTCGACAATATGTCCAGAAAAAAAATTTAATGGAAATTTTATTAGCTTTAATTGTTATATGTGATTTATTTTTCAAGAGTCCACAGTTTCCGAGATATAATCGAAAAACCCAAAAATGGGACCTCCTCCCCTCCTCCCACCTTAAGCTCATCCCTCCAGGGGCGGGGACTTTTATTACTATTCGATTCCACTTTGATCCGTATACTATCTACTTCTGATCATACAAAAGATTTCTTAAACAGTAATTACAGCTCGAATACAAAACATCACTAACCAATTTTATGAGCAGGAAGGAAGTAGTGTACGAACGAAAGGAAACACTCTTGAAAGCATCTTGAAACTTGAAAGCAGAAGTGAAAGGTGATAGCTTACTTACATCATTCAAGATATGGTCCGTAGATAACGCGCCTCTCAAGCTACTATTTGTTCTCCATTACTTTTTATATTATGGAGAAACTATCTAGAAAGTGTCCTGGATATAAATATATAAAATAATACGGCAATAATATTAAACGTAAAAGTCTATCATAATATATAATGTGTATCATAATGTTTTAGTGATAAAAGAAACATATATAAAAGCAAATAGTGTTTTAGAACTTTCTCAACATTTACAAGACAGATGTTCAAGGTTTCCAATAAATTACAAAACACTTATTTACATGACAGTAATTAGACCTATTCCGACATACGGAGTGGAGCTTTGGGTCTCTACTAAGCCATCCAATTCATCTCCAATCCAAATCCTTACAATTAGAAATCCTTTGAAGAATCTTCAATGCTCCTTCCTTGTCACAAACGAACTTATCCATAATGATCTCACTGTTCCATGTGTTGCTCATTTAGCCCAAACCAGATACCTATCCTTTTACAGCAAACTCCATATCCACAGATAGCTTATCCACTAGTCTCTCAACTTGCTTCCGATTCTATTCCCGATAATTTCCCTAGGCATGTGAAAAGATAATGACAGTGTGAAATAAGTTGAGATACTAGAGGATCTAAGTGCTTATGGAGCGTAGTATGAAAAGAAAGGTATCTAGTTTGGGTTGAATAAGCAGCATTTGGTACATTATGATCATTATGGATAGGTTTTTGTGACAAAGGAAGGAGCATTGAGGATTTTTCGGTTTTTGGGTTGTAAGGATTGGATACGAGATGAATTGGATGGTTTAGTGGAGCCCCGAAGCTCAACTCCGTATGTTCAAATATGTGTAATTACTGCCATCAATGAGTCTTTGAACGTTTGTTTAGTGAATAATGAAGTAATCGAAAACGCCGGATTTACATTTACTGGGTGTATTAAGCTGATTCAAAGACTAAGTTATTATAACAAATGGTCACTTCTAGAGCGGCTTAACTAATGTAAATTTTAAAAGTTGTCTGCATCAATACTTATAAGTCGATCAGAAACATTATGGATATTCTAGGTAACAGTATACAAATTTATCGCATTTGAATAATAAAAACGAACCGTAAGGTAGAAGCCGATATGTATGCAGATAAGATTGCGAGAATCAGAGGAAACTTCGCATAACTACAAATGTTTACTACTGTCCACAATCCTTACTGCATAACATAAAAATAACAATATAACAGTCTATTTTTCACATTATTTAACTCCTTCCGCTAAGTAGGACATTCTCGTACTTCCTGAAGAATGACACGCGCTCAAGAGTCGGCCCCCCGCGATCAAACCGCTAATGGCAACAAATCTAGAGAGATCAGGACGCTTACCATTTTGAGCGTCAACGTATTTACAATTCAATGGATATCCTCGACAATGAATGCTGAATCACTCTGTGTCTAGTTCGACGATACATGAGCACGCGTCGTTTCCTTCGCATACCAAATGACGCTGCCGTTTATTCTGTATACGCGAAGCAGCTTCATTGACTGCGAGTCATGCTTCCATGAAACCGTGATTATTTCACCTCAGGATATAAATCAATCAAGAAGATATTCAGCCTTAGTGATGAGCGTTGTAACTTAGTACTTTCTTTTTAAATAAAAACTTTTATCGAGTAATTATTACAATCTACCACAAATGCGGGGCATAAGTCATATGGTTACATTTACACATTATGTACAATATGAAATAATTTGAAAAAGAAAAAACGACAGAAAAGAACTGTGCTATACTTTAATAATATAAACTATTTATAAATGAAATATTTAAATAAATAAAAACGATGTGAAACTATAAGAAAACATTAAAATAAATTAAGGTCCCTGTGGGAAAGA
This sequence comes from Euschistus heros, assembly GCA_003667255.2. Taxonomy (NCBI): domain Eukaryota; kingdom Metazoa; phylum Arthropoda; class Insecta; order Hemiptera; family Pentatomidae; genus Euschistus; species Euschistus heros. The sequence continues at coordinate 493,004 of RCWM02000050.1, read as the reverse complement.
GAGATGAGAGAAAAGGTATAGCGTCGACCGAGGAAAGAAGGAAAGAGCAATCGGAAAGAATGAGGAAAAAGGTGGGAAGAAAGAAGGAAGGAGAATGGATGGGGTATGAGAAGAATTGAAAATAGTGATATTCGCGTGGTTTATAAGGCCGTTCCGTGGAAAAAAAAAAACTAATTTTAACAAAATAAATAATAATTGTAAAAAAATAATAAAATGAAATTACTCGAATCCACTAGCCTCCCAATTTGTCTCACACTCTATTCCCGATAATCCTCCGAGGTGTCTGAAAATAAGATGGCCAAGAGACCTTCAAATGTAGAACTTATATTAAAGTGCTACTAATGAGATGATTATTTAAGATTTATTGACGTCATTGTAAAAATACTCGGTACAATGTTAATAAACTTTTTTATTTAATATCAAATCGAAACTAAAGTTATCCTTAACCAAACAATATATTAAATATTTAAAAATGGCACTGTTAGCTTACTAATAAAAACAATTGTAATTCAGAAATTTAAGAGTAAGAATACTTATTTTTAAACATATAAATAATAAATAAATAAATGAAATTCTTAGCGAACCCGATGGTTCGTTGCCGACACCATTAACTTTTGCCTAAGTACATCTCTCCAACCCATCCAGCTAAACCTAAATCCCCAAGATTAGATTATCTACGTCTCGGTTTTACCTTGGGGAGTTTACCAGAAGACTTAAAACTGACTACGTTTTTATGGAGTTCGGTCATTATTAAATCTAAAGACTTTTCATCCCCATTTTAACAATTACCTGAACTAGATTTACAGGATAAAGGTACTAAGATACCGCAGTGTAGAGACTTCTATATTCTCCCGTATATTCATATTTTTTTTCGGCTAAATATTCTACACTACTTTATTTTTGAATACATTAAGATATTGTTCTTCTCTTATAATAAATAATAATAAATTAATAAAACACTTAGCGCGCCCAAAGGTTCGATGCCAACAATACCTCCACAAACCTCCTTTCAACACATCCCATCAGAACGTAAATCCCCAAGATCAACCCTGATGTAATCCTTCCTTCTACCTCTCAATGTACCCCATGGACATTTACCAGAGGCTCAAAACTGATTACCTTATTTTTGGAATTCAGTTATTATTAAATCTAACCACTTGCCCATTTTAACCATAGCGCCATTTCCTAAACTATATTAACTGGATAAAGCTCCAGCGATTTCGCATTATGGGGTCTTCTAGATTCTCCTGTGATTTATCCTTTTTTGTGCTGAATATCCTACTCTACGTTGTACAAAATCTTTAAGACGTTGTTCTTCCTTTAACTTAAGCGGCCACGTTTTGCATGTAGAATAGCCTTATATATAATAATTTTTAAATTTCTGGATATTAATCGCGAACTGAGTAGTTTTACGACCGAAAAATGAAAAGCATTTCCGGCTTTAAATCTTGTTCCACTATTTGAACATATAGTTATGTTAAAAATAAAAAAAATATTGCAAAAGAAATTAAGTTAGCCTTATATACCACATGACTCGTGAGCCCAACCAGAGCAAATTTTGAACTGAAACCAATGTCAATCTCTGTTTACGTAACTTTCTTTGCACGATATATCTATTACTATTTTTATCTTTGTATTAGCTTCCCTAGTATTCTTTTTTCTTACTTGTATCTATTGGTTGTTACTTGTTACAAGTTATGAAAGAGCCAGATTTCATAACTTTTGGTAAAAAAAAAAAATCATTATAACCCCCGATATAAAATCAAAATATATACTCGTACTATTTCTACAATGGTTTTACGTATTTAAAATGAAAAACGCTTAAATTATTGACATGCCTTAAGCTCTTGTACAATGAACTATTAAAAAACGGATAATACTCACTTTTTGAAGCGAAAAAATTTAACACCATGCACCGATGTCCATTGTTTTCAGTGAACTGTCAAATTCTTGTAAGAGAGGGGAACCAGTGTTGCAACTTAAAAATAAATAAAAAAATATGCAAAATTCGTTCAGAAACCTCCGTAAAAAGGAAAGTGACTTTTTCAAAACTTGGCTCCTTCGTGTCACTTTCCCTCTGCCCGTCCTCGGCCAGAATCGCTAATGCGAAAAAGTTCAATAGTTTCGTAAACAACAAGTGGAATAAAAAATGTGCCGTACGTTTTAAAAGCTTACAACAAAATTTATGAAATCCATCTGGTTTTGGATAGTTATTTTACTCTGTATTTCTCTCGAAAATTTCCCATTTTGTTAAATTGCATTAGAAATTGTGTACACGTCCGATGTAAGTTTTTGGTTCTTCACAGCTTTAAGCATGATATCACAATTCGATATAAAACATTTTTCTGTGAAAATAATAATTACAAAAAATAAAAATAATAAATTTATTTAAATTTTTAAATTTCAACAAAAAATTGATTTTAGAAAAATGTTTAAACTTGTTTAAGTCGGAACCCATTTTAATTCGCAATATCAATACTGAAAAGTAACTTAAGATCGAAATGGTCTTATATTATTAAGCTTCACTTATTCAAGTTTGCTGTGGTCATTGTCGATAAAGAACAGTACGTTAAACATTTTCTCTATTCATTATATTGTATACTTAAAAAGTAAAGCCATAAAGGTCAAACTCCTCTCAAAGACTCCTCTGATGGCAAATGCCAAGAGTAGTCTTTATTGTCCTAGTATTGCTACTAGAAGTACCTGTATGTATATACTATATTGTTTAATAATGACATTATTATTATTATGCATTATTGAAAAAAAAAATGGCAAGGGGATACAAAATGTACATATTTAAAAAAAAACAATACAGTTTAGTGAATTTTGCTAGAAGAGTGAATGTATTTGCGATTTTAATGTTTATTTTATTCTTAAAATTAATTTTAATTTTTTGAATATATATTTTTATATATATTTTTTATTATAATGTTGGTGATTATTTCATTTATTTAGTTTGGTTTTTATACATCGTATACTTTGAAATTTTTTTTTAAATTGATTACATCTACATATATTTAAGTTGTTTAATAGTATTCTATTTTAAGTTAGAGACTGGTTTATTTTATTTATTTTATTTTTTTTTTTTTTTGGTACAGCATTTAATTTTGTGAATTGTATAAAAAAAAAAAAAAAAAATTGTAAGAAATAAAGAAAAAAAATATATATATATCGTATATATGAATTAATTTATCCATTGCTCATTAATTATCGGTTCCAAGCGGGACAGAATGCAATATTCATCAATAAATATATTATAATAAATTAAAAAAAAAAAAAAAAAAGTATAGCATGTGCTGTCACTATGACGTAATGCAATTCAATCTGACGGTTTTGTATTAATTTGTTTATTAAAAAACATTATATTTTCTATCTATTTTCGAAAAAATATGGAGATAATATAAATATCCAAATAAAACATACACTGTTTTCCCATCTGCGAAGAATATTTTAAGACCAGTTGCGCAGCGTATCAACGCTTTTTACAGTAATGTATTAAGCTGAACTGAAGCATACTCCTTCATTGCTATAACATAACGGGTACATCGCATTGCTTTAAGTTATTCGAAACACGCCCTACCATAAACGGAAGACTGGATAAGGCAAGTCACTTGGTGTAAGTAATCATACGAGTTATTGATGATGTGGCAGGTGAGTTTGTTGACTTCGATAATCTCGTAGCTTTTTAAGAGGTCTGATGTGAATTTTAATGATTAAAATTAATCTTTATCAGTTCCGTATACTCCAACATTTACTAGACAAGCGTTCAAAGCTTCCAACAAATTACAGATTCGGACATGCGGAGTTGAACCTTGGGCTCCACTAAACTTTCCAATTCTCGTATCCAATCCTTACAATCCAAAATCCTTTGTGAAATCCTTAATGCTCAATATTATGTTACAAACAAACTTATCCATAAAGATCTTAATGTTCCATTTGTTGCTGATTTGGCCCAAAACAGAAACCTATCTTTTCATTGTAAAATTCTACCTCTTTCTACACTTTCTCAATTTACCTCACACTCAATTTCCGACAATTCTCCGAGGAGTCTGAAGAGAAGATGGCATAGAGTGTAGAACATTTTTTGAAGTATTAGTAGTGAGTGGTTCTTTACATGTTATGGACGTGTCATTGTAATGTTTTTTTTTTCAAATTTAATTTATGTATACAGTTATAAATTTTTATAATATAAATAATAAATAATAAAAAAATCTTGATCAGAGGTTACACTAATATTTGTGGAGGAAATAACCTGACTAGAAAATATTTTAAATTTCATTGTTACAGATAATAAATTCTTTCATATTAATTTATTTTATTTTATTTTATAATGTTGTACAAATGTTTTTGTTAGGTGCTTACGTCCACATATACTTTCAGTTAAGGTATACGAAATGTATTAGGATTATTAAAAATATTAATTAAATAGCATTATTGAAAAAAATAAAGAATAAAAATTACGAAACTTTAAATTATTATGACTTATTACAGGTTTTGCAATGACTAATTTTGCATTAGATGGGACATATCCTTCAAGAAATTGTTCAAAATCACATCAGATCTCGAAACCAAGACGTAATGAATGCAAGGGGCGGAAATAAACCATATTATTTTAAAAATACGTAAATTTAAAAATGCTTTATAATATTTTTAAATACTGCAGTATTTTATGTAATTAATATTCCTAATGATCCTAATACATTTTATATGCCTTGGTATATGAGGACTTTAACACCAAAAAAGTTATGAAACCCTTAGCCGAGAAAATGAGAAGGATATTGGGTTGAAATTTTGGCATGTCAGTGTACTTTTTTATTTTACTGTTAAATATATTTAAAAAAAAATCATTATGCAGTTTTTATATAAATTTATAATATTATTTTGTAATTATTTATGTTGTGATTTTAAAATATCTATTTTTATGTACAATAATTAGTATGTGACGTTTAATTTATCTGTTGGACTTCAGTCTTTTGAAATGTATTCTACTTTTTTTTTTTATTCCGCTTTATCATAAATATTTTAAAAGCACAACTGATTAGTGATAAATAATAACGGAGGAAAAAAATGTAAACATCAAAAATTAAGTTACGTAACACCATTAGTTTTAATTAGAATTTATTAGCGTATCAACTCATTTGATAATGACAGCATTAAGTGATGGCAAATTAGTCTAACGCTTGTTTTTTTAAATCTTTCACTGCAACTTGGAGGTACGGGTGTTAGTATAACTTCCTCCAACAACCACGGGTATCACGACTCTATCTCAACATAACCATTGATCTTTATTTATTAATTTTTATTATTAATTTTTTCCACAATATTAATCATGAATAAAAAATATGTTAATATGTATGTTTGAAGATATGTTAAGATACATTCTTCCATATCCAAAACCGTACAATTGATGCCCTGTTTTGGTTTCTTCATCCGGTTCACGCTCAATGCGTATTGCTTCGGCTGAACAATTTTGGTTGCTTTGTTGTAGATCTTACAATAAGGAACGAAATTCCGTTTGGAACCTCTGTATGGCGAAGGGGTAGAAGGACGTGGTAGGAGGAGGAGAAACTCGTAACGGTGGAAACGGACTTATGGTCAGTGCCCGGGAGTGTGTCACGAACCCTCGACGTCCGAAAAAGCAGTGGTCACGGTGAGGTGAAAGATACCCAAGGCCTATAGAAACAAAGCGGATAAAATGGCAGGGATACGTGACGTTGGAAACTATAGCCCTGGAATATGCACAATGGAAATCGCAAAGAAATGAGATGGAATACTAGGAATACCGGTGCCTAAAAGGAAAAAAAAAAGCATAACGAAGAAAGGAGGAAAGTCAGAAAAAAGGGCTCCTTTTGAAATCAGATCACTAGGAATTGCGTTGAACAGAATTAATTAGTTTAATTAATGTCAAATTAAATAAAAATTAATAAAATAAATAAATAAATGCGAAAATAATACAGAGAGAGTGAGATAGATAGATAGAAAGAGAGAAAGAGAGAGAGAGAGAGAGAGAGAGAGAGAGAGAGAGAGAGAGAGAGAGAGAGAGAGAGAGAGAGAGAGAGAGAGAGAGAGAGAGAGAGAGAGAGAGAGAGAGAGAGAGAGAGAGAGAGAGAGAGAGAGAGAGAGAGAGAGAGAGAGAGAGAGAGAGAGAGAGAGAGAGAGAGAGAGAGAGAGAGAGAGAGAGAGAGTGAGAGAGAGAGATGGAGAAATTAAATCTTTCAATTAATGATAACCTAAAAAATAAAAACTTTGTTATTAAAGGATAAATTCCCTTTTATAAATAAAATATTTATTTATTAAATATAAATTAATAACCTAAATTACTTAAATGATTAGTTCCACACACTAAGAATTAGATAAAAATAAAATTGTTACTCTCTGGGTAGTGCTCTCAGTTTCTTATTGCTTCGTTTTATTTTTTTATTTTTAATATGGAATCGCAATGATTGATTAAATGTTTAAAGCTTTTATTGCACAGTTCAGTTTATAAAAAATAAACGCTTTAGCTTGAATATTTCTTCCAAAATAAAGTAAAAAGTAAAGAGCTATGTGTAATGATTGGATGAATATTATATGAAGAAACCTCCTTCTGGGAGGGGATCTGTCAAACATTTTAGGCAATGTTTGATATTTTAAAAAAATAAATAAATAAAATAATATAGTTTATTAATATCAAATACTGCGTTATATTTGTGACTGATACCTCTCAACATCCTAGCTTAAATAGATTAAAATTGTTAAAAAAAAAAAAAAGGATTATTATCAAAGGAACTATAGAGAATGATCACTATATGCTCCCCATGGGTTGCTAAATTCAACAAATTATGCTTATAATTCTAAGAGATAACATATGGTAATCCATTTTAGTATGAACTAATAAAGATATATAATGTTATATTGTTTTTATTTTTCAATTTTTTCTATTTTAATATTTAGTTCTTTGTTTTGTTTTTTTTTTATTTATGAATATCTGCTAGCTATATAGCTCATAAAAAAAAAGAAAAAAGAAAAAGGAAAACCTATATAATAAATATCTAGGATGGTTTGTCATTACTAATATACTCGAGTGTTTTTTACACTAACTTTTTCAACAAAAAACGTTTTTACATCAGGAATTATATTAAATTATTAGAGTTAATAATAACTAAATTCCAAAAAAGGTAAGCATTTATGAGCCGTCGGGTAAACGTCCGAGGGGTGGACTGAAGTGGAAATATTGCGTCAGGGCTAATCTAGGGGTTTTTGGTTTTAATGGAGAGGTTGGAGGGAGGAGGTATCGTCATCGAACCTTCGGGTTAGCTGAGCCGTTTATTTATTATTATTATTTATTTTCAAGTATTGATTTTAAGGTATTTGAATCTGTTTTTTAAAATACTTTTTTATTATTATTATCATGCACGTTTAAATAAGTTATGAGCAACCCAAAATCAAAGTGATAGGTCATTTTTTTTTTTTATTTATTTATTTTTTTTTTAGGATAGATAAAGCTATTCTTATTATTCTCCTTATTGTCACGCTGATTAGTTTCTGTTTGTTTTTTTTTTTATTACGTGATATTTTTTTGGGGGTATTTAGAATCATCATAATCGTATTCGATCTGTCTTGAAAAAATTTCCTAAATTTGATTTTATATTGATAACATATTTAAAAGGCATGAAACCGCTAGTCCTTTCCGACTACTCCAACGTTTACTAGAAAATCGTTTAAAGCCCCCTTAAATTATAAAAGACTTTATTTACATGACAGTAATTACACCCATTTGGACATACGGAGTTTTGGGGTTATACTAAACCTTACAAATCTTCCCGTATCCCAACCCCTATAATTCAAAATCTTTCATAAAATCCTCAATGCTCCTTATTATATCACAAACAAACTTATCCATTAAAATCTTAGGGTAGTAAGCAGTTGTTTACATGTTATTGACATGTCATTGTAATCGTTTTCCTCATATTCACTTGTGTATAATTCATACAATAGTAAATATCAGTAAATAGTTAAAAGAAAAAAGATTTCAAGTTGCATATTGTTGATATACAAAGTGAGTAATCGACGGTATTGATGCTGATTTTCTCTATACTCAATTGATCGTTCAAATGAATAAAGACATGAAACACGACTTCTCGAGAAAATAGATAAAACGTCGAAGACAATGGACATTTTAAACATAACGGGACATGCCCTGCTACTTAGACGCACTTTTCCAACATCTAGAATGGCCTGCGGCTGAGGTTTCTTGTTCAACCGTCAATCGCTAACAGCTTTCGTAAGATATTTATGGGGTTAGTGTAATAGCAGTTAGGAGAAAACGTAGCTTCTACCGAACGGGTTTGGAAGCAACCTGCTACAGCCTCCCCAATTAGGCAGCCCAGCTTACTTTCTCATCATATATCAGCTTGCATGGACTAGCATGGAGATGTTTGAGACCAACTTTTGAATTACGGCTTCACTATAATTTAATAGTAAGGATGCCGAGGTAGAAGAGTATTAATTATACATATTAAAATCTAGGGTCAAATCCTCAGAAAAATTATATTTGCTAAAGTATGAGCATATGAATTGGCCAACTTCTGCTTACTTATTGCGGTCTTGATGAATGTTAATTGGATATGTATTGGTATACATATGTTAATTGGATAGAAAGTACTCATATTTCCTAGTTTCCTCGCTCATCTTTCCTCTCTTCGACTATGGCTGCGCGGTGTTTAGGGGTCTCTCTGTGGGTCTCCAAGAGAGTTTAAAACGAATTATGAATTGCTTCGTTCGATTTGTTTTTGGAACCCCGAGGCGTTCCCATGTCTCACACCTGTACATGGACTTGAAGTGGCTCTACCCATCCACCCGCAAATCATACTTCCTGGGTTCATTCCTTTATCAAGTCATTTATCACCATCGCCCATCCTACATTTATAATCTGTTGAAATTTAAGTCTTCCTTCTACTCCCGATTCACAAAAAGATCACGTTCCTCTGACCTATACTTGCCTTTCCATAGAACAACATTATACCAGCATTCCTTCCTAGCCCGATCCACTACCCTCTGGAACACCCTTCCTCCTGAAATAAGACATGCCCCTTCCTTAAGCTCATTTAAAACACTCCTTTTCCAATATCTCCTCTTATCCCAGTCAGATGCCAGTCAATATGAACAGTAATTATTATTAAATATGATCAAATCGAATAAATTTGATACCGGTGAATTGACTCATAAATTTTCTTTCATATAATAATAATCTTTTATTTGTTCCACATTGGTAAATAATTATTTTATTTTTTTTTTTTATAAAAATTCTTTTTTCTTATTTTTATTTTTATTTTTTTTTATTTTTTTTTTTTTACTTTAAATGTTTTTCCTAAACAAAGAAATTTTATCTATCGACAATTCATGTGTGTATAGGTGTATAAGTGAATGAGTGCAGTGTATATAAGTATATATCGTAATCTCTGTAAATATTTTCTTCATCCAATGTACATATAGACATAGTTCATTCTCTGTATATATCTTTTCTCATTTTCTCAGGGTTATTTATTTTATTTTATTTTTTTTTAGTATTTTTTCATTTATCATGTTATCTTATTTACTAAAGTTATTTAGACAATTATGTACTTAGCTGTATTTTCATGTCTATTGTTCCTCATATATAAATACCTTTGTATGAAAATATATATGCCAGACCATTGTACTATTTTATGACACAATTTTGTTATTCTTAGGGGACAATACGTCCCAGGATAAAGATTATTTTTTTCATTTCATTTCATATTCACAGAATATATACGTTTGTATATATAAGTTTATAATGATATATCTATACTATTATATAAAAGGAAAAAAAACCTTTTTTCGTTTTCGATCTCTAAGCGCGAAAACTACTAAACCAATGTGCACCACATTTTAACAATATAGTCTTCATAGCTCAAGATAGGTTTAGCTATAATAAAATTTACATATTTTAATTAAATAGTTGTTGAAAAAGGGATAAACATGTGGATAACAGTCAAGTTTGAAAATTGACCGATAGGTGGGGATAGCTATTCAAAAGAGGTTATAGGACTCCACTTGGACAAACGTCTTACTTGGAATCCACATACAATACTAAAACGACAAGAAACTGTCCGTCGTTTTCGACTACTTCAACATTTACTTGGCAAACGTTCAAACCTTCCAATCAATTACAAAAGACTCATATACATCACAGTAATTAGACCGATTTGGACTTAAGGAGTTGTGCTTTGTGCCCCACTAAACTATCCAATTCATCTCGTATCCAATCCTTACAATACAAAAACCTTAGAAAAATCCTAAATGCTCCATACTTCGCCACAAACAAACTTATCCACAATGATCTTAATATACCTTACGTTTCTGACTTAGCTCAAACCAGATATCTATCCTTTCATAGAAAACTCCACAGCCATTCGAATCCATAAGTGTCAAAACTTGCTTCTCATTCCATTCCAGATAACCCTCCGAGGCGCCTGAAAAGAAGGTGGACTCGAGACTTACTAATATAGTACCTCATTATATAGAACCTGTAAAAGTGCAACAATGGGTCGCTTTAAAAACAAGCGGCGTGTCATTTTTATCGTTATCATCATATTTACTTGATGTATTGTATGTTTATAATGTAAATACAGTTGTAAATTTCAATAAAAAATAAAGAGGTTACACAAATATAGTGTTATATATAGTGTCGAACGACATATGGCTAGCGCCATACTGACACAGAGTTTGCAATTGTAAAATTATTGAACCAATCTGTACTAAATTTTAACTACATCATTTTCATAGAAGGAAGGTTTAGCAATAATAAAATTGACAACAATAAAAATTTGAATGTAAAATGATGGGTAGCAGGAACGAGGTTTACCACATTGACACATACATTTATGGTTAGAAATTCATCTAAACAGATAAAATTAATAAAATTATTTCTGCTGAATAAGAATTTAGATACTTTGTTGGAAGCACTGATGCTACAGTCCATTATCCGCAAGCGTTTCTTAATAGTCTATCTCCATCTGGATTACTAACTCATATATTAAAATGAAAAACTGGATGTCTAGTTATGCTTTTACGTAATCTTCATAACTGATCGTTACAATTTACAACTACAAATTTATATACAGGCTAAAAATTACTGCTATACGTGGAAATATCATTGAAGAAATAATGCTCAATTTCTACAATACAAGACTTTTATCGATGAACAAATAAAGCTTTAATCGTTAGTTAAATTTATTTATGTCCTTTTCATATGAGAGCAGGCAAAGCCGCTAGGGGGGATGCCTAGTTGAATACTAAAAGTTTTACAAATAAAAAAGTAATAGGACAAAATAATATTAAACACAAACAGCTACAACAATAGTTTCCTAACTAACTTTAGTGCCTTAAACAGTTAATATATATGTAACAGTTTGATATGGAAATTGCATTTGCGACATACTCCGAAATATAAATGTTTTTATACTTTAGCATTTTAACAAAAAAGGTAATCTGTATTTAGTTTCATTAAAAACATAATATATATTAATTAAACATAACTAAAAACCCGAATAAACCAAACAGCTCTAACCACACATTATAAGCAAACAACTCATTCTTTTAAATTTGATTCCCCCAAAATTATTCGCCATGAATAAAATAATTTTAAACGAAAAATTAAAGAGATGATAACCATAGAAAAATTAAAAAAAATAGCGCAATAAAGAAAAAATCAGACGTCCTAAATCTCAACATCTGTTATTCCAATTTAATACATTCAGACTAATACAATAGATTTATAATAATATACAGCATAAACCAATTACCATTTATCCATTTATATTTACACAGACATACGGAAATTCCATCTACCTGTACCTGGGAAAACCTTTTGGAAATTCCCATCTCTAACCTTTTTTTCAGGAATTCAAAAAGATAATATGATTCATATGTATATATTTTCATAAAAATAAATTAATTGAGGGTCTTCATGCATTCAATTCACTTTGCATTCTTCAGTTTCTTGTAATACATATGTTTTTACTTATTATTAATGATTTTTATTCTCTCAGCCTTAATGTATCGAACATAGTCCGAAGTTTGTAGATCCCTCCAACTTCGCACTAGCGAAAATTAATAAAACTTACTAAACAATTCTAAAAACAGTTTTAGCCCACCAAATTATATTCTTAATATTTTGGTCACCTCTATATAAATCAAAGAACAGCTGTTGGATAGAAAGCAGAGCGACGGCACTGACAATGGAACTGTTAAGACAAGCAGGTGCACCTGAGGACATCTTAAGTGGCCATTTATTCTTCGGTAAGACAGGAATGAGGATGCTAGACGAGAAGTAGAAAATCGAGGAATGCGAAGAATTTATCTCATAGCTTTAACTACAGGAGAATGAAATCTCTTCTCTACTCTTAGGCGCTAAGGACCCTTCAAATGTAATTAAATTATTGTTAAGAGAGAGGAGAGAGAGAGAGAGAGAGAGAGAGAGAGAGAGAGAGAGAGAGAGAGAGAGAGAGAGAGAGAGAGAGAGAGAGAGAGAGAGAGAGAGAGAGAGAGAGAGAAGAGAGAGAGAGAGAGAGAGAGAGGGAGAGAGAGAGAGGGGAGAGAGAGAGAGAGAGAGAGAGAGAGAGAGAGAGAGAGAGAGAGAGAGAGAGAGAGAGAGAGAGAGAGAGAGAGAGATGTCAAATTCATTTTTATAATTTTAGAACACAATAATAACACTCACATATAACCTCTTAGAAATAAAATAAATTTAAAAAAGTACATATATACTAATATAACTTTAGGAATACGATTTAATGGAGGACCGATGTTTCTACATGAAGATGACGGGAAAAAAAAATGATAATGATAATATTGAAAGATTACAATAAATAATAATATGTAATAAAAATACATAGATAAAAAATGATAGAGAGAGGTTATGGTTGATATAAATCATTAAAACCAGGGACTTATCAATTTTCATTATTTATTTTTTTCTTCTGTTATCTTTCCAATATTTTCCTTATCATAATAGCATTATTACACTATTATTTTATTTGCCAACTAAACATTATTATCTTATTAGCTCTTTTGATTTCCATTTGTAATTTTGTTTATCCGTTTTTGTTAACATTTGGTCACTTTTAGTTTTTTGTCAATTTTAGCCCTGAAGAAGACCTTGGGATGATTACGGATGGTTAAGGGGTGGTTGAGGTGGTTAGAGATGGTTAGGTATGGTTAGGTATGGTTAGGGATGGTTAAGGATGGTTAGGAATGGTTAGGAGGATTAGGAATGGTTAGGGGTGGTTAGCGATGGTGAAAACGTCGGCACTCCGTAAAAAGTTGTTTAACTTGGATGTTTTTTTTAAATTATAACTGATTGCACCACAGACCATCATATATTTCTCAACTGTTAATTATTCTATTCTTATTATGTTTTTAATTTATAATTTAAATAAACTATGAATTTATTTTACAAACAACTAGTATCTGGAAATAAGTATCTATTAAACATTTCTCGAAATATTTGAATGATTTCCGACAGTAGGGCTTCTGTTGAAGCAAGGTCAGTGAAGCTGTCCGATAGCAGGAGTTTCGGGCGCCTATAATCATCGGATACGTGCGTGACCGAGGCTACCGATAGAGGAGCATTACAGATTAATTTATCTTGATGAGTTAAGTATTGGCCTGACCGTGGCGCTAAATGATGTTATCTCATTATGTGTTAAATTACTCTATTAAACAATGATTTAGTGGGCTGGAATCGAAGCTGTCATTATAACCAATCGTAAAATATGATTATTCGAACTTGATTTACAACTCAGTACTGGACTCTCCGTCTTTTAAAAATAAAGTCGAAAACCAGGGACAGTTAAAGGACTGTTTAATTATATTTTTAATTTTTTTTTTTTTTTTTTAAATATCCAACAAAACTTTAAAGTGTGACAATTTTACTCTCCGTCTTTTAAAAATAATGTCGAAAACCAGGGACAGTTAAAGGACTGTTTCATTATATTTTTTAATGTTTTTTTTTTTTTTTTTTTTAAATATCCAACAAAACTGTAAAGTGTGACAATTTTATCCCTATTGATAAAAGTAATAAACAGACACAAGAACAAGTAATAAATTTATTTTTTCGAAAACTTATATTTTTTTATTTCAGTGCTATTGGACTTTTAGACAGATTATAATTTAAAAAAAATAAAGAATATAATAGTTATAAAGAAAATTAATTTTATAATTTTAATTTAACTATTCATTGATATTTATATATAAAGATACAACTGTATGTATACAACAATACTATATTTACCAGGAATCGAGTATGGAGCAAGTTGAGAGACTATTGGATTCACGAGGGTATGAAGTTTACCATGAAAAGAATGGGCTTTTGGTTGGGCCAAATGAGCTATGGAACATTAAGATTTTTATGGATTGGTTTGTTTGTTATATAATAAGGAGCATTGAGGATTTAAGAAAGGATTTTGGAATGTAAGGATTTTGGAATGTAAGGATTCATCATACATGATGAATTTGAAGGTTTAATAGTGCTTCAAAGCTTAACTGCGTATGTCCAAATAGGTCTAATAACTGTCGTGTAAATGAGTCTTTTGTAATTTATTGGAAGTTTATCTACTAAATCTTGAAGTAGCCGATAACGACAAGCAGTTTTAGTCTTGATTGTGGTTTCCATGAAGGAAGTTTTTCCAAATGGTGTCTCAGGTATCGGATCGGTACAACACGGATCAATTGAAAATTATTAAATTTGTATTAAAATTGATCATTATGACACTGTAGCACAAAAAAAGTCAAAGTAAAATATTTAAAAAAAAAAAATCTTCATGGTTCAATAATACCCGGAAAACAACTGCGAACACAATTTACTTGAAGCAAGATAAAGGAATATCTTGGATATCCCAGATATCATATATCCCAGCGACTACGTTCTCAGAAAAAGAACAAATGATTTAACCCTAGCTAAGATTGCCTTAAAAAATGAAATAGAAAATTCCAATGAGAATGTCAGTATAAAAACCAATCACAGTATTTTTTTTCAAAATAAATATTTAATTTGATTTCTTTATTCTATATATAGTTTTACAATATTTATACCTGTAAATATCTGAATATGCAAATAGACATAAAAGTCTATATCATGTAAAAACTCTATTATGTAATCTGTAAATTTTTAAATAAGTAAAATCTCTGTTATTACTATATCATGTATTATTTTGTATATTTCAGAAATAAACATCACAATAACATTTGTTCACTTGTTAATTAGTTCCCTCGGTAGTTTGAATTTTAACTCTGATACCTTGAGTTTCACATTATCGAGAGTCAACTGTTTATAAAATAATTATTTACATTTATAAGTAAACTTTTTTTAAATTTTATATTTTTATTAATGTTCCACGTTTAGGGTATAGTGATCCCAGAAAGAGTCTTTAACTTTAAACCATCGTTACCATCCTAAAAAATCTTCCTTTATTTTTATCGAATTTCAGAAGGTTTAAAACGGGTTCGTGGGTCATATTAACTATGTAGGTAGCCTCTCTCCTTGGAATTAAAAAAAATGAATAACAAAAATATGATACAGAAACATATATAAATATATATATATATACTTAGAATTCTTCCAACGCTCGGATTAACCGCTCTTCGGTTTGATTTAATGATATGAAAGTATTCCACCATTCGAATTCATGCACTCACACTACATTTATGCTTTCGAAAGGAAACTTCACGCATCGTTATCTGCAAAACTTTTTTGCTATAAATATAATTTTTAAAATTATATTTAAATTTGTTTCGGCCTGGTTTCGCGGAAACGTATTCAGTTCCGTTACTAGTAGGACACCCACTGCATTTAAATACTCGTATTTTTCGCTATCATAAAATTTATACTAGTATATATTTCACACATTGGATTGGTTACGGTTTATTTTATATATTCCGTTAGAATTTTATTTAAAAATTTTAAGTGTAAATAGACACATAATTAGGAACGAGAATCGATGATACAAAGGAGAATTTTTGGAGCCAATCGATATTATTAACATTTGCTACTTTCCTAATACCTAAATGTGTAGTTATAAAACTTCGATTCTTCGCCCTAATGAAAATTTAAAAAACACATATTTTCATTCTATTCAATTTTTCTTGTTCTATAGAAATTTTTGTAATTTATGTTTCTCTTTAACCCTTTAAATTAATTCAAATGTTTTTAAATCTCTGGGATCAAATAATAAAATTTCAAAGTAGTACTCAGTAAAGAAATGGTTTTTCATTTTTAACTGCCAAACTAGCATTAACAAAAAAATGGTGCCAAATAACCCAGCAATAAAGCAACATCTAAGTCATAGTCTGATTTTCTCTGCTACTCTTCCTGAATTTTACAAAAATAATAAAAAAAAAAGTAGCCTAAATGTTTATCTGGTAAGAAATTGCCAAACCCTAAAGCAACATCTATGTGTGATGCTACTCCGAATACAAAACAATGTAAGATAAACTATTTATTTTAAGATTTTTTTTTTCATCCAAATGGGTAAAGTACTTTAGTTCTTATTTGTCCCTCCACCCCATGAACATATCCAAGTAGTGTAAAAAAATTATCTTTCTATTCTTTTCCGGATAAGGCCTAATTCACGGAGCGTGGTCTGACGAGATGAGGCGTAGAAGGTAAGTCTTGGAAACAGTACCAGCACGGGACCGCTGAAGAAATTGCTGGCATTTGAAATCGCCTAGGATGGCAGATAAGGCGCTTTGCCAGTTGAGTGTCGGGAAAACAATCAGGGGTACAGTTAACAACAACTACTTAAGAACGATGAATCAAGTCGGTTCTCTTGAATAATTTAATTTTCATAATAAGCAAGAATGTTCTATTTAACCTTTAGTTTCGAGAAACCTATAATATTGGGTTTTATTCTTACGAGCTATGGATGCTTAGGTATCATTTCTGGAGCACCTTTGGATTTCTTTTCTGCAAAATGGGTTTAAAAAAAAAGAGCGTTGTCTTCAACCATGCAACAAGCAAAACCCATGCTGTAATTATGTTAGTTTCATAGCTATGCTGGGCCCTAAACTTATATACACGGTTGTTAAAAAAGTTCTTGTGCATAAACACAGCTATTTTCCTAATAGTTCTAATTATTATGACCATTGTTTACTTTGACTATTACTTCGATTCCTTGTTTAGTTGGCTTTATTGTGTCACTTACATTTTTAAAACGCACGTGCAATGTCCGAAGGGAAATGCTTTAAGCCCAAAGGTAGCCACCGAAGAAAATTTCATATATGGACAGGCAATTATTGAAATGTTGGCGTTCTTTGTTTCGTTTAAATCGGTTTGGGAAAAAAGTGATGCATTGTGTTCGGTGGAACATCAAAACGTTTTGCATTCTAACCTTGTTCCTGACGGACGGTCAACGTGCTCAAAACTTTACCGTAAACAGCTAGGCAGAGTTTATGCAGTTTTGAGTGCAAGTACTCCGCTTTGGTCAACAGGATCTATAACATTTAGCAACACGATAATGCCCATACGCATCGTTCTCCTTTGACCGAGGAAATCGGAACTGCAAAAAGTAAACATTTTACCTCATCCTGGGAATAGCCCTGATATTTCTAAATTAGATCATCAGAACAGTTGCATTCACCGCTCTATAGATACATGATTATATTAAAAACAAATATCTACTTTTGACTTTTTTAAAAACTATTTATTAATATAAATGTATACCATATACAAGCAAATTTGAGAATAATGACTACAATGACATCTCAATAACATGTAAAGAACTACTAACTAGTAGCACTTCAATAAAAGTTTCATATTGGAAGGTCTCTAGGCCATCTTTTTTACAGACACCTGGGCTATCAGGAATCTAGTGTGAAACAAGTTGGGAGACTAATGGATCCGAGTGAGAATTCGACTTTATTAAAACCAGATTTTTTTTTTATTATTTATAAATATATCAATGAACTTATGTTGTTCCTGCGTTTTGCATTTATTGTCTTATTTTTATTTTATTTATTTTTAGGTTTCCCAACTACAAACCTATGGCAACTTGTTTTATATCATTTGATCTTCTCGTTTTTATTTTCGGACTATTCATTGTCAAAATCAATATGATACGATGAACTATGTATGTAAAATTGAAAGTCAACTGTCACAATATGATTGGAATTAATTTTTTTATACAAATAGTTTAGTATGAAATATAAATGAAATATATGACGTGAGGGAAGATCTAATGTATTTATTTATATAATTATTAATTTTAATAATATATATATATATATATATATATATATATATATATATATATATATGTATATATATATATATATATATATATATATATATATATATATATATATATATATATATATATATATATATAGAGATGTAGTTGGTTAGGGTAGGCAGTCAATGAACTCAGCAAATCAAAACAAAATGTTTATTTTATTTTAATTGTCAAAGCCGACGTTTCGACTTGCTTTGCAAGTCTTCATCAGGGCTAGAAGAACAGAAAACAAGCAACAAGGTATGACTACATTGACTACATGACTACAATGTAAAAAATATGAATAAACACACACCACAAAACATAGGAATGATTGAGAAAAAATAATAAATAAACATAAAATGATACATAAATGACTGTATAAGAGTAAGGATAGTAACATAAAGGCAAATCAAAAGGCCATAAAGACAATAAAGACTATTGAATTGAGGAAAAGATGAGAATAAATTAAAATGAGTGATAGTTAATTAAATGCTAATGAGTAATTTTGACAAAATAATTGGTGAACATAAACAATGTAGATGTTTAGTTGTTGAGATAATGAGGACTAGTTATTGCGATAATAATTAGAGGAGTTAACAATTAATGAATAGATACAGAGTTACTGAGATATTGAGGACAGATAACTGAATTCAAATCTGAGGGCACTAAAGCCAAGACACTAAATGTAAAATATTGAATTACAATTGAAAAGAATATTTCAGGAGTCATAGTGAATGAATAAGTATAACAATATAATAGGTAAATGTAAAAAACAATAGTAGGTATAGAGATTATGAGATATAGCTAATGAGTTGTTACATATATAAAATAAAATTAATAGTAGCAGGGAGTTAACTAAATAGTTAATAATAAATAGAATTAAGCAAAGTACAGCTATAAAGTAGTGATAAATATATTGATACATATGATAAATATTAGGAAATATATAGTGGGGTAATTACAAGTGTGTACAGTGGAAAGAGAAAGGAAATGGATAAAGGAGTGAGGAAAAGGAAATTTAGCAAAACAAATTGTGCACTAACATTTAAAATGGATTTTTGGCGGCATTTCTAAGTTCTTGGTTATCTTTAATTTTTTGATATTCTTTTCTAAGTTTGTAAGTCGTTTTACGCAACTTTGTCAGTTCTTCGTTCCACCAGGGTACCTGCTTGTACTGTTTATTATTATGTTTTCTGTTTGAGATTCTGAATGACATATTTGATGCTTTAATAATTGCTGAGGTCAACTTTCTAGAGATTACATTAGTGTCCATATTATTAATTACATTAATAATATTTTCTTGCAGTTCATCGATGGTGTAGGATTCATTGGAGCAGAGTAGAAATTGTTTTGTAAGTTGATAATTTAAATTACTTTCAAAAGTATTCCAGTCCGCATTTGCTGTGATGTATTTTATAGTTTTTGTCAATTTGGCCAAATTAGTATAATTTTGGATTTCGAAGAAGATAAAATTGTGGTCGGTAAGGTTAGTCTCATGTGATATTTTCCAGTTTTTGATACGTCCAGAGGCTTTTATATTTGTTATTGTCAAATCTATATTGCTTTTTCCTCGATGTCCTTCAAAAGTAGTCAAATCTGATTTTACATTCATTATTAAGAAATTATTGGTAGTGAGAAATTCCTCTAAAGAAGTTCCCCTTTTATTAGTGATTTTATCATACCATACTTTAGATCTACAATTTGTATCGATGCCAACTACGATATGATAATTTTTTAAAGTAATCGACGAGTTCGTTGAGTTTATCTAAATCGATCTTTACATCTCTATTTATATCAAAATAACAGCTTGCAATAATATATTTATCCTTCCCAATTATATATGACGTGAGGGAAGATCTAATGTATTTATTTATATAATTATTAATTTTAATAATATATATATATATATATATATATATATATATATATATATATATATATATATATATATATATATATATATATATATGACGTGAGGGAAGATCTAATGTATTTATTTATATAATTATTAATTTTAATAATATATATATATATAATTATAATTAATTATATATTTTACCATACATCCTCTTGCATCTTTCCGCTTCCACAAATATTCATACTTTTAATCTAATATCTCGATTATCTGTTTAATTTTCTAATAAAGAATATTATATACTTTTAAATGTGACAGATTTTAATATTTTTCAATCAAAACAGTGGAAAATATTAAGGATAAATGTGACAATAACGTTTTTTAGACGACTCCAACTGTAAGAATCTTGGACTCACCTGTAACTGTACAATTTGCTGGTACTCGCTGAAGTTCGTTGAAGTTGATTTATTTGTGTACGTTTCTCTGACCTCTGAAAAATGAGTTCATTAAAATTACAGTTGCAATGGGATTTTTTCTTTTTAAATTTCGCTTCTTTCAAAATATTACAAGACGCAGATGATATGTTACGGAACATTTAGTGGTAAGATGAATTATTATATTCATATTAAAAAAAAAAAAAAAAAATATTTCGTTGTTAATGTTATCATGTAACATTATGTTGAACTATGAAAAAATGAATCAAGTCTTTGTTATGAAAAGTAAAAAAAAAATAATGGTTTAAAAAATTAAAATATATACAGATTTACAAAGAAATTTTAAGAAATAACACAAGATAATTTTTTTTCACATTACAAATTATGATAAAAATCAGTTGATGTAACGTATATTTTAAATATTAAATCGTAAGAATAATAATTGGCATGTAAAACGTATTGATGCTATTATAAATATAATTTAAACAAAATACATAAGTGTTTAAAAATATTACCCTGTAATTTTAAGTTAACGAAATTATAAATTAGTAATGTTTATATGCTCCTTTTACGTTCATTACGTCTTGCATTCGAAGAAGTATTGGCCTAATGTGATTTTGAATAAATTCTTGAGAGATACGCAAATCTAATACAAAACTGTAGTAAACTATTTTAGTTCAAAATTTAAAAACTTTGTATTTTATTTTAAATACTGCTTGCTTTTATTTAATCAATATTTTTGATAATCCTAATAAGTATATTGGGACCTAAACACCTAAATAGGAATGAAACTTTTAGCCAAGAAAATAGAAAAATCAATTGGGTGGAACTTATCGCCAGTCGGTATATATTAAAATTTTGAAAATTTTATGTGGATGGGTTGAGAAAACATTGGAGATATGGACATCATTATATATGTTTGAAGGGATCTTTGATCTTATGAAAAATTATGATAACTTCAGTTCAATCCTATTAATAGGTTCTAGTTTGATATAATTTTTTTACGCAACTTTCAAGGCTTATAATTCTATTAATCAAGTAGATACATTTATCTTTCTTATATATCAATTTATTGAAATTTACAATTGTACAAATATATAAATTAAGTAAATGAGCTGATAACGATTACAATATCATGTTAAAACTTAAAAAGAACTACTCATCAGTAGCACTTGAAACAAAATTCAACACTAGAAGATCAAGTGGGAAGCAAGTTGAGAAACTCTCAAAGAACATTTGAGTGGTTATGGAGCTTACTATGAAAGGATAGGTATCTGGTTTCGGCTAACTCAGTAACATATGAAACATTAAGGTCTTTATGGATAAGTTTATTGGTGACAAAGTAAGTGGCATTTAGGATTTTTCGAAAGATATTGGATTGTAAGGATTGGATACGAGATGAATTGGATGGTTTAGTAGAGCCCCAAAGCTCAACTCCGTACGTCCAAATGGGTCTAATCACTGTCATGTAAATAAGACTTTTGTAATAAATTGGGAGCTTTGATTGTTTGTCTAGTAAATGTTGAAGTAGTCTGTAACGACGAGCAGTTTCTTGTCGCTTTAGTCTTAGATGTATTTACTTAATACATTTTACAACTATATGTGATATGTCTTCGCCAAAAATATGTCACACATTCCCCTGTTCATCACTACTTCCATAACGCCCTCAACCCAACGTCTTATTCTGTTATACGATTCTTTTTGGTAATCGTTCCTCTCCCATCCTCGCCCTAATCATCAAGTAGGTATTTTCATCTATTATTTTAAGGCCATAAATAGTCTGAAGCGCGTGGTAGGTTCGCCAAGAAATAAATTTAAACCTGCCCAGGTGAGATTCGAACCCACGACCTTCAGACATACGATACAGGTTTTTAATTGTTTTTACATGGATATGTCTAGGGGTCATTAGTTTTTTTTGTTATGAATTTTAAATCCTCAAAAATATAACATTTTGACACGCTCTAGATCGGCTGGTGTTGCTCGGGTTGAAAATTTTCTTACAGTCACCTCATCAGAAATTTAATGAGGAATATTGTTAATATATAACTTTTGTCGCTAAGACTTACCGTTTAGGTTTTTTCTTTCAAGTTTCTCTTAACTCAATTTTTAGTGAGAATAATCAAAATTAATTAACAATTAAATTAAATTGTTAATTTAATTTAATTATTTAATCAAGTGAATTGATCCTATTAATAATAAAATGTTAGATGGAAAATACAGTAGGTTAAAGATAGACGTAACTATTTTCTATTGTTTTCGAAGTTGGAGAGAAATTGGGTTTATAAAGACAATTATGTTAATTAAGTTTTAAATATCCAACGGATTCAACATTTACTAGTCATACGTTCAAAGCTCCCGATTACTAAAGACCCGTATACATGACTGTGATTAGACCTATTTGAACGTACGGAGTTGAGCTTTGGGGATCCACTAAGCCATCCAATTCATCTCGCATCCGATCCTTCGGAAAATGCTTAATGCTCCTTAATTTGTCACCAATAAACATATCCAGAAAGATCTTAATGTTCCATAAGTTGCTAATTTAGCCCAAACCAGATATCTATCCTTTCATAGTAAGCTCCATAACCACTCAAATCCACTAGTTTCTCAACTTGCTTCCTACTTCATTCCCGATAACAGTCTGAGGCATCTGAAAAGAAGATAACCCGGAGACCTTCTTGTGTAGAATTTTTATTTAATGGCTACTAATGAGTAGTTCTTTTCAAGTTTTTACATGTTAAAAATAAATAAATAAATGGATATATAAAAAAATATATCCAGATTAGCTTTTATAAAATATTTCTTCATAATAGTGTTATAATGTTCTCAAAAATAAGCAGGAAGGAGTAAAGAGGTTTTTTTTAACTACAGCTATCACATGTTACGAGCTCCACTTGTGCTATTCATACTCATCACGCTGAACGGTGCCAACAGACCGGCAAAGAGTCGGAGCGGACAACTGGACAAGAGCAAATGGGAAATAGAAAAAGGCGAAATAAAAAAAAAATAAACAAAGAAAAAGCGAGAAACGGCCTGGGAAGACAACAATAGAAGGGGGATGAGTTGTTATGGAAGTGATTGCGGCATTAATCAGACAGTACCGCTCCTTGTGACTTGCTAAACTCCGCCCTGAGACAACCGCTATCTAAATGGACGCGTAATAAATAAGTATAACGCACCGTTACATATTTTCTGGACGCAGGCGGCAAGTGCTCGGATACACGCTTCTTGGGGAAAATCATCGATTTATAGGGTTCCTTTATTACTTTCTACTTCCTCGGTTCAGCCGAACCAAATCGGATCATTTTTCTTTATTTTGTATGATGCAGTACATAACACTTATCTTAGGCGCAATAATTATAACCCATTTTAAAAATGTTATTTGCTTAATATATAATACTAGGGTTAATCAGCCTAGTTCTCCCTAAATCGCATTAGATCTCTCCCACAACTTGCCTGGGTACCTGTAGACAGTCCGTCGTCAATTTTGACTATTGTTTTAACATAGAACATGTTATACCGACTTTTCGGCAACAGTTTCCTTATTAGAAATTTAATAGAGAATATTTTTTGATATACAACATTTGTCGCTAGGGAACACAGTGGTTAAAGGGTGGAAAAAAACCTCAAAAAATCATGTGTAAATTTTGTACTTTTTGGGGGGTTGTGACACTTATCTGATATGTACTGTTCATTCCCTACTAACTTGCTTTTGAAACCGAAATCTAAAGCCCGAAAATTCATACTTATTTATACACGCGAAAATTTTCACATGTCAGCTGTATGCCCTTATTTTTTCTCAGAAGAGTTTTATTGCTCATTTTGACAAAGAATAGAACAAAAACAGGCAGAATTGAAACTGTTACCAAATTCAAAATCACAGTTTTTTTTCAGTTACCTCCGTCTACTTCCGCAATGTTGCTTATTTGGATTGAAAATTCATATTCAGATCTACAATTCACATTTAAAATTTTCACCATCTATCACCGTCTTCAAGAGGTTTTGCAAATTTAATTCATTTTTTGCGATTTTGATGAGATTAAATCGAATTAAATTATTTTCAATCAACTTATTTTTCAAAGTCGTTTTTCGATTGTTATTTTGTCAGATATACCTGAGGAATCTAAAAAAAATTATATAAGAAATAGCGAAACTGGTAAGATGAATTGGTCGTATAAATCACTTTTTTTTTTCTTTTTTTTTTTTTGAAATAAAAATATTAATATTGAAGTGCCTAAATGATTGTTTATATGAACGATAAAAAAGGTTTTTCCATCCATATATAAGGATTGTCCAATGAAAGCACATAAACACGATATCTTTTTTGGCATATTATATTTCAATTAAGAATTAATACTTATATTTGAAACAAAACAAATACCGTGAATTAAAAAAAAAAAAAAAGTATGTTACGTAAGTACTTTATACAGTATTATCATTATTATAATAATTTTACATGCAGTATTATATAGTTTTTGTTAATATCATAATCTTTCTTAATTTCGATAATTGATTATAGAAAAAAAGCTCCTATTCCTGGATTAACAAACTGTAAAGATAAAAAATTATAATGATGGTTGTATTGTTGACTGTGAGTTTTTACTAAGGAGATGAATTTGTCAGGGGTGCAGTCAAGGTTGAATAAACACAGCCAGTTTTTAAATGAAAAACTTATATTTTGGCGTGCCAACGTTTCGACCTGCCTTGCAGGTCTTCATCAGGGCTAAAATAACAAAAATTGGATGTGACCAAGATGATACTAACATTAAAAAAATTAATAAATAAATAATAAAAATAATTTAAAAATGAAAAAGAAACAAGAAATTTTTTGCAGTTAATTAGATAATTGAATTAAATTAAACATTAATTAGATAAATTGAATTCAATTATCTAATTAACTGCAGATTTTTTTTCTTGTTTCTTATTCATTTTTTAATTATTTTTATTATTTATTTATTAATTTTTTTAATGTTATTTTAGCCCTGATGAAGACCTGCAAGGCAGGTCGAAACGTTGGCACGCCAAAATATAAGTTTTTCATTTAAAAACTGGCTGTGTTTATTCAACCTTGACTGCACCCCTGACAAATTCATCTCCTTAGTAAAAAAATTTAATCATTAAAGGCCATGTTTTCATTCAATCGACCTTTTTTTGTTTTATTTTTAAGCGTCCAAATAAAAATCACAGATTAGTTGCCGACTACAAAAGCAGCCGATTAGTCGGCTTTCCCGATTATTTGCTGACTATTCTCCCCATCTCTCATATACATATATGTATATATACACTTTCATGTCATACAGCTGGACCACCTATAACTATGTCATTGGCTTGCCGCCAAACTGGTCATAGGCGGATTCCGGGACTTTGTAAGCTGAATGGGCCATATTATTTTTATATAGCCGAGATATTTATGCAAAAGCCGCAGGTGCTCCAATAAAATGGAGATTTTATTACTTAATAAACCTTCAAGCTATAAACGCTGTAACTTCAGCGTAGAAGAAAGATGAATTCACATTGTATATTCATGGTTTATTTTCTTATTATATTAGCAATTATTTAATTAATTAATATTAACTAATTTATAAGGATGAGTTATAATTATCCCTTTCTTGAAGGATAATGGCAACTATTGGGCTGTCACACATGAAATGACCGTTTTTGGAACCAGGAAGAAAATAAAAATTTGAGATCAAATCTAACATTTTCATTCAAAGTATTTACCATCATTTTCGATACACTTCTCCCAACGGCTTACCAAGTTTTCTATCCCAGATTTGATAAACGTTTAGTCACGTGATGAAAAGAATTCAGAAAATGCATTTTTAATGTCTAAATCATTGTTAAACAATTTTCCTCGCAAAAAGTTGTCTATACTCCGAAAAAAGTGGTAGTCTGTAGGGGATAAATCAGGGGAATATGGGGGATGTGGTAAGACTTCATAGCCCAACCCTTTTAATTTATTCACTGTATTGAAAAATGACAAAGTTTTGTAAACCAACGATGGATGGTTCTTTCATTAGCATTTCCTTCACCAAACGCATGATTAATGATTAATTTCTTGCTGCCTGGGCAGCCGAATGACCGAGTTTGTACTCATAAAAAAAAAAAATCGTTCGGAAATTGCGAGTATTTCTATGGCCACGGTTTAAATTATACTAAAATCTGTATGCCTACTTGGGAAAAAAAAGAGCACCGTTTGCAAATAGAGGATTAACAAGTGCTTATTATAGATAGTAAATATTTTTCTAGGAATCAATAGGCAACGCTTTAATCCTCAATAAAGAAAAATAAGACATTTCATGTGTGACAACCATTTATATGGACATATAAAGGACTTGAAGACAATATTATGTTATAGATAATTAATATAAATATATATCATATATTTATATCGAGTATGTTAAATTGGACAGACAGACTACTTTAACATCTAAGACACATTGATAAAAAGATAAACAGACCTATAAACATGCAGAGAGAAACTGGGATATATATATATATATATATATATATATATATATATATATATATATATATATATATATATAGAGAGAGAGAGAGAGAGAGAGAGAGAGAGAGAGAGAAAGAAAATAAGGGTGAGAATGAGAGAGGGAGAGGTTATAAATTATAAAACTCTCAATTGACAACCTTAAGAAACTATATGAACCTACTGGTATTATCCTATACTAAATATCATTGCGCAAAATACATAATTGAATAAATTTATTTTACTATCAAAGGATAAAGTTCATTTTGTAAATTTTAATTTAGTAAAAATATAAATTATTAACATAAAGTGCTAAAATAATTCCATACACTATGAAGCAAATAAAAATGAAATTGTTACTCTTTGGGGAGTGCTCTATGTTTCTTATTGCTTCGTTATATTTATTTATGTTAAATGTGGAATCTTAAAGATAATTAGAAAAAAAAAATTTTAATAGCACCAAGAATATTTTAAAAAAATTCAAGCTATAAAAAAGCTTTAGTTTAAAAATTTATCCAGAAATATAAGTCATTAAAATATTTTAAAAATGGACTATCATCAGAACAACTATATTCAAAACAAATAATTCTCTTTGTTTTTATTATTAAGAAAGTATAAAATATTAAAGATAAAAGAAAGGAAATATTAAATAAAAAGCGGTAAGCCTGATTCCTGCGGTGGGTTTGATTAAACAGTAAAATATTTAGACATCTCTTGAAAATTTAAATTAATGCTTGAATAGTGGCTATTTGCTAATTTTTTAAAATACTTATCCCTCAAAAATATACGAAATGTAAAGGGTATTTACCTTAGATAAATCGTCACTGCAGACTCAATCTTCCTCAATTTCGGTAACAGATGTTGAAAACAATTTTTTTTTTTTTCTATTTCTGCAAAAGACAGAAAATATTCATTATTATAATTTAAAAAAAAAAATAAAAATATATAAAATATATAAATATTTCATATAACTTTCAGCTGATATGAAATGACAGCCATTATTTTATATAAATTTCAGTCTCATAGGATGTTTTAGATTTTTTTTTTAATAACTTATTTTTTTGTTGGCTTAAATACTAATAATATTTGTAGTGAATTTAAAATAATATTTTAATAGCGATCTTATATTTCTAATGAATCAAAAGTTTATTTAGCAGTAAAGTAAATTACATAGTATTAATTTCATTCCTAAGACTAAAGCGACAAGAAACTGCTCGTCGTTACAGACTACTTCAACATTTACTAGGCAAATGATCAAACCTCCCAATTCATTACAAAAGACTTATTTACATGACTGTTATTAGGCCTATTTGGACGTACGGATTTGAGCTTTTGGGCCTACTAAACCATCCAATTCATCTCGTATCCAATCCTTACAATCCAAAATCCTTCGAAAAATCCTAAATGCCCCTCACTTTGTCACCAATAAGCTTATCCATAAAGACCTTAATGTTCCATATTATGCTGAGTTAGCTCAAACCAGATACCTATCTTTCCATAGTAAGCTCCATAACCACTCCAATGCACTAGTCTCCCGTACTTCCTTAACCTTCTGGATCAACCTGAAATATTTATACTAAAATCGTATAAGCAGAGGGAAGGATACTGTTAATGTGGCGACTTATTGTATGTTAAATGTTTTAAAATAAAACCTACCAACAAGTAGTAACAGGTCGGATATTAATTATACTAAAAACCGGAGGTAATTAGTTAGATATTAGTATAATAATTATTAATAATTTAAAATGAAAACTCATTCTTATGTTACTAATATTCCACATTATAATTCCTGTTGAACAAATCCGCTACCTAGACTCCATCTTGACAAAGTCCTACTTGCAATCTATACATAAGATTGAAACGAAAAGAAACAGCTTGTCACTATATTGCTTCAACATTTACTAGACAAACGTTCCAATTAATTACAAAAGACTCATTTATGTGAAAGTAATTAGAACTATTTAGACATAAGGATTGGCTTTGAGACTCCACTAAACATTCAAATTCTTCACGTAACCAATCCTTATAATCAAAAATCCTCATTTGCTTCATATTATGTCCCAAATAAACTTATCCATTATATAGTTCCATATTTTGCTGATTTAACCCAAACCAGATATATTTTGATAGTACACTCAACACCCACTCGAATCCAATAGTCTTGCTTCCAAACTTGCTTCCTATTTCATTCCCGATAAACCTCTGAGGCGTCTGAAAAGAAGATCAGCTCGGGACCTTTTATTGAGTTTTTACTCGTACGTAGTTAATTCACAAGAAACAAGCAACTTCTACATTTACTAATTCCAAGTTAATTACAAAAGATTAATTTACAAGACAACCATTAGATCTATTTGGGCATTAGGAGTTAAGCTTTGGGACTCTGCTTAGCCATCCCATTGATGTATCAAATAATTAAACTCCAGCTTCAACCAGGAACCTATCATTTCATTGTATGCTCCATCCAAATCAATCAGATCCACTAGTCTCCAAACTTGCTTCTCAATCGATCCCCGAAAACCCTCCGAGGTGTCTGAAAAGAAGATGGCCTAGGGACCTTCTGGTATAAAACTTTTATTGAAGTGACAAAAATTAGTAGTTCTTTACAAGATATTGACTTGTCATTGTAACAATTTTTGCATACATTTACTTTTTGTATATATTGTATACAGTTCTAAAACTCAATAAATAAGTATAAAAAATAAATGTAGTGATGAGGAGTAAGAATTAAATATTATCCTATAAATCATACTAAAGAAATTAATAGTGTCATCGGATTACAAGTGGTAACATAAATTTTAATAAAGTGCAACAAAAGTACATTTGTTTGGTGGAGAATACGAATATCGATGTCAGGTTGTAGTCAGTAGTTTTAGGCGGGAACAGGGTTAAACTTACAAATATTTTCTACTAAATAATTCCATCTTCATTCACTCGATATTATAGATCAGCGCCAGATTGTGACGCAGAATAGGGCCTCGATTAGTTATAAAGTTGTTAAAATTTTATACTTTATGTTTATCCTAAGAAATTCAAAGTCATTGGTGGATTGAAATTCACAGAAAAATCGTAAAACAGATTCTAAAAAAGATGTGGTTCGACCTGTTTGACGAAAACGTAAACTGTTATACCAAAAGCGGTCTTCTTGGAATAAGCTATCTCCCATCAATTTAAGAACTTTACTACCATATTATATATAATATATTATACATTTAATACTAAGTTATATGTTTTATAATAGAGTGGCTGTTTTATCGAATCTCGCATTTCATCGAAATGATATTTATTAGTATTAAATATAATATTTAGAATTTCTGTAAACAAAATAGTAAATCATCAAAATGTTTATCAAATGCCATATTTATATCATATCAAAATATGGTTTCAATCGATGGCGAAATGTCATACAAAACTACAATTTAACGTGAAAGTATCATTTCTCTATCTTGACTGAGAGCTGAGAAAAATAAAACGTGATTTTCACATTTTATTTTTTGTATCAGCTCCTAATGCTCATTGGCGGCTATAACTCTAGTTTTGCACTATTATAGGTCCCTACTACCTACACAAAAATCTGCATTCAAATCTGTGAGTTACAGGTCAAAACGTCCCCTTGTTAGTTTATTTCAAATAATATTTAATTGTTAATTTAATTAAGTTATTGGATGAAGTAATTTGATATTTTTAATTCTAAAGTGTAAATTGAGAAGTTCAGTAGATTATGTATATACATATCCATGATCTAATGTTTTTCCCTGTCAGGGAGATATTGTTTTTTTGTTATTATTGTTGTAATAAATTGCTTAATTGTGCCTTCAACTGAACATAAATAAATGTTTAAAAAATAAAAATATATAAAAAAATGAAAAATTAATTATTTAAGATGGAATAACTTCTCCAAAAATATTAAATAATAATCTAAACATGGAAGGATAATTGTTCAAATAAATGATGAATATGGTTTATATATTATTAAAATGGGCGAAGTGAGCTGGGCAGTAATATTTGTTTTTGATTGCGTGACTAAAACTATAACCCTTAAATAAATATATCTCTATTAGTCAAACCACAAAATTCCGAATATAATCATATAATATAACCTAAACACAGTATTCAAATGTATGATTAGAACGACAGCCTATTCAGTTGTAATCCTTGCTAAACGCCTGAAGTTAAGAACGAGGCAGAATCTGGTAGGAGCACTTTCACTTAATTAGAGCAACTAACGTCTCATCTACAATTATCGGATCTTCTATTACTATCCGAATAAAAATGTCGATATTATGTAAATTTACTTTTTTGATAGTTTTTCGGATGTTTTTAGAATAATTTTTCTGAATAAAAACTATAATTACCACTTATTAGCATTTTTTCTTGACCAGAACCTCAAATTACGTTCTATCTTTTATTTTTGAAGATAAAATTATATTTAATCTAATATTTTATTAAAATAAGAAAAGAATATATTTAAAATAAATAAGACTAAATAGGATTTGCTACAACTATGAGTGAATGACTTAGAACTAATAATACTGATTATAATAATAATATCTATGAAGGCAAATACATAATATAACAATAATACATAAAAATAAAAATCAACAAAACATAAAATAATGGATTAATGAAATAAAATACAAATAAGAATATAGTGCAATAAACAAGAGTTAATCTGTTTTACAAAGAAAGTTTTTTGAGGATTGGAAAAAAATAAATAAGTTTGAAGAATTGCAATTACTATAACAATGTTTGAATTCGTCTGGTAAGTTTTTTACTGAAAGTTCTTTAAAAACAATTTGTAAGTTCAACAATAAATTATTAAAATGTAAACAATAACAATGTGTTAACATTGGCCTTGCAGATGTCTGTAAAATACAATTTTCTTTTTAGAGATATTTAATGCTTTCAATCAGTGTTGCAAAGTGACATAAAACTCCCAGTGGAGTTAGGAAAATTTCCCTACTTTAGACAAAATTTTCCCATTTCCCTCTCGCCTTTTCCCCTGAACTTTTCCAGTCAAAATACACTTGTGAACCAAACCTATATTATGTAAAAATATTAAATTTTTTTTAGCAACTTCAGTATTTTAACATCTCAGTCATATAGTGTGTTCTTGTTTCCAATAAAATACTCAAGCATAGAGTATTCTCAAATAAAAATTTATCAGTAGTTATATTATAAATTTAATTTGGCGGGGGTTACGTCACTTAAAGCTATTTCTCTTAGCTAAAGGCCTAACACTAAGAGATCGAATGATCAAATTATCGATATATTATACATTGGCGATCGAACATTTAACGTAGGCGCGGAAGATAATATTTATTCCTATCAGTAAAATTGAGGTCAAATTTAATAAAAAGTATAAATAACATATAAATTTTATTACTTAATTTTGGTATCTCTACCCAAAGGATGGCATAGCTGATAGAAGAAGCTCGCAACAGATTACCTCATTTCCAGCCGTTCAGCGCCAGATACTTTTATCATAACCCTTTTTTTTTTAATTGTGAGTTCATTTTTGTCATTAGTCATAGAAATATTTTATTTGTTTATTTTTTTATAATGTATCAAAACATTAAACAGTATATACCTCAAAGTCCAAGAACAAAACATAGAAATAGTAAAAGAATTCAAATATCTCGGAGAATGGATTAGTTGGAATGCTAAGGAAAACAAAGCATTGGAATCCAGAAAAAATAAACTTGAACTTGCTTTCCAACTAACAAAAGATACATACAACAAAAAATCTCTTTCCTGGGGGTCCAAAATAAAACATTACAAAACAGTGATTAAACCAGAAGCCTTGTATGCAGCTGAAACACTAAACAGGAATATCGAAGGTCATTGAGAAACTTGAACTAAAAGAAAGGAAAATTTTAAGAAAAATCATAGGACCAAAATTTCAGGATAAGACAATATACATAAAGAATGAAACACTCTACAAGAAAATTGAAAAACTCTCTGATACTATGCGAAAAAGGAGAATAAATTTTTACGGTCATCTTCTCAGAATGAACTCTAATAGATTATCCAAGCAAATCTTTGACTTCTTACGCCAGCTCAAAACAAAACCCAATTGGTTTAAAGAAACTGAAAAGGACCTAGCAGAATTAAAAATTACAGAAAATTCACTACTTGATCAGACTTCTAAATTAATAACTAAAGATGAATATGTTAGGTTCCAAGATAAATCCACTCTAAAAACCAAACCCTTTATCTCAGATGAAGAAAGAAAAAGAAGATCAGAAAGAATGAAGAAGTAAACGTACCCCAAACAGGGTGAAACGAAAAAAAAAACAAAAAAACAAAAAAAAAAACATTAAACAGCACACAGCAGTTTACTTTACAAATACTGGACTTATTTTTGATGATATTCTGGATGCAAATCACATTTCATACTTTTGTAAATTGTACTTTATATTTTGTATTTATTTGTTTAAAACTTTATTTTATTCATTAAATACGAAAATGTTGTTATAACGTTTGATACACATGGTAATCTAAGAGTGGAGTAAAAAATAGCCAGAAACGAAATGAATAGTGAATAGTGTTAAATGGTATTTTTATAAACAGTCTCTAAATGAAACTAACAGCAATTTATAATAAAATGGCAATAGTAAAAAGCCCGAGAAATGGCACGTGAAAACATTTTTTAAAGAAAGTATTATAATCTGCCCCAATG
Source organism: Euschistus heros (assembly GCA_003667255.2). Lineage (NCBI taxonomy): Eukaryota > Metazoa > Arthropoda > Insecta > Hemiptera > Pentatomidae > Euschistus > Euschistus heros. Next base: position 459,280 of record RCWM02000050.1, on the reverse strand, counting down.
TGACCAATATGTAATATGGATGGCTTAATGGATCCATTTACACAATATGAACAATAAGAAATAAATACAAAGAGATTTCAAAAAAAGTGAATAATAAATAAAAATGAGTGAAGAATCTCACAATATATAATACAATAAACAATTTGAGAAAAAAAAATTAAATAAATAAACAAAGTACTTCAAACTATACAATACATAAATTGAAGACAAAAATTAAAAAATAATAACATTATCTTATTATTGTTTGGAATAATATTATATTGTTAATATTAGTAAAAACTGCAATAGGTGATTAATAACGGTGGCTATATAAAATGTATATGAGTAGCTATCAGATATTTATTTCATGTTAAAAAATGATGAAGAATAATGAATGAACATTCTGTGGTTTCTTTTATTAAGAACCCGGACGGTAGTGGATCGCAGTGGTGGATTTGAAAGTACAGGGAAATCGGAAAAACATCATATGCATGGTTAGTGTTTGGTGAAAAGTGTATTCCGCGCGGGAACAACGACAACCCAGCCTTTCATAATAAGTACCCTATTTTTTTTTTTTAAATGATTTAAAATAATTCCTTTTTTTTTTTTTTTTTTTTTTTTTTTTTTAATTCCCCATTTCTCCACTAATACGAAAAATTCCACAAAATTTGGGGGAAAATCCCATACCTGCCAACGATGCTTCCAATTGTTACTAGATATCTTGATTACTCAGTCCATCGTTGCTGTAAAAAAATGAGTACTTTGGTGCAGAGCAAGGCTATCCACGGCTCGATAACCGGTCCTTATGAGGCACTAGCATTCAGACCAACATAGTTTTAACACTCGAGCTCAAGAACAGTGACAAATCGGTCTAGATTCCCGGACTGTGGATGTTTGAGGTCAACAGGCCAAATTGGATCTATATGTCTTCCACTGAAGCAGGCAGTCTGTGGATCAAATTTCCGAGTAACTATACTGGAAAACCCCTGCGTAGTTAGGCTGGTGAAACTCACTTGAGAAGATTACCTTAGAGCTCCAAACAACGTGCATTTAAAGATGGTAGTATGGAAGGTCGGTCATCCATCACTGCTCTTACCAAGCTGAACTTTTAATTTTTTAAATACATTTGACTAAACAATTCCCTAATCCCACTCTGCCAACATACTAGGTTGATGTAGTAATAAGCATTAACAGATACAACTACCCTTTGGTCATAAAAGGCTAAATCGACAGGCTGTTTTCAGCCGAATCAGACATGTGTGAGGATTTGTTGGAAGACTTGGAAACACACAAAAAAAGTATCAATTCACTGATAATATATCGACTTAAAAAATAAATTAATAAAATCATGTTTGATAGAAGGACTCAGCACTGACCACACAAGTATTCTACACGGGCAAGAGAAAAATTCCACCAAATTGATTTTTTCATAACCTTGGGTTTAATTTTCATTTTTTTCTGGGAGTTTACGTATCCATATACTTCAACAAGGGCGTATAAATAATAATAGGATTATTTAAAAAATATTTTTAAAAATGCAAGCAGTATTTAAAAGGAATTGCCAAGCAATTTTAAATGTACGAAAGTTTTTAATTATAATGCCTTAATAATAACCACCCCTTGCGTTCATTAACTCTTGCATTCGATGGGGGTATAGGTCTGATGTGATTTTTAAGGAATATACCCTATCAAATGCAAAACTATAATAAATCATGTTCATTTAAAATTTCGAATTTTTTAAAAAAAATACTTATGGCTTTTATTATTACTTAGTCTTTAATTATTCCTTTATTATTTCATTAGTATTTAATGATCCCAATATGTTTCGTATGGCTTAGTTAAAGAATATGAGGTCGTAATCACCTTAAGAAAAACCAAACTCTTATCCTAATTTTTTCAAAGTGCAATATAAAAATAATTTGATTCGGACTTAAAGTGAATTGGTTTGAATTGGGATCCAGTGTATATACTAATCTAAAACATGTACTTAATGTGGAAAAAATACGTATTTTTAAAATTTTATTTTAACTTTTTATTGATATTTACAACTGTATACTTTGTATAGAACAAGTAAATTTGAGGAAAAATGATTACAATGACATGTAAAGAACTACTCACAAGTAGTACTTCAATAGTTCTACACAAGAAGGTCACTTAGCCAACTTCTTTTTAGAGGCTTCGGAGGATTTTCGGTAATAGAGTGTGATGCAAGTTGGGAGACTAGTATGAAGTTTGCTATAATTAAAGTTATTAGGTTAGGGCAAAATCAGCATTATATGAAACGTTAACTTCTTTGTGTATAATTTTGTTTGTGCCATAATAAGGAACATTGAGGATATTACAAAGGGTTTTGGATTGTGAGGATTGGATACGAGAAGAACTGGGAGGATAAGTAGAGCCCCAAAGCTCAACTCCGTATGTCTAAGCACTCCTGTAAATGAGTCTTTTATAATTTATTGGGAACTATAAACGCTTGTCTAGTAAATTTTGAAGAAGTCAGAATAGACGAGCATTTTTTTTTTAATTCTGGTGTATATCCTAAAAAATGAAAAAAATTGAGAGGAATTTTTTGCATGTATACTTAATATAGTCAATATACATCCTCCTTATATACGTTCCCATTTTTCTGTAACCACGCAAGTGCAAGGTCTTCAACGCGATAGTCAGGTGAAAGAAAAAAAAAAAAAAAAAAAAAAAAAACGAAATGGAACTGAAGACAGCGTTAGGGGGTCATCTCGACCGGACTTTCACGACAAGTTTCATTTAATATACAGTCAAGAGTACGGCCTCGATCCAAGGGAAATCAGACCGGTAACGGAAAAGAGGGTACCTAATCCACTATAGTCCCTTCATGTTTTGTATTTTAATAATTAAAATATCAATTTTGACGTATAACGTAATAATAATGCCTGTAACGAGGTGCTATACAAATGAAGAGAAAATGAATAAAAAATGCTCGAGTCGATAATTGAACTAGGATTAGAACGGAGTAACTTATGAAGCTCTTAAAAACTAGATTAACCCACGACTAAATACTTCTTTGATTGCCGTAATTACTGCAGACGTGAGTGTCAATAATAAAACACCTCTTAACAGTTGCTTTGATGGCTTTATCAACAGGTGATGATTATCTTCTCATGGCAAATGCAATCATAACCTGATTTATAATTCTATTAATTTATAATTTCTCATTTATAATTACGTAATTTATTGCTCTATTTGTTACAAGTTTAAATTCAATATATTATGGAATTCAAGTAATAGCTGACCAGTTTCGTGACCAAGAGAATAAATATGTATTATACAGGTGGATTGGTTCAGTCACTGAAGACTTATATATATATATATATATATATATATATATATATATATATATATATATATATATATGTGTTTTAATAATAAATATCATAAGCTGCTTCTCTAATAAGCAATATATAATATGGATGGCAATGAATCCATTCATACAATATATAAAATGAAAATATTTAAAAAAACAAAAACCCCTAACTACACAAGGTACAAAATACAGTGAATATTAATATAAAATAAATAAACCATAGTACAAAGAAATAATGAAAAAAATATTTTAAAAAAAATAATAATAAAGAGTAAAACAATATTAAAAAAGACATACCCATATCCCAGATAATACATTTATACATTTTCGAATTATAAGGATGAAATTACTTAAATCAATAATAAAACTTAATTAACATTAATGATGATATGCAATAAAAAAAGTAGGGGTTTCAAATTTTTTTCATTCAAAACCATATAGCTGCTAAACGGTAGGTTATAGCGACAAATGTTATATAACTAAAAATATTTTTAGTTAAATTTTTGATCAGAAAACTGCCGGAATATTTGGATCCGAGAAACACCTACAGTGCTACAGCGTGTCAAAATAAGGCCTAACACTTAAAAAATAAAGGCAAAACGACTTTTTTCATTTAAACTAATATAGATCTTTTTAACAGTTGGGCCCAGCACAAATGTTATATAACAAAAATGCTCTACATTAAATTTTCAATCCGAAAACATAAAAGTCAGCAAATCTTCGATCCGAGCAACACCAATATATATATACAATATATACAATATACACACCCCTGGAAAACTCCAAACCAAATTTGTCACCCCACTTATGAGAGGACAAGCCAGGCCCAATATATTATCAACGCTGTTCTCTCAGCCGTGACACTAGTGCTAAAATCCAGTAGAGGCTGAGAGGGAGTGATATTTCAGCACTATTACTGTATTTTTAGCTTAACCATAATATCTACGCCATTATTTTTTATTATTTTAGCTCTTCTGATACACATTTATCATTTAGATTATACATCAGTTATGATATAGGGAAGCTGTATTTGATCTAGGTCATTGCTAGAACTCCAATGAGATGAATATTTACTGTAGGTCTCGGGGCCATTGCCGTTTTAATCTGCGAGTAGGGCTAGAAGGATGTTTGGAAGTGGATAATGAATGAATGTCAGGGATGGTTTGAAAGGTTTTCATTAAATTTGGAAATTTTGAGGGGTGTGACAAAAAGTATATTTAGATCATTATGTAAGGTTTTGGTAAAGGCATACTATGAAGCGTTTACAATAGTACGAAGAACTTATTAAATGTGTTAGATATTCGATTGCTTTGCAATTTCCCACAGTTCAAGTCCATAGGTCCAAATAGGTTTAATGGTGGTTTTGTGTATGAGAAGTTTGTTTTCAACGGAACAATGAGATATCCTATACGCTAGTCTCTAAATTTTGCAACCATTCTTTATTGTATCAGAAGAAATAATTTCTAATGAAATACATAACTTATAGCAAATAAATATTTTAGACCAATGGGTGTTACAAACAGGTAATTAAAATATTGATGCACATAAATATAAAATATAGTTGTTTTAAGCTTATTAGAAATTATTTTTTTAAGGAGGGTCTAAATGTTCAGACCGTAAACTTAGTTTTATTTTGTAGCTCTGTATCTTGTCATCAGTTTATCCAATTTTGGATTTTCTTGACTGGTTGTTAAAAGGAGATTTTTCTTTTTCCATCCATAAAAATTATTTTGCTGTAGATCGATTTTTGCACGTTGAATCGGAGAGTTCAATGGACTGAGAATCCCGATACTTTGACAATGCTGCTATGATGATTTCAAACAAAAGAAAGATTATGGAAATCGCTTTGTCATACTTTTAGGGAATCGGACGGACCGTTTAAAAGAAGCTACTCGAGTGTAACCAACTAGAGGACACCTTGGGATACGAAATGTTGTTTTTTAGAGAAAAGGTATCTGGTTACTGCCAAATCAGCGAAATATGCGACATTAAGGTAATTACGGATTAGTTCATTTTTGAAATATTAAGAAGTATTAAGGATTTACATAGGATTTTGGAATGGAGGACTGTTTTAATAACATTAGTCTGAACGAATGACTGTAGTAAAATTCTTTTAATCTGGACGGCTTCCAATTATATCAAGCTCAGATTAGCGGGACTTGGCTGTCATTAAAAAACTTTAGAGTCGATTCTCTATAATTTGAAACTCAAAGAACTTGATAAGTCGATGAAAAGTTCTAATAACCAAAAGATTAATTTATCGAGAGATAATATAAAAATGATGAATGTGAAGTTTATTTCAAAAACTATTAAAAAAAACAACAAAAAAAAAAACCCATATATGATAGATATGGGTAGATATATAAAAATAGATAAAATAAAAGTAGTACTGTCAAATACCCATTTTGAAAATTAATATAGTTGGTTTTCTTTCGAATAAGTGAATTAGATATGGTATTATTTGTGGTCAAAAATATAAATCTTACTCTGGAAAATTATATACGGGGTGAGTACGTCTTAGTGTAAAAAAAAAAAAAATGAATGAAATTAGATCGAAAATGGAGAAAAAGTCAGCAGACCTTACCTTTCTATTCTAATCCGTTGCAAATGTACGATAACTCAATGAATATTTTGAGGAAACTAAGCTTTTTACCATAAAAGCTGTGATATGTACACTCTTTTAAAATATTTTTTTGAAATTTTGACCACATTTTCGGATTTAGCATTAAATTTCCTATAAGGACAGAGTACATGTAACCTTGAATTTTACAAACTTAGGACCTAAAGAACAGCTTGATCTTCACCTTATTTAAGGAATTTATAATGTCTTATAGTACTTCAACAATACTTTTTTGAAATGACCATGCACAAAACTGCAAATCTCACAAAAATATGCAAATTTAACCAGCATCCATGTAATATGATCAAATTAATGATCCGTATCGATTTCATGGAGAAATATACTTTTAAAATCAGAAAAACATGGTGTTTTCATTTGACATACAAATTAGTTAATTGTGTAAATAAGACATTATGATTATAGCTTAATGGAAATATGCATTTTAAACATAATAAACTCTTTTGTGTACTCTGCCCTTATAGGAAATTTAATGTTAAATCCGAAAATGTGGTCAAAATTTGAAAAATATTTAAACAAAGTGTACATATTACAACTTTTATGGTAAAATACGTGGTTTCCTCAAAAAAATCTTTGAATTATCGTATATCTGCAAGGTGTTGGAATAGAAAGTTAAGGTCTGCTGCAAGTTTCATCTATTTTTTTTTTAACACTAAGAGGTACTCACCCTGTATATTACTGAGAAGAATCCATTCAAACATAGTTATCTCTCATTAATTAAAAAATAAAATAATTATAATTAAATTAAAAATCCCTAACCGATTAACAGTTGCATACAATGCAATCCCTTCTCCCAACGGTTATAAATAATAATCTTGTTAAATGATCATATCTATGTTATATAATTATTACCTGTCACTTATATGTTAAAGCTAAATAGGCTACCTTATACTGTATAATTAATTATATACAGTTCTCATGTCTCTAATTAAGGCATTTTTCTTATATAGGTTTCAACACTTAATAAATATATTTACATCAAAAATTAGGATAAAAACTTGTTAAACTTATAATAATTATTAAAAAATAATGTTTAAATTGGATCATTTTTAATAGTAACAGTATTGGGCACTAAAATTCAGCTGTTAATCGACACACGTGAGAGTTAGGAAAATCTAAACAAGCAAAAAGTGAGGAAAATGTTCCTTTAAAATATAACTCATTGTATCGTCATGCTATTTCATTAGATTTATCTTCGAGGATCCCCAGCCGGTCACATATAACTTGCCGATATTCTGAGCTTTGGTGGGTTTTTCCTAAATCCAACGGCAATACTTTCTGGGCACTTTCCTATTCCAATCTCAAACAACCAAAAACCTTCCTATATTCTTGACCTATTAACTCTGCGTTTTTCTCTCCACCTTCACACTAGATCCCAACCTTTCTATAGTATACCCTTACATAAAACTGCTTCCTTTAAAAAATCCTTCATCATTCGTGCTATCTCCTTCTGGAATTCCCTACCCAATCCTATTCGTAAAGCAGCTTCCCTAACTTCCTTTAAAAATAATTTATTTTTGCACCTTTTAGACAATCAATCTTTCGCAAGTATGTAAATAATTAAGTTCTAGATCAGTGACTTTGTTGGTAGCTCAAATTGTTTCTAGGCTAGGGAATGTCGAAGAAAAGAAGATGCTCCCTGCATTTTAGAATTAAGAAAGGGTCATACAAGTATTTTAAGAAATTAGAGCTCTATACGGAACAACTGCAAAGAATGTACCATACGATGTTCTTGTTCAGCGATATCCAAGTTTAGTCTAAGGGAAGCAAACCTTCTTTGAACAAGATAACGCAAGGGCCCAAACACTTACACCATACATTGAAAATATAATAAAATAAATCCTAAATAATAAAATAAATAAATAAATGTAATAACATAAAATCCTTTGATCTGGTGTCGCTTTATTGACAGTTTTCAATCATTTTCTATTAAACAATAAATTTTATTCTTTGCTTTTTATTCCAATGAAGAGTTTATTATGTATAAAATGCATATTTCCATTAAGCGATTATCATATCTTATTTACACTAGTAGTTGATTTGTACGCCAAATGAAAACACCATGGTTTTTTCCGGTTTTAAAAGGAAATTTCTCCATGAAATTGATACAAATCATTAAGTTGATTGTATCATATGAAAGCTGTTTAAATTTACATGTTTACGTGAGATTTGCAGTTTTGTGGATATTTTTTTTCGAAAAACGGTGAGCGTAAAAGTGTTTAAAGACATTGTATCTTCCCTATATAAGAAGATCAAGCTGTTCTTTAGGTCTAAAATTTGTGAAATTCGAGGTTATATATACTGTGTCCTTATACAAAATTTAATGCTTAATCCGAAAATAAGGTCAAAATTTGAAAAATATTTAAACAAATTGTGAGTATTACAGCTTTTAAAGTAAAAAAATTGGTTTCCACAAAAAGTCTTAATTAATATACGAATTATCGTATAACCGCAACGGATTGGAATAGAAAGGTCCATTACCTTATTAGGTCTAAGGCATTTTTAATCTAGTGTGACCCAATTTTTTTTTTTTTTTTTTACTCTAAGAGGTACTCACCCTGTAAGAAAATAGAATCACTTAGAACAAATTATATAAAAGTAGTTACAAATAACACCGGTGGAATATATTCAGTTGTATCTAAACCAGTTCTGTTTTCAGGCACATTTTGACAAAGTTACTGAGAATTCTTATTTTTTTGGTTTATTTCTTTAGGATTTCAAATTTGAATATAATGTGTAGAATGTTGAGTTGTTTCTGTGAGGGAGCATTAGAGTTATTAGGGAAAGTGTCAACGAGTGTCTTTTTTAGACATTACACTTTTTAAATGCATTAGTCCAGAATACTCCTCGATGAGATCAGATGATGGAAATTTGACGACAGGCAAAGTTGTATTTGACATTCTCCAGGCCATGTTATGTAGATTGTCTCTTCCTTAATATAGGTTCAACACCAAAAGAAGAATTTATCATAAATTATATGGGAAAATTTGGGAAAAAGATATGTGATGAGAGTTAATGTGGGGTATTTCCAAAACTTAATGGTATTCCCAGGTACAGGTAGAAGGGATTTCTGTATTTCTGTGTTGTTTATAAATGGATAAAATATTTATATGCTGTATATTAAAATAAATGTATATTATTAGTCTGAATGTAATAAATTGGAATAACAGGTGTTGAGATTTAGGACGTCTGATTTTTTATTTATTGCGCGATTTTCAAATGTTTCTATGGTTATCATTTCCTTAATATTTCGTTTAAAATTATTTTTATTCCACTAATCCCTGTTGAACAGATCCGCTACCTAGGACTCCACTTGGACAAACGTCAAACTTAGAATCCACATACAAGACTAAAACGACAAGAAACTGGCCGTCGTTACAGACTACTTTAACATTTACTAGACAAACGTTCAAAGCTCCCAATTAATTACAAAAGACTATTTACATGACTGTGATTAGACCTATTTGGACGTACGGATTTGAGCTTTTGGGCCCTACTAAACCATCCAATTCATCCTTACAATCCAAAATCCTTCGAAAAATCCTCAATGCTCCTTACTTTGTAACCAATAAACTTATCCATAAAGATCTTAATGTTCCATATGTTTTGATTTAGGCCAAACCAGATACCCATCCTTCCATAGTAAGCTCCATAACCACTCCAATCCACTAGTCTCCCAACTTGCTTCCCGGAGGATTATTTCCATGGAGGATCTCCGAGGCGTCTGAAAAGAAGATGGCCTTGAGACCTATTAGTGTAGATTTTATTGAAGTGCTACTAGTGAGTAGTTCTTCACAAGTTATTTACATACCATTGTATTCACTATTAACACGTTTACTTGTTGTATATTATTTTGTACAGTTGTAAATATCAATAAATGAAAAAAAACAAACTTTTTTTTGTTCATGGTTAATAATTTTGGGGGAATTAAATTTAAAAGAATGTTTTGTTTGGCTGTAATAGTCTAGAAGCATCGCCATAATAAGTTGTTATTTTATTGACTGAATCTCAGGAACCTTATGAAACTTATATATGTATATATTGTGTACATTTTGTATAGCTGTTTAACACCGTGAAGCGACCTGGCTTGTGAGATTCGTTCTTAAAGTCTATATTAATCAATTTTTTAAAGAAATGGGAGGTTCTTTAGAGAAAATCAATTAAAATTTAAAAAAAAATTGTACTCAATAGTATAGTATTTTCTTTTAATGTTCTCTTTTTTATTTTGAGTTTATCTTTTAATTTTCCGGATTTTTGTTTCTGATTGTTGATAGGTAATACCTTTTGTATATATCTGATTTATTGATTTTTTTTAATGGATATATTTCAGGTTACCACGCTCCAGGATAAACTGGAAGCCCGCGACGTAGGAAGATATAATCCAAGTCGAATGACCTTGGAGAGCCCACTGGAACCTGCTATACATTTCTAGGCCAAGCGGCGTCCACTGAACCCGTCCCTGCTTCACATCTCCGACATTTATATATAAAATATATATATATATATATATATATATATATATATATATATATATATATATATATTTACATTTTTTAATAGTAGTGTAATTTTTTACGATTAACCTTTGGTGACTTTTGGTGTATCTGGTGAATGGATGAATGAATGAATGGCTTAGTGTTAATTTTTTAAATATGTATTAATCAAAATTTCATGCTTCTAATTGTTTTTAAAGCTGAGGAATTTTGGAATTCGGGATGTAATTGGAAAGAAATATTTTTACAAAGTACAGCAAAAAATCATTTTTATGAATTAAAGTTATTATATTTAAGCCAAGACGTTCGTTTATAAGGCAGAAAAAATGTACCTTCAGAATAGGAAAAAAATAAAAGCTGCAAACTAAAGAATTGCAGGCTATTTCAGGTTGAAGTAAATTCACTAACATCTTCTGTTTTAAAAGCCTGTACCTAATTAAATAAACCATGTTCTTTATCTCCAAACTGACACTCTCTGATTACATGGATGTCTCTTAATGTATGTAATGCTAGCATATCAGACATAGAACATTATCCTAAATTTATAGTTTTCTAATGTTAATATTTGTAAAGACAGTTTTTATTCTCTATTTTTATTCTTTTTCATTATCATTTTTCTGTTTTCCCACGACAATTTTATTTTTAATAATAATTATTGACTATTTTTTTTTATATCTTTGTTTCCATTCCTAGTTTTTCTTTTTTGTTCTAATGTAACTTTGTATTCACTTTTGTTTACCTTATTTTATTTTAAAAATCTCTAGGCTCTAAATATGATTTTGCTTTGAGTTATATGATATATAGTAGAATAGAATAGATAGGGAGTAATCCTGTTTCTAAATCATGATTCAACATTGAAATCTATGGTTCTATACTATAAATCATTCTCGAATACTACAAAAAGGGGTAAAACCAGAGAAAACTAGAAGAACCTACCTGCGTGGTAACTACGTGTGGAATGGCATGGAAAAAATTTGTGATATTCCGATCGTGCTTGCCGTAATACCACCAGTGGCACCGTAGCTATGCACCATTACCCCATAGATCAAAACGTTGATGAGATACCAGAAGCGACAGCTGAGATTGCCTGGTAGCAGGGTACACCACCCGACAGGCAGACATACCGGAATTAATGAACTCGGCCGGTGTTTGCATTGGCCGCTAGTCACTAATTGGCTTCCCTGATGGATGTTGGTCATCGTCTGCCAATGCCGAACATGTCATCGAATAGAGTCGTTTATCTTCAATATGATGTCTTGGCCCTTTCACCGATTTAGCGTCGAATTTATGTAAAGTAGCGAAAGAGATATCTAGCAGCTGCTGCTGATGGGTTTCTAATCCCGCCATTACCGAATGATTGAGCTTTAATCTTTTCGATTTTAATTTTTTTCTTCTTTATAAATGCGAACGAATAATGAGTTTTTAAAAATTAGTATGGATGAATTATTAGAATCAATAAATCATGAATATGTCTGTCTATAATTTACCGCTTTTCCTAATTTACACTTTAGCACTGAAAGAATCTAATTAGTTGAATTGATAATTAAATTAAATTCAATATCATTGTTTATTCGAAATATTGGGTTGTCCAGAAATTAATGCAGGATTTCATGTTTAAACCAAAACCTGATATTATTATTAAAGAGATTATTTATCTCTTTACCACAGCCAAAACTTGATACATTACTTTTACGTATTGTCGTTTCGGCCCAAAAGTCCTATTAAATAAGATCTTAATATTCTTAAGCTAATATATATATATATATATATATATATATATATATATATAAAATAATCAAAAAAAAAATTAATAAATAAAAGTTGTACATTTTTGTTTAAATAATTCGTACAAATATATATATACCTACATACATACATACATATATAAATACATACATACATACATACACTAACGGAATGCATTAAACCACAACTTTAATAACATCTGAAATTCAATTCATTAATATTATTTTTGATTGTTCTTAAGTCTCAAATATTTTATTTCAATTTCATGCCGACAAAAACGAGAGAGCAGAAATATCTACGGTAATATGTTCACTCCTTTGAAAGACATACATTTCATACGGGACGGTATTTCAAGCAATTTACTGCACCTAGTTGCATTTACCGCACTCAAATGGAACTAGTCCACATCTAGCGCATGGGATTACTGGTCAAGTAAATTGGCTAGGTTTTAGTTATATATGGTGTCTAGTTTTCAGCTGTTAGAGTTGTTAAAACCGTACAAGACATACTATCAACTGAAACTGGATGCAACTACTGCATTTGAAACGCAGCTCTTTGACTGAAAGCTATGCAATTTCGGAAAATAGTCTGCCATAACGGTGTCGAAAAGTGATTCGTTCCCATTTCTCATAAATTCCTGTTTATGTTTCAGTAACAGGTAAATCTGTAAACCATTTTTCAAGATTTTTTATACACTGATATGCATAAAAATTTACCAAATGTTTTTATTTTCATTTTCTCGGCTAAAAGTTTGTAACAGGGCACGTGAAACGTATTTTTTTATTCTGAACATTATTTAAATATGAGCTAGCGGTATTTAAAAAAAAACAACAACAAAAAATAATAAAACTAAGAAATTTTTAAATATTAAATATACAGTTATCCATTAGATGGGGCATATCTTTTAATAATTTATACAAAATCATACTAGACCTATACTCCATCGAATGAAAGATGTAATGAACTCAAGGTGCGGGTATAATAGTATTAATTAAAAATTTCACAATCAATGCAGTTCTTTAAAATTCTTAAGTTATTATTAAACAATTAGATCATTATTATTATTTAACAGAAATATGATAATTCAATTCAAGAAAATGGTGGTTACGGCATCTAAAAATGTATAAAATTAGTAAAACTATATTTACAATACTTACATAAATATCAAGCATTGCCGACAATATTAAAATTACATAGCTTCGTTTTTTAATTTAGTCTTATGTTTAACCTTCTGAATAAGTGCAGTAAAAAAATTTTATTTGGTCTTATAAATAATGCAATGGGCTTCTTATACTAATCCAATACATTTACGTAATATTTATTTATTTTTTAACTATATATTGATATTTACAACTTTAATCAATATATCCAACAAGTAAATTTGTTAAAATGATAACAATGGCACGTCAGTAACATATTTTTTTTTTTTTTTTAGAACTTTTATTGATTGATTATTACAATCTGCCACAAATATGGGCAATAAGTAATATAGATGGCATATGATTACATTCACATATTATGTACAAAGAGAGAGAGAAAGAAAAAATATATATATATATAAAATAAAATAAATTAAAAGGTAACTGAAAGAATTTCCTATACATAAACAATATACATATAAATAAAATAAAATACAAAGATAATAAAATAAAACATTGAGTGAGTAAAAATAAATAAATATTAAAAATAAAAATAATGATAAATTAAATTAAAAGTTAAAACTACATTCATACTTATTTACAATACACACTCATCCTAGGGATCCCCCAACCAACCCTGCCCCTCCACTCATGGAAGGACAGGCCCGGCACAGAGATGTCCCAGCTCTTCTCTCTCAGCTGCGTCACTGGTGTTAAAGAAAACTCAGTGGAGGCTGAGTGAGAGCGCAATGTACACTCATTCAGGGCGTGAGTGGAGAAGCTGGCCAGTGCCAGAACTCCAACATAAATACATTTTTACAATAGATCTCAGGGCCACTGCCGTTTTAATCTGCGAGGTGGGTTATCAGGGCGTGTTGAACTGGATAGTGATTGAGCCAGTAACATAGTAAGGAGTTTATTGTGAAAGTATTTGAATCTGATTTGGGACAATTCTGCCACATCTGGAACGTTAAAAACATTATGGATAAGTTTGTTTGTGACATAATAAAGAACATTAAGCATTTTACGAAAGATATTCGGATTGTAAATGTTGGATATTTGGAAGGTTTGATGGAGTCCCAGAGCTCAACTCTGAACGTCCAAATAGGTTTAATTACTGTCATGTAAATAAGTCTTTTGTAATGTTGGGGTAGTCGAATACTACGAGCAGTTTCTTTTCTTTCTCTCTCGTATGAGGATTGCAAGTAAGTCGTTGGTCCAGATAGACACAGAATTATTAAAAATATTTAAAGTTTATTTATAGTTTATAATGAATTAAACAGTAGGCTGTAGATATATGCAGTCAAGTCAGACTTCAATACAATGATATCAACCAATTAACACCCACATATTGTCATCAGTGGATTGTTGGAAAAGTAACGGTCCCAAAAAATGCCCATTTAATTTGTTGGATGAGATGGTTCATTCTAGAAAATATATTTCCTAGCTAACCTACATACAATTGGAAAAGTTGAACTAAAAACATTAATCATTATAAAATTTTCCTTATTTAAACCAATTTCATAATTGGTTCAAAAAAAATTATAATAATAATTTAAAAAAATAGTTTTTTGCTTATTTTCAAGTAAGTATGGAATACGCATTGTATGATGTTATAAAATTTGCTTACGCAGGCTATAAATTTTAGTATGAAGCTATAAGAGTGGGATAGAAAAAAATACTTTTTTTCTGTTTATTCTTGAGCCTGAATTTTACGCGTAGACCACAGTCTACTGACCATAGTCCGTTCAGTTTCTACTTATTGTCCGTTCAAGATATTTTTTTTCTTTTTACGGAAACCTCGTAACTCGCCCCTAAGGCTGAGGACAGTGCACCAAAACGTTCCATGTCCTTTGTCCTCAACCTATTCTCATTAAAAACAGTAGAAAGTCCGTTAATCGCAGAAGGTTCCCGTCTACGTGAAGAAGACACGGCAAGTTAGTCGTGCTGTTTACCAGCCCTTGGTCGGCGGTGGCATGACCTCCCGATGGTCAAGAGGTCCCAACGAAAACTGGTCGGGCGGGAGTGAAATCGTCCTTCGAATTATTTTCTGCGAGAAGCATTTTATTTCTGGTGAAAGTCAATTTCTCCGCAAAAGCTGCAGAATTGGAGAAATTTGAATATATTATGAATAACTTTACAGCGAAATCCACTAATCACGATAATGTTGGATTTCGTTTAGAAGGAAGGCTAATTTCAAAAGTAATGACAATTACCAATCATCGTAATAACTAAGTAACTTAGAAGTGACTTAATTTGGTAGGGAAAAAGTATTTTTATTTAAAATTGATTTATATTTTTTTTTTTTTGGAGGGGGGGGGGAGGGGTTGCTGGATCTGAATTTAAATTATGCCACCTTCAAAAATTGAAGCCTTCCTTTTCCGAAAAATATAATATAATATAATTCCGAAACCTTTATAAAATGCTATCTTGAGGTTATGCTACCAAATTAAAAAAAAAAAAAAAAAGAAGATAGATGTGTTGTAGTGCTCTCTTTAGAGCATTAAGTAATATGGATGAAATAAGAATCCATTTACATAATATGTACAATAAATACGAATGAAATAAATTTAAAAATTCTAAATAAACAAAATAAGCTATTATAAATAATAATATGAAATAAATTAATAATAAACTGAAAAGAAGAAACATAAGTGCATTATTCTTCCAACAAGTTAACCAGTGTGTGTTAAATTTAATAATATGCAATCGGGTGTAGCTTGTGAAAAATACTTTTCATACTTGAATTCTTCAGAGTGGGAGAGTCAAAATTTGGAACCACTTCTTCCAAAATTTTTTAAAAAATTGCGGAAAAATATTCTTTTCCTCGATTCAACTGCTACGTTCCTGGAATATAACTTGGATAGGATAGGATAGGATGAGGTTATAGGGCGATCAACAGCTGAGGTTATTACGCTCTTGCTCTTAGGTTGTTCATTATATTATACTTATTTCTTGATTATTTTGTATGTATATATACATTTTTTCCCTTCTATTCCTTTATTTGTATTTTTTTAATAATTTTTTATAATTTTTTTTTTTCCTTTTCTCATTCTTCTTCATATTAAATATAATGAATGTTTTAGTTGTATAATATTAACTTGCTATTACAATGTTAGAAACAATATTTTTGTTATAATAATAAAAGTTATGTGCAATAATAAAGTAAACTAAAAATACAATAACCATAACCTGGTAATTAAATTTTGTTGTACAAATTCACTTCTTTTACAATGGAAACAATTTTCTCTATGTTACCCGGGTTGTTTTCGAGGATATAACTTCGATGTACAGTAGCTTCTGAAGAAATAACTTGACGAAAAAAGAACTAAAAGAAACATCTAGTAGGGAATTTCACGTAGTTATACGGTATAAGAGTTTTTTTTTTTCACTTCACTTTTTGTTAGTGAAAAAAATATAAAGTCAATTGGGAAAAATAATTTCGGATTTTTTTTGCTAAATTCACTTATTTTCCGCTCTTTTTTATATAATTTTTTTTGTTATGGTAAAATTTAATTTAATTTTGTTCTCTTGTGCAATAACTTCAATAACTTTCTTGCAGCAGGATTTCATTTTATTTTATAGTGCATTTTTTGAGTTTTCATATTAATCTGTTATTTATTCGTTAACTTTAAACATATATTCTGTTCTATATAATAGATAACCACAGATATAAATATTCATAGAAATATTTCACTTATGGATTGATTCCAAAATTTTATTCATACTGAACTGATAATTATTAATGACGTAAAAAAACAAAACAATCGTACTGATGATTTCCGAATGCCTTGAGTGACAAAATAATTTTTTTTTTTCTCATTTATTGAATTTTACAGCTGTACAAATATATACATCAAGTAAATGTGTTGTTAATGATTACAATAACATTTCAAAACTTGAACTACTTTCCGGTAGCACTTCAATAACAATTCTACACTAGAAGGTCTCAAGGCCATCTTCTTTTCAGACGCCTCGGAGAGTTATTGGAAATAAAGTGGGAAGCAAGTTGGGAGACTAGTGGATTGGAGTGGTTATGGAGCTTACTATGAAAGGATAACTAACTGGTTTGGGCTAATTCAGCAACATATGGAACATTAAGATCTTTATGGAAAAGTTTATTGGTCACAATGTAAGGAGAATTGACGATTTTTCGAAAGATTTTGGATTGTAAGGATTGGATACGAGATGATTTGGATGGTTAAGTAGAGCCCCAAAGCTCAACTCCGTACATCCAAATAGGTCTAATGTAAATGAGTCTTTTGTAATTAATTGGGAGCTTTGAACGTTTATCTAATAAATGTTGAAGAAGTCTGTAACGACGGGCACTTTCTTGTCGTTTTTGTCTTTTATGGTTTAGTGGAGCCCCAAAGCGCAAATTATGTAATTATGAAATTTATCTACAAAAAATATATAATAAGTCTTTATGCAGTTCACTTAAATTTGTGAGCAGTTTATTTCATAGTGCATTTTCTGAGTATTCATATTAATTTGTTATTTATTTGTTAAATTTTTATATTTTTCTGTTTTATATAATAGTTAAAATCACAGATTTAAATGTTCATAGATATATTTCATTTATGAATATTTGCTACAATTTACGTTACTGAAATATAACTTCGATGCACAGTAGCTTCCAAAAAAATGACTTGATAAAAAACAACTAAAAGAAACTGCTAGTAGGAAATATAACGTAGTTTAATACGGCCTAAGGGTTTTTTTTTTTACTACACATGTTCGTGGAAAAAACAACACATAAAAGCCAATTCAGTAAAATAATTTTGGATTTTTTTCTTGGATTAGCTCATTTTCCGCTCAGTGGTTTGGCTGAAATAAAAAAGGCAATTGATAATAATTTATATTACTTTGTTATTTGTCCGTTAAATATTTACATTTTTCTGTTTTATATAATAGTAAAAATCGCAGATATAAATGTTCATAGAAATATTTCATTTATGAATATTTGCCACATTTTCCTTTATAATGCACTAATAACTAATAATCACGTTCCAGAAAAAAAATTGAATTATGATTTCCGAAAGCTTTGAGTAACACAATAATTTTTTTTTCCTCATTTATTGAAATTTACAACTGTACCAATATATACATCTAGTAAATGTGTTGTTAATGATTATAATAACATGTCAAAACTTGAAAAGAACTACTCATCAGTAGCACTTCAATAACAATCTATACTAGAAAGTCTCTCGGCCATCTTCTTTTCAGACGCCTCAGAGAGTTATCGGGAATAGAGTGGGAAGCAAGTTGGGAGACTAGTGGATTAGAGTGGTTATGGAGCTTTCTATGAAAAGAAAACTATCTGGTTCGGGCTAAATCATCAATATATGGGACATTAAGATCTTTATGGATAAGTTTATTGGTCACAAAGTAAGGAGCATTGAGGATTTTTCGAAGGATTTTGGACTGTAAAAATTGGACACAGGAAGAATTAGGTCTAGTTGAGCGCCAAAGCTCAACTCCATATGTCCAAACAGTATTTTTTAGTAAATCGGAAAATTTGAAAGTTTGTCTAGTAAATGTCGAAGAAGTCAAAAACGACTAGCAGTTTCCTGTCATATTAGGCTTTTATGTGGATTCCAAGTTAAACGTTTGTCCAGTTGGAGTCCTAGATAGCGGATCTGTACATCAGGGATCAGAGGGATATTATTATAATAAATTATAAAAATGTAATATAATAATATTATTATATGTTGTAATGTATATTATGAAGTTAACATAGTAATATTCATTCGTTTCCAGAATAATTTAACTGGGCCAGACGTCTCCGTGATACAGTGGATCAACGAACCATGACGAAACAGTTGAATTCATAATGCCGGCTACTGTACTAGATATCTAACGGAAGCACTTCTACAGCGGTTGTCTCTGTCATAGAGGTGTTGAACCACGAAATGTTCCGCAATTTTACGACTAATTAATATCATTACTTAATTAACTCGGTATTAATGTTAATTTATGTATTTCGCTACTTCATGTCTAGGGAGCAGAGTGTATTTATCCTAACAGGATCTATAATAAGGCGGAGTCCAACAATGGAGATAGTGGGCCAATTATTTTGGGAATATAATTAGATAAGCATAAATGAACTAAATGGTCTCAGTTATTATGAGATAATTTATTTTTGTTTACGCTTAAATAATTAACCTCTGTCATTCTCAACACATCGTAAAGAATTCTCCTATACCATTCTTTGTATGGTAATCAAGGAACTACGACCTGAAACTGAACAATAAAAGAAAAATAATCATCAATATTACTTACGAGCAGGCTTTAATTACTTATTAAGTACCATAAAGTACAGTATTATATCGATCATCCACGAATGAATTATCTAATATGCTGATTATCCGCTTTATTGAAAAGGAAAACTAACGCTTGATATTTTTCAATTTAACCACAATTTTTTATTTTCCATGAGCATAATAAGTAAAGTAATTAGGTCAATAACTAAACGTTACATTAAAACATTTATATAACATTTAGTTCTCAATTAAATTAGAGGTATTTCACATCGAACTGAGTGTATTCAGCTGCTACACATTTTCTTTCTGCCTATTTTTTTTTTTGTTTTGTAATATCACTGCTTTATTCTGTAAATATGAGCGTAATTGTTCTTCAGGTTCTTTTTTCTTTATCTATATATTGAAATTTATAACATGTAT
This sequence comes from Euschistus heros, assembly GCA_003667255.2. NCBI lineage: Eukaryota > Metazoa > Arthropoda > Insecta > Hemiptera > Pentatomidae > Euschistus > Euschistus heros. The sequence goes on along the minus strand of RCWM02000050.1, from coordinate 439,262 downwards.
AAAAAAAAAAAAATCTAATATGATAATGTTTATAACAGCAAGTCAGTTGCTTGTGAAGCAACTACCTGTTGGCAGCACTTCAATAACAGTTCTATATGATAAGGCTCCGAAGCCATTTTGTTTTTCCCTGACAGGTTTAAACATTAATTTAACAGTGATAGATAAGGCGTGTATAAAATCTAGGGAGCGACACTATAGGATGAAATGGGACTTGGAAAAATTTAAAGAGGAAGAGGTAGTTAAAAGGTTTAAAGACTCTGTGCATAAAAAACTAACAGAGCATTTAAGAGAGACTGAGTATGGCGAAGTTGAAGAGAGATGGAATAAGATCAAGGTGGCTATTGAGAAATCTACAGAAGAATTAATAGGAGATAGGAGATTAAAGAGGAATGAAGAATGGTTTGATGAAGAATGTGCAGAAGCAATACAGATTAGAAACAAACATAGATTAATTGTACTCCAGCGATTTACTAGACAAGCTACAGCTGTGTATAATGAAAGAAGGAGACAAGCGAAAAGGATAATAAGGAAGAAAAAAAGGCAATTTTTAAAGAAAAGATCGAGCAAATAGAGGAGCTGAGAGTAAATAATAAAAGTAGAAAATTTTATGGAACCGTTAGATATATGAGTCGAGGATTCCATCCTAAGTTAGATACCTGTAAAGATAAAAATGGAAAAATTGACGAGAAAGCCACTGTAATCAACCGATGGTAGGAGCACTTTACTGATCTACTCAATGTGGGCAGCGAGAATCTTGACCTGGTACCGGAACTAGAAGATATTAATAATTACGTTATTAATATAATATTATCGTTATGAGGCAGATAATGGAAAAATGTTGGGAGTTTATCACTGACCTCCATATATTGTTTGTAGATTACTGCCGTGCATTTGATAGTGTTGTTAGGGACAGAATGTTGAATACACTACGGGAATTTAATATCCCGAACAAACTAGTTCGTCTCATACAAATATCTATGAAAGGTAGCAATGCTAAAGTGTATATTAATGGCCACATAAGTCGCAGTTTTCCAGTTACAGCTGCAGTTAGACAAGAGGATGCGTTATCTGCTAAATTATTTAATCTTGCGCTTCACAGTGTTGTAAAAAAGCTGAATATCAATAGATATATACTGTGTACGTCTAATCAACTCTGTGCATATGCGGATGATATTTGTTTGGTATCGAGGAGCAAGCAAGCCTTGCTAGGCCTGTTTGGTTTGTTGAAGGCTGAAGGCGAGGTAGTTGGTTTGAAAATAAATGAGGCTAAAACCCAATATATGTACGTCAGTCCAAACAATAATTCAAGAATTAGAGGAAAACTAATCGCAGACGGATACTCCTTTAAAAATGTGAAAACATTTACCTATCTTGGTGCTGAGATCAACAGTGAAAATAAGATATCGACAGAGGTGCAAAAACGGATTATGGCAGGTACCTAAGCCTATTTCGCGAACATCCGATCATCACTCTTGTCACGGACAACGAAGGTAAGGTTATATAAAACCTTAATAAGGCCTATCGTGACAAATTCTGCTGAAACATGGACCCTGTGCACCTCCACAATAAATGCACTGAGAATTTTCGAAAGAAAAATTCTTAGGAAAATATATGGACCTGTGATGGTTGAGGGTGAGTGGAGGATTCGAAAAAACAGAGAGTTATATGAGATGTACGGTTACTGTGACATGGTTCAGTTTATAAAAGCGAGAAGAATTGAATGGTTGGGCCATGTTCTGAGAATGGAAGATAGCAGAGCTCCAAAAAAGCTACCACTGGGGACAATGTTTGGTACCAAGAAGAGAGGACGCCCAATAAGAAGATGGCTGCAAGATTTTGAAGGAGACCTCCGGAACCTTGGTGTAAGGAACTGGAAATTGAGGGCATTGTGTAGAGAGGACTGGTGTAGTATTGTTGGAAAAGCCAAGGTCCACCCGGGACTGTAGAGCTACAGAAGTAATTAAGTAAGATAAGGCTAGGAGGCAAATCCTCTTACAATATAATCATGGAATGCCGAGCTTACTAAAAACAAAGGGCAGAATATCTGCCTTGTGACAATAATGGTATCAAAAATATATAAATATACACATACACACAAAAAATTAAATATATCCTTTTTTGGAAAAAAAAAATGAAGAAAATGTAAATATTACCTAAAACATATACATAATAAAGAAATATATCTAAAGCAGTGAATGTGTTAATGCATAAGTAATAAGGCACGAATTCAAACTTATTGACATTAACTGTACCATTTTGTAATATATTCTAACAATAAAAGTAAAAAAAATAAAATAAAATAAATCCGTTAATTATAGTCACCTTTAAACAAAATATACATTACGATAACGGAATTTATTCAACAGTCTATGTGCATGAAGAAGGCTTCAGATTGATCGTCTTTCAAGTCAAAGTATATTATAATGTTGTTGTTTTTTTAATTATTCTTTTATTTTATTTTATTTTTTTTATAATATTGTACTATAATAGGTATATTTACAGATTTATAATTTAATTTTTTTGTATAGACAATATAAATGGATTCATGGCCATTGATATTGCTTATTGCCATTGAGTGTGGCAGGCTGTAATATTTTATCAGAAAAAAAAAATAATAAAATAAATAAACATATATATATAAACTATCCGTAAAAGTATCCCAACACTTTGAAATATTTGAATTTTATAAAAACGTATTTTTTTTTCGTAATAAAGAAAGGTTCTGAAGTCTATAATAAACATTCCTAAACTAGATATGAACAATTTTTATTAAAATAAACTACAATATTTCTTCCAATAAACAAAAAAAGTTAAAAAACTTACTTTTAAAACTGTCATGTTTAACAATTTTAACTTTTAAATTTTAAATTTATATTTAATAAGACATACTGCCCCCTCTGGCTTGAATGGCTGCTTCCAGTAGTCTTGGCATACTTGTAAATAACGAAACGAATGATAAACATGGACTGAAGGAAATTTGAAAAAAAAAAAAAAATCTAAAATACCATCGTTTGTTATTAACAGTGAAAAACATTGATTTGTATAATCTTTAATGCCTTACGTTTAATAAATAATATTAATATGAATATAAACCAAGTATGGATTGAGGTAAAAACTAAGAAATTCTCGAGAATTATGGGTGTTGAAATACTTTTGACGTGGAGTTTATATATGTATTAGTCTCAACGGTTTGCAAACTCGGATATCTTAATACTCAAAAACTGTTAATTATTTATATTATTCCTGAACAGCATTAATTTTTTGTCAAATCATGCAATGTCCATAAATGTTAATATAATTAGCAGATAAGATAGTTTGAGATGATACCTCATCTGGCGTCACCGATCTACCTATTTAGGACACGAGAAAGATCATTTGGTAACCCTTAGCGTTGGATGCAAACTATTTTAAGAACAACAAATATACTATTATCATAAAATTAAAAAAATATAAATTCTTTACTGATTTTTGCGGTCAATTCAGTATTAAAATTATTTACAACTTACTGAAATGATATAACTTTTCCAGGAGTGGTTCCCTTTTTAACTGATTTGCAGATCCACCTTTTGTGTCCAGTAGATGGTCCTCGTGAAAGGAAAGTGGCCCTGTCTTTATCTGACCTGAAACGGTAAATCGTTCACAGTTTCACTAATTTTCACTCATCCCCCGGTCCTATGACGGGAGGGGGCATCCTACACAGAGGGTGAAAAGAAAAGAGCGAACCTCTTAAAGCAAGCGATTCTGGATAAGGATTAGTTGACTGAAGTGGAAACAACCAGCGATGAAAGAGCGGAAGGGGAAACTTTCAGTAAAAAGTAACTGATGTGGTTACATTCATTTGTTGTTATTTCCGATGTCCCTGTATGTATCTTAAGTTGCATACTTGATTCTGGAGTAGAACCCCTCTTAACAAGCTTAGGATCGAACATTCCTCTGACTAACCGGCTTGTTCTGTGGAACATATATTTATCTTACATCTATCTTACAGTGCGGGTATAATATTAATTAAAGAAAACAAAAATAAAAATTAGCGTATGTCAGGTGCATCCTTATTTATAGCAATTATTAGGAACGCTATTAACAATATTCAACATGTTTTGAATACACATTTTCTCTTATCTTCAAGATTTTTAACTTATTGTTGCAAGAAATCCAAATATACATATCTATAATATTTTTCTTTTTTTAATCTTTTTCATTTTAGGACATATTCAACATCCTCAATGTTAAAATAAAAAAAAAAAAACACATAAGAATAAACTATGATAAGGAGTTATAGGCAAACTACGACTTCATACTAACAAAGGTTCCAGTACTCTGATGTCTAAGATGAAAAGTGAATGTGGGGAACTAAACACCTAAAGAAAAATGATACAGCCGAAAAACTGTAAAAAGAAAACATTGGCTGGAATTGTTTGCCTATCATAAATATTGCCTACTGCCATTCTTTGCGGCTAGTTACAATATTGCCAAAATAAATTAGATTTTAAAGTTTAAACTATGGCACGAACGATCGCGAAGCGAATGTTATTAAAAATTAAAAAAATGTTTATCATATTAACTAATTTCACAAATGGCACAAAGTGTACACATTCTCAATCCATTAAAAACATCCTAAACGAATCCCATTAAGCCACCTCACAGTGGAAACTGCTGTTGTTAACTCGTATGAATGTAATAACTATACACGATATGAGACCAAAGGAGTACATTCATTGAATGGCATCGTAGTGCGTGGTACCAGGCGGAACTGTAGCAGTCTAAGGGGAACAGCGTTAGTTCTTCCCCGGACAAAAGGAAGAACGAGACCAGCTCTGTGCCACTTACACCTTTTTACATCTTCGCCTTACACACACACACACACACACACACACACACATATATAGAAAGGCGGCGTGACAAAGCCGGGAATACGGGACAGAGGATTATATGTAAAAATATTCGATCATAAAAAAAAATCTATGTTGTCCCGAAAGCGGTATCCTTTCACCGGCCTTAAGAAATGTAGTGGATTCTTTCTAACCGTGAACGTATACCACTAGGACATCTGTAAAGAATACGCGAAAAAAATTAAGCAAAAAAGAGGAAAGTATTATAGGCCGCGTGCTCTGGCTATTCTGTAGCTTGTTTATGGTTACGAGTTGTGTTTAAGTCAATTTCGCAGACATAAAGTTTTAAGTGCAGTGTGGTTATAAAATAAAATATACATGGAGAAAGGAGAAAAATAAAATAAATCTCAACAAAAGGAATAAGAACACTTATTGCTATGAGATAACTATAGGTTTACGGCAGGGATCCACTAAACCTTCCAATTCTTCTAGTATCTAATCCTTACAATACAAAGTCAAATCATCAATGCTCCTTATCATGTCACAAAAAAACTTATCCATAAAGATCGTAAGGTTCCATATGTTACAAATTTGGCCCAAACCTAATTCTTTCTTATTTAACTCCATATCCACTCCAATACAATTATCTCTCAACTTGCTTTACACTCAATTCCCGATAATCCTTCGAGGTGTCTAATAAGGAGAGACCTTCTAATAACTTTTATTGAAGGTTTTTTGGATCAATTTGAATTTCCTAAATTTTCGAGTATAGTTGCGATACAAGCTCAAAATATTATAATAGGATAAAACGTACAAAGGATTGTTGATTTTTTTTTTTTTATTTATTGGTTAATTGAAATTTAAAATGGTCAACACAAAAATTACCTTTCTTTTGCCTGTCAGTGTATTTATTGTCGTGCACTAGATCTTGACATTTTTCAACAGATTTCATATTTCTTTACAATTTTTATTGAAGTTTTGATCCCAACCAGCTTGACTAGGAGTCCTCTTCTGAAAAGGTCATTAGTCATTCGCTTCTATTGAAATTTCCTAGTTGACTAAAAATATATCAAGTTTATGATGTAAGGTTTTGTCGGAGGCGTAATATGAAGAGTTAGATATGGCTGTTAGGATTTCCCTAATTTTTAGGAAGTCGACATACCAGGGGCTTCTCTCTTATAACATACTCCTTTACTTCTGCTTTCTTATTCAATTACATTTCCCTACAGTCAAATTTCTCTGTGATACCTTTGATGTCCTGCTTGCCTTGCCCTTGATCTTCCGGTATTTATATTTTCACTAGCTGATTATTCTGGTTTAAAAAGTTAACATGTCCAAAACAAGATGACTGTATTATAAAGAAAACGCAAAGGTCATAAACTAAATTATATAGGTAACGAAATTTCTCTTTTTTGATATGCAATAAACATTTTAAAATATATTACCAATGTTACGATAGACTGGGCCACAGTCATACGTCTTACGTCATCAATCTCGCATTTTTACATAATTGTGACCATTAGTGAAATCCAAGTCTGAAATGTCCGGAACTCTACTGGAATTCCTTTTTTTTACTCCCAATTCATTTTAGGACGTTACGTTAAACTACAATAAGATGTTAAAGGATAACTAGGACATACTTATTTAGATTCCAGTACAATAAAATTACAACTTACCGTAATTTTTTGTAATTAGTATTACAACTTGCTGCAGAAAATCGGTAGGTTTACTAGTATGAAAGTTCGAGTGTACAAATACCGACATGTATTTTTACTGATTTTGATTCAGCTTCCGCAGTTTAAAAATTCACTTTATTTTTTTCATATTTATTTAGTTTTCCTATAGAAAATAAGTGTCTTCAACCTGTTGAAGTTTGACTTTGAATTCTAAACCAAGCAGTCTTGATCAAGTACATGCCTAATTTTTCTCTGATGTAATATGGAAAAATATCTTCGTAAAATAATTTCAAATTAAGTGTCACAAATACAGACATCTAAACATAATTAATTATAAAAGGCTTATTTACATGGCAGTTATAAGATCTATTTGGCCACTTGGAGTTGAGCTTTGGGGCTCCACCAAACCATCTAATTCACCTCGTATCCAATCCTTGCAATCTAAAATCCTTCGAAAAACCCTCAATACTCCTAATTAAATCACAAATAAACTTATCCATGAAGACCTTAACATTCCATATGTTAGCACCTACTAGATACCTATCTTTTCATAGTAAAATCCATAACCATTCTAATTCACTAGTCTCTCAACTTGGTTCCCATTCTGTCCCCGAGAATTTAACGAGGCGTCTGAAAAGAAGATGGCAGAGAGACCTTCTTATATAGATTTTTTTCTTTTTATTGAAGTGCTTCTAGTGAGTGGTTACATGTTATTGACAAACCATTGTTATAATTTCGTTAAATTTTTCTTATTGTATATATGTAAATTTAAATATCAAAAAAAGTATCGAAAAATCGCTATCTTCAGCAGTATCGATTGGTTCCCAGGAATCGAGAATCGACAATTACAAATACACTGACAGGAAAAAATTTCACACGATTGATTTTTTTCATTTTTTTTTTTAAGTTTTATTTTTTTAGAAACTTACATCACCATTTACTTTATTTAGGGAACATTAAACTTATTGGATTTTTCAAAATAATAATTAACTTAAAGCAAGCAGTGTTTAAAAAATATTATCGTTACTAAATTTTAAATTAATATGATTCATTCAATGTTTGCATTAGATGTGGCTTATCCCTCAAGAATTTATTCAAAATCTCATTAGGGCTATAACCCATAAAATGCAAGACATAATAAATGCAAGGTATCAATAAAATTAATTAATATTTATTTATTGGCTTTGTGTTATATGCCATCGTTAATGTATATGGGGGCGTAAAAATCTAAATATGAATGAAACGTTTGAAAAATGAAAAATGAAAAAAATAAATAGGGTGGATATTTTTCATAGCTGTTTATCTATAACTAGGTCATGCATGAAGTAGCTTATATCACCATAATAACATTTTCTTCATTCAATGTTAATATGGTGTTATGAATGTAATTATATATTAAGCATGAACTAACATATACTGAACTTAGACTTTCAGCAATCACATAAGAAATAACAGGCAACAACCGTACTGAAGACTATCAGTAAAGTTAGTGGTAATGATGACCGTACCGTTTAGTTGAAAATCCGCTAGCAAATGAATATGAATATAACAAGTTACAGCCCTTGTCATCTTGGCTAATGGCGACCGGTGTTCCCGGATTCCCACAAAGAGTGTAGTTACTTAATAGCTTCTTTAAGATGTAAAGAAAATGATAAAGCTTATGTGTCTCGTTAGCATAACACTTAACGTATATATATATATATATATATATATATATATATATATATATATATATATATATATTTCCACCACGATTTCTCGGTAAAAAAAATAAAACAATAATAAGAGAGGAATAATAATAAGAAGATACTTAATAAAAGAAAATACAAGTTTTATATATTTTTTTAAAATAAAAGTAGCAAAGTAATGAATGTTGCTTCCAAAAACTTCTTAATGTAAGAGCAGTAAATTATAAATAGGAAGGTTCCATTTGTTATTATCATTGTTATTCTTTAAACAATTATTTATTGATATTAAATATATTTGTTTAGTTGGCCATTTATCTCACACCTCCCGACGAATGCGTTGGACAAGGACAAAAAGGAACAAAATCCAAAGGATTAAACGGGAAGAGAGAGTGTTCTTCATAAATAACGAAAATATTTAATAAATTTTGAAAAATGACAAAAATTGCGACCGTTTAAGATCTCAAAATATTATTCATAAGTGTCCTTATAAAAATTATAATAATTTAATCAATTTTCAAAAGTACGAAATAAGTTTGTCGGGAAGGAGTATCCAAGGATGTCTTCGGTCGTCAAAAATCGTAAGATCCTGGCAGATCTGTAACCGGTGTCAACCAGTGGATTTTAGATATAGTTTTCAGATTTTCGACGGCCAAAGGACATCTTTCGCCACTCTCCTTCCCAAAAACTTTGTTTTCGTCCTTATGGATACTATTTTTAGATCTTTCAGGATTTAACGATTTAACGATAGTCCGCTGTTGTTGTCCTTTTTGAAAATTACTTTTAAACTAGAATTGGTATGGTTAAAATATTTTGAAGGATTTGATCAACTGATCTAACGACAAATACTGTCCACATTTTTAAACAAAACAAATAATAATGAACAAAAAACAAGTTTCCTTAACTAACTTTTCAAACTATTAGTAAAATTAATAAAATGATCAAAATTTATTTTAGAATTTTTTGTAGTTTATTAAATCCAAGTAGTGATTTGACAAAAGATATGGTAGTGATAAATAAGGCAGTGAGTAGAGACTGAAACAATTGTTTTAGAGGAAGAAGTGAGAAAAAAAATGGATGAACAAAATCCAAGTGAGTTTGGTATACATTTAAATGGTCAGAGAAGATCTCTAAAATCTCGCCCAACTCAACGTTAAGAAATAATGTTATTTATTATTAGTAAAATTTAGATTTATCTATTTTATAATTTAGAGTGAATTGTGATTTGTGATAGAAAAGCTAATAGTTGATTGTCCCGAAGTAGAAAAAAAATTATGTACAATTTAATTTATTTTTTAGTTCATGAACTTTAAATTTTGCTTAAAACGTTTTAAATTATTAAAACGGAATGTTTTATATTAGTGTGAAATATAGATATAAAAAATAAAATAAAACAATTGCCTAGGAACATTTTAGGAAATATTTTAAGAGTAATTTCGTTTACTTGTTAGCAGATATTAATTTCGTGCTCAAATATACGATTTTTCGTTGTTTTGATTTTATTTAAAAAGTAAAAAATATTAATTTTTCTTTTTAATTCAAACTGCAAATATATATTTTTAAAATATATTATTTATGTACGTAATTTGATCTTGAAATTATCCCTCAGTAATTTCAAATACCTACTAAATAACATAAAAGATATAATGATCTGTTAGAAATACAACTTTTAATAATTCTGTCATAATTACTATAAGAATATTTTCGTTTTAACTATTTATATCAAAGTTCTCTTCGATTATTCCTTTCAAGTGCTACCAATGTGTAGTTACTTAACAAGGAATTTCCATGTCATTATGATTATTATGTTCACATTTACTAAATTTAATTTTTATTTTATTTTGTACACAATTGTAAGATCAACGAGCAGCTAAAAAAATATTAAACCAAATACCAAGGATTTAAGAAAAAGAAAAACAACCTATAGCCAGCATAAAAATAAGAATGGATTCTGCTATAGGAAAATATATGAGGAACACAAATAAGTAATAAAAATATATAATAAAACATATATATTCTGGTATCGGGGTGTTAAAACCAGGAATAAAGCAGTTAAAACAAAAAAGGTATTTTAAAACGCTACGGTATCTGGAAAGAATTCACTAGGCCAACGCTTATTCACCGCATCCGATTATCAGCTCGTAAAAGGAACGAAAAAAAATAATAGTTGGTTAGTGGCTATTAAAGTGAGCACCCGTCTGACGTTTCAATCTTATCGTATCGCCAAATCTCGCTGACCGCCAGTTATTCCTCAATTCAATTGTTAACAACACATTGAATTTCTACTGATGAGTAGTTTTTTTTTTTCATGTTTAGACATGTTATCGTAATTATTATAAACACATTTACTTGATGTATATATTTCGTACAGTTATAGATTTCAAAAATGCATAAAAAACTTCTTTTTTTTAAACGCACGTAATAACGTTACTTATGTATATAATAATAATATTATTTCGCTATAAATATGTATATGAATTAAATGAATTATCCTATGTTACTATTATTTTTTTATTTTTTTATATGTTTCCCTTGCGTTATTCGGACTTCGGTAAACCGTGAATTTGGTTATCCGACACAATCCCGGTCTGAACAACATCGGTTAATAGAGTACCAAGTGTATTAAGAAAAACTTAGGAAGTTGTCCTATTTTTTCAATATCAAGCTTTTCCTTATATTTACAAGGTTTTATTATTTTATAATTATTTCTCTTTGAATTAACAGAAAATAAAGGTTTAAGTAACGGTGAGATGTGTTTTATCTTTCATTATCTTCCCTACTTATGTGTAAATTGGTTTCCTTAATTTTAAAATACAAAATTAAATTAAAATTTTAATGTGGTTTTTAATTAAGAAGACTAACCGCCAAAAATCAAGTTTTATTTATTTACAGTTATTTTTCAACATAAAAGAGAAAAGGTTTATTAAAAGTGAATTATTATAAAATATATTTTATTATTGAACAATAAAACACTGATTACAATAAAATCTTGGAAATTGAGATGTCACGTTCAATAAATAAATAAATAATTATAGAAAAAAAATATCTACCTTCATCATTTTTAAATTTTTTTAATGCATTCTTTACCTCTCAACATGTTTTATCTCATTTTGCCCATTTGCTTTAAAAAAGAAGACTTTCTTTGAAGATACTAAAGTAATTATTTTATTTTCGGAAACTGGATGTATTAAAAACCTTACTCTTTTGTTTATTTTGAAGTAACTCTTTATGGTCTTTCATTACACCGTACTTCTAATTTTTAAAAAAAATTATTTATTGAAATTTACAACTTTTAAGTGAATGTAAAGATAATGCACATAATTACGTGTGAATCTTTTGTAAAGAAACTACCCATTAGAAGCACTTCTAGGGGATAGTCGAAGTTAACTTTGATATAAAAGTTTAAACGAAAATATTCTGATAGTAATTATGACATTTGGAATTAAAAAGTGTATTTGTAAAATATCTTTATATTTAATGTTATTAAGTTGATGAATGAACTTCCTGAGGGATAATTTCACGATCAAATTACGAACGTAAATAATATATTTTATAAAATTTGTATTTGCAATGTAAAAAAAAATAATTTTTGTTTACTATTTAAATATTCATAAATATTAAGTTCTATATTTGAAGGCCCCAAAGCCAAAATTTAATTCTGAGTTTTCAAATTGGTTTGATTTTAGTTACTTAGGGAACTTTTTTAATTTATAGGACTGGATATTACTAGTGATGCAGCTGAGAGAGCAGCGCTGGGATCTCTTGGGGTCTGGCCTTCACTCCGAATAAGTGGGGGAATAGGCTTGATTCAGGGTTCCCCAAGCTGAGTGTGTCTGTAGTGTACATATAGTAAGAATGTATCTTTCTATTTTTTAGAGACAGATTGTTTACATGTTTTAATTAAAAAAAAAAAAATTATAGACATCTTAGAACGTTTTTCCGATAAATTTTGAACTATACAAAAACGAGGAACTAAATTTTGTACTTGCATAAGGGTGGGTGCTTTAAAAATATTTTTTTCTTTATGATGAGTTGATTGAGCTGGCGAAGTGTGAAATCTTAAGCATTTTAACCTGACGGGACTCCGATCAATTTGTTAGACGAATCTATTTTACACTGTTAAAAACTTATAAAAATAAATGGCTTTTTAATTGAGGGATGCCCCAGTCCGATCTCTTATCTCGCGATCTAGAGCCACATTTACGACTGGCTATGAATAAATAATACCTGCCCCCATAATATTTAAATTGTCAAAGGGATAAAAAATTAAACCAGTTTTTTATTAGCCCTGACACAATCAGAGCCGATCTGGATTTAGTGACCCAACGAAACTAGATTCATAGCTAGCTTATAGCCGTAGAACTTTACTAGGCAACTGTAAAAAGTTAGGACATACAAAATATTTTTTTGTAGAACCATCACCATCAATAGCTGAATTGTTAAATTAAGGATAATAAATAGGTAGATTCGAGAGCAATTTGTATACATAACGGTGAATAATTAAGAAAAAAAAATCATAAAAATTATATGTACTCTTTCTTAGATTTCATTGGGACACGCAAATTTACTGGTTATAGGAAGAGAATTTGGACCGCCTTGGTTTAGGGTTTCTCAGGATGAGTGTGTGTACGTATTGAACGTATACCATGATTATATTTTTATTTTATTTGTTTTGTCTGTTATTATTTTTTAAATTAGTGTTATTTTATATCGTATCTTTTAAATTAGATATTATTTATTTATTTACTTTCACTGTAAAGATAAATTACATATTTAGTGAGGGATGATAAAATAATAAAAAAATAACTCGAATTCTCTCTGATTGGGGGACTGCTAGAATTTAATAGTTAAATTAATTTTAAATAATCAGTAAATATAATGTTTAAGTAATTAAAAGAAAAAAAACTATTCTAAAAAAAAAACATAAAATTGATCCTCTCTATAATGTTTTTCATAAGACTACCAAAATTCGCTCGTTGCAGGAAGAGAATGTGCAGTGTCAGTACATATTAATATGATTGTATTTTATTTTTATATATTGTTTCTTTAATTATTAAAAAAAATATATATAGATATTATTTATGTATGTTTCTGTTAAAGATGATATGAATAGACCCATTCCCATCTAAATTATTGATTGAGCTAAGGAAATAGTAATATTGATTCAATAAAAGCGGACTTTCTATAAAATAAAAAAAGTTTAAAAAATAAAATAAAACTATTACTTTTAATGATAAACTGTATATTAGGAATGTAAAATGTTTTTAATCACTACATACAACTTATTTAGTTTTTGGGTTTAATTGGGGAAAAACCTGGCGTTTCAGTGTGGCCATCACCTCCTTTCACAACCGTTGGCTTAGAAACAGTACAGCCTTGGTATTATTTATTTATATCCTTAATTTTTTTTAGCTATTTAATGAAATTTAAAACTGTATACAAAATAAAATAAAATGAAATGGGTACAGAAATATAAATGCAACTACAAATTCTGCTACCAATTGGTATACAATAAAAGTTCAATTTTAAAAGGCTCCGAGGCCATATTCCGGATAGTGATCGGGAATAAAATGGGAAGAAAGTTGAGAGTGTAATATAATTTGGATAGTTATGGAGTTTACTACGAAAGGATAGGTATCCGGTTTGGGCTAATTCAGCAACTTACGGAACATTAAGATCTTTAGAGATATTTGTGACAATGTAAGAACCATTAAGAATTTTTTGGAGCATTTTCGATTGTAAGGATCGGATATAATATGAATTAGATGGTTTAGTGGAGCCCCAAAGCTCAACTCCGTTCGTCCAAATAGTTCTAAATACGGTCTAGTAAATGAGACTTTTGTCCAGAGGTAGACCTAGATATATGATCGGTCCAACAGAGATTGAAACATTCTAAAACAAATTATTTTATAATTACCAATTTTTTATATAGATGAACACGCCTTTAAGTCGTATTTCTGTGATACGTTCAACGTCTTATAATATAGGATACTTATTTCACAACTATATGTTTACGAGTTTTTTTATATATAAAGTGGTGTAGTTGTAAATCGTAACTGTCACGTCCTTTTGTGAGAATCTGAGTTATGAAATCCGTATACTAGTTTTTGAAATATAGTCTTACATCTGCGGAATAAATTTGCAAATATGTCCTCTTTTGTAGGCAGTGCCATATATCAGGTTGGCTGCTGATTATTATTATCCTAAAATGTTTGACATAAAAATTTGATTCTTACAACAATATCTTAGTTATTCGTAAAAATGTATGGAAAACGGGAAAAAAAATTCAGTCAAATTAGCGTTTAACGCTCAGTGACGCCGATGACCTCACCGCTTACGGCCTTCGGTATGTGACGGATCGCGATGTGCATCGGTACCCCGTTTACCGGTAAATCGGTATTCATACCGCGTCATAGGGCCTTAGGTTCTTCTGTTAGCGTATTGGAATCATTTATAACAGGTTCGCGTTCGTGGAGTCTTCCGAGAAGAAGGAAATGTCAAAGCTAACTTGTGGATCTAGCGAGTTGAAATGTCTTGAGACTGCACAATGTATTGTATCTAGCAGTGATGTAATTCCATTGGGAATAGCAAAAATATTATGTAAAAACAAATAGATTCCATGAATAGTTTTTTGATATAATTTTTTACATTATTATTAACAACTCTAAACAATATATAAAACAAGTAATTTGTAAAAAACTATTCATTAGTAGCAATTCAATAAGAGTTCTACATTAGAATGTCTCTTGGCCAACCTCTTTTCAGACAACTTGAATTTTTATAGAATTCGAATGTGGAGTTGGAAGACTCGTGGATTTGAGTGGGTATGGAGTTTACTATGAAATGATAGGTATCTGTTTTGGGCTAAACCAGCAACCAATCAAGGATCGGATACAAAAAGAATTGGAAGGTTTGTGGAGCCCCAAAGCTCGATTCCGTATGTCCAAATAGGTTTAGTTACTGCCATGTAAAGTCTTTTGTAATTAATTGCAAGTTTTGAATGTTTGTGTAGTAAATGTCGTAGAAATTGAAAACGACGAGCAGTTACTTGGAGTCCTAGTTAGTGGATCTGTTCATCAGGGATTAATAATACATATGTACATAAAAGTAAACATAAGAATACAACTTAATATTCATTAGCTTCTGTAATTAATTTCTGAATTTAGTGTCTTTCTTTAACGATCCAATTTAAATAACTCTGTTGAACGAGGCAGAGAACATGTTAACAAGGTGGAAGTCGAATTATTGATAAGATCATTGCAACGTGCTCTTTAAGTTATTTCTGACAGGTCACACTCTAAATACTGGGTTGATGCTACACTGTAGTTTCCTCTCTCTATAATTTTCCTTGTTCGAACCAGTGCAGATTGCAGGATGTAATAACGGCATAATTTAAAAACTCTGTCTGGGATTGTTTTACAATTAGAAATCTTCAATAGTTGGAAAGATATTGTAATCTTTTATATATAAGTGAACTCAATATCACGAGAAGGTTTCTCAATATTCATCCGACATAATCTTCATTGATTAAGACATAATTCTACGATCTCCGTAGTTAAGTATCTATTTGGAATGAAATAAACTTTATTCGGGGGCTTACTGTCCCCTAAGAAAATTAACAATGCACAATTAAGGGTACAATTGACTGGCCGTATTATTTACAAGTTAAATGCATCAGTTATTACGACAGTCAACAGCATATGAAAAGATAAAATAATTCTAAATATTTATATGATTATTTAGATATTTCCGTAAGATTTATTGCCTAAAAGGTGAAAAAATAAAATATGATGAAAGGAAGTAAGGGAAGCAGCTTTGCGAATAGGAGTGGTAGGGAGGTAGCACGAACGATGAAGGTTTTATTCAATGGAAGCAGAGTTATGTGAGGAAGTATACTGGTTAAAAGGTTAGGATCTAGTGTTTAGGAGGTGGATAGAAGAACGGAGTTAATAGGTCAAGAATAAAGAAAGGTTTTTCGGTTGTTAGAGACTGGAATAGGAATTATAGCCGTCGAAATTTAGGAAAATGCTCAGAATATCGGCAAGTAACATGTGAGCGCCTGTGAATCCCGAAGATAAATCCAATGAAACAGTTTATCAGGCTCCTCAGCTTCATCTCGACATAAACCAGATATAAACCAAGCAACAGCAATCAAAGAAAGGGAGAATAAGAGAGAAAACTCGGGTATTATGGGGAAAGGAATCTCGAAATCCTTAAAGTTGTTTAAGAATGATGATATATTTAACAATTAATAACTTAAATGTTTAAATCTCGTTTGCAATGCTTCCTTCATTGAGTTATAAGTGACATTAATAAATATGTATAGAGAAACATAACTTAGAACCTAGTTTAGAGTGATTAGTGAAATAGGGATCTATTCTTAAAAATGGAAAAATAAACTAATTATTCCTAGAACGCCATTAGTAATGCATTCGATTGAAACGGGATATATAAGATTATAATAAAAAAAAAGTTTCGTAAGGTTAATAAATATCTTAGGTTTTAAATGATACATTTGGGTTCCGCTAAACGAACCAATAAGCCTTCATTCCTTAAAAGAAATATGTTCATGGAATTTTCCATGTAGTAAGTTCTATTTTTAAAATACTTATATGTTTATTTAAATGAACATAATCAGAAATAGCAGGACATGCAGAGTTGAGCCATGGAACTCCAGTAAACCATTCAATTCGTCTATAATCCAATTCTTGCAACTTAAAATCCTTAATGCTTCTTACTTTGTCACAAATAATCTTATCTATAAAGACCTTTGATGTGCCACTAATGGTTAATTGCTCCACAAGTCGTTAAAATGTTGATATAATTCACTCTTTAAATTTGATTGGTGTATTTCACTTAGCGCTAATTTCAATAAATGATTTTTTTTTTAATAACATTGCTGATGTCTGATTGATTAATATAATAATCACACAAGATCAAGATGAGCGATTTACATTTTCTTCCTCAAGTTTCAATTCAAATATTTAAGCTTATAATAATTACTACTTTTTGTCCTATATCTTATAGAAACATTTCAAAAAATGGTTATTTGAACTAAAATGTAATGATTGTGTAGTTGAATAAGGGCATATAATAAGACCCAAAATTACATTTTTTTTTCTATCAATCAGAATGGAAGTAACCATAAGTTCAATGAAGACTTGGGAGTGAAACTAATTAGAAAATATCCTAAAATTAAATATTAATAAATAATTAAAAATAAATAATCGTTTAAAAACCGATCCAGAAAAATATTAATAACTACTAAATGACCACATAAATATTTCCAGTTGTCCTATTTAAAATTACTTTCCAGTAAGAACGAAAAAAACCAACCAGTCATAGGTAAAACCGAAAGGATTAACCACCAATCTATCTGACCCTTTCGCCTCTTTAGATTCAGTCTACTGAAATCATTCAGAAGTCCTTTTCATTTTGCCTCGACAGGTGAGAATAAACGTGTTGGATTTCTTGTCTTATATTTTTTAAATAAATAATGTATATATAATCGAGGTAGCAAAGTGCTAAAGTTTAAAGACTCATGTATGCTTTCAGAACCGATGATAATTTTTTAACATATGAAAATCGAGTTCAAATACAATCATAACATGAAAAATTTCAGAGATACCGGAAAATTTTTTTTATAATTATATCAATTTTTTTTTTTTTTTGTATTTATACAGAAATTATTAGTTATCTCAGTCTATACCTGCCAAACATCTTAGAATGTACTCAAAAGAACTGGAACATTTTTTTTTTCTTTAAAAAAAAATCCGTATCCTTTCACCATTCCATCTTGTTCCCAATATCATACTCAACAAAAAACAATGGATTCCTTGTCAAAAAGTCATGGCTCCACGAAAAGGACCGAGTGCCATCCCCTACAAGAGGTCAAGCTCAGTCCGCAACCAGGGCAATGGGACGTGACAAGAAAGCTATGGGAACTCTTCCATCTCCTCCTTGGCCATCACAAAGGGACGATTAGCAATGCATATCTCCCAGCCTTCCCATCTTTTAACTGTAACTAGAAAATTACTCTTATCCATGAAACTACACACGGTCCTTCGGCAGCTAATACGCGGGATAACAAACATTTGCACTTCCTAGTACCCGAAGCGAATTCTTTTACAATCCTTCACTCACACCTGCCAAGGAACATGGGGTTAAAGACCAGTAGTCGCCGATATTGATTTGTTTTTTAATATAAAAATAATATTATTTCAATTTTTTTTATTTCATATAATAGGGTAACACCAGACAGTTATGGACACCCTATCATAAAATTCCTTTTAAATCCTACAATATCCACATACAAGACTAAAACGACAAGAAACGGCCCGTCGTTATAGACTACTCCAACATTTACTAGACAAACGATCAAAGCTTCCAATAAATTACAAGAGACTCATTTAAATGACAGTTATTAGACTTATATGGACATACAGTGTTGAGCTTTGGGGCTCCACTAAACCATCAAATTCTTCTCGAATCCAATCCCTACAATCCAAAATCCATCGAAAAATTCTTAATGCTCCTTACTTTGTTACCAATAAACTTATCCATAAAGATCTTAATGTCCTACATGTTACTGATTTAGCCCAAACCATATACCCATCCTTTCATAGTAAACTCCATAACCACACTAATTCTCTAGTCGCTCAACTTGTTTCTCACTCCATTCCCGATAATCCACCGAGGCGTCTAAAAAGAGGATGTCTAGAGACCTTCTAGTGTAGAATATTAGTTAAAGTGCTACTGATGAGTAGTTCATTTCACAAGTTTTTACATGTTATTGTAATACATTTACTATATGTATATATATTGTACAATTGTAAATTTCAATAGAAGAAAAAAAAAATCTTACAACTCAAATGGGCAAAAGTCCGTAGTGTGTCAGTAACCGATTTTACCTTATTTTTTGTCACTATCTTATAAAATACATTCCAAGAATAATGTTTGGTGAAAAATGTCTTGCTTTCCTTAAGGCTTAGTAATTAAAGAAAAATGACTGAAAATTTCAAGTTTATTGGACTATTCTTTCTAAAATTATATTATGAATATTCCTGAATATTTCCATAAGGGTGCCAATAACTGTCTGGTTTACCCTACTGTCAATGGATAGTATATTCAAGTTATATTCAAATTCCCTTACAATTATTTATTGAAAAAATTAAAAACAAATAGTAAAATATAGTGAAAAGGCAGGGGAGAGGGGAGAAAGTCTTTTTTTTTTTTTACTTTTTCGATAATATCTCGAAAACGGTCGACTCTAGAAAAATATGTTTGACATAAAAATAAAAGCCAATTAAATTTCTTACAAAATTGTTACTAAACATATTTCTCAAATTTTCAATGGTTTTCAAGATATACGTTATTGAAATACAATAATTATGGCTAACAAATAATTTTTACCTCACTTTTTATCAAACATTTGCTTCTAGTGCCTTCCACGATCGTTTCTCAGAAAAAAGTATCAGAATTACGGTTGTAGAGCATTAAAGGCGAGGACTTTAAACTTCTAACGAAGCCCTGAGCTCAAAAATAATCGCTTCTTTCTTGCACTCTACACCCCCCATTTCAGCACTCATTGACTGGGGGTCGCACTTCTCGAAAACACGAATATCGGCACTCTTCTGGCTATAACTCCGAAGCTAATAGCTCATTTAAGCACTCATTGACTGGACTATACAATGCTCACAAACATCCGAGGGAAACCCTGGACCAAGATTATCCCCCAACTTGTGGGAAGGAAAGCCAGGTCCACTGTAATCCTAACGCTGTTCCCTCAGCCCTGTCACTACTGTCAAAATCCAGCGGAAGCTGCAAGATTATTTTAATAAAATAAATTTTAAAAATAACTCAAACTCTTTTTAAAATAAGTATATTAATGTTATACAAGTAAACCATAAACTGCAAAGAGGTATTAAGTCCTGTCAATTACAACATCAGTATTACCAATCTTAGTTAATAATCTAGTTGGTGTGTATAGATAAACATTTAAAAAAAAAAAAAAAAAAAAAAAATTTTTTGATACTTCAATAAACACTTTACCCTATTCTAGATTCCAATCAAATAATCCGAGATCACCATTTTGGAATCCGAATATAATACTCTACAATCAAGCAATGCCATCGTGAAACTCGTCGTTTTAGACTAGCACCTTGTATGAATACTTGAATTGTATTTATTTATTAATGTCTTCAACAATAATATTCCATTATTCCCCTAAGAACAAATCTATTGCTGAAAAAAAAACCATTAGCCAAACGTCTTACTTGGATTCAACATTCAAGACTTCATAGGCAAGAAACTGCCCATCGTTTTAGACTGCTCCAACATGGTTAGATTAATACCTGCTGGAATCCGCTTGTCTTCGAGTGAATAAAGTTGGACAGCAAAATCATTCTAATACTACATGTATTGAGGATCAAACGTATCTGAGGATGATCCGAAATTAGGACTAATATTATTGATTTCGAATAGCAGTATTTTTTTAGAAAATCATGCTTAAGTTTTCCAGTTAAAAAAAAAATATATCTTATTTAATGGGAGTAAACAATTTTATTTGAATAAATTACACACGTCAAACACAACCAGAGCGCGAATGATACGTTAGGTTCCAGGAGAGCGAACGGCAAACGGTCACTACTGACCTACAACTCACTGATTACCCATCAACTAATCAATCCAGGGATCGGTCAGCAGATATATTGATGGACAGATGGATTAGGAGTACGACTGTTTGAAAGAAAATCCAAGGAGAAGGATTGAAGGAGACAGTTTAACAGGGAGTGAGCTTTCTCCACCAGGACAACTGATTTTAAAACTGTGCTGTCAATCCATTTAATTATCTTGGTAATTAGTGTTTTACTTTTAACTCGTATTATATGCACAATACTTTAATTATTATTATTATTATTTTAATTATTTTTTTATTGAAGAGAAATTTGATTAATACCCCGGTGGAGGGCTGTAGAAAGCAGAGTTGGGCAAAATTTAATCATAATTAATTAATCACTGATTTCCTGGAATTTATGATTAAAAATTTTAATTGATTTTTTAATAAACTAAATCATAAAATTATTTTAAAAAACGAACTGAAAGATTTAATCATAATGAATTTAATTCCAGAAAATAAGTTGTCAATTATTAACCATGAATGAATTTTGACCATCTTTGGTAGAAAGGTATACTATGCAAAACATTAAGTGTAAACTATTACTCATTTTTATAAAAATCCGTTTATTGATATTTACAACTGATCTCCCCGTCAAATGTATTGCAACACTGAAAATTTTGAATTTTATAAAAACGTATTTTTTTTCATAATAAAGAAAGGTTCTGAAACCTATAATAAACATTCCTAAACTAGACATAAACAATTTTTATTAAAATAAATTACAATGTTTCTTCCTATAAACAAAAAAGTTAGAAAACTTACTTTTTAAAATTTTCAAACATTGATGTGTCTAATCCTTAATGTCTGACGTTTAATAAATAATATTAATATGAATATAAACTAAGTACGGATTAAAGTAAAAAACTGAGATGGGTGCACAATACTTTTGACGGGGAGTTTATTATTATAAGATATTTAAGTATTTTTCTTAACGATATCATCAGAACAAGAGAAGAACCTGTACTAAGGGAGTTTATATTTCCAATTACAAATTCTCTCTGAGAAATCATAAAAAAATGTCTTGTAGTGTAGCCATTGTTAAGATTATCAGATCTGATACCGCCATAACAGTCCATGTATCAGAACAATCCACAACTAATTGTGTTATAAGCCATTGTCAATCTTACATAAATGTGTAGGAAGAGGGAACGTCTCACGGACTGGTGGCCCAGATAAACACATCTTCCAATTGCATAAAGTCCGCTAGATTCAGCTCGCCCATTCCTATCATTAAAAATTCGCCTTGTGGGAACTTTCTCGGATAGCCAGTTCAGCTTCCTCTTGACCCCCGCATTGTTCCACTGGATGAAAAGAATCCTTTCAGAGTTTCGATCGCTGGGCAAGTATCATTCAGGTTATAACTAGATCTCTGTTTGAGAGAAGCTGAAAGTCCTAGGTCAACTAATCATCCATAAATAAGGAATGGATTTTATGATTGATGGATTATTTTTAATAACTTCTATTGGAATTATTTTTATTATAATGTTAAACATTCATCATCAGTTTTAAAAACTTACAAAATCTATCAAAACATCAACACTTTGCTCAGTATTTCATACATATTAAAATTATTATTATTTTTTTAAACTATTTATTGATATTTACAACTGTATAGTAAATTTGAGAAAATTATAAAAATTACTTGTCAGTTACATGTGAAGAACTAATCACTTCAATAAAACGAAAAAAAATCAATATAAGAAGGTCTCTCTTCTTTTCAGACGCCTCTGTGGATTATCGAGAATGGAGTGAGAAGCAAGTCGAGAGACTATTGGATTAGAAAGGGTATGGAGTTTACTTTGAAAGGGTATGTACCTGGTTACGGCTAAATCAGTAACGTATGGAACATTGAGGTCTGTATGGATAAATGAATACCAGACCAAATAGGTCTGATAACTGTTATGTAAATGATCCTTTTGTAATGAATCGGTAGGTTTGAACGTCTGCCTAGTAAATGTTGAAGATGTCGAAAACGAGGAGCAGTTTCTTATCGTTTTAGTCTGTGGTTAGTATGTGGATTCTAAGTTAAACGTTCGTCTATATGGAGTCCTAGATAGCGGATCTGTTCAACAGGGATCAATGGAATGTTATTAAAGGATGATAGAAATACATAGGGCAAGAAGTCGTAGGTTTTATTCCTTGAATAAAAAAAATGTAAATTTCTGTTATATTTTGTAAATATCTTATTATGGAAATAACGTAGCTATTATTATTATTATTATTATTATAATCGTGTATAATTCAATATTTATTTTTTAATTTATACCAAAACCATAAGAAATAAAGGTTAACTACTAGATATTAATTTCGAAAAAAAATATTGATTTCCAATGAATATTTAAAGGTGAGAATTAATGATGCAAATAAAGTTATCATCTATAAGGTGTAGGCGGTTGTTCTTGTTTATCACACAACGAAATGCTAATCGCTCAGTATTGATTAAAAACTCTGTCCTCTTCCATATGATTAAAATATAAACTCATTAAAAAGAAGATAGAAGTTTCCGCACAGGGTCTTTATAAAGTTTTCTAAAATTCCGTTTGAGTCAACTAAGGACAATAAACAGAATATGTGATCAAACGGCCTATGCATAGCAAAGCACTGCCTTCTTATTTAAAAGAGTTGGAAAGGTCACAAGTTCAAATTATCGTCTTAAACATTTATTTTTTCCAATTATGGAATGTTTTTCAAAGGAACGTAATAAAGTTTCAAAATATCGAGGGATTCAAACTATCGAGAGTTTACTGTATACAACATATATTATGTACAAATATCAATTATATTTATATTTATAATATAAGCACATGTATCCACACCGATTCGCGTTTTAACAGAGCCGCTGATACTCAGCGAATGGTGAGTATTAACTCCTTGACGCTCCTGCTACCCTGATGTAGCAGGTGATCCAAATTTTACCGCTTTCTGCCGCCGCTTGACGCAAGAGCCTACCTAACCTACTTTTCTCTGTATTATTAATTTATTTATTACGTAATTACTAAATAATTAACGTTTAATTTTTATTAACTAATATGTATTATATGTAGAAATATTTCTCAAACATTTTTATTAGAAAATTATTTTAGTTTAACAATAAATTTTGCAATTTTAAAAATCTGGATTGACTCCGTAAATAAAAATATACTCGCCCATTCATTTAATTTATGAAATTTAAGTTAATTTAATATTAATTATGAAAATTAAAGTATTCCAAGTTGTAACTCTCAATTTTCAGTTTCCTTTTATATAATTTTCCGTTTTTACAGATTTTATGGTATTATATGGCCATTTTTGGAAATTCAGCTTACTTACGTTACAATGGAACCACATGCTAATTAATTCCATATGACTTCTGGCTTATTGTTTAATCCGTCGAATGTCATACATCATTAAGGATGCAGGTTTAAGTTTTAATTATTTTTTTTTGGGACCATGTTAAAGCAATTCTATAATGGTTATTATATATAAGCATATATGTATATAAATACGTGTGTGTTAAGTAGTAGTATTATTAATTGTAGTTAGTGGGAAAGAGAGGAAAAGAAAAAAGAGACATGTAAATATTATGAGGGAATTAAAATAAAAATGAAATAAATAGGGAAAAAAATAGAGAAAAAATTATTAATTTATTTAGTATCTCATTTATATATTATATCTTAGAATTATAAATATCATGAATTATTGTCATATTATAATAGTGTTATCTTTAGTTAGACTAATTGCATTAGTGCAAGAGCAAATTAGTTGCAAAGCAAAAAAAATAAAATAAAATAAAGGAAGGTTAAATTGATATTTTTTTGGCAATCAATTCAAAGAGAAATAGTTGATACACTCGATACATGACATATTTCATATCCAATGTCACAGAAAAAATTACTTTAAATATGTATAGAACCATTTAATTTGTATAGATCAAATACAAAAATTTTTGAATAACGAATAGTTTTATAAATTTATATTTTTAATATAAACTAATGCTCAGTGAATACACAGCATTTTTTATTCCAATTCCTCCACCCAAAAAAAAAATAAAAAAATAAAATGATGTATCGCGTATAAATTGGCGAATATTTTCTTAATTTGTTTACTGATTAAACATAACAAGATTTTATCTATATAATTTTAAAAATAAAGGTTAAACATTAATTTTTTATTATATATTAACGAATGATGAGGGAGTACTGTTCTTAGAATTCTCGAACCAACGTTGTGACCACACAACTAAACATTCACACCCAATTACATATTCTAATATGTATTTACAAACAATTTATACATTTTTATTTTATGTATTAAATATTAAGAAACATTTTTTTTTTAATGGAAATGTGACTTAAAAATTGAAGAGTGAGAATAAAAAGAAAATTTCTCTCATGACGACTCCTTCTGAATAACTGATATCCTAATACAACGACCTGTGTTTTCTATTTCGTTTCAGTCTTGTTTTAATCACGGACTTTCTCCCTCGTTAAGGTAAGAACTGTTGATAGTTGCACCTATACTGTTTTTTCTATGAATATTAATATACATCTAGTCGATGAAAATCAATAAATTTATCCCATGTAATCTATTTTTTATTCTAACAAAAAAATTAAAGTAAGAAAACCTATTACGTAAAACGTTTTTTATTTTTTACATCGAATGTTTTGTACGCATTGATAGAAGGGTTTGATTCTTATATAGAAAATTCAATGTTGATTGCTTAATAATATTCCCAAAAGTACAATCCTGTCACTAAATACACTATATCTATGCAACTGTATTTTTTTTATTTTTTTTTACTGAATATATTTTAAGTTAGCTTTGAATTTGTAGGGAACATTTCTCAATTTATAAATTAAAAAATAAAATGCATCTATATCGATGAGGCGCTCCACCCTTCATACGCTTGTCTATATCATAAGCTTGTTCCAATTCATTTCGATTTTTAATAGCTACTTTCCGAGGTGAAAGGTTATTCTCCTTCTTTTATACACAGACTCTAAATCCATGTTCAAACTGATATTAACTTTTCATATTAAAATAAGAAAAAGAAAATAATTAAGTGGAAATATCAAAATATGAAACACTATATCGATGTTTCATTAATATTATAGTAAGTTAGAATTAATATAATACTAAATCCCAAGTGATTTTAACTTCTGATGAAATTTCTCACGTTTGGGATGTGGAAATAACAAATTACAGATATAACACGAAATCCATGTTGTTAATGCCCGTAATATTTTTTCTTATTAGGAAAGCGGAAGTAAGAAAATATGAAATTTCTGATATACTTCCTCACATTTATTTGTTGGTAGAAGTGTTTTATTGAATTATAATTACAACCTGTCTCACCTCAGGGAAATAATTAATATGGATGACAAAGAATCTATTCACACAATATATAAACTAAAAATTTCTCACATGAGGGAAGTGGATATAACACTGAATACGTGTAGAAATTTATTTTGTTAACTTGTGTTACACTTTCGCACATTTGGGAATAGGAAATAAGATAATATCAATATGTAAAACACTATATCCATTTTGAAACATCATACATTTGAGAAGAAAGAATTAAAAAATATCAACATAACACAATAAACATTAAAATCCAACCTAAAACTATAAAAATGGAAGTTTATATGTCAAGTTATAGAAAAGAGCTATCGATAGATGTGAAATTCAACGTAAGCACAGGAATCAATTCGCAAAAGTGATACGGGATTGAAGAATTTGGTTTAGCAGGGGTTCGAAGTCGTTACTTAAATTAACTAAAACAACGAAATAAGCAGGGATATCATTGCAACTTGAATGGAATATTTAAAATATAATTTCATAAAAAAAAAAAAAATAAATAAATAAAATAAAATAAAATGGAATTTCCTACAATACAAATCCCTACCCGTCACTGAAGACCGTATATCCGTGCAATTGCATCTTTTTTGTTCTACTGAATATATTTTAAGCTAGCTCTAAATATGAAGGAAACACTTCTCAATCATTATATTTATTAAAAAAGAAAAAGAAAACAAAATTGTTTACTCTTATAAAGCACACTTGAAGAAATAATTAAACCATTAACCATGATACACATAACCCTTACACGTACAACCAGAAAAATAACGGAATTAGATCCACAATTTAATGGGAAACAAAAAAAAAAATTTTTATTTATTGAAGCAATCCCAGTTATCGCTCCACCCGTGGGACAGAAGTACACTAATCCATGGATTATTAAGAGAAGGGATGGACCTGGTCTTGTGTAGCCCAAGCGTGGACTCCATAAATTTATTAGGTGTCGCGCTAACTATAACGGGACCTACCTTCGATTTCTAATTCAGGCCATAAACATCTCGGGATTTTTTCCGTTACGGCACGTGTAAGTCATTATCATTAATTGGTCAGATAAACAATTAAAAGAAAGGTTTCCTTATAACAACAATTAAATAACATAATCAAAACAATATTCAAAAATAATCTTGATACTGAATATGCATTTCACCATTGACTGCTATACATAAACAGAACGGTTGTGACCGACATTATGTAATAACATGTGGTTTTACGATGTCACGCTATATGAATCCCTAAATATAGCAGTGTATGGAACACGTGGACTAGAATTAAAAAAACAAAACTATTGATGTTTAATGTATATTTTTTAAATAATTTATTGATACGATCGAGACTCGATTAACCAAGCCTTCTATTTTTTTATTTAATTTTATTATGTATTTTTTTCACACAAAAAAAAAGGTCTGCAAGGAAATGAATCGACTGATAGATTGTTGGTACTTAAACAATAGAACATTAGTGATTTTATACAAGACATAAATTTTTTTTGATTTATTTGATTAATATATATTATTATAGCATACATTATAAATATTATGTTTTTACATTATATGTATATTATTTTTTATCGAATTTTTTAGATATATGATCAACCGAGGATTTGTTTATCTTCAATTGTCCAAAGTTATTTTTATAAGAGTACTTCCCTTAATTTTTTAGGGTGACTTGATCAACCGAGGATTTGTTTATCCGAGCCTATCTCGATTCCAATCTAGCGATATGTATATTAAAAAAAAAAATACGATCAAGGCCCAGTTCTCAACAATCGATTCAGATAAACTATTATATCATTATTTTTTTAAATAATTGAGTTGGAAGTCCTTACTTCTGATAATGCGCCATCTTATTTAATTTAATGTTTAAAGTTTTATGCACATTTATTGATTTTTTTTTTTTTTTATTACCAGTTGAGAGAAAAAAATCTGTAGAGCTGCACCGCATAAAGGGTTTTACTTTATTTATTTATAAATAAATCGGTTGTGTTTCGCAAAACACATGCAGATTATTTTTTAGATATCAGTTATTTAGGATATTAAATAAAATACTCATAAAAAAACATGTGCATGTTTATAAATAACCTCAAAACAAAACAATTGAAATTAAATTTGTGGATAAAAATCAGCAATGCTTTCTAAAATCTTAGTAATCAAACATTCTTTATTTACCTTCTTCTCCATATAAATTCGTATAAATATGAATCCTACATATTTCTACTCGTTCCACATTCATTTTAGTTTCCTTGTTTGACTGAAGCCCAAAGTGATTCCACCGTCAGGGTATAATCACGTGTTTAAGTCAACGGTGTTTTTTGAATGGTTAACAACGTAACGTTTATACCTCATGCCATGTTAAATTTCTTAAATATGTTTTTTAACGTTATTCATAAGTATCCATAATTACCGAATAAGTAATTTGCATACGTTTTCCAAAACAGACTCAATAAATCATTTATTTTTAATGGTAATCATTTTATAGAGGCTCAGTGTGCTTCACAAGGGTCTTAAGACACCGAAGTTGATCCTCGGCCTAAATTTACTCTTATTATATTTAACTTCTTATGTCCCGCTCATTCCCTTTTTCTCCTCCAATAATCCTTTATCATCTCAGACTGTTGCAGTATTTTCATTATTATTTTCTCTTCTGTCCATCACCCACGCACATGCCATCTCCACTGCACAACAAGAATCCTGATGTTTTTAAGACGGTTTCTAAATCTCTCTCCAACCAAGCAGTCCATATCAGCGATTTCAAATCTCTAAAGTTTTTCCTTTATCTGCTTAGCATAATCACTCTGGCTTGTCAGGTTGCATATCTAATCAAATATTTGCTCATTCAACCTTTTGGGATCCATACCGCCCATGTGACCAAAGAAACTCGGTATTATTTTCTTCATAACTGTCCTTATAAAAGTCCTCATTCATACTTGTATTTATTCGATTTCGGTCTGTAGCTTCCTTGTGATATTCCTGGACCATAAAATAAATTCTTCTTTATATTCGCTTTTCAGTCTTTAGGAGGTTTCCCAGGCTTGAGAGGTGTGTTGTTCAAAATCACACAGCAATGCAGTGCCTTGTTTTTGCGATGGTTGACAAATTCTTTTTATTATAAACAGTGTTGTGTCGGTACCAAAATTTTTAGAAACTCGGTACCGATATTTTAAAAATAAATTATAATCCCAGAAATATATGAATAAATATCACATAGCTTTATTATTTACAGCATACACTATAAAAATCTTCTTCTTCTTTCTTTTAAACGGTGTTTCCCTTCGTCGGGTTTCCGTCAGGTCTTAAATTCTTTCCACTGTTCCCTGTTCCACCAATCACCAGTCCCTCAGACATCTTCCTGCCATTTCCTCCGCTATTTCATCCTCTCCTTCTGTTTCTCGGAGGGTTCCATTTTCTAACCATTCCAGGCAATCATCCAGGAGGCATCCGACGCATATGTCCATACCATATTAACTTCCAGATTTCTTTCATTACTTAGAAAGCGCAAATTTTCAACCAGCTAAAATCATTCAAATACATACTGGATGCACTGATATTTCTTTTGGTGTTGATTTTTCAAGTATTTTAGGGTTCGAAAATAAGTATGAATATGTAATGAAATTAAAAATTATCATAATTATGGGGTTAAGAAAATTATAATAAAATGGTGATATCTTATGACCACACTTTTAATTTTGTAGTTTGAAATTTTAATTCTATTTCTTCATTTTCCAATAGCGGACATATTTCTTTTTAAAAAAAACCTGACGTTTGGCATAGAGTAGAAATTCTTGATTTTTTGAAAGAATGTTATAAATTCTTCATCGATCAGTGTTGATCTATTAAAATAAAAATTGCTGTGTTATTATAAGATAGAAAAAATAATATAAAAGAAATTATTCTACATTTTTTTTTTTTTGGGGGGGGGGGGGAAGAATAAGATGTATAATGCATAGTAATTGCATAATTATAAATTACAAAACTACTGGCAACACCAGCGGTACTGATCTCTAGGAATCGACTTTGGATCATCGATTCTTGATACTGATTATTTTCTCAAAAAGCGATTTTGGAATCGATATATTCCTAATTATAAATTTGGGAGAAAATTTTTAAATATAGATCTGGTCTTCCATTGTAGGCCTATCCGATTCGTTGACGCAGATTGTCTCTCCTAAATACCTACATTGTTTTTGGACTTTTAACTGTCAGTATTTTCAATTGAAGTTTACGTAGTATTGTTTTAGTCGTTGTCTTTCTCATATTTTATTATTATTATTATTTTTTTTTTATATCCGCTTATTGAAATTTACAAGTGTAAAAAAGATATACATCAAGTATTCATTCAATAGTATTCAAGTATTTAGCACTTCATTCTAAATTCTACACTAGATGGTCTCTAATCCATCTTCGTTTTAGACGCCTCGGAGGATTATTTTACTATGAAAGGATAAATATCAGGTTTGGGCTAAATCTGCAACATATGGAACATTAAGAGCCTTACGAATAAGTTTATTGGTTACGAAGTAAGGAGCATTATTGTAAGGATTTTACGAGATTTGGATTTAGTGGATTAGTGGAGCCCTAAAGATCAACTCCGTACGTCCAAATAGGTCTAATCACCGTCATGTTATAAGTCTTTTGTAATTAATTGGGAGCTTTGAGCGTATTTTCATATTCAAATTTTATTACCTTCCTCTTAAATCGTCTAGTTTTTAATTTATCATTTATGTTTCAGAGACAGATTAGTTCTAGAATTTTTTTCTGTTTTTCATTTCATGTTTCTTGCTTTTGTATTATTTAAAACGTTCTAGATTAAGCTTAGTAATGTCATTTGCGTATGAAAAACGTGATTATTAGTAATGTCATTTTATCAACACCTGTATAATTGATATATATAAAAAAAAAATTGCATTTCATTGAATGAGTAATATCTAAACGACCCATCAACAGCATCAGTTGAAACATTAAGCTAAAAAGATTGCGGCTTAAAGGCACTGACGCTTACCAACTCAGTAGAAACGGGGATAAGCTATTATGATTCGCAAAGTCCCACAAAGTACGTACTTAAATCACGGGTCAAGCAAATTAATGGAACGCTAATGGCTGCCGTAGCCGGCGAAAGAAGGATCTCACTATCGAAGTTTATGACATGGAAGTGCATTCCTACCTCCTGCACATACTAATTCCACCAGCTGTACGAGCAGCTGTTACAGGGAGTGTGTATCGGCTTACATTTAAGATCGTATAAGAAAAAGGAAATAATACATTCGAGAAAGTATAGGACACGGTATAGAAGAAAACTATGCCCTAAATAATCCTTATAGAACGCGAAAAATTGAAAAGAATGCCATAAACGATGTTCTTTGGTGTAGACGGTATTTGAGTAAACTTAACCAACTTATGGAGTCGATTAAACAACGTGGTTAGGACAAAGATAGGCTTAAAAAACCAAAAACCAAATTACTAAAGTAAACAACAGATCATTTATATGTCTATCTAAAATCAACTGCTTTTCCCAATTTGCATTTAATAATTAAAAGGATAAAATTATTTCAAATAATGATTAAATCAAATATGCAATTATTCGAAATAAAGTCGAGAGAAAGTAAGGATTTCAAACGGGACCTTTTTCATTTAAACCAATACAGCTACTAAACGATAGGTACCAGCGACAAATGTTTTATAACAAAATATAGCCTACATTAAATTTATACATATTTAATAAACTATCGGCATATATTCCATCCGAGCAACGGCAACAGCTATTTCAACAATTTACTAGTCCAGATTCCACAATTAACTAATTACGCTAAGTAAAGTAAATTACTGACTTTTGCTTTATTTTTCTAAATCAATACATTTTTCGGCATAATTAAATCCTGAATTTGACATTTAACTGTCAAAGCTTACTAAAGAAAATTGCTGACTTTTGCTTCATTTGTCTGTAGAAAAACTCACCGTTAAACACCGGCAAAAACATTTATGAAAAAATATAACATTGCTAATATCACCTGAATTGAACATGAAATGGCTTTTTTGAACATGAAAAGGAAACTGTTAAATTAGTAATTCAAATAAGTGTTTATTTACAATTACATGTAACATATTTTTGTGTTATATATGTAAGTTCATAATCACTATATCTTTTTTGGCTTCATTAAATTCCAAATTTAACAATGAAGTATCTAATCTAAGTAAAGTAAGATACTGACTTTTGATTTATTTTTCTAAATCAATCCTCCGATATTTAGCGTCCCGTCAGCACAAAACAGAAGAAAAATACAAGATAAAAAAAAAAAAAACCTGTAGCTACATGTACTGACAGTTATAAAGCTATAAACGAAGTGCCTCGAACATAGTCGATTTCACCCGAATTCTAACCAAAGCAATGATCAATTTTGACGACTTTTTTGCTAGTCGAGCTTATAGTCCGTCCTGTCCACACTACAGCTTACCCGTAGTAATGTTCTTAAAAAGATTGCCTAATGTCTAGTTCGGTAATCAATTTCAAATTAAAAAAAGGGATATTCCACTAATCCCAGTTCAACCGATCCGCTACCTAGGACTCCACTTGGACAAACGTCTTACTTGGAATCCAAATACAAGACTAAAACGACAAGAAACTGCTCGACGTTAAAGAATACTTCAACATTTACTAGACAAACGAATTCTAGAAACGATTCTAGAAATAATTGTCTCCCATAAACAAAAAAGTACAAGTTACAGTTGTCTGCCCACATTAATTCTGAGCAGAAACATTAATAAATATAACGGTGGACATTAATATAGAAAAAAATAAATAAAACAGGTCTGAAAGTTTGTACAGAAACATAGGAATTAAATTAACTAGAAGCTATGTATAAGATTATAAGAGAAAGATAATAAATTTTGAATATGAAAAAACGTTCAAAGCTCCCAATTAATTACAATAGACCCATTTACATGACTGTGATTAGGCCTATTTGGACGTACGGAGTTGAGCTTTGGCGCTCCACTAACCCATCCAATTCATCTCATATCCATTCCTTGCCATCCAAAATCCATCGAAAAATCCTCAATGCTCCTTACCTTGTGACCATAAACTTATCCATAAAGACCTTAATGTTCCTTATGTTGCTGATTTAGCCCAGACCAGTTACCTATCCTTTAATAGTAAGCTTAACCACTCAAATCCGTTAGTTTCTCAACTTGCTTCCCACTCCATTCCCGATAATCCTCCAAGGCGTCTGAAAAGAAGATGGCCTAGAGACCTTCTAGTGTAGATTTTTATTTAATTGCTACTATATAGTAGTTCTTTACAAGTTAATTACATGTCATTTTATTCACTATCAACACATTTACTTGATGTATAAGTTTTTATACAGTTGTAAATATCAATAAATGAAAAAAAGAAAAAGGAAGCAGGTAACGCAGTTACTTTTAAAAAAATTTATACAGTTATTCCATGCATATCCTACTAAGATCGGTAAACATGTGTTTTGATCTCCTACAACCAAAATGATCCTAAATGTCAGCCTCGCTGTAAACACCACATTTGTTTATTCCCAAGGAAGGGAAGCTTTCGACTAACGCGATCCCTGAAACTCAATAACAGTTTCAGGCGACGGTTATACACTTTCACGCATATAGGCCGACGATGGAAAAAGTTCGCCGGCCATACCAGACCGTTTGGTTTTCTTATAGATTCATAAAAAAAAAAAATATATATATATATATATATATATATATATATATATATATATAAAAAATTGGAAACCTCTACCAAAAAGTTTCAATCTGTGAAAAATATCTTTTATCATCAAATCTGTTTTTTTAATGTAGTAGCTTGATATGGGGTCGATAGAAACAATTTTTTTCTCTTTTCTTTTTTTTTTTTTTTTTTTTTTTTTTTTAACAAAAATAAGTTATTCCTTTAACATGGGACTGACCTACTGATAGGAGTAGAGATACCTAAATCGCGTACTAACGGGAACTAAATAACTCTAAAAATATATAAAACGTAAAAAATATTTTAGGAAGATTAATAATTCATGTATTAAGGTTCTTTAAAAATAGTATTTTCTCAAATCTAGGTCGATAAACATACATACAAACAAACATACAATATTAAAACGACAAGAAACTGCCCGTTGTTTTCTACTTTTTCAGAATTTACTATACAAACTTTCGAAGCCTTTCAATTAGTTAAAAGAGGCTCATTTACGCGACAGTAATTAGACGTAGCTGGAGTTGAACTTTGTTAGCTTTTAGCCTAACAGTCCAAATCCTCCGAAAACTCCTTAATGTTCCTTAATTTGTCATAAACAAACTTATCAATAAAAATCTTAATGTACCTTAAGTTGCTGTTTCAGCCCAAAAAAGATACCTATCCTTTTATATTAAACTATAATAGTTCGAATTCTGTCGTATCTCAGCTTACCATTCTATTCCAGGCATCCCTTTGAGGCGTCTGAAAAGAAGATGGTCTCGGGACCACAATGGGTACTTGTTTTACAGACAATTGACATGTCATTATGAGCATTATCTTCACAATTAGTCGATGTATTTTTATTTTGTAGTGTACAGTAATAAGTTTCTATAAATAACTGAAATAAAGAAACAATATTATAAAACATTGTTGCTTATGTATTAAG
The DNA here is from genome assembly GCA_003667255.2 of Euschistus heros. NCBI lineage: Eukaryota > Metazoa > Arthropoda > Insecta > Hemiptera > Pentatomidae > Euschistus > Euschistus heros. The sequence goes on along the minus strand of RCWM02000050.1, from coordinate 404,433 downwards.
ATCAGCCGCAATTGAGAACAATAAGTAATATGGATGACTTTATGGATCCTTTCACACAATATGTACAATCAGAATTGAATAAAATAATAGAAAATACTGATACAATATATATAGTGATATATATATTTAAATAATGAAATTTAGAAAAACAAAACAATTATAATGGTATAAATAAAGCAACAAATATCACAAGAGCCAACAAAATGGAATTTGCCTTCCAAAAAACTAAGGACATATATAGTTAAAACAATCTCTCTATTGAGACTAAACTGCGTCATTATAAAACAGTTGTTCATCCTGAAAGTTTATATGCATCTGAATGTTTGTTTCTCAACAAAAAAGGAGAAATTTAAATTTTAAGAAAAATATTGTGGCCAAGGAAGATTGAAGAAGGTTTTAAGCTAAAAATTAATACGGAAATATATAAAAATATTGAAAAATTAAGTGATGCAATGAGGAAACGTAGATTGGCATTTTATGAGAATGGAGGAGAGAAGACTGGCAAAGAAAATTTTCCAACAAAGCCTCCAAAAACAGGCTTTATGATGGTGGCAAATATACAGTGGAATACAATGTTGGACAGCAGTCAACAAGATGGAATTTCCGGTAATGGTTAGGACACGAATTGGTAGAAGGTTGTCAGATGAGAGGAGAAAACATCTGGCTGAGGTAATGAAGAAATATTAGAAAGAAGTGCAAGGAATGAATTGTTAAACGTTGTCCACAGATGGCTGAACTCGAAAGAAGAAGTATAAAGAAAAACAAAATTAAAATAAATCTTTAAAATACAATGCTCTATATGCAAAATATAGAAGGAGATGCCAGGTCAAAAAAGATCCAAGCGCTGCTCTCTTCGCTACGTCATTTGTGTATAAAGCCAGTAGAGGCTGAGTGAGCTATATTAAAAATTAGAGTTTTTATTTATTTTTTTATTAATGACATGTCATTACATAAATTATCCTTCGTATTTACTAGAATGTGTTTCATTAGTATTGTAAAATTAAAAAAAAAAATGTTTATTTTTATTAAATATTGATTAGTATTTAGTTTCCTGGCCGATAATGGTACTAGATAAGGAAATTATACAAGTTCCACTAGTAATAAGATACCAAAGGTTGTTGGAACGGTTGTAAAACTGATATATTAAAGTTGTCCATTCTCTTGACACAAGTCAAACACTGACAACAACATGTTTTTTTTCTATTTAAATAAAATATTCATAAGTATCCATTTAAACGGATTGGCAGAATAAGACAGGCAGGTTAAAGCTATTTCAGTGAACGCAGTAGCTACGTGTCTGTGTTATGTTAACATCTGTCCGCTGCGGACACTACAAGCGGACCACCCGGTGTTAGTTTAACATGTCCGGTTTCCTTAATTATTTCATTAAAATCCCTGGTAAAATTAAGGACCCGTCCGTTAAATATCTAATTATATACGATTCAAAATTAATTTAATTTTAATAACATGTAAATCTATGTTCCAACTTAGCTCGATTATTGGTTTTGCAGAAACAAACGTGAAAAAAAAGTGAGAGTGTGGATGATATAGTTATTATTGTTATAACAATATCGTTTTATTATTGACAAAAACTGGATCAATCGGCTGATTATATTTTCTTTATAATTACAAACTCTTTCAATTGAAGTCTTTAGTCCATTCCCATTTGTAAGAGAGTTTTATACTCTCATTCACAGAATTGATTTTATTTTATTATTTTTATTGCCAAAAACCCCTCTAATGACAAATAGTAAAATGTGTCAAAGTTGAGCAGATATAATCATAGCTTAACTTCAATCAAACTTTATAGCTATTTGACAATTTATTTCCTTGAATAAATCACCTAATTGAATTATTACTAAATCTTTCAGTCAAATAATCGTTAATTCACTAAAACATGTCTGAAAGGTTTGATCATGATTAAATTTGGTGATTGATTCCAGGGAATTAGTTGTAAAATAGCTATAATTAAATTTTGCCCAACTCCGCAATGTGCTACGACCAAGGGAAATAAGTAATAATTATGTACACATTCATCCGTTATTTACTAATAAATCGTAATACACGATTTCATTTTCTTGGCTATAAGTTTCATTTTTTAAAGGTTTTATGTCGCCAGTACTTTAACCAGACCTTTAAAATTTATTATGATTATTTTTTAAAAAATGAATAAAAGGAAGCAGTATTAAGAAAAAAAATTAATAAGCAATTTTAAATATACGAATTTTTTAACTAAGATTGTATCCTTGTATTAATTACGTCTTGCATTTGATGAAATAGGCTTAGTATGATTTTGAATGAATTATTGAGGGATATGCCCAATCTAATGCGGAAATGTAATAAATTATATTAATTTATAATTTCTTCTTTAATAAATTTATTTTTAAAAATTTTATTTAACACATTAAGTGCTAACTACGATAACTCGTAGATTGCGTTCTTTTCCAGGACATCAACTACGAGTTATCTGTTTCGGTGTTTACTTGCCATTTTTGTGGAGCTACGATTAAACTCGAAATATATTAGTGCTAATATTGATCTCTTGTGGGAAAAGAAGAAAAAATCAATGCTGACTTGGATGAACAGAATTTTTTTTTAAAAACGAACAAAAAATATAATTATAAAAATTCATGAGACCTTTTTTTTTTAACACATTTTTTATGCTTTTTGATAACTATGCACTAGAATGAGAGTTTTTAATAATATAATGTTACTTAATCAAATTGTCATTTTAGGCAAGATTTCTAAAAATTGCTGTGGCAATCACCGTGTTAATAGATGTATTTAATACGTTTCATAAGCCCTGATTGGACAATAATGGCACGCAAATACTTAAAGAAAACTGAAACTTTTAGTAGAGAAAATGAGAAAAATTATGACATTGATTGGAATTTTTTGCCATTCAGTATATAAGGGTATACTAGAAAATAACAAAAAAAAATTATATCATTTAAAATAGAAAAAAAAAAGATATATACTAAAGTAAGGATACAATTTAGTAAATAGTATATATGAAGTAAAATAAATAAAGCTGCATTTTAATGCCCCATTCTAAAATTTTTAATAATTTCTTAAGTGTTTTGGTCCCCATATACTTTAACCAGTGTACTTGAAACTTATATGGGTTAGTAAAAGTATTAATTAAATAAAAGCAAGCAATATATAAAAAAAAAATCAAAGTAACAAAATTTTAAATTAATATGATTTAATTGAATGCAAGACGTTATGAACGCAAGGGGCATTTATGAACCATTATTTTATTTATTAATATGAACCCCAATGGTTTCAAACCTGTGTGTTATAAATTCTACAATTACTGGCAAGCTGCTTGTAAGGTTACCCGTGGTGGAATATGAACCCATTGCATAATTAATTTAAAAATAATACAAATTTGAAACTTGCTTACCGTGTTATCCTCAAGTTCAATTATCACTATTCCCTCCCTTTTCTCAGCCTCTATAATTATAAACTATTACTCTTGCACAGATTTTGAATGACACTACAAGCTGAGAACGTACCTTGCTGTCACTTTCAAGACACTGAGAACGGCTGGGATCGTCCCCACCAAGAGTTCACATAAAACAACGTAACCTCTCTCCTTATCACGTGAGAATCGTGTAGCAATACCTGTTTTGTTCCTGCTCTGTTACGACTTATATGTAATCATATGTATAATAATATTCATAATACCAATTAAAAACGAGCTTTATAATTTAAAATAGCCGATGGAGATCTATAAACTTGTCCGTTAACCCTTTTCTTGGCAAGATAATTTTTAAAAGAAAAAAAAATCCCAGTAAAATCCCTTTAAAGAGATCAAATACGACATTGATATAAAAACATTTGCCTAAAATTTATTTTTTTTAATAAAAAAAGAGGTACCTTGATATACTAAACCAAGATTAAGGTTCTTTATTTCTTGGAGTATCTCAGTGATAGTGAAATATTGATAAGGAACCTAGAAATACATCAAAATATACCTCAACTTTTTGAAAAACACAAAAAAACGGATGGTATCCATTGAGATGCCAAGAAAAGGGTAAATAATCCCTCTGGTCTCAATAAAAATGTAGCAAAGTACGATCTGAATAACCCGGTCCTTCAATAATCTGACACACCCTGTGTCCGGCCCTCTTTCAGGAAACCTTCACTGCTTGCAAGTTCTTGTTTGAATGTGGGGCTCTACTAAACCATCCAACTCCTCCCGTATCCAATCCTTACAATCCAAAATCCTTCGAAAAATCCTCAATGCTCCTTCCTTTGTCACCAATAAACTTTAAATATTTTAATGTTCCATATGTTACTGATTTAGCCCACACCAGATACCTATCATTTCATAGTAAGCTCCATCACCACTCAAATCCGTTAGTTTCTCAACTTGCTTCCCATTCCATTCCCGATAATCCTCCGAGGCGTCTGAAAAGAACATGGCCTAGAGATCTTCTAATGTAAAATTTTATTAAGTGCTACTGATGAGTAGTTCTTTTCACAAGTTTTTACAAGTTATTGTAATACATTTACTATATGTATATATATTGTACAATTGTAAATTTCAATAAAAGAAAAAAAAAATCTTACAACCCAAATGGGCAAAAGTCCGTAGTGTGTCTCAAGTTATTACATGTCATTGTAATCGTTATCAGTTACTTGATGTACATATTTGTATAGTTGTAAATTTCAATAAATGGATATATATAAAAAAATATAAAAATATATATGTTTGAATGGTTTAAGAAAGGCGGTGGTAATTACAAATCTCCGGAGAAAATCTAAATGTTATTTATTTTAAAACTATTTATTGATATTTGTAACAGTTTACGTTATATGCAATAAGTAAATTTAAGGAAAATTATTACAATTACAGCAACATGTAAAATTTACTCACTTCAATAAAAATTCTACATTAGAAGATCTCTTGGCCAGCTTCTCTTCAGACGCCTCGGAGGATTATCGGGAATGGAGTGGGAAGCAAGTTGAGGAACTAATGGATGTGGGTGGCTATGGAGCTTACTATGAAAGGATGAGTATCACGATTAGGCCAAATCAGCAACATATGGAACATTAAGGTCTTTATGGACAAATTTGTTTGCGAGATAATATGGAGCAGTGAGGATTTTACGAAGGATTTTTTATTGTAAGGATTGAATACGAAAATAATTGGAAGATTTAATAGAGACTCCAATTTCAACGTCTTATGTACAAATGGGTCTAATTACTGTCATGAAAATAAGTCTTTTGTATTTTTTTTTTTTTTTTGGGGGGGGGGCTTTGGAGGCTTGTGTAGTAAATGTTGGAGTATTCTATAGCGACGAGCAGTTTCATGTCTTTTAAGTCTGGTATGGGATAGCTAGATAAATTTTAAAATGATATTGGGTTAAGGTTTCTGGCTATTTCAAGAGAAAAAAATGCTGATCAGATCATTCAGCTGTCAAACCTTTTCAAGATAAATTTGCGTTTATATTCAAGTCTATTACATCTAGTCTACGACTGAACAAAACTTTTTATCATAGGAATGAAGATTCGGCAGAAAAGTATCGAAAAATCGCCTTATATGTCGTGTGCTAATGCCAGTGCTATAAATTAGATATTCATATATAGATTTTTTGTCTTCAGAATAATTTTCAAATATTTATTATAAATGCAATAGTTCGTCATTTTTAAGGGTTTTTTTTTACTTAACATCCAGTAATCCGTCATTTTCAGTAAACCGGCACTGCTCTGGTCACATATGTGTCGGATTATCGAGACATAACTATGTTCAGATCCTAGTATCGAAAGCTTTACTAATTTCAATTCTAATCCTAGCTTTAAACAGTATATTTCTGCATATTCCTAATGAGAAAAGAAAGTAAAAGCTAGAAAGTAAGATTTTCCAATCAGTATAACTGAATCAGCAACAACGGTTTTTAATTAGGAGGAGATATCCGATCGTACGCAGTTTGTGAGAAGTAGCTCTCTCTATCTCCGAGTCATTGGAAACTTAATGTATTTTTCTATAAAATTTAAATTATTTATGATTGTAACATCTAATTATGTAAAACATAATTTAAGAAATTCATTCGAGAAGGAAGTCATATTTTTTTAAATTTCATTCCGATAAAAACAAAGCGATTGGAGAGCTTTCAATATTTCCATTGTAATAGAGACTAGTGTAATGGGACGACTAGTCACTAGCCAACTAGTCGACTTTTTTGCTAGACGATTTGTCGGTCGACTAGATGGCCAAGCCGATCAGTGCTTCCGTTGAATTTCGGGTAACATTGGCAATGTTCCAGGTTAAGCAGTGTTTCTATACTTTAAAGCCGTATTTACATGTAGCTACTGGATTTTCTTTATCTTATATTTTTTCTTGTTTTTTCGCAAACGAACTGGTATGTAGCGGAGTGCTTTTTGTTTTGTTTTTTAAATAAAGAAAATTTAGTAATTTACTTTTCTTATCTTAGATAGTTAATTGTTTAATTTGGGCTTTAATCAAACCAAAAAAGGTATAGTGTTTATGAATTACATATATAGCAAAAAAAAATCTTACTTGTAATTGTATCTAAACACGTACGTGAATTGCTAAAATAACAGTTTCCTTTTGGTGTTCCAACCTTTATATTACAATTCCATGAAGAATATTTTTAAATTAATATTGTCAAAAAAGCCGATCGGTCGGCCGACTAGTCGTTGCTACTCATGGAATTCAGGTGACATTAGCAATGTTCTTTTTTTTTCTTTCTGGGTTTTAGCAACACAGCCGGTGTTTAACGGAGTTTTTTTTTTTTTTTTTTTTTTTTTTTTTTTTTTTTTTTTTTTTTTTTTTTTTTTTTTTTTTTTTTTTTTTTTTTTTTTGAGAAAACTAAAGGAAAAGTTAGCAATTTACTTAACTAAGGTTAGACAGTTAAATGTCAAATTCGGATTTTTGAAATGCCGAAAAAGTATCGTGTTTACACACATTATTTGATGAATCTGCAATATATAACATATGAAGTTGTATATAAACATGTTTGTTAATCGCTAAAATAGCAGTTTTCTTTTAGTTTTCTTATATTGCATTTAAATTAAGAATTTATATTTTTTAATTATTACACAAAACCAAAACTGTAATTAAAAAAAATAGGTTACGCAATCGGAGCTTTTTACCGATTAATCGGTGACTACAAATGGAGTCGGACCATCTCTTATAAAAACCTTTTCTTGTACATAGCTGTTTTATCTACAGTACCTACCTGCATCCCCTTTAGGTCCACAACTATAACTTTTTTAATAGAAGAAATATAAGTAAAAGGATACCGACCTCAACATGATAAAAACCGTGGTTCATAATATCATAGATGGTAACAAAGTTAGCCACATCTAGTTAATAAAATAGCAAGTTCTGGTGAATAATCAGGAAACTAATGAAAAATCCTTCGATGGATTATGAATATTTTCTTCAAACTAATTAGTTAGACCACTATTTTGGTAACATTCGTGTGAAAAAAAAAAAAAAAAATCAAAAACTGGGTTCACAGTAAAAGTCCAACGTTAAAAATTTCTCCCTGAAAGTTGTGATTTTAGAATTAACAACTTATTATTCCCTGTGACCATCGATATCTATATAAATAACACATAGTTAGCCAGATGACTACAAAAAAATGCTTTTAAGAACGGTTGAAGAACTGTTTCAACAGCTAGTTGCATCAGTTTTACTAGAGAGATATATGCTTTATTGATATAAAATATATTAATATATAAATAATAAATATATAAGATATAATACATAATACAAGATACTAGACAAACTAATATTTTTTTCCCTTTTATTTTCATTTTGTTCCCCCTTCTTTTCCTATTTCTTTCATTTCATTTTTTCCTTTTTATTTTATTTCCCTCATGATACTGTTTTTGTTTTTTCCTTCTCTTGTCTTTCCCTCTTTAATCAGGATACGAATTAGGAAGGCCATTCCACCAGCAAATCGACTTGCAACCACCTAAAGATATCTTGCAACAGTTTTAAATATTTAAAATTTTCATGCTACATTTTAATACATACATTTTGATCTTGGAACAGATTAAAGTTTAATCAACGCCACGGATCAGATTAATTTTAAGATATTACTGTTTAAATTTACTACTTCAATGTTCAATATATTGACCAATATCGATATCGGCACAATATTATTGACCGTGTAAAGTAGGCTTGATTTAATAGTTATGTGAATATTGGACGGTTTCGGAGTTAAAACTTTTTTCATTGATAAGGAAAAACGATGATAAAAGGCGTTTCTCTCTACGAAATGCGAACGGTATGAATGCCCCCAGATCCCCTCGAAGAACTTTCCATCCTTTCCAAAAGCACACTACAGAATCCCCGCGGTGCAGGGTGGAATCCGCAAGGTGGCGAGTACAGAAGGGGATGCCGACAGTTGTGGGTCAGTGGGACTTGACACAGTGCCGTCACTGAGCCGTGAAAAGCAGATAACACCACTCCATCGCAGAATTCACAATTAATAGAGTTCGTCTTCTAGTTTGTATGCGGATCATGGATGTCTGTTTCATTGTTTTGTTTCGGATTTTCTCTTTCAAGAGAAACGTAGGACACAGCTGTTTAAAAAAAAAAAAATGGTTTCTCTTAGATGAAAATTGATTCGCGAGGTCTTTTCACTTTATGGTTTCACAGTCGATTTTCAACACGAGGGTTTAGCGTATTACATTGGCGAAGTGAGGTTCGTTTGGTTATTTACGTATTTATTTTATTTTTAGTATTTTTCTGGCCGCGAGATAGATTATTTGTTATAGTACGTTGTCAAGATATTCCTGGTGTATTTGGGTACATTATACACTACATAATGTCCTTATAACGTGAACACATATTAAATACCATAAAAATGCTGAATATTAATCTAAGGTTTATACACTTTTTTTTTCTATTATTTTCTTACCAGGTATGCAAGTTTAAAATGTCGTTTTAATTCCAATAGAATGCGCTCTTAGCCTATTGAAGGATTTGCTTAACTCTAAACGCTATTTTGTTTGTTAGTCATTTGTTTACAAAAGTCAGTTGTTTTTAAGTCGTTGACGTGGACGTATCATACCTTTCTTTGGTGTTAAAAATGTCTAATTTTAAGCCAAATAAAGAGCATTTGCGGCATGTCATGATTTTCTTATTTAATCAAAAGAAAAAGGCATCTGAATGTCATCGAATTCTTGTTGAGACTTATGGCGATGTTGCTCCAACCGTCAGGACATGTGAACGTTGGTTTCAAAGTTTCAAACGTGGTGATTTTGATGTTACTGATCAAAAACGAGAAAATCGACCAAAAAAGTTTGAGGACTTCGAATTGCAATCTTTATTAGACGAAGACAATACCCAAACCCAACAAATGATGGCAGAACAGTTGAATGTCACTAGGCAAGCCATTTCCGATCGCCTGAGAGCTATGGGAAAGATTCAAAAGGTTGGAAAATGGGTTCCACATGAATTGGACGAACGACAGATGGAAAAACGAAAAACTGTGTGCGAAATGCTGCTTTTACGCCACGAAAGAAAGGGTTTTTTGCATCGAGTTGTAACTGGCGATGAAAAATGGATTTATTTTCAGAATCCCAAACGAAAAAAATCATGGGTAACGCCAGGACAACCATCCACATCGAGTGCAAGACCGGATCGTTTTGGGAAGAAGACAATGCTGTGTGTGTGGTGGGATCAGAAGGGAGTAGTCTACTACGAGCTTCTCAAACCCGGCGAAACAGTCAATACCGAGCGCTACGACAACAAATGATCAATTTGAGTCACGCATTGATCGAAAAAAACGCCCAGAATGGGCTCACAGGCACGCCAAAGTCATTCTTCAGCATGATAACGCTCCTGCACATTCAGCCAGATTGACTAAGGAAACGATTTCTTCGCTTGGTTGGGAACTCCTACCCCACCCGCCGTATTCACCTGACCTGGCGCCTTCTGATTATCACCTCTTCCCATCGATGGGACACTCATTGGCGGAGCAACACTTCAACAATTTCGAAAACGTACGAAAATGGCTCGATGAATGGATTTCAAATAAAGATGAAGCATTCTTTTGGAATGGTATCCATATATTGCCCGAGAGATGGGCAAAATGTATAGAAAGCGAGGGTCAGTACTTTGAATAAAATATATTATACTTTTTTTTAAATTACTGTGTATATATTTTAAGAAATAAACGACATTTTAAACTTGCATACCTGGTAGCTATTTTATTCACATTCACTGCTATGTACAAAAAAAAAGAAGAAAATAATGCTCATAATAATTTGCCCATTGCTTTGCCAACTATAGTTCATTTACGCCTCGGAGGGGTCTTGAAAAGAATGAGAAGCAAGTTGAGATACTAGCGGATTTGAATGGTTATTGAACTTACTATGGAAGGATAGGTATCTGGTTTGAGCTGAATCAGCTACTTATGGTGAAGTATGATCAATATGAATAAGTTTTTTGTGACGTAATAATGAGCATTGAGGATTTTATGGAGGATTTTGGTTTATACGGTTTGGATATGAGTAGAATTTGATGATTTAGTGGAGCTCAACTGTAAACTATTGTTATTCGATTGTAAATGAGTCTCTTGTAATTGGAAGGTTTGAACGTTTGGCTAGTAAATGTTGAAGAAATCGAAACGTTGGGCAGTATCTTGTCCGGTATCTTGTATATAATTCAATAAAGAAAACCATCTAAAAGTTTTTTTTTTTTAATTTATTTATAATTTACAAGATGTATATATTTGTACAGTTGTAATTTTCAATAAATGAGAAAAAAATTGTTTATATATGATGTGCACATAAAACTGCTTTTTTTTTTTTTTTAATTTTTTTTATGTTTGTATGTTAAAAATCATAATGAACATTGAACATAGAAATCTAGTATTTGAATAAAGAAATACTAATAGCCGTAGCAAACAATTCATTAATTCTTGTTGTATTGATCCTTTAATATTATCACGCGTAACTTAACTAAAAATAATTTTAAAATAAATTGTAAAAAATAAAAAGATATTTTTCAAAACAATAAATAGAATTAATAAAGGAATATATGATATAAAACCCTTATTGGACAAAACCAGTAAATATTAGGAAGAGGTCATTTATACATTTATTCTTTAAAGAGAACTGAACTATATTAAAGAAATTAAATGAAAAAATAATATTATACATAGAACATGAGACATGTAAGTTCAGTCAATAATAAATACAATTAAAAATAGAATTTTGAGTATAAAAAAAATTTAAAATAAAATAAACCATGAATAAAAATAATTAAATTATGCTAACGAAAAAAAAAAGAAGGAAAATATAAATAAATAAAATAAAAATAATAATAAATGAGAAAGAAAAGATACATACAGAAAAAATAATAGTTTAATTAACACCAGTGTACTATTGTAATTTTTTTTAGGAATTTTCATTTCTATCTTTTTTCGATGACGTTTTCGATCATTTCTTTGAGCCTGTCAAAGAAGTGGTTGAAAAATTCTCTATCCCCAAAAAAAGGAAGCATGGCTACAGGAAAAAGTTGCAGCTAGCATAAGAAGCAACCCCTGTTGGAGATTTATCATAACATGACCTGCTTGGACCAAGTCATTGTCGGGAAGAGAGTCCGCTCCGTAGAGAATGTGCTATAGGCCACTGCGACAACTTTCTGGCCGTCACACCTAATTCCGGATTCCCGTCACAGGTATCTCATCTTCGTGTCGAACGGATCGAGAATGCTATCATTCTTTACTTTAATACATATTTTCACAGACGGGTGGTATTGGAATGAGTATTGAAGTGTCCTAAGTATACTAAGAACCTTGTTCGATATTTAATATTGGATAAAGAAACTTTCAACTGAATATATGGATGGTTGTCTTGAAGAAGTGTATATGTCAAATTACCTTGACTGTTAACCTTCAGCACAGTTAAAAATATGGTAAATCGATAGTTATGGCCATAGTTAAGGGAACTTGTCGATTTAAAAGGGAATGTTGTTGATACATTGTGTAATATAACATATTTGGATATATACTTAGATTCTCAAAAGTTTATTCTATTAAAAGTAAAATTGACAAATTTACTAAAGCTTCCTTGGAAATATTTGTTTATAATAATTTGCAACGAGTTAAAAATACCAATTATGGGCATGTTGTACTGTTTATGGTCATAGCCAAGACTAGTTATCGTCATGTGGAAAAATAATCTTTAAACAAATGTTTTTAGTAATTTAAAAATGAGTATTAATTAATGAACAACTATAAAATTGATCTAAATACTAATACAATGCGGTCTAACAAAAAAGTAAAATATATATTAAAAACACAATCACTCGATGCACTCATTCACAAACTTTGTAGTTACTTATTATTAGATAACCGTCATGAAATGATAGTTGAAAATGAATTAAAACAACTATTTATCAGTGTATAATTTAGAGCCACACATCTCGTTGATTTTTATACATAAGTAGTAACTGCATACAATTTAGTAATCATCCCCATTAAAAAAAATTAATTTAAAAAATCGGAATGTAATTTTTGTAAATTCTCTTCTTTCAGTATTTCCAGTTTTCTTAAACAGCAGTAGCCATCCGCGAAGTACAGAATATAACTAACTATATTAACCAGTAATGATCCCTTAAGAGACGTAAGGTCAAACATTACCACTTCTAGGAAGGGATGTAGTATATAAGTTTTAAAATGACAATCAAATGAAGAAAATTCTATTTTATCTTTATTAGGAGAAAGAATGTTTGTAACATCAAAGAAAATTGAAATGGATAGGTGTGACCGTACCCATATCTGGCATTTTCATACACCGCACAGTGGGCTAAAATCACCTTTTAGGTGGACAAAATTCATATAAAATAATTTATAAATCACCCACTAAATATTGTCTAGTATGAGTTGGAAGAAGGGAAAAGGTAAATATTTACTTTCTGGGATCATCGACAAGCGGCGGAGAAGATTATTAATCCCTCTGTAACAAAGGCCACATTTTTCTCAGTGTTCATTGCAGTGCTGTTCTTATAATTATTTAGCCATTCTTTGAACAGATGTTTCACTTGATTATTATAATTTCATGTTAAATGGATACCACAGAGACAAGTAAGCATTAATATTTCACTATTCAGGGTGCTGCATGGATGTAGTTTTACTTATAATAAACCATATCATTAGATAGAACATTTCCATATTTCAATAGTGAATTACTTGCAGAGGGCCAAGGAGTGCCAAGCTAATTCTTTTATCATTATTTCACTCAAACCATATATTTTTCATATTCACATAGTTTTTTTTTGCGATTTGAGAAATATTTACTAATTTAAGATGGATTTCAGGTTTCGTGCTCACCATTCCACGAAAAGAATTTGTATCTGAATGGTTAAAATATGGATCAAAAGATAAGAAAAACTTCTCTTAATTTATGTTTTAAAACTTGGAAATACCGAGGAAGATAAAATAACAAACATAGAAAGTATTAAAGATGCCATAAAAGATTATTCAAAAAAAATTAGTGACAGGTGGGAAAAATGTCATCGGAGAGCTGATGTTTTATTTAAGGACTTTTCCGCGTGGCTTTAAGGGAAGGAGTTTGAGTTTGAATTTGTTATGTCACAGGTGACAGGACAGTCCACAAGTCAAGGTGCTGGTCGTCCGGAAAAAAGTTTTACCGACTCTAGCTTTAAAACAAAAAAAAAAAAGAAAATTAGCAATTTATTAAAAATTGACTGCGAACGGCTGACATTCGCGGCACTAGTCTCTCTTCACGCATCTGGGAACTGAATCGCTGCCCAGAATTTAAAAGAAATGTTAGGTCCGTCTTCATCAACCTCTGATATTTTTATATCTGAAAGTTTGGCCTTATTTATTGACTGTAAATTAACTAGGAATTCGTACTGTTTGTTGAGGGAAAATGCGTTGATGGCTGGTCACCATTTATATCCTCCTTATTATAAAATCCAAAGCGTCAAAAAAGCCTGTTGTGTGTCTGAAACAAATCTGATTATTAGTGAAACAAGGGCTGAGTTGCCAATGCAGGCCATTCTAGATTTAACATCTGAAAGATTATGTCAAGCACAATATCCTGCCATTAAACAACTCATTGATACAGGAAAGAATAATTTTACGTTGTTCAGGAAATGGGGTTGTGATGGAAGCGGAGGACATAGTAGGTATAAACAAAAATTTAGTGAATCAGCTATGACGGATGAATACTTGTTTATGTTTTCGTTTGTACCGATCCATCTTTGTACAACAGATTCACAACACTACGCTTGGCAAAATGTTGCTCCTGGGTCCACTAGGTTTTGTCGACCTATAAAATTTCTTTTTGAAAAAGAAACAACCCAATGTATACTGTCAGAAACCGAAGTTGTGAAAACGCAGATTCAAGCTTTAACACCGAGCACATTTTTTATTGATAGTAAAGAAATATTCATTAAGCATCTATTGGCTTTAACCATGGTCGATGGTAAAGTGGCTAATGCCTTAACTAATACAAAGTCCACTCAGACCTGCTTTATTTGTCAAGCCACACCAAAGCATTTAAAAGGTAATCTCCCACTTCCTCCTGATATTTTTGAAAATTACTGCTTTGGCTTATCTACATTGCATTCGTGGATTCGGACTTTTGAGTTCCTTCTTAATTTGTCGTACAGGCTAGAAATAAAAAAAAAGACATATTACTGAGGAAGATAAGCTATCCAAAGATAGGAAAAAATCCAAAGTGCAGGACGAATTCAAAACCCAACTAGGCCTAAATGTAGATAAGCCAAAACAAGGATCCGGCAACACCAATGATGGCAACACGGCAAGGAGATTTTTAGAAAATTCAAGTATCAGCTCCTCTATTACTGGGATATATGAAACTTTAATAACAAGATTCAGAGTTATATTACAATCTCTCTCGTCGGGATATGAAATCGATGTTGACAAATTTGAAAAGTATGCTGCTGAAACTAAAAACATATTGTTATATCTCTACCCATGGTTTGAAATGTCTCCGACTGTTTACAAGATACTAGAGCACAGTGCTCAGGTCATTCGTCATCATTTAGTGCCAATAGGTATGAGTGAAGAAGCACAAGAGGCCCGTAACAAAGATTCCCGTCGATTTAGAGTACATAACACAAGAAAATGTTCAAGAGAGGCCGCAAACAAAGATCTTCTTACGATGCTCTTTGTTTTCATCGGACCCGATTGTCGCCAGTTTTCGGAAAAGTTGGCGAAAAAAAGCAACCAAGCCGTTTGATGTAGAAGTCATTAACCTATTGAAGTGCAGTTTACCATATGATCAGCTTCAAGAACTGTCATAAGAAAATGAGGCTAACGACACTGAATCGTCAGAAGAAAATACTGAAGGATGTAGCAGTATTGAATCAGACGATGATTAATGGCATTCAATTTATTTTTAGTTAATAGTATAAATGTATATATTTGTTATAAATAAAAAAAAAATCAGTACAATAACATTTTTCTGTAGTTGTTAATATATTTTTGTTCATTAGTTTCGTAATATAGCCTTTTTTTTCCTATGTGTGTTATTTTTTATGAATATTTGTATTAATTCTATATTAATAATAAATTAAACAAGTTACTACTGAAATGTTCTATAGATTTACAAAGATTTTTCCCAATTTTTATCTATTTGGTCCAAATATATGTGTGTACAACATTAGTTTGTTGAATATACTGAAAAATATGGGTTTAAGAATTTTTTTAAGATTTTTCCCTTAATCAGTGACCTCAAAAACATTGAACAACACAAAAAAATAATTTTGTCCACCTAAAAATGGATTTTACCCCGGTGCTTTTACCGGTGCACCGGTTCAGTTAAAAATAATTGTTAATTGTTGATAGTCCAACCTAATGGAGCTTGTATGGAACCCTGAATTCTATTGAAAAGTTACATAACTCAAACACTGAAAATTAATGAAGCAATCTCCAATAATTCCTTAAAAGTCCTCACTTTTGAAAACAATCTTACTAAAAAGTAGAGGTATTCCAGGCAAATATTTTTTAATTGCTACTGAAAAGAGATAGGAGTGACAGTTTTGTAAGTAATTGAATCTTAAATCCTTTTCTGAAATATTTACCCTGGAGATATCACAAATAAATGGATTAGACCCTTATTATTACAATAATTGTATTAGACTGCCCATAACCGGTCAGGTGACCATAACTAGTGATTTCTCCTAATTACAGGATCTAGAAAAACAATCAAATATGCCCCACTGAAAAGTGCATAATTTTGACGTCTTCACGACATCAATGGATATATTCCGAATTTATTATCAGCTCAATACCTTGATTTGTCTATTGAACCTCTTTTTATTTTATTCATATCAAAGAAGCTTACAATTTTTCTATTAAAACACCAGCTGGGAAGATTAAAAAAAAAAAATTATATCAACCGTCAATCCTTATTATAGAAACTCTGAAAAACGTTTACACTTGCGTGTAGTAAAAAAAAAAAGAAATAAATAAACAAAAATTGCATAACCACAACCTATGACGGGTAAGGGATTCAGCACTTGAATTACTGTTTCTTGGCCAACAGTTATGCAAGGAGGTGATTCGAAAAGAATCACATACTATCACCTGGTATTTCGCAATTTGAGAGTACCCAATGTAAAGAGACTAGGTGATCCACAGGATACATAAATATTTACAGATCACTAAACATAATAAAATAGTTTAAAAACATTCAGATATTTATTTCCAATAGTCTTATTTTAAATTCCAATCCAGTAAGAACAAAAAACCGAACAGTCTTTGGGATTGTCTGTTTACATGATCGTTTAGCTGATTACCAACCCGTTTCTTTTTTATAACCATTCAGTTCACTTTTGATCGAAAGCTTAATATTAAGGAATATACTTTAATCAGGGTTTATTATACGTATCACGATTATTAAAAAAAAAATGAAAGCAAGCAGTATTTAACAATTTTTACAAAGTAATTTAAAATTTTCGAAGTTTTTATTAATAAGCTTTATATTCGGCGATTGCGTATTATATTCGATGGAGTATTTTTCTAATGTGATTTAAATAAATTCTTAAAAGATGTGACCCATCTAGTGCAAAACTGTAATAATAAATCATGTTAATATAAAAAGATACTGTAGGACACGAAGTTGTAAGTTTATAATGAAGAGATGAACTTATTTGATGAGATTTGTTTGGATTTATATAAATTCTCCAATCATCCCATCATTCGTAAAG
The DNA here is from genome assembly GCA_003667255.2 of Euschistus heros. Taxonomy (NCBI): domain Eukaryota; kingdom Metazoa; phylum Arthropoda; class Insecta; order Hemiptera; family Pentatomidae; genus Euschistus; species Euschistus heros. The sequence goes on along the minus strand of RCWM02000050.1, from coordinate 387,233 downwards.
GTTTAAGATATAAGATTGAAGTGAATGAGATGGATTGGTCAAGATAAATATGAATTTAAAAAATGTAGGAAAGAAAATACATAAATATTATAGGGATTAGATCAAAAATCGTCAATGATAATAAATATATATTAGAAAATTAGCAACACGTTGTAATATAGTGTATAAAAATGATACTCAATAGATAGATAGGTATGCGTTTCATTAAACCATCGAACTCTTCCCGCACCAAATCACTCCAATCCAAAATTCCTCGAAAAATTTTTAATAATGCTTACTTTATTATAAATCAAGTGATCCGCAATGACGCTGATTCGGGACGTAACAGATACGTTTCCTTTCATAATAAACTAAATATTCACACAAATCCACTCGTTTCTCAACTTACTTCCTATTCCGTTCCTGGCAATCCTCCGAGGCGTCTTAAAATACGTATATTTTTTTTTTTTGAAAAACTTTCAATAGAGTGCTAAAAATGGGAAATTCCTCTACAAGTTTTTGCCATGTCATCGGTTTGCATTGTGATTTGTGCATATTTACTTGATATATTTTTTTAATACAAAAGTGAATTTCTATTAATAAATGAATAAAAAAAAATGTAGGTAGTTGAGGTATGCAGTCATGGACTCATAGTATTAAAAATAAATTTTAATTTATAATACCGACGTCTCGACTTGCATTCCAAGCCTTCGCCAGAGCCAGAAGAAAAATAAAACATACAAAAAGATATGAGCAGAGAGTATAAATAAGTATGAAATGAATAACTGTATGAGAATAAAGACTATAACATAAAGGCAATATATATAGACCAAGACTCGTTAAATTTAAAACTCATTTTAATTCCTTTTCAATTCAATTGTTAATTCAACGGCCTTTATGTATTGTCTTCTCGGTATTTATATATTGCCTTTAAGTTATAGTCTTTATTCTCATGCAATTATTCTTTTCATACCTTTTTTAAACTCTCTGCAATTTTTTTCATGTATTTTTGGTTTGTTTTCTTTTTCTTCTAGCCCTGATGAAGGCTTGCAATGCAAGTCGACTCATCGGCATTATAAATTAAAATTTATTTTTAATTTCTGTGAATCTTTGACTGCATACCCAATTGCCTACATCATTAAATACTTCTCAGTCAACAAATACCCATCAAAAAAACTAAGTTGAGTTGAATATAAAATAGCCATTTGCCTACAATGGTGCATTCCCACACAAATTGTCACACTGCGTTTACCAATTATTCCTTTGTACTTACATGCTTAGCAGTGTACTTTATGTTTCCTCCAGGATACAAAAGAGGGACAAAGCGACAATAAACAACTACAAGCCCCAGACCAGATAGAAAGGTAGCCCGGTGTTTACACTACGGTTGAACAAGACTGCTTGCCCTATTACCTGAATTAACAGCCTGGAAAAATGCTTCTGTCATCCGACCCTGGAACGATTAGGCCGTCTCGACTTGCCAGCTCCCGGTTCTAAAGAGAACTGTTAGCGCTTGCATTAGCTTGTTTGTCTCAACTGGGATTCGTTGAACACAATGGAACTCGTGGACACACTGGGAAGATTACCTGCAAGTGAAAGGTGATGAGTTTTAAAAACTGACAAGTGGGATTTCCCCTTGAATTATTTCCACTCTGCTATTCGTTGATATATCCTCTTATTTTCTGAAAGTATTAACTGCGCATTTTTATATTTACATAACAAAAAACAATAATCTATCGTAGGTATTTATCATTTGAACCCTCTCTGTGTCAAAAATTCAATGCTGCTCCGCAATCCTTAGATCAAGTGCATCATGAAAAACAATTCACTTTTTCCTGCCTCATGTTACCTAAATTCAACTAGTAAAATTTATTTAATTTCTTCTTCTTATTTTAGTAAATTTATTGAAAGTTCTTTATGCAATTTTATTTACTATGAACTGTATTTACATGTCTTATATTCTTCATATATAAATAGCTTTGTATGAACTTTTATAAACCAGACGAAATTACGTCCCAAAAAAAAGATTATTTTTTCATTTCAATCGAGAAAAAAAAATTACAAATAAATAAATTGAAAATAACACCCTGGATTTTACAAATGAATATATAAATACAATGTTTATTGATTTTGTAATATTAATAAAAAAAATTTCGGATGATTGATTGATTTTTTTTCGACCATTTTGTGAATTCCCCTAAAATTGGATTATCTGGATTTATTCTGCTACCCGATTCTACTGAGTTGAAGTGGCTGTTGAATATTATGCAATGATAATTATTTATAATTTTTGATTTGTTGAAAAAGATCACCTATTTCATGAAATAATTATCGAATGGGGTATTTTTTCAAGATTACCAGTACTCCAAGTTTAACCAAGAATCGTAAAAAGAAGTAATCTTGTGGTTTCAGCGTGTTTTCACCGCATTTCGGGTATAACATGTCCTTGGGAAGAACAACGTACGAGAAGGATACAAACGGATCGGAATGGTGACCAATCTCTGTAAATATTATTCAGAAACAATAAAAAAATATTATATTAATATGTTAATCTGTGTTATTTTTTATTCATAAACAATATAAATATTAAACTATTATCTTCAATTAAAAACATTATCATAATTTCTACTGATAGTTAATGTGACTTGGTCGATCAATTTACCGTACTGAAGACGCTTTTACCGAAATTAGCGTTTATTTTTATTTATTTATTTTTGTTGTGGGAGAGATGCTTTTATATAAAATTAGGGAAACACGGGTGAGATACCGGACTGCCAAACTCCAGATTTTGATTCCGCCTGACGACAGAAAATATGAGTTCTTTTAGGCGTGGATCGACTTCAAGTTTGAGAGATTCTCCGGGGGCACACTCAGCCTCTATAAAATAGTTACCCTTAATTGGAAAAAAACCCTGGTTGTTGAGCGTAATTTTGACCAAATCTCTTCCTTTTACAACCGTTGGGCCGGTTACAGTACATCCTTACCTACAGTACTGACCCTCCGTAGGTTGTGAGTGGTTTGTGGTTGTTTATATAAAAACAAGCATTTGATTCATGATATTATTTATAAATTTCTTAACAAATAAATTTAACAATTAGCATCATTATAGATGCTATGGCTATTATGTTATTCATTCACGAAGGGAAATAGGAGTAGTAAAGAGGACGGATGTGCTTCTTCCGTCACAGCCTAGTAACGCTGAATCGTAATTATTTTTCGTCAAATTAATTTATTCAATAAACTCAAAGTATAAACATCCGATAATCCATGGATTCGGGAGTTTAAATAATAGAAGACAGTCCAATTACATGGATAACCCACAAATGATAATAAATTGTGAATTTGGTTAACAGTAACGTGTATAAAAATAAAATCATGAGTTAATAAATATTGGAGTTACATATGAAAAAAAAATCATAAAATCTACTGCTGATGGTTATTTTTTGTTCTAGAAAGACAGTGAATATTTTTCGAATCGGATAATCGGGAGTTTTCTAATTATTAATAATTTTTAAACACCTTTTCCAACAACTGTACATTTCTAAATAGATTTTTTTTTCTTTTTTAAAAAAAAGGTTTTACCCTCTTAATAGTCTTTATTTTACTGAGGATCTTTTGTTTTACCAGATAAGGTTATGCTTTGGTACGGGTGCTACAAAACCGGTATACAGCAAGCTCCTGATAATCCCTCAACAGGTCATCTGATTCGTTGATTATCTGTGATCTCTTGCAAAAAGATAACCAACAATAGAATTTATTTTTTTATTATTTTTTTTTTTTTTTGCATTCTCATCGATAGAATAAGCTATTAGGTCTTTAATAAAAAAAAAAATCAGAAAAGTGTAAAATGTCTTTGCAATGTTAAATCAAACATTTCTGATGTTACTAATATTCCAGAGATCTTATATAAAATATCATAAATCATTGAAAAATAATTGATAAATAAATTATAAATTATTTCGTTTTATATATCATATTTCTTATCATTAAAAAAAATGTATTTGTTTTTAATAATCGCATCTAATACACTGTTGAATGGATATTAAATGGCACTGTGTGTAGTCTAAAATAAAAATCTGCAGTGAATCTAAAATAATAATAATTATCAATAAAGGCCATGTTTTCATTTAAATTGGTTATAAGTGTAGAAATATAAACGAAACCTTTTCTTGTACGTAGCTGTATTTCTATAGTACCTACCTACATTCCCTTTAGATCTACATTTATAACTTTGTAACAGGAGAAATACAAAGAAAAAGGTACCGACCTCAACATTATGAAAATCATGGTTCATAATATCATAGGTGGAAAATTTAGCTATGTCTTCAAAAGCAGCCATACGTCGGCCCTACTGACTACTTGGCCCATCTCTAATTTTCATTTATCCCATAACATGTTTAGCTTAATAAATATTTGGAGCTTCTAAACGTGTGATCACTTTGCAGTAGACAGAGCTAAAACTATTTTACATCGGTGAGATAATTGCGCAATTACTCGGTTCCAATTTACTCCGGCGAGTTGAGTTGACAACCACACCTAAGGGATAAAAACACCGGGATTCCTATGAGGAAAAAGCAGAACTGTTTAGGAAACAATGAACCTAGAATGTTTCATTACCTAGAAGCTGCTCCCTCATTACCTTAACTGACGGAGGCGTTTTTGCAAAGGATCTCTTCTTCAGCCAATGTAATTTACCTTATCCACATCATTAATAGTCAATTGGATTTACGATTTAACTACCTCTTAGATTTTTCTTTTTATTGAGGAAGGAGCAGACGTTTCTTTTATTCAACCGGTAGTGTCTATGTTTGCGTTTACACCGACATTGTTATATGACTTCCGTGTTACTGTTTGAATTAGGAAAAACAAAGAAATGTAACACCGTAAAGCGTGACTTTGCACCACTTTTGTTGAAATTCATTCTCTAACTACCAATCAATCATTTTTAAAATGCATGAATTAAAATATTTGCTTTGAATAATTAGCTTTAAAATGCTGTTGATTCATCGCATAATCTTGAAATTGCAAGATTTACAAAACTTATAATTAATTTTATTGTTTTTAAACTTTGGTGCAAAGTCAACCAGATACCCGTGACTTTGTACCACCATATTTTTCAATTAAAAAAGCATTACAAACGAATTCTGGTGCAAAGTCATTCCTTGATAGTGTTTGGAGCTAAGCCTAGTGATCTTTTTCTCTGTTTGTAAGGATTTTGTTAAAGGAAACAATTGTAAATTACAATGTTTTCATTTAAATGATAAACAAACAAGTAAACAAGGAACAAAACGATACCTTTCAAAAAAATTGAACACAGATTCTTAGGGAAACACTTTTTGAAATATGCAATCTGCAATAGTTAGACAAAAAATGTTAAAATTTAAAAACGAGCACTATGACTTGAAACAATTGAAACCTTTAACTAGGCAAATTTCTAACAGCATTCGCCAATATACTTGCATATGGATGACAAAAACCTTATTAATAAGAAGCAAAATGTTATCCCAAAAAATTTGGATATTAACCAGCCTATTGACTCAAAATATCCTCGTTTATTGATTCGTTTAGGAGGAGCAATGCTGCCTATGACTTATTCCCACAGGGAGGTCACTTTGCGCCAAAATATACTTGGTGCCAAGTCATTCCTAATTCATATCAAAAAGGTGATTCTATTTTATTTTCAAATACCATAACTTTTGGCAAATATTTTGAGCAAAATGAATATCATATATTAAATTACAATAATAAAATTAATACGAAACAATCGATTTGAGAAACATTTAGTTGTTGAAAGTACGACTTTATCCCACGAAGTAATCTCACCTGTTGAAACACTACAATCAACTAACTGTTATAAAACATTTGAGGTAACTAGGATCAGCGTGAAAATTCCTTAGACCCAATTAGTGTTGTCATCAGTAAGTAAGAAATATAAAATATCCCTCATTTATACAACAGTAAAATAATTTATCTTCAACTGAAACTTTTTAGTGAATTTATAGTGCAAAGCTAACTCACTGGTGCAAAGTCAGGCCTTTTTACGGTACTTACTTTGATTATTTTAAAATTTTTGAAAATCTAAATGTTTTCTTCATACATTCGTGAGAATTGGTAATTACAAAAAATGATTTACGTGTCGATTGAAAAGTAAAATCTGGGTAGTTCATCAATAGCAGAACGAAAGTACGGGAAATATCGTGTTGTCAGCAATCAGTCTTACGTTAGTTGAAACATTAATTGTATTAATATTAAAATTGGTGTCTTTATTTGTGTGTAAATACATTATACTTGGATTTGTGTATTGTTTGCCACTTCTATTGAAAATTTTTATTTGAAACCTAAAACTTTTTCGAATTTTAAACATTCATCAGTACTAAAAACTGTTAAAATATTTTTTGTTTTTTTAGATTCAAGACAAGGAATCAAACATGTTGATACTCGCCTAAGAAGATAAAATATTAAGTGATTCTAAAAAATATCAGTACCTAGAGAAGACTGAGTGTAATGAACTGAGTGTAGCCCTTTTGGTTTTTCCTATGACTGGTTGTTTATTTTTCTTTTCCTACTGGAAACAAATTTAAAATGGGACTACTGAAAATATTAATTTGTTCATGTAAAAAACATCTGAATTGGTTTTGAACGATTTTATTATTTATAATTTTATACTATTTTCTCAAAAAGATAAAAATAAATGTATTACTTTTACTCTTTATTATGTAATACATCAAGTGGGAAAAAAAATGTAAAGTTAAATATTTCTGAATCACTAGAAATAATAAAACCGTTAAAAACCAATCCAAATTTTTGTTCAAAAGACCATATAAACATTTCCAAAAGAGGACTCATCTTTACGTAACCTTTTCATTTCTTTACACTTAGTATCTTTTTGTTTTTTAATTTTAAGTTTGTTTTTTTTTAATTTTAATATAAATTGTATTTTATTTTGGATAATTGTAAATAATTATTAGTTTTTATTCCTATGATGATTATTTGCTTCTTTTTTTTTTTTTATGTTTTATTATTATATAATTTTGTGTGTGCGCGTGTATTTGTAAAAATGTTATGAATTAATGCATTATAATCTCTGTACCTATTCACCTTTACTGAGCCAGATTGTACATTTATTTCAACAAAAATATGTTAATAATAAAAATAAAAAAACCTGTTAGTATGATATAGTCAAATTCAACATGTTTGATTTCTTGTCTTATATTTCAAAAAAAATAATATTTACAATATGCAGTAAAGTGCTGATATTTCGAAACTTGTTGTATATTTTTAGAACTGTATTTCAATACTACTTTCTTGTTGCCTGCTGCAGACTCTAAGAAGCAGATTTTGTTGTATTTAAATAAAAAATAGGGCTTCTAGTTTTTTGCGGTTTCGGAATTTAGAGTAGAAAGAAGCATTATATATCATTTTAGACTCTTGTTTTGTTTATCTGAGCTGGTCCGAAGTTGCCTTAGTTGTGAGTGTATGTATTGCAGAAATAGATAATACATAGGAAGGTTGTATTGACAAATTATTAAATTTTTATTCTATTTTCCTTTTTATTTTTTATATATTTTGGTAGTTTAGAATTATTTATTTAATTTCGTTTTTAGATATTTTATTGATGGATTCATTGTCATTTTGGTAACGATATCTGAGCACGACTCCGCCGAAATTGTCAAGCCCTATAGCACAGACATGTTAATTTCGCTCCTTCATTTTGAGTTGATTTTTTGTTTATCCAAGTCAGGGAAAAATTGATTTTGTACATCTGTCATTTTTTATAATATGTTTATATATGGCGAAGTGTTGACATTTTAAATTTTTTTGTATGTTTTTAGTACTGATGAATGTCTGAAAATCGAAACAAGATATTTTTTAACGGAAGCGGCAAATATTTCACCATCCCTGTATAAAGTATTTACACACACAAAAAAAAGACACCAATATATAGACAACTAATGTTTCAACTAACGTAAGACTGATTGCTGACAACACGATATTACCCGTACTTTCGTTCTGCTCCCAGCTTTCTTTTCGGGATTTCCTATTATTTTCTTATCTTTTTTTTTTATCTTGCATTTCCTATGGCTCAAGTAAAAGTGAAGGTTTCAGAATTCTGTTTCTCTGAGATCAAAACTTCCAGTGTTCTTTTAGGAGAAAGCACAGAAGAAAGGAAGAAAAATGAGAACGAAAGTATTGTTTTTTTAATTATAAAATATTGCGTATTTCTTCTGAATTATCGTTGTATGGAAAAAAAAAATGAGAAATACGAGTACATGAGCCTGTCTAATATTTTAAAAATTATTTCCCAACACTAAATAGTCATCGATTTAATTTATTTTTAAAAAATATTTACGTTTGGTCAGACACCATATAAAAATAGAAGCCACAAGTCAGATTAAAAAGTTATAGTGAACAGAAGAGGCCCCACAGAGATAAAACTATTACTTACTAACAGCGGTAGCAGAAGAAATGACAACCGCACGCGTTGCTTATTATAGTCGATATTTTTTTTTTCCTCAGAACTTCTGAAAGCTTCTGTGATGCCTTTTGAAAGAAGTTTTCTACTTTCTAAATAATTCAACAATATTTAAAACTTTCGCCGATATTAAAGAGGCAGACGAAACCAGAAATGCATAGTGAATGTATTTATTTCTTTTCCCTGCTATTGTTTTAAAAAAAAAATCTTATAAAACGTTTTATTTGAAGCAAAATAAAATAGATGTGTGATTTAGTAAGCAATAATTGATTGAAACATGTAAAGCCCAAATACGAAAGATATTTTGTAATAATAGGATCATATTTGAAAAAACTTAAATAAAAAAATAAATAAGAAAGGGCTTCATAGCAGCTACGAATTACCCATAGTAATATCCATTTGTCTAATAAGTGTCCGCTTTAATTTTCGTCATAATTAAAAAAAAAATTGTTTAAAACAATATAGCATGCTAGCAAACTTACATATATATATATATATATATATATATATATATATATATATATATATATATATTTTTTTTTTTGAAGAGAAAAGATTTGACCCAGTCGGGATTCGAACCCGAGTTTCCACCTCTCTAGCGTGGCGCCTTATCCAACTAGGCCACCGGGGTCGTATCCGAACCAGGCAAATCCTCTCTCTTCAGTGATCCATAACCCCCGGGGCACTCGCAAATCGCGATATAATTCCGGGGATGAATGTTCATATTGAACATTACATTTAAATTTGGATCTCTTGACAATCCGTCACCGTTTGAAATATATGTAATTTTTCTTGATTTTACTCATTATTGTTAAATATATTATTTTATTTTTGAAGAGAAAAGATTTGACCCAGTCGGGATTCGAACCCGAGTTTCCACCTCTCTAGCGTGGCGCCTTATCCAACTAGGCCACCGGGGTCGTATCCGAACCAGGCAAATCCTCTCTCTTCAGTGATCCATAACCCCCGGGCACTCGCAAATCGCGATATAATTCCGGGGATGAATGTTCATATTGAACATTACATTTAAATTTGGATCTCTTGACAATCCGTCACCGTTTGAAATATATGTAATTTTTCTTGATTTTACTCATTATTGTTAAATATATTATTTTATTTTTGAAGAGAAAAGATTTGACCCAGTCGGGATTCGAACCCGAGTTTCCACCTCTCTAGCGTGGCGCCTTATCCAACTAGGCCACCGGGGTCGTATCCGAACCAGGCAAATCCTCTCTCTTCAGTGATCCATAACCCCCGGGCACTCGCAAATCGCGATATAATTCCGGGGGATGAATGTTCATATTGAACATTACATTTAAATTTGGATCTCTTGACAATCCGTCACCGTTTGAAATATATGTAATTTTTCTTGATTTTACTCATTATTGTTAAATATATTATTTTATTTTTGAAGAGAAAAGATTTGACCCAGTCGGGATTCGAACCCGAGTTTCCACCTCTCTAGCGTGGCGCCTTAATGGATTGTCAAGAGATCCAAATTTAAATGTAATGTTCAATATGAACATTCATCTCCGGAATTATATCGCGATTTGCGAGTGCCCGGGGGTTATGGATCACTGAAGAGAGAGGATTTGCCTGGTTCGGATACGACCCCGGTGGCCTAGTTGGATAAGGCGCCACGCTAGAGAGGTGGAAACTCGGGTTCGAATCCCGACTGGGTCAAATCTTTTCTCTTCAAAAATAAAATAATATATTTAACAATAATGAGTAAAATCAAGAAAAATTACATATATATATATATATATATATATATATATATATATATATATATATATATAAATATATAAATATATACATAAAATATTGTTTTTTTGGTATCATTATAAATATTTTTGTAATAAATTATTATTTATAATTCTTGAGCTTGAAAATATGGCTAAGCAATGAAACGTTTCCCACATTTTTCTGATAAAATATTTCAAGAGGATATGGTTTGCCTCTTTTTTTTTTTTTTTTTTTTCTAATCATATGATAACAAGTCTCCTAACTCGATAATGTATCAAAATTTGTGTTAATAATAAATTATATTTTGTTTAGATTAGTTTGAACTATTTTAGATTTAAGCGAACAAATTATTATTCAAAAATTTATCAAAATTAATAAACCTTTTATACAACTAGGCCTTGCGTGAGCTTTTGACGCCGCCTTAGAAATTCGTTTATTCTTAGCTATTATAATTCTCACAGTTAATAGGATCATACAATTTATTGTAACATATTCTCAACAGTATTACATATATTAATAAAAAAAAAAAAAAAGTTATATCTGATTTTTATTTAAAAACGCATGTTTTTTCTTTTTTATTTAATTTTTTGTTTTTAATTTAGTTTTTTTTAAGGCCCTATACCATGACTCAAAACCAAAATAATAATTTAAATAATAGTATTACATTCGACTCTCGATAATTTGAAACTCAAATGGTCACAGAAAATCTTTCCAATCACCAAGATCAATTTTTCAATCATTTTTTTTTTTTTTATACTTTCTCTATTCACAGCAAAAATATTGAATTTAGTATAATATAAATTGAAAATGAAGACGAATTTTAAATTGAAACAAACTTACCAAAATCAACAAATGCTCAAGATCGGTATCCACCTAATTATCTGAAACATAAATATATTTTTTAAAATTAAGAAGTTTAAATTTATAAAATATTGACTTCTAATACTCCCAACAACGTCAATATTTGTCTTCAACTTGCAAAATTGGAATAGTAAAAAACCCATTTTTAATTTGCATCTTTGTAGATAAATATTGGGTTGTCCTGAATTTTTTTTTTTATTTTTTTTTTTATTTATTTTTATTTTTTTTTTTTTTTGTATGGAAGTCAATATTTATTTCTCCTAAACGAAAATGTTTTTTACTTCTTTAGAATTTTACTACTTGGAAACAGTTCAGTCTTTACACACAAGTTTTTACGTATATTCGTATTTTCTTTTCACGAGAACGGTCGGAACCATCCAAAGGAGTAAACCGTTCTTGTATATACAGATTTAGTTGGGATCATAAAAAAAAATAAATCAAAAAAAATGTTTGATAAAAAAAAAAAAAAAAATAAAATAAAATAAATATCCAACGTTTGGCTAACTTTGATGCCTATCATCTAGGCAAAAAAACTAAAAATAAGTCAAATACACAAATAATAATAAAAAAAACAAAACAAAAACAGAAATGGAAAAATGATAAATAATAAGGTTAGTAAACAATTTTGAAATTATCTTTAAAAAAAAAAAATAATAAATAAATTATGCTCTAATATTGATAAATTATACACTGATAAGGTGAAATTAAATATATTAAGGTGAATAAACATCAGGAATTACATGTGTAAAAAGAGGTTTAAATTATAATAGTGTAAGGTAAATAAGATATAAAATGATAAAAAGAGAAGTTATAAGTAAGTAATTTGTAAAAAAGGAACATAGTTAAGTTATTATTAAAAACATACCAGAAAATATATGCTAACATATAGTTCTTCACATGCAAGAAATGAGGAGTATTTAAATTACTATAATATTATTTTTTCCAGTTATTTGTTTTACTGTTTTATTTTCAATACATAAACCTGCATTGATTTCTGAACAAACCAGTACACATATTTTGATAAATTCGATTTATTGTTCTTCATTAAAAAACTTTTTTTTTATATATAGAATAATTAATTATTTTTTATAGTCATCAAATTAATTGTTAATTAAAAATTTGATACGGGACTTAGTTGACTGAGTGCCTCGAGTCGATGGCAACAGGGCGCCAGTTTTGGCGAGTTGTTAGTTCGACTTCTTGCTTAATTAATATTTTTTTAGTAGCGGCCTCCCGAAATCCTGACGCTCCCACTTTGTCCAGGGCAGGGCGGTAACCTCTGGGGAGCAGTTCGGTTAGGCAAAAAAATATTATCAGGCTAACTTGCCGAACTAGTTTTCACATCTAGTAAGCTAACCAGTAAGACCAATGGCGTTATAAAAAATGAAAAAAAATCTCGTTCTGATTGTATACAAACATCATTCTTTAAACTCACTTGAGTAGATTGCTCCATAACTTGGAAATCTAAGAAACGAAGTCAACGAAGTATCCTAAATGCTACTTATTTTGGCACTAATAAAGTAATCCATAACGATCTAGATGTCCCATATGTTGCAGGTTTGGCCCAAACAAGATACATATCCTTTCATGACAAGCTACATATCCACTAAAATCCAATATTCTCCCAATAACTTCTTACTATATTCCCGACAATTCTCCGAGGCGTCTGAAAAAAAAATGGCCTAGGGACTTCCTGATGTAGTTCAGTTATTGAAGAAGAGGAGACTGCAGTACCTTGTAAAATCATTACAATGACATGTTCATTAACTTGGGTAGTAGGAGAGACTGTTGCACCTTTATAACAGTGTACCTTGAAACACTTTGCATCGATCTTGTTATTGTTGCACTCTGGCACGATGAATAATGGAGTTGAGTTAGTCAAGTTTGGTCGCGAACGTTTTGAAGGTAGGTGATTGTTTGCTCTGGGGTGCTATTAGATGCCCCATGGAAAGGTGCCCAGTCGATTCGGGATAAAGATAAAATGTGGATTGATTCGTATGTACTCTATCCTGATTATCATCTTGTACCTTGAAACATTATTGATCTCGTACTGTGAAACAGACCTGGAATTGGAAACCTACCTTGAAAAACTGACCATTGTTGTACCTTGAAACAAAAACCTTATTTCTTATTTCGCTACTCATTCTCGAAGAAAACTAAAAATTGAGAAACTGATCCCCTTCAACTATTGATCAGTATTACCTCGACGGGTCTCCAGAAGAAAAAAAACTTATTTAATTACAATTTATGTAGAAGGAGATTTGGTTTTTAATAAAATTTTATCTGGCACAACTCCTAATTGATTTATTTAGCTTATTTCACTACAAGTTTTGGGACTTACGCCTCGTTTTCATTTGCTGTGGTTTATGGACATTACCTATCATTATAATGTAAGTCTATATTATAATGGATAGGCAACGTGCATAAACCACAGCAAATAAGATACCCTTCTTCAGGTTTCTTATTTGCTGTGGTACTTAAGTCCCGAAACATGTGATGAAACAAGCCAAATAAATAAAGAGTTGTGCCAAAAAAATTTATAAAAAAAAAAAACTTCTATTAGTTAAATTGGTAGTGCCAACACCAAGTATCAAAAAAGTATTTCAAGATACTGCAGTCTCCTCTTCTTCAATAACTGAACTACATCAGGAAGTCCCTAGGCCATTTTTTTTTCAGACGCCTCGGAGAATTGTCGGGAATATAGTAAGAAGTCAATACAACCTTCCTATGTATTATCTATTTCTGCAATACATACACTCACAACTAAGGCAACTTCGGACCAGCTCAGATAAACAAAACAAGAGTCTAAAATGATATATAATGCTTCTTTCTACTCTAAATTCCGAAACCGCCAAAAACTAGAAGCCCTATTTTTATTTAAATACAACAAAATCTGCTTCTTAGAGTCTGCGGCAGGCAACAAGAAAGCAGTATTGAAATACAGTTCTAAAAATATACAACAAGTTTCGAAATATCAGCACTTTACTGCATATTGTAAATATTAATTTTTTTAAAATATAAGACAAGAAATCAAACATGTTGAATTTGACTATATCATACTATATACCTATATCATACTAACAGTTTTTTTTTTTTTTTTATTATTAACATATTTTTGTTGAAATAAATGTACAATCTGGCTCAGTAAAGGTGAATAGGTACAGAGATTATAATGCATTAATTCATAACATTTTTACAAATACACGCGCACACACAAAATTATATAATAATAAAACATAAAAAAAAGAAGCAAATAATCATCATAGGAATAAAACTAATAATTATTTACAATTATCCAAAATAAAATACAATTTATATTAAAATTAAAAAAAAACAAACTTAAAATTAAAAAACAAAAAGATACTAAGTGTAAAGAAATGAAAAGGTTACGTAAAGATGAGTCCTCTTTTGGAAATGTTTATATGGTCTTTTTGAACAAAAATTTGGATTGGTTTTTAACGGTTTTATTATTTCTAGTGATTCAGAAATATTTAACTTTACATTTTTTTCCCACTTGATGTATTACATAATAAAGAGTAAAAGTAATACATTTATTTTTATCTTTTTGAGAAAATAGTATAAAATTATAAATAATAAAATCGTTCAAAACCAATTCAGATGTTTTTTACATGAACAAATTAATATTTTCAGTAGTCCCATTTTAAATTTGTTTCCAGTAGAAAAAGAAAAATAAACAACCAGTCATAGGAAAAACTAAAAGGGCTACACTCAGTTCATTACACTCAGTCTTCTCTAGGTACTGATATTTTTTGTATTTTTTTTTTTTTTTTTTTACTGATCCCAACTAAATTCTATATATACAAGAACGGTTTACTCCTTTGCGATGGTTCCGACCGGACTCGAACACGAGAAAGAAAATACGAATATTACGTAAAAACTTGTGAGTAAAGACTGAACTGTTTCCAAGTAGAAAAATTCTAAAGAAGTAAGAAAACATTTTCGTTTAGGAGAAATAAATATTGACTTCCATACAAAAAAAAAAAAATATTCAGGACAACCCAATATTTATCAACAAAGATGCAAATTAAAAATGGGTTTTTTTACTATTCCTATTTTTAGTTGAAGACAAATATTGACACTGTTGGGAGTACTTAGAAGTCAATATTTTATAAATTTAAACTTCTTAATTTTAAAAATATATATTTATGTTTCAGATAATTAGGTGGATACCGATCTTGAACATTTGTTGATTTTGGTAAGTTTGTTTCAATTTAAAATTCGTCTTCATTTTCAATTTATATTATACTAAATTCTAATATTTTTGCTGTGAATAGAGAAAGTATAAAAAAAAAAAAATTGATTGAAAAGATTGATCTTGCTGATTGGAAAGATTTTCTGTGACCATTTGAGTTTCAAATTATCGAGAGTCGAATGTAATACTATTATTTAAATTATTATTTTGGTTTTGAGTCATGGTATAGGGCCTTAAAAAAAACTAAATTAAAAACAAAAAATTAAATAAAAAAGAAAAAACATGCGTTTTTAAATAAAAATCAGATATAACTTTTTTTTTTTTTTTTTTATTAATATATGTAATACTGTTGAGAATGTGTTACAATAAATTATATGATCCTATTAACTGTGAGAATTATAATAGCTAAGAATACACGAATTTCTAAGGCGGCATCAAAAGCTCACGCAGGGCCTAGTTGTATAAAAGGTTTATTAATTTTGATAAATTTTAAAATAATAATTTGTTAGCTTAAATCAACGAATCCCTAACCAAAGTTCTTCGTCACAACCACAAATCAGTCTATTCTTGCTGTACCAAGATATTATTACTATTAAATATTGAATAATAACACAGCAATGCCTCCCAACAGTGAAGCAGATTACGAAGTGATTGCGAAGGTAGGGAGCGTGCGAAAGTGAGTGTGAAAAAAAAAGTACCCGGCCATTAGTAACTCTGAGACTGTTCTTTCAGAATGTATAACTGAATCCCGTGTGAAAAATTTATTTTCCGCAGTTTTCCTCACACTGTTACGTCTTGCTGGTCCTTATTGTTTCAAAACGGCGGGCACACATAACGGATAAATTCATCGTTTGGGAGGAACCATCCAATTATGTTGATTTATTCTCTTTCGCTGCCTTCTTTAAAAATATTCATAAAAATTATTACGCAAACTTAATTACGCCATAGAATTATCATTTTTGGATAAGTGGATTCCGTTTATTTTAACGGTTCCATCGTTCAGAAAACGCATTAAAGAATATTTTCTTTTTCAATGGTTTTATTGAATAAAAAAATACAAACTGCCTCTCTAAAGGGCTGTGAGTAATATGTATGACAATGAATTCATTCATACAACAAGTAGGGATTCATTCATACAATACAATAAGGAAGAATAATGCCTTAAAGTTTTCAAAAATAAAGTGCAGCGAAGAATATTTGGCCCAAAAAAGGATGAAGAAACAAGAGAATTCTGATTGCTCCACAATGCGGAACTGCAGGAGTTATATACGATAAATACAGTTCAGGTGATAGCAGCTCGGCGGTTAAAAAGGTCATATAAAGTTGTTAGGTTTGGTAATGACCAAATTATGAGATTAAGGTAATCATTTTTGAGACGTCGGGTAAACGACCGAGAGGTAGACCAAAACGTAGATGGGAGGATTGCGTCAGGGCAGTTTTAGGGGATTTGGGTTTTGAAGTGGGTTGGAGGGAGTTGTGTGGTCAATGGTTGGTGGTGTCGGCATCGAATCTTCCGGTTAGCTGTTTGATTTAAAATGATATATATATATATATATATATATATATATATATATATATATATATTTTTTTTTTTTTTTTTTTTTTTTTTTTCATCGAGCTGTAAAATTACAAAAATTAAAATTTCCTTAAAATACGTCCTTTTATTCAGTACTGCATATAGAGAAATCTATGCATTGTAAAAAAAAAAAAAAAAAAAAAAATATATACTAATATATACATCAAGTAAATGCATTGACAACGATAATAATACCATGTTAAAACTAGAAAAGAACAACTCATCAGTAGCACTTTATTAAAAATTCTACACTAGAAGGTCTCTAGGCCATCTTCGTTTCAGACGCCTCGGAGGATTATCAGGAATGGAATGGGAAGCAAGTTGAGAAACTAACGGATTTGAGTGGTGATGGAGCTTACTATGAAAGGATAGGTATCTGTTGTGGGCTAAATCAGCAACATATGGAACATTTAAATCTTTAAAGTTTATTGGTGACAAAGGAAGGAGCATTGAGGATTTTGCAAAGGATTTTGGATTGTAAGGATTGAATACGAGATGAATTGGATGGTTTAGTGGAGCCCCAAAGCTCAATTCCGTACGTCCAAATAGGTCTAATCACAGTCATGTAAATGAGTCTTTTGTAATTAATTGGGAGCTTTAAACGTTTGTCGAGTAAATATTGAAGTAGTCTGTAACGACGGGCAGTTTCTTGTCGTTTTAGTTTAAAAATGTATACTAATATAATTTTTTTGAAAAGTAAAACATTGTTTACCTGGATATATATATATATATATATATATATATATATATATATATATATATATATATATATATTTTTTTTTTTTTTTTTTTTACTTAATATTTTTTTCATTTTAATGGATACAAAAAACAAACGTTACCTAATAATAGTTCTAATCCCACAATATAACATTTCTCCTTAATGTCAGGTAAATATTTCTTAATTATTAATAATAATTAGGGATATATTGATTCAAAATGACGATTCGGTACAAATAAGAATAAGTATCGGTATCGTAAATCGATGGGTCAAAGTCGATACCTAAGTATCGTTCTACAAACTAGTTGGATTATACTATATTTAAAGGTTCGTGGGTTAGTTTTATTGCTTTTACGATGTGCTATATATTAGTAAGACATAATTGGTTATAAAAAGTTTATTTTTTCAAAATCGCATATCTCAAACCCATGAATTATTAAAAATAAACTTCAAACAAAATCAATTTTAATAAGGAATATAAAAAAATATATTTATTCAAAATTGTATGTATTGTTATTAAGAAAATTACAATAAATTAGTTAATTATTAATTGTTATTGGGACTTAAATGGGAAGTGAGCTGTAGGACTTAGGGTTGTTACAAAGTTAACAAACTTCAAAAATACTTTATTGTGTTATTATTTTATATTTTTTATTAATTATTTTTAATGTTACCTAGATCCGATGATGTTATGGCCGAAAATTGTGAACCATAGATAAGTTATGGTTATGTTATTAAATCATGGATTTGGTTTGGACCGAACCAGCAAGAAATGGAAAATGGAGATTTAATTAAATAAGTGTACTTGTGACGATATAAAATAGATTTTATTTTAGATTTTAGATACGGGATGAATTGGATGATTTAATGAAGAAATAAAGGTAAATTTTGAATTAGCGAAACTTAATCTAAAGTTTATGAAAATGAATAATTAAACTGTAACTGTAATTATAAAAAAAAAAAAAAAAAATAGAAAAATGGAGTGATATAGATAAGCTATAAAAAAATAAAAAATAAATGAAAAAATAAGCTCCGAATTAAGGGACAGAAAACTAAAAAGGGAACAGAAAAATTAAACTACATTATAAAAACTGAACAGACTAAACAACACTGTAGAAATGTAAAATAATACATGGTGAATGTATATAGAATAGAAACATATGATGTATAATATAAACATTGGAGAAAAAATTAATACGAAAATGTTTAAATGAAAATAACATACGAGAAATGCATAAATAAATAATATATATATATATATATATATATATATATATATATATATATATATATAATATATGAAAAAAAATAATGAAAAACTAGTTCGTTCAATAAATTTAAATAATTATTTTTTTATTATATCATTCTCTGCAATTTAATAAATTTTATTACTTTATTGTGTTATTATTTTATATATTCTTTAAGTTAATCTTCCATAATTTTCTTTAATTTTCTCTTTTTATATTTTGATATTTATTTATAATGTTACCTAACTAGCCACGATGATGTTATGGCCGAATATTCGGCATAATAGATAAGTTATATTTTATTAGAATAATTTTATCTAAATAAATTGACTTATTCCTTTAAAAGCATTTTTTTCTGAATACCTACATGTAAAAATTAAAATATGTTTTTACGCTAAACAAAAAAACTCTTTGTAAAACTATAAGGAAAAAATTGTGTTTAGTTATTAAAGTTTGTTCAGTTCCTTATACTTTTATTTTCTTTTATTTTCCTTATTAACCTCTTTCATCGTGATGTTATATTACGACGGACAATGTAAGTAAACCATCTGAAATATGTACGCATCCATTGCCATTAAAATAGAAGAAATATTTCTCAACCCATTTATTGCCACCAATTAGTAGGTTGTGATTTGGGTCTTAAAAAAAAAAGAAAAAAAAAAAAGGGTGCCTATTTCAATTTAAATTCCCCAAATATTCTACTAACAAGCTTTTTTTTTATTTTGAATACTCTTATTTATTAACTCCATTGGAATAGAAAAACTTGCTATGGCCTAATGGTAGTAAAATTTATTGTGCTATTCCGATCTAGGATTCCTTTCCCATTGATAAACGCCCCCTACATCATCTACGTTTTAGAAACAGAGCATCGGAAATGCTCAAGATTTTTCTAGTACTAAAGATTGATAGCGAACGGTAAATTTTTTTTTCCTATACCCGGAATCGAAGAAACGGCTTTCGACAAGGTTAAACCACTATAGCAGTCACCACCCACGATAAATCCTAAGTTATGGCGCAAAAAAGAAATCTATTTCAGGAGCAAAACCAATGTTTGAATTATAAATTAATTGTTTGAATTATACTCGATTAATAAATATGCAACAGGTATTGATAGAACAACGAAAATAAATATATTACCTTTATTTTATACAAGACCGTCTCTGTTATTTAGCGTTTGTGTTTCCAATTACGAAACGAAAAAAACACGGCTCCGAGATAACACATAGAATTTTCCTATATCTAGAAAATAATCTAGTCTCAAAGGCTGCTTTAGTAAACTATAAAAAACTACAAATGGGATTTGAATTGGGAATCCGATTTCTTGACTCACATAAAAAGAAATAAGAAAAGATCTCAGTCTTTTTTTCAACACATTTGTAGTTAAATTGTTGGATCAATAGACCAGAGAATATTCTATTATTTTTTAATTATATAAATTTTGTTGCTAACCATGATTATTTAAGAAAAGAATCATTAAATTGTTAGATGTAAATACCATTACTGATGGCTCTTTATCGATTTTATATTTCGTATTATTCATTAAATGGATGAAATATAAATAAATTAAAAGGTAGACTTCCAACTATGCAAACATTTATTTATTATCAATTTGTTTTTAAAACTTTTATTGAGTAATTGCTTAAAAAAATCTGCAACAAATGTGGAGAATAAGTATTATAGATGGCTAACATTTACTAGAAAAGCGTTCAAAGCTCTCTATAAATTGCAAAAGACTTATTTACTAATTATTGGAGAAGATATACGCACAAAAGAACAAAACATGTACCCTTCACTTGGTCTAATTTATATCTATTGCTAGCTATGTTCAATATTTGTTACTAAACGTACTTTTTAGTTATTTTCATTCTATTATATGATGTAAGATATACATATATAAGCTATTTTAATTAACTTTATTTATTTATTATTATGATTATTTTCTTTTCATTATTTTTTTTTATTGAATTATTAAGTTTTGATTATTAATATCATTATTTTTTTGTTATGGGGTTGTTTATTTACATGACAGTAATTAGACCCATTTGGACATACGGAGTTGAGCTTTAGGTTTCCGCTAAACCTTCAAATTCTTTTCCTATAGGATATCCTTACAATCAAAAATCCACCATGCTCCTTATTATGTCACAAACAAACTTATCCATAAAGATCTTAATGTTCCAAATGTTGTTAATTCAGTTTACTTTATATATGGGAGATAGCTGATAACCTTTCATAGTATCCTCCATACCCACTCAAATTCACTAGTCTCTCTACTTGTCTCACACTCCATTTTCGATAATCCTCCGAGGCGTCTGAAAAGATAAGACCTTCTAATGCAGGACTATTGAAGTGCTATTAGTTGGTAGTTCTTTACATGTTATTAAAAAGCCACTGTAATCATTTTCCTCAAATTTACTTGTATATAATATATACAGTTGTAAATATCAATAAATAGTTTAAAAAAGGAGAAGAAAAAGTTTGCTTAGAGATATAATTAATTCAGAAGAATTTTTTTTTAAGTATTAGGGAACGTCGGTGACATAAAATGTAACTTTCCTGATCTAACAATTTACCGTTGCTTCGCTACAAATATTTTTATATCGGACAACAACCTAACTGTATACTAAGATTACAGTGGTGCAACTTCTTTGATATAATAAAAACTTCAAATTCTGAACTACCCCTGAAAATAACACCGTACCTCTCACGCATAACCGAAGAGCTGTGTTTAATCGCAGTTATTGAGCCGGAAAATAAAAAATAGTCCAATATTGAAGCAGTATACTAGAGCACAACGCTGCAGATCATATCTGGGTAAAGTACCCACCTTTCGAAAATAATTATTGTTATCTGTGACCCCCCGTCGCCGAAGACCTCTCGAGGCGGTACAAGAAGTGGGACACCGGAGGAACATGCTGTCCGATCCAAGGGCAGGCCTACGTCCGACTCACCAGTTTGACAACCTATTACCGGGCCTCGGGTGATCTATTTTAGTTTCTACCGTGTTTCTTCTATAAGATATGGTTATAGATCTAGATTTAAATACTCGCTTTGACATAAAAATACAAACAAAATGATTAATTAACATTATTATGCAGATTAAAATTGAATATTTAAATTCTTCTTCTCTTAAACATAATTTTATTCTACCGCTTTGTATTTAGAATTTCCAAAGTCTTTTCAGATTATATTTTAGTTGATCATTGTAACGTATTCACTTAGTATTCATTATATTTATATTTTATTAAGTGTACCTATCATTCTTTGTTTTACTATTCATCATTCATTTATATATATATATATATATATATATATAGCTAAATAAAAGGTTCGCGGGACTGAGTTTTTAAAAAGAGATTTTATTGAGAAGTACATACATTATATCAAGCAAAAGCACAATTTATAGCCTAGTACAAAACTTCGTGTTGAACATCTGTGAGTCCTACGTGTGACTGTAGCAGAGTGTCACCGAGGCCAGGTGGAGGTGACCTTTTATACAGTTATTATCTAGGAGAGGGGATATCGTACATTTGTTTATTATCCCTAATACCATTGGGTTTCCAAAACTATATATATATATATATATATATATATATATATATATATATATATATATATATATATATTGCAAAGATGATAATACCCATAAAAATACAAATCAAGCTAAATTAGTTTTAACAATCTTAAACAAATTAACAGGGAAAGCTTAAGTCGCCGTATATGTCAAGGAATTTAATACAGTAAAAGAAATAATAAAATTCTTAAAGAAAAAATATCAGGACGCGAGAACTAGGGAACAATTAATTTCAGAAATTTTAAATACGCGGACTTACCATAATGAGAACCCGCTCGATTTTTTAGAACGACTGGGCCAAAAAAAATGCGATTTATATGCACGAATTTATTCAGATAATGAAATATTAGACAAACAGGACGAAATGTACAGGTATGACAAACAAATATATCCCACCACGCAGTACATAGTTTACACCCGGCACTAACTGACTTTATTTATCACATTAAATTTGATTCATTAGAAGACCTAGAAGAAATATTAAGAAATAGCGCGGCCCACATAGTTCACCGACTTTACGGAGATAAAAATAACTCAGCTCAAAATAATTATAAAAAGAAAAAATTTAAAAATAATTATAAAAATAAAGATTACAGACCGAATATTAACAACCACCATGATTATCAAAATTACCGACCCCATCAGTATCACCGCGAGCAATATGCGTCGTATAATAATCCTCAACACTACCGACCACAACAGTATCAGCATGAACAAGGTCCAACCTTTAATTCTTTTAACAATAACAATCAGCATAACTTCCGGCCACAACAGCGAACTATTGAATATCAAACACCGATTTATAATCAACCGTGGGACCCCCAGTCGCAGCATAAATTTTTTAATAAACCACCCTCCAGAAATTTCAGGCAAAATTATCAATAACCCCAGGTAGATTCAAACACAGTTTCGTTGAGAACCGTTTCTAATAGAGTACACGCGATAGAGGAAGAGAAAGATAAAAAAATAAAATTATTATTAAAACGCATAGAATCATTGGAAAAAAGACAGGATCATTTTTTAGAATTAGGCCCAAGCACGAGCAGACCTCCGGACCAGATATAAATAATCATTTAAATTCTAAACAGACCAGTGAACATAAGCAAATAGAAATACATGACTTAAATTTAAATAACGACTTACCAAATCTAATTGACGAAAAAAATGAAAAAAAAACAATTAATCCGCGACGAACATATAAAATCGGAAATAAAAGAATGTGTTAAAAACTTAATTCGCGAAGAACATATAAAACCGGAAATAAAAGAAACTGTAGAAAATTCTGTAAACAATATTAAGAGTTTGGAAGAAGCGTATAATTTAAAATACCAGGAACTTGAAGAACTTAATAAAAATAAGGAAACAGTCCGAAATAAATATCGTAATTTAAATAAAACAATAAAAACCGTTAATAAGTCACGGGAAGGAAAAGAAAAAAATATAATTAGTAAAATCAAAGAAACGGAAGATTTAAATTCAAATTTAGTGAAAGAAACAAACAATTTAAAAGCTTCGAAAAATAATTTGAAAATAACTGTTGAAAAATTAAATAATAAAGTAACAAAGGTTAATAAATTGAACCGAAAGACATTAAAAGAAATAATAGCTTCTATTTCCATAAAAAGTAGGCTGGATCACTGCGGCAATAAGTTAAAGAATTTTAAACCTCAACTAAATGTTCCTTTAGGCGAGAAAACGGTCCATGAAGAGTTACACAAATTGTTAAATGTAATAAACAGACCAAATAAATCAAAAAATAATTTCCCACTTTGGATTGTACCAAAAAAGATGTATAAATATAGGAAAAAAACTAAGTAAAAATATTTAAATCGGATAAATTGTTGATTCTTGTAACTTCAAATTCAACATCAATACCATTTTTACTAAATTCATAATCATACCAATTATTAGTTTTCAATTTTATGTTTTAGAAGCATAGAGATTTAAACAATAGAATTAAAACGATTGTTTTTCAATCTGATAACTCTCTTAACTATTATAATTTATATTCATACCAGTTTTTGCCTGTACTTAAATTTATTAATATTATCATTAATTATTAATAATACGTTTTAACTATTTCTGTAAAATTATAACTTACTTATTTTCATTTAGATTGCAAAATTTAGTTTTATGTTGCTTCTCATTACGATGTTTCGTTTATAATTAATATTAATAGATACGTAATTCTGAAAAGAGCAATGGATTTCCAACAAATCAAGAATCATTATTGAATTTTAATAATAACTTAATAATAATAATTAATTATTAATTTAATAATAATGATTTAGTTGATAATAATTATTTGTATGTTGATGTTAATTAGCCTTTCGAAGAATATATTTATATGATTATTACTCCGATAATGATGTTAACTTTTATATATGCGTTACTAAATACGTTTAGGATTAAACGGTTGCATTCGTTCTATTTTTAAGCTTCTATTATGCTTGCTGTTTAAACAATTACATCGTATCGACGAAACTAAAAGAATCTGTAAATTAAAATTATTATTTTACTTTATTATTCTAACAATTCAACTTAAACAAACGAGGTATGATCATTTTATTTAATGTTCTATTAGTCACTGGAATTGAAATATTAAATATAAAGCTAAAGGAATAAACGATTTCACAGATTTAAGTTTAAATTTAAATGTAATATGCATAGCAATTTCATTTATCTACGTGATTAAGTATTGTCATTTTTGGGTAAAAATCTAATAACTATTACTATAGCCTTAATCTTGATTTCTTGCTTATTTTTGTTTTTAAGAAGTTGAATATAATTGTTATAAACATTTTTTTGCATTTATAAAATGAAGTTAGCATTACAGATATTATATGATTTGAATGGTTTACACTTCAAAAATTTAAAATAGACTTATCAGAGTAATTTGGTTAATATTCATTATTAGAACAAATATCACTTTATCAGTTTTACAGTCAGACAGAATTTAAGTTAATGATAGATATTTTCAATTTTAGTAATACACTGACTAACTATATGACGTACTTTCCCACACCTCTACAAATATCATTAGATCAAGGAACGGAAATGAAAAATTATTTGTTAAAACAGTTTTGTGAAGAAAATAATATTATTTTACATTATACTTCAGCTAGCCACTCAAACTCTTTGGGATTATTGAACAGAGTCCACTCTACCCTAAACGAATTATTTAGAATAATAGGAAAAGAAAAAGATAAATGTTCGATGCAGCAAAAATTGAGATTAGCAATAATAGCATACAATAACACATTAAACAATAAACTGAAATTAACGCCAAATGAAATTACTTTCGGAACCTCCAGATTAGAATCAGACGAAAATATCGACTTGACAGAACAATACGTATTGAAATATCATAAGGACTAACAACTATTACATAAACTAATTAGATCTAAAATAAATGACGAAAAAGAAACAAGGAAGGAAAATTAAATAAAACCGGAGAGGACCTTTAGATATTCAGAAACAATTAGGAGATATAGAATATTTGAAAAATACCCAAGCAAAAATAAAAAGTAGAGACAAATTAAAAAAAGTAAATGTGCTAGTGAAAGATAAAAGACCAATTAAAACTCATATTGACAATATTAAAAGGCCCTCTAGGAAAAAAAGAAAAAAGAAACAATCTATTTCGGAAGACGACAATGAATCCATTCGCGTAAATATTTCGGATGCCTCGGATAACTATGATTCAGATAATGGTTATGATTACAAATATTTAATTTTATTTAAACAATATTAAAATGTTTTAAAAATCTTTTATTTTTATAAAACGTAATAAATATAATGGTATTAGGGAAAGATGTTTATGTTATATTGAAAGAATTATCTGTATTAAATTGACAATGCTGTAGTTATTTTAATAAAGTCGGACTTTTATTTATTTAACGGATACTATTATTTTGTCTTGAAATATTATTTTCATTGATCATTGAGAAAAGTATGTATTTTATTTCGAAATTATTATTAATTGTAATTATTGTAAAAGAGTGTTTGAATTATTATTTTGATTTAAAATGTTATTATTTTAATTGAGTAATTTTTCAATTTAAAAGTATTATTTGTAATAGAAGAAACTAATTCAAAGACTCTTATTTTATTTTTCCTTTTATTTAAATAATGTTTAGATACGAATTGTTTAGTATTAAGAAATGTTCTGTTATCTTTTAGTTATTAGGAAAATTGTACTTTAGCATGTAAGGAATTTCGTAATGTATAAACATTTTATTTATTAAGCATATTGTTAATATTAAGAAATGGACAAGGGTTAATATTTTTATTTTTCAAGTGAACAAATCCTGACTTAGTAAACAGGAAGTTCAAAGTCTAATCCTTTTGTTTATAGGAAATTGATAATGGTATTTCAGTACAGAGTTTAATCTTTTTATTTATGTAAAACTATAGATAGTACAAATCCTAAACTTGGTACACAAGATATAATCCTTTTATTTTTATATAAACTTAGGTTATAAGGTCCAATCCCCTTTGTTCATAGAATGTTATGACTTAGTGTAAAAGGTATTAAGAAGTTTATAAGGTTCAAACCTTTTATTTTTGTATAGAATCTAACCTATTTACACTAAGATATTTGTTCCATCGGAGACCTCGGAACTCGGGGGGGGGGGGGGAGAAGTTATGGAAACCCAATGGTATTAGAGATAATAAACAAATGTACGATATCCCCTCTCCTAGATAACCCTATAAAAAGGCCACCTCCACCTGGCCTCGGTGACACTCTGCAGTCACGCGTAGGACTTACAGATGTTCAACACGAAGTTTTTGTATTAAGTTTTAAATTGTGTTTTTTCTTGATATAATGTATGTACTTCTCAATAAAATCTCTTTTAAAAAACTCAGTCCCGCAAACCTTTTATTTAGCTATATATATATATATATATATTTTTTTTTTTTTTTTTTTTTTGAAAACCAACTATTTTAGCGACGTCTTGAGACTAGATTGTTCTCATAATCATGCCCTGCATATTAGTAGGAATGTCCTAATATTCTTCGCACTTGCTAGTTTTCTGTTGGATTTCTGATGTTCCATCATCACTGTAAATGCTTCAGGATCGTGGGTTGACTTGATTTATTCGTAAAATCCCATTGTTCCACTGTAGTTATTTTCCAGTATTGACAGTATTGTGTTAATACGGATAATTTCTTGACTGTAACTATTAGACGTTTAATAAGGTTCTTGAGGTTCAGTCAATTAATAAAAACTATTATAGTAACAGTTAAGAAATAATCCATATTAACACATTGAGTTAATACTGAAGAATATCTATAGTGGAAGAAAGGGATTTTACGAAGAAATCAAGTCAACCCACGGTCCTGATGCAATCACAGTGATGAAGGAACTTCTAAAATCTAACAGAAAACTGGCTAGTGCGAAGAATACAAGGACATTCCTACTAAGATGTAGGGCATGATTATATTTTTGGCACTATATAACCATGAAATAGTCTTACAGACAGTAATTGGTTCCGTGAGCACATACAGCCTGAAAAGGATAATACACCTCAAGTTACTGAAACCATGGTTTCACTGGAGAGGCGGCATGCTACTCAATACATATCCCAATATGGATTGCCTGTTCCTTTGAAACCAACTTTCTTCTTTTTTTTAATATAGGGGAATATCGGCGGCTTAAAATGTAACTGTTTGGGTTCAAAACTACTTCAAACAATTGAAAACGGGTTCAAGGACAGCGACAAATCGGTCTAGATCCACAGATTATGGTTGGCCAAGGTCAATTGGACGACTTGGACCTATATGTCCCTAAAACGGATAGTTCTTGAACCGAACCTCTGGAATTCATCCTACAAAATCACTTCACGATACCCCATTAGTATACACGGTATAAGGTCTTCATTCATACATATATGAATTGTGAGTTGCATATGAACAAGTTGCCTCCAGTTTACTGACTGATTTCAGCTGTTATTTTATAACTGTTTAACTGGAAAAAAAAATATCTGAATCACAAAACTATATCAATTTTAGATTATTGCTTGAATACAACTATCATAACTGTAATAAAATATTTAACTGTAATCCATAACTGTAAATAAAATATTTTGATACTGAACTTACCTAAAATTAATACCAAGAACAAATATAAGCGATTTTATATGAAAATGAACTTTGTTGTTTTTTAATTAGAAATGAAAAAAAAGAAACACGTATTTAATCTTATCGCATCATTAAAATCACTTCTAAAATATTTAAATATTATAAAAAAGTTTCTCAAGAATGAGGGGAGCTATACATAAGCCTTACCAAAAACTTTCGAATATTAAGAAATAAAATAAGAATAAATTTATTGAATAATATTCGTAATTAAAAATTCGTAAAATAGCAGATTGGATATGGTCGAAGTGACTTTAATGCGTTTTCTAAATTAGCCTACAATACTCACTGGTTAATAAAAATGAAATACATTACGATGAAGGTACGATTCAGCGCAATATTATAAAATATGAGACATTTAATTGATTAAATCAATAAATGGGTTTGTAAAAGTAATTAAAAATGATTTTGTAATTATTAAAATCTTGATTGATTATACGTGGGTAGATTATTCGTCATCATTTCATTTTAAAATAAACCTACGAGTATTTCAGTTTTCAATTTTTTTTTTTTTTCACATTCTGAAATGTAAAATAAGTCAAGCTTTTAAGTCCCTGATTTATGCAAAAGATACAATCCACTTAATGAAAACAAATGATTGTTATGTAATAGAGGGCAACAGAAGTAGAGGTGTGTTCAGGAAAAAAAAAATCAACTAATGCAGAGGTGTTTTCAAAAAAAAAAAAAAAGAAATTGACCGATATCTTTTAAAAATTATTATACAACTTACATTTTTTTTGTATCCTTATCACTCACTTTTGCGTACGTTAATGAATTAATCATTTTTACTTGTTTTTGTCTTATCTCGACCTCCTCCAATTTCCCTTAAATTTATCTATGCAATCCTATTTTCTGAAAACATTTTTCTTCTTTTAAATTTTCTCCTATCATAGAATCTTTTACTTTTGTCTTTCAATAAACAAACTATGTTTTACAATAAATACTTCTCGAGCTTGTTTGACCCACTAACTCTCTTTAAGTACAACATTAATTAACTCACAATTTTAATTTTTCATCATTTAATTATAGATTATTTTTTTCAAGTTTAAGCCTTTTTACGGATTATCCGTGTATTCTGCAAAGGTGACTCAGCTGCGCGGATAATCTGGAATTTATCGTATTTAAAACAAATATTTCAATAAGTGTCATAAATACGATACGATACATAATGAGTATAGTCTTTGGCTTAAAAAAAGCTCTAGAGAATATCTCCTTCAGATAAAATAATGTTTTTAAATACACTGACAGGCTTAAAATACCACCACAAAGATTTTTTTCAAGTTTCAGTCTTGTTTAGGTATTTAGTTCTCTTATATATTTTAACCAGCGTATATGAAACGTATTATTAAAACTATTAATTTTATCAAATACAACAGTATTCAAAAATATAAACAAGCAATATTTAATTACTAAGGCTTATAACCACCCCTTGTGTTGCATTCGATGGGGTATTGGTCTGCTGTGATTTTAAATAAATTCTTGAAATGAGAGATAAGCCTCTTCTAATGCAAAACTGTAGAAAATCATAATAATTTATAATCTCGTAACTTTTATATTTTGAAAAATTCCGCTTGATTGTATTTGGGTAATATTTTTAAGAATCTTAATACAAGGTATATTGGGAGATAAAAACCTATAAATGAATGATACTTTTATCCGAGAAAATGATAAATCAATCGGTTGGAATTTTTTGCCTGTTTGTATATATTATGTAAGATTAATACATTCTAATATTACATGGCAATGAGATGGCTGTTCCAAGTTATTCTTCATTTTTTTTTTCCTTTTAAGAGTAAAATCCCTGAACTGGTCCTTAATAAGCTACTTTCTTTCTCAAGGATACAAGTTCTGGTCCGAGATGGTAAAAGTGTAGTTGAATATCCAGCCACTTGTTATAAATCTCTCTTTTTTTTATTACTTTTCGAATCTTCGATTTCTATTTTAAAGTTCCCTCCATTTAACAGAGAAAAACAATTTCACATTTAAATTTCTTAACAATCATCTAAAGTTATAAATGTTCTATACATTGAACTGTGTTAGTAGGAATCTTAGTTCACTTCATATACACTATATAATAATTCTATTAGGATAAAATAAATAATTAAAATATAAGTAATATCTGGTCGAACATTTTAATCATAATATCATCGGATAAGTTTGATTTAGTATCTAATAAAATTTATAATAAAAAAAAATTAAATAAAATATAAAATAGACCAACAATTTCAACAAAGGAAAATATCCTTAAAATAAATATTCGTAGTTATTTTTTTACTTTTTAATTTTTCCCTTACATTTTTAATTTTTAATTATCTCTCCCTCTTGAAATTAGACATGCTCTTTCCCTAGGAACATTCAAAACTCTCTTATTCCAATATCTACTTGCATCCTATTCAGACTCTCAAAAACATGAGTGATAAATAAAAATCAGTTTAATCAAACACAGCAAATCCGATAACATGAATTATTTCAATGACTATTTTTTTCTATAAACTTATTTGTTTCATTTTAATCATCTATGTCCCTGTAAACCAAAATACCCCCAGCATTCACATTTTTTAAATCCATTTCTTAAATAAGTGTGTATATAAGTCATTTTATTCATTATTGTAGTTGCGTGCGTATATACCTATGTATGCGTATGTAAATGGATGTGTATGTATTTGTAAATATTTTCAACAAATCAACATTCAAGTAGGTATAAATTCTTTTCTCTATATATCTTTTTCTATTTATTCGTTATTATTTTAATTTAATTTTGTTTTAATTATTTTCTTTTCTTTATTTTCAGAACATATTTTAATTATTTTTGCCACTGTTATTATTTTTTTTTCACTATATTATTTTTTTTTCTCTTCTTCTTTTTGTTATTTATACCAAAAGTTTTATTTCCGATTGTACTTACTATTTTTTAAACTTACAAATCTAATTCTATACATATATTAGGTATTATATTTGTCAGAAATAATGGCAACCAGACTGTTGTACTACTTTATTATTCAATTTTGTTATTCCTAAAGGACAATATGTCCCAGAATAAAGATTATTTTTTTCATTTCATTCTTTCATGTATATGATTAATGTACTAATTTTATACAGTCGTAAATTTCAATACATACAAAAAAAAAAATTTCAAAACTATTTATTTAACCTACTATAGCGCTCTCAATCAGCCTCCACTGGGTTCTTACTTCAATAACACAATTGAAAGTGCAGCGCTGCGATCTCTTTGGAGTTGAATTGCCTCCCATTAAGTGTGTGGAAAGTTTGATTCGCAGTCTAAGTGTGTATTTATAACACTATTTAAAAAATGATTGTATTTTTAACTTTTAAATTAATATATATAATTTTTTATAGATCAATTTATTGAAATTTGCAACAGTCTAAATATATTCATCAAATGTGTTGATAACGATAACAATAACATGTCAGAACTTAAAATGAACTACTCATCAGTAGCACTTCATAGAAATTTTACACTAGAAGATCTTCTTATCTTCTTTTCAGACGCCTAGGAGGATTATCGAGAATGTAGTGGGAATCAAGAAACCAGTGGATTTGAGTGGTTTTGGAGCTTACTATGAAAAGGAAGGTATCTGGTTTGGGCTAAATCAGAAACATATGGAACATAAAGATCTTTATTGATAAGTTTATTGGTGACAGATTAAGGAACATTGAGGATTTTTTGAGGAATTTTGGATTATAAGGATTGGAAAAAAGATGAATTGGATGGTTTAGTGGAGCTCAAACTCCATCGTCCAAATAGGTCTAATCACAGTCATGGAAAAAAGTCTTTTGTAATTAATTGGGAGCTTTGAACGTTTGTCTAGTAAATGTTAAAGTAGTCTGTAACGACGAGCAGTTTCTAGTCATTTATTCTTGTATGTAGAAGACGTTTGTCCAAGTGGATTCTCTTCTTTTCAATTGTTTTTTTATTGTAAATACTGTGTAAATGACATCATAAAGCCAACCATATTATTTATTTCACTCATATGAGGCAGATTGTAATATTCAGAAAAAGTTTTAGAAAAAAAAACTCGGAATCCATCCTCAATTTTTTTATTGTCTTCTGTAAGATGCGAATATATTAAAATTGAAACCTCTTCCATGGAACATCCGTTCCAAGGATAGGCCACTCTGTCCTGTAGTAATTTTTTTTTTCATTCTTTATATTAATTTTTCGGTCTTCCCGCATGAAATTGAGTTCATTGAAATTGGTGAACATTTATTGAAAATTGAAACACACTATTTCCAAATAATTTTATTTAATAGATTTTAAAAAGAACAGAAAAAAATTAAAATAAAATTAAATAATAACAGTGGTAAAAATAATAAAAATATGATCTGAAAAAAGAAAGAAAAAATAGAAAATAATTAAAACAAAATAAACTAAAAATAATAATGAATATATATAAAAAGATAAATAGAGAAAATGATTTATAACAACTTGAAAGTTGGATTGACCGAATATTTATAAATACATACACATCTACTTACGCATACATAGATAAAGGTGTATATACACGCTTCTGTACACACACATTACTATAATAATAAATCAAATTTCATATATGCACACTTATTTAAAAAATAAATTTTTACAAAAGTGAATGCTGGAGTTATATTAAAATGAAACAAATAAATTTATATGAAAAATAGACATTGAACTAATTCATGTTATCGGATTTACTGAGTTTTTATTAAATTATTATGCTGATCAGGTCTATTAGAAGTCGATCAGCAACTTATTACACGACTAAAAGAAATGTTCACACGAAAAAATCAATGGTTACTCTATTTTAGTCTATGGCTTTGGTCGTCCATTTTTCTTTTTCACCAAAGAGGGAAATCAACTCAACGTCCTACTGTCGAATGCATTGACCGAACGCATCAAAACTTGACCAAATAACTCGTGAACAGGAAAGGACATATTCTGTTGCATTATAACGGTCGACCTCATATTCCGAAACAGACGGTAAATAAATTATAGGAGTCGAGTTATGAAGTCCTAACTAATCCCCAATATTTTCCTGACCTGTCCGCTACAGAGTAGCACATTTTTCGGAACTTGGAAAACATTATTCGAGTAGACGTCTTCACTAATGATTCAGATATAAAAACTGATTTCCTAACTTCGTTTTATCACGTGAAACCTGTTCAAACCGACAAAAATCTCAAAAATAGTCTCTGAATAATAGAAGTGTGTTAAAAAATAAAGTAAAATAGAAAGAAAAATAATTGTCCTAAATATTCTGGGATCAATTCCCTTAATAATAACAAATAAGAACAGAAAAAAATATAATTAGTTGTATTTGGTCATAATACAATGAAAAAATAAAGAAGAAATAATAATATGACAATCCTAATGTATATATAAATACTAATTAAATATATAAACAGGAAAATAAGTGAACATTCTACAAATAATATGAGAAATAAATTCTTTTGTTAAATGCCTTGTGTATTATACACACATAGAAGTAACTAAATGTTATTTCCAGGGTGAGGAAATATTATATTTGGTGGTATCTAAATTGTGCAAATAGTTATTTAAAATGTTCTAAAAAGAGTTCAATTAATATCATGTTTGATTGATATTCTCAATTTACGTGAGTAGGAACATTGTAAGCAAGCGTCACCTTAGATAAGCATGAGGTACTGAAAATAGAGAAATTTTAATGCTTTCAGGGACTTCACTTGTCTAATATTAGAAAGAATGGAATTCCAGAGGATAGTCGAGCGAAAAAGGAAGGAGTGTTGGAATGCAGTAGTTCAGTAGGATGGGGTATATAGAACAAAAAGACGGGATCTTGTTTGTATTGACTTGGATCTTGTAATGAACTGTAGCATATTGTAAATATAGGAAGGACCAAGGGTATTCATAATTTGTTAAAGTAATGATCCAAGGAAATATTGTCTATGGAGAGTGGGATGAAGCCAATTTAATTTGAAATAGAGGAAGAAAACTTGGGAACGCCTTGGAATATGGAAGAGAAATCCGGTAAAGCAAATATGGCTAATACATTAAATATTAAAAATAAAATAAATATTATTTAATTTTAAATAAGTTTATTTGGTTTGATTGTTATTATTTTGTTTATTTATTTCTATTTATTTCCTGCTTCCAAAAACGGACAATTCATGAGGGATAACCTAATATATTAGCTGCTAGATGATCCTTTCCTACAAATTTCTTGGAAAATAAAACGTTTTCGAGTTTGACACCTCTCTGAAATTTCACTATGGATATATTAGGGTAGCCTACATGAAATGTTCGTTTTTGGAAACAGGAAATAAATAAAAGAATAACAATCAAATCAAATATATTTTGTTCAAAACATTTACCATATTTTGCAACACACTTCTATTATCCAGAGACTAACTTATATTTCCAGGTTTGAACAGGTTTCACGAGATTAAACGAAGTTAGAAAACCAATTTTTAATTTCTGATTCTTCAGTGAAGAGGTCTCCTCGCATAATGTTATTACATGATTAAAAACACCTTTTCGGAAAACGCATAACCTTTTCAGAAAATGTCTTCTAAAATTGTGGCTGAAAGATTTGGCAAGTATAAAAATTCTTGTCGAGATATCCTTCACCTCGACAAGAATTTTTATACTTTCTTTTTTTTTTTTTTCTTATCCGATAAAGAAAAAACAATCCAACTTCAAACGATACGCAATCGCTACCGGCTTAAATCCAAATACAGTGTGAGAACTGAAGGACTGAAAATATGTGATGGATTGAACATTTTTTTTTTCCGCAAAATAATTGAAATTGCCATTAGATGATTGCGAAAAACAAGATGTTGGTGATAGTACAAATATGGAAGATTTCTTAGAAAGATGAATAACGAAAAAAAAAACTTATTGAACAATAGCGTGTATTATAATTTTATTTGTATTACGTTACAAATTTTATTAAAATTTTTAATTTATTTTTGTTCACATGCAAATATATGTAAATATCCTTTTGGTAATATTTGTAAATTATAATTAAAAAAATAAAAATAATAATAGACAAATGTTCTAAGCTTCTGGTTAATTACAAAAGGCTGATTTACATAAACCATCCAATTCGTCTCGTATTCAATCCTTACATTCCAAAACCCTTCAAAAAATCCAAAATACTCATTACTTTTCCACCAATAAACTTATGCATAAAGATCTTAATGTTCCATATGTTGCTGATTTAGCCCACACCAGATACCTATCCTTTCATAGTAAGCTCCATAACCACTCAAATCCGTTAGTTTCTCAACTTGCTTCCCACTCCATTCCTGATAATCATCCAAGAAGTCTGAAACGAAAATGGCCTTGAGACCTTGTAGTGTAGAATTTTTAATTAAGTGCTACTGATATGTATTTCTTTTCGAGAATGGCATGTGATTGTAACTACCAATACATTTACTTGGTGTATAAGTTTTATACAGTTGTAAATATCAATGAATAGATAAAAAAAATGTATGCCCTTAAGAGTGTATTATCAAACAGTACATTTCAAATTTTCAAATTTTCCTTTAAGCATACGTCTTTTTCAAAGTTTTCTTTAATCGGTCTATTATTGTTTACGTAAAACCCTGTTGACTAATATTATGTAACGCAGATATTCTGCTTCAATTTTTGATTCCTCTGAATATTTTTGGATAGAATAAGGTCCACTCAACTTCTTGGACAGCTAATTATCTCCGAGAATAAAGAACGGCCCGGTCTAGAGAAGGAGATTAAGGATTTTAGAAATTCTGTTGTCCTTATCTCCTCCATAGTAGAATTAAGTCGCAGATTAAAAGTATTTTTTTTTTCCTCCTCTGCCGTCAGCGAAATGCCAATTAAGAAAATTTAAACCCGTTAATTTTGTGACCGAAATTCCGCTAAAAAGTTTTTGCTCCGTTGTAAAAGGATACGGGGACGGGCTAATGAAGTTTCAGCTCCTTGAAAGTATAATTCTATGGATTTATTGAAAAATGCTGACATCATCCCTCAATCTGAGTCAAGTCAAAATACAGCCTGTCCAATTGTCAGATCCTGAACGGTGTTGGAATGTAAATAAATATATTTAATTCTAAAAATTGTAATCTTCTTTTTAATCTTTTACATCATTGATGGGTGTTAATAATAAAAATGTTGGATGTGTCATCAGGATACAATTTTGTGTTTTCGCTTATTCGCTATCTAGTTTCAGACTTCGTACTTTGTTTTAGGTTCTTACCCAGTAAACATTATTATCTATTTATACACAGTTTAATGAAATATCTAACTATTTTTTTTTTAAATATGTAAGACAGTTGTGTCCTCTTGAAATTCGTACAAGTTAACACCATTATAAAAAATGACTAGAACACTTCATACACCATTCTACACGGAGCTGGAAATGTTTGATTTAATATTTATGAGGTTGACTGTGGAAAATAAAAATGAAAATAAATTTTATTCTGGGGCCATTAAGAATATTTATAATGGCGGTCTAGCAGCCAGGTAATATTAAGGACAACATTTTCAGCTATTTAACAATATTAAAATTAAAATTATGATAGAAAAAATAGGATTAATTCCTCATTACAAATTACAAGAGAAAAAAAAATTGATCTTAAGGCAAAAAATTTAAAATAAGGTAAGCAAATAAAAACAGATAAAAATAAAAAATACCGTAAACAGGGTTAAAATACATCTTATCAGCATAAAAAAAAAAAAAAAAAAAAAAAAAAAAAAAAAAAAAAAAAAAAAAAAAATAGAACGATAAATATAACCTGGTATATTAATATAAGTAATGAAAAAAATAAAAACAAAAACAAAATTATATTGAAGTTATATATTCAATATCTCTATCTCATTGTTGAATATATTCTTCTTCTATTTGATTATTTTACTGACTACCTAATAAGTAAAGGAAAAGTCGGGGTTTAAAGGTTTCGAGAGTGGAGGTATTGCGTTAAGATGAATCGGAGGGAGTTCCAGAAATCAGATTCTCTGGCTATGAAGGATAGTAGTGGTGATAAATATGTTCATGGCGAGGTATCCCCAGAACGAATCTTAGGCAACAGCTTATTATCTTCTTTAATCTTGCATCTTGAGATTCCGATAGACCTCCATGCACCACACTACCATAATCAAAATGGAACTAATAAAGATGTATATATTTGGGATATGCAGTCATAGATACAAAATTAAAAAATAAATTTTCAGTTTCTAGTGCCAACGTTTCGGTATACACTGTAATCCTTCATCAGCGCTAGAAGAAAAACAAAAAATGGATGATGATTTCGGATTGCACGCATTAGAGATATGAGATGAATCGGATGGTTTAGTGAATCCCCAGATCTAAACTCCGTATGTCTAGGTCTATTTATAGGTCTAATTACTGTTATGTAATTCAGTATTTTATAATTATTCGGCATCTTTGAGTGTTCGTTTAAATGTCGAAGAAAATTATTCTATGAATATATGACTTACTTATGAAGTTGAATTAGCAAAACAAAAATAGTTACACTCTAAATAATTGTTGTTTTTTTTTGTTGTTTTTTTTCACGAAAAGGCCTTTTAAGAGCACGCGGATATTTACATTCTCCCAGTATTTTCTCATCATTTCTGCTTGCCTTTTCTTCCTTTCCTTCGGCCACGCAATACCCTTCCGTTTTTCTTTATTTTTCACTAGAACCTTGATTTCTTTTAATTCCTTTCTGTATTGTTCTCTATATAGGCAGTTTTCGTCTGTAATTTTTTATTTTTCTGTTTTTTATTTGTTTTACATACCTCCTATTCACTTCCATCCACGGATTTTAGTATATAAAAACGATTATAACCATTCAAATAACTTTTTTTTTTCTTTTTTTTTTTCTTTATTTATTGATATTTACAACTGTACAAAATAATATACAACAAGTAAATGTGTTGACAGTGAATTCAATGGCATGCAAATAACTTGTGAAGAACTACTCACTAGTAGCACTTCAATAAAATCTGCACTAAAAGGTCTCTAGGCCATCTTCTTTTCAGACGCCTCGGAGGATTATCAGGAATGGAGGAGAAAGAAAGTTGGGAGACTAGTGGATTCAAATAACTAAATGAGTTACCTGATTATCCTGTGAAAAGGTTACACTTATGAATATAAAGTTACAAGAACAGAGGATTTTAACCCTTTAACAGGCGATGTATCCTGAAGGATACTCATATATAATGCGTTTTGCTCAATAAATGACTTAATGTCCGAAGCATTTTCCTACTCATTATCGTCTAATATCCTTTATTATTGGATTTCATGGTACATGAGTGGGGGTTAGCGTGGCTATAGCCATTCAAAGGGTATAATAAAATGTATTAAAATATCCCCGGCTCGCCCGTTAAAGGGTTAGTTTAAGGGGGATATGTTGTTAGTTGATAATGTGGAGTGCTGAATTGGACCGCGTGTTCGGGAAGGTTTCACAGGATTTTCAAAGTAACAATTATGTTTTTCTAATTCAAGCGATTCCCGTTTGTCTACGATGATTCCAAAATGATTCTATGACCTTACACGAGCGTTCTTGTTGTCCATAATTCAATTCCAAGGGATAGTTCCTCAAAGGGTTGATAATGACCTTTAGTTTACAGAACTAAACGTCGATAAAGAACGTTCTAATGTTCGTATAGGAACGATTGCCAGTCACGTCCATTAAATCTGTCTAATATTAATTACCTTTCAGGTATTTATAGGGCAGTAGCAGATCGATATATAGACCCTTCTTGTTCGACTAACCGTTTTAATACCTGGAAACAATTACCGGTGTTACCTATCTGCTATCAAGTAAAAGGGATTAACCATTTTTAAATGCTTATTTATTAACTTATATTTGTTTAGAATTAATATTTTATCCGACAAGATGATGGCCGTGACCGACATCCTCGTATAATTTGGCTGAGACAAGTTAATGAAGATGTATACCTTCGAAGCAGTGACGTCAGAACGATGAGACAGTAACAATCAGCGCTGACAGATCGTAAGGCGTAGCTCTCCCCGTCCAGAATCCAGTTCTCGCTGCGTAATATCGTAGGAAACAGTTGATTCGCTAATGGTGGTGAGTCAACTCGTTGGAAGGTGTTGAGCGAGCCGGTAATTACAAGATAAAAACAAACGAGTTCCATAAATTTTAGGGAGAAAAACCAAGCACTTCTTGAATTGAGTAGAAGCGGATCAGTTGTCTTATTAGGATTGAAGAATTATTTGCCACGTCTAATTTTCATATTCAAAGACTAGTTTTGAATGTTAAACATTCATAATAAGTACAAAAAACATATACAAAATCAGGAGTTGGCAAAGTACAGTGGAGCGTCGATTATCCGAACGTCAATTATCCGAACTTTCAATTACCTTTTTTTGGAATGTAATTTTAATTAAATCGATGATCTAATTACTTATTTGTATTTTAAAAATTATTTTTATTTAAAAATTAAATTAAATTTTACCATGAATGTCTATAAGGGAAGCTCAATTCATTTCACAGAAACTGCAAAACATGAACTTCTATACATACCTAAAACTTTGTTTACTGAGAACTGTGTACTTAATTAGACCATTTTATTTGTTTCTCTCAATATCTTACTAATCATTTGGTTGGTGATAGATCTCACCTTAAGTCTTAAATAGTTCTTTTTGAGGTATAAATCGTCTTTGTAATCACTTTTTCCATGCTAACCAAAAAGAAATTACAGATCTTTTCATTTAAAGACAAAATAGAAATAAAAAAAAAGAATCAGGACAGACATTAGCTATCGATTTCAGGGTTGGTAAATAGACAATAATAGAAAAAAAAATTCTTAATCAATCATCAAGTACCCTGAAATTGATTTGAAATTGACACAGACTGACCTATCAGATCCTGAATGCAACAGTTAACCCCAAAATCATGACATGGAGCACACAAGTGAAGAAATACCTGGAAAATACAAAAACAAACCCAGAAGAAGTTCCAGACAGAAATGCATACGGAGTATAGGCGAACGCGTGAGAAGTACAACCAGAGAGCAGAATCAAGAAAACTGGAACAACTTGGACGGGAGATAAGATAAAAGAAAATGGAGAGAAATTAAAGATCATTTGGGCACGTCCTAAAAAGTGAAGAACCGCAAGAGCTTCACGTGATCAATTTTAGGTCAAAGTCATGTCTAATAATAATAATAATTATTATATTAATAATTAATAAAATTAAGAAATACTTGTAAATACAATTTCATAAATGACAAAATAAAAAACTAATAAACATAAGAAGTAATGACGTACATATACACATAACACTCCGATCTGATGGCTGAGCATCAGCACAAGGGTAATGCAGGGCTTCAAGAGGAACTAGAAACTTTTCCGAACTGAGTCACTGGTGTTGATAAAAAACGTTAAAATTCTCTCTTATATTTGAATACTTAAAAGAAATGCTCGATTTTTTTTTCCTCGGGTTTCATCACACAATTCTTCCCAAGAGAAATTCCGACCTTTCGTGAGGCAGGTGACATAAGGGAAGTCACATGATGTAATATTTCTCACTATTTCATCGGAGAAAACACTATATGTCACTTTTGCACAATCGATATTCTGAAATATTTTATAGGGCGTTGTCCAATAAGAATTGTCTCTTCCGTGCCAATTAAAAAATAAGCCTACAGTAAATTTATAATGGAAGGATGAAAAAAAAAAAATTAAATATCGTCAAAATAATTTATTTTACACCTCGAGTTTTAAAAATGATATCGATATGATTCTTGCACCATCAATTTTATTTTTGAGTGAAAATTCTATAAATGTGGTTTGTTTGAAGATTTAATATTTTTTTTTAGAACTTAATTATTCTAAACCACAATATATGCAGTGGCTGTATTTTTCATTAAATTTGAACTCAAAAATAAAAATGTTTGGTGCAATAATTATGTCGAATAATTATTTTTTAAGCTCTAAATATAAAATAAATAAGTTTAATGCTATTTAATTTTTTTCTCGGCTTCTATGGCCCATTAGTCAAATCTTCTATAGCACTAGTCTAAATATCTATGGAGACTGATGAACGGTTTCATTAGATTTATCTACCTAGGCGGTCACACGTTATCTGCCGATATTCTGAGCTTAGGTGGCTCTTTCCTAAATTCCGACGGCAATACTTTTTGGGTACTTTCCTATTCCAATGTCTAAAAACCAAAAAACCCTCCTATATTCTTTACCTATTAACTCTGCGTTCCTCTATCCACCTCCTAAACACTAGATCCTAATCTTTTAACCTGTATATCCCTTCACATAAAACCGCTTCTTTGACAAATCCTTCATCATTCGTGCTACCACCTTCTGGAATTCATTGCCCACCTCGAAAAAGCTTCACTCTTACTTCCGTGTTAGTCTTGTTTTAAAAATAAAATGGTTATATTGTAAGTAGTGTCCTTACATTATTCCTTTACCTTTTAGACAATCAATCTTCCGCAAATATGTAAATAATCAACTGAATACTTAGAACTACTTTTTTTTTTTTTCTCTTTCTTTCTTTTATATGTTCATAAATATACGATTGTTTTTTTTTTTGTTATAATTATTATTTCATGTATATATTTATTTTTATTTTTTTTTAATTTTATTTATTTATTTTTTTCTGTAAAAAATGTATACTATAATTACTGAAGCATCTAATTTGTAAATAATAGGCCAGACAATTGTACTTGTAACTGTGCATTATTTTTATTCTTAGGGGACAGTAAGTCCCAGAATAAAGTTTATTTTTTCATTTTCATTTTCACTATACATGTCTAATATTTTTAGACTAAGAACCTCTCAAAAATTGACAACAGGATACGTGAGATACCGAGAGTGTTCTTCCCTTATTATGGTTATTTTACTGCTTTATTTCAATTAATCATAACCTTGGAATTCGCTAAGAATGGCTACATACTAAAAATATATATATATATATATATATATATATATATATATATATATATATATATATATATATACATATACATAGCGTTGTACAAGATTGAAGAAAAACCTGGCTCTTAATCGTGATGCTGACTTCACATTATAACACAACTGTTGACAAAGAAATCCGTACAATAAACTCCCGATAATGTGAAACTCGAGGGCCCAGGAAATAATTTAAATTATCGAGAGTTAGAATTGACGGTAAACCCAATATAATCACTTAAAATGGATAACATTGTTTATTTACACATACATTTCTTTTTCACTTTTATTGTACAATAAATTATAATTAAAATTAGATAAATTATTTGTTTGAAGGTTGCTATAAGATAAAAACAGTGCAGACTGTATATGATTAAAAAATTACTGCAATAATTTCATGCAATGAAGTTATCAGAATGCACTACAGTTGTTTTAAAGTTTGCGACATCAAAATTTCTACCTCTAAGATCACGGAGGCGGTGGATCGCATTCTAATCAGATGAGGAAGTATCGATAGCCGTGAGGTATGGCAGGTTGTGAGGAGAAATAACTGTTACGTTACCGGTTACCGGGAAAGCATGGTCCGATGATGAGAGCGTACCGTTGGATATAGAGACGATACACCGCGGTGCTTAGGCTATCACCTTCCTATAACTGTATCATTATCTTCATGTATGCCTTTAAACGACGCCTTTCCTCTGGTTACGGGTGTTATCCATCTCGACACTGGATACTTCCCCATCGGATGGATTATGTAGCGATTTCTAGGGCGGTTTAGTTGTTTCCTTGTTTCTCTGTCATCTGATCATTTAAAATCATATTAAGCATTTCTCTCTCTCTCTCTCTCTCTCTCTCTCTCTATATATATATATATATATATATATATATATATATATATATATATATATATATATATATATATCATCATTAAAACATTCTGAACAATTAGTACTCACTAAAATAAACAAAAGTAAAAATGCAAAATAATAAATATAATTACAAATAAAGTCCAGCGGATTGCCGAGAAAGGGAGGAGACAAAATCAATACAAGAGTAGTTCTATGTGAAACACTGAGGACTAAATATTTTCCATGCAGTAAACTATCCCTCCTATCATAGTGATAAGTTTCTGGTGGCAAATAGAAAAGTATCTCGAGGAATAGCTGAAGACAATTTTCGGAGAAGCTCACCGGAAGCGAGAGAAACAAGTCGGGTGTTGTTCAAAATACAACAGCGCGACTGTTGGAAGGTTAATAATAGAGAAATGTATCAGACTATTGAAAAATAAAGAAAATATAATACAATGTAAAAACAAATAAACAAATTCAATCAGTCATTAGTATCTTTTTATTGTACATTGTCGTTACTCTTATAGAATATTTCGTTCCAGAATAAAGATTATTTTTCATTTTATTTTGTGTTACTACTGATTTTTAAATCCCGATGCTCAATTAAACAAATCTAAATATCAGTGCACCTACAATGTTTAGTGAAAGGCCTGAACAACATTTTCAATTGCCTAGTCAATAAATGGAACCTTGAATTGTTTAACTTCCAGCGGAAGAATTTGTGAATTGAATTATATTTTTGTACATTGTCAGAATTTAATTAACAATCTATGTTATACGTTGTAGATAATAAATTCTACTACTGGTTTACTTATTTATTTATCGAATTATTATTGTTTTATTGAGAGAGAGAGAGAGACAGAGAGTGTGAGAGAGAGAGGGAGAGAGAGTGAGAGAAAGAGGGAGATATAGTGAGAGAGTGAGAGAGAGAGATAAGCGAGTTCAGATTATTAAGCAGAGGAATTTTAAAAAGTATAATGCGCAAAATGCTTTGTTTACTAAAAAAAAAAAAATAAATAAAAAACTTGGTTTATAGAATATACATAAAAAAAGATATGCGTGTGTAATGCACAATAATTACAATCAGTTTTCATAATCGAAAAAAAAACAACATTTTATAAAAAAAAATGACAATGTTTCATTTGTTGCTTTAATATCAAAA
Source organism: Euschistus heros (assembly GCA_003667255.2). Lineage (NCBI taxonomy): Eukaryota > Metazoa > Arthropoda > Insecta > Hemiptera > Pentatomidae > Euschistus > Euschistus heros. The sequence continues at coordinate 342,785 of RCWM02000050.1, read as the reverse complement.
TCTGTAATAACAAAATAATATACATACATAATAAACAGGATTGTGCACACAGTTAAAGTTGAAACATACGTGTTTATGCATGGCGTCATTTTGCTTTTCCCATTAGATGAATCGATTGAAACCAGCAACTGCCACTACATTTTTTATGTAATGATAATCTTCAGATGTCTCCATTTCATCGTTTCAATTTTGTATAAAACGTTTTAAGTAAATTACCCTTCTGCTTCATTTTCATCACCATTGATCCAGTCATGTAATTACCATTTTTTATAATTGAGTTTGGATTAATGTGGTTTAAAACGTGATAACTTTAAATCAATAACGTTCTAAATGATAACTGTTAAAAATTATAAACAGTGACATTTTGGTCGCTATTATAAAAGTAATTTATTATTAACTTTTTGTACTTATTTGTGTTTGCGCGTACTCGTAAAGTAACCACATGCAATAATTTCCGTAATTCTTTCCTTGATTTCAATAGTTTTTTATCCATTCACTTTGTTGTTTCCTTCTCCCTTCTGTCCAGATGCCAATTCTTTCTTTCTTTTCCTTCCTCTGGATACACCTACAGTTTAGTAACATTCTTTTGAAAACTGTTATGTCTTGTATTACGTTATCTGTTATAACAATCTCATAGCAATGTCTTTCTTAATTCCCTGAATCCATTGGTTACCATTTTCGCTCTTATGAACATGATTTGTTTTGTAAGTCTGTGATTCATCATGTGAGGAATGAATTTGATTCTCTTTTTCTTGATTGAATCTGACATCGATTCATTCATGTTCTCTTTGTACAGGTCCTTGTTTTTCCTGTTTTTAAATTCTCCCCTGTCTGTTTTTAATGGCCCTCAAATTTTCCTTCCTTTTTTTCTCTATCCCTTCTATTCCTCCAATTTTCACGGTGAACATACATTCTGTAGCATAGAGAATCTCTGGTTTGATTACTGCATTGTAATGCTTAATTTTAGTTTTTATTGAAAGGCTTCTCTTGTTATAAATATCTTTAGTCAATTGGTAAGCTAGTTCTAGTTTTACATAATCCATGTACTATATATATTAAATTAAAAATGTATGGCCGGAAATCGAACATTTTGATACTTACATTAGGAGGCAAAATGAAAAGGACTTCTAAATATCATCAATACATAGGGGGAAAGGGTAGTCCTTTAGGTTTTCCCTATGACTGGTTGGTTTTTTTTCTGTTTTTACTCTAAATAAATTTAATATGGGACTATTGGAAATATTTATCTAGACATTTAAACAAAAATCTGGATTAGTTTGAAATGATTTATTCACTGTTAGCCTGCTCTTTACGCTCAGTGTGCACTATATCCTAATATCTTTCAGAAGCTCTTTTCATTTAACATCCGTATCAACATTTTTGATTTCTTGTCTTACATTTTAAAATATATATAGGTTAAGGTGCTGTACCTGCGGACAATTTTCACTTATTAATTTTTCTAATTGTTGGTGCTTTATTTATCTGAGTGGTTATTGTACCATTAGATAATACCTTTAAGGGGCTATCAAACCCTGGTATATTTATTTTAATATTTAAGTAATTTTATTTATACAGAAAATAATGTTTTGTAACCTAATGATTAGTGTCCATAGGTACCTTCCCCCTTTATACCTGCGGACACTAGTCGTACCAATGGACATTGGTTTCTACACAGGTTTATAGAGATAATTGAAATGATATTCAGAGAAACACATCAGCAATAATTTTTTATGAAATGTATAAAACAGAATAGAATATTTAAGCAAGAAAGGTCGACTTGAGTATTGAACTAGAAGGCCGACTAGAAAAGTGACAACAAGAAATTTAGCTCACAAAAGTAAATAAAAACTTAACTTATGTTTAAACCTTTTAACAGAAATAAATCTTTTATGTACCTATAATTACTATTACTGAGTGTCGCAGACTTCTTTATGAAAAAATTGAATCATTGGAGATCGTATCCATGAAACAATTTGGAAAATATAATTGTTTACATGATCTCCCAGTGCCTGTTAAAAAAGATGGCGGTGGATATTTTCTTTTGATATCTCTTATTTCAATTTCATAATCAGTATTGATGTCGAGATGAACAAAATTTTCTTCACTAGTTGAATCGTTTGTTATAAATACTGGGCGGCGAGTTTTTTCCTCTTTATTTTTATTGGTTTTCATAAACCACCGTTTATCATCCAGTATTTAAAATGGACTCGGGGAAACACAAATAATGGAGGAACAGAGTTTTCAATAGCGTTTATCAAGGCGATCATTGTTATTATGTGTCCTCCCTCAGCAGAACTTTTCCGCAATATTTATTATTGAAGTAATGAAATAATAAACAATGAAAAAAATCTGTTGTACCAGTGGACACTTTAACCATCTGTCCACAAGTTCAGTGGGCAATGATGTCCACAGATACAACTGAACGCCATGTTGTGCGGAAAGCTCTGTTTCACAAAACCCGTAAGCGATATCTGATATGAAAACATATAAAGATGTGATATATTTATCGGACAACCCAATGAAATAATACTGCCTAGAAAATTTCTAAGTGTAGGTCTTAAAAAAATTAAAATCACTGGTTGGAGTGGTCAGAATTTGGAAGAAAAAAACTTAAAAATAATTATTTCTATTAATCTGTTGATCTGATTGACTTGAAAACACACGTGCGCCTGCAGTGAGATGATTGCAGCACTACCTACCTTACAATTTTAATTTCCCTTCTCCCACTCTCTCATTATTAAACATTTCTAGAGGTACAACTGTGATGATGAATGATTAACATTCGGAACTAGTCTTCATACAATAAATTCGAATAGAAATGGTATTTAATTCTCCAATTCTAATTAAATTCTTATATAAATGCATATCCTCTTCCGTTTCAACTACTGCTGGGCCTGGATGTTCACTAAGCCACTCCAACGATTTTTCCGAATCACTTCTTCTTATAATGTCCGCCACTGCATTCCTTGTCTTTCTACATCTCTTCTCACATCATCAGCCCATCGTTTACTTGGTCTTCCTCTTGGCTTCCTTCCAATTAAAATAATTCTTCCTTTTTCCTAGACAGCCTATCCTCCTCCATTCTTTTCACATGAACAAACCACCTTTGGCCTCGTCTTCTTTACTCTCTCTCTCTCTCTCTTAAACTATTTTCAACAATTCTCTCAACTCCTTATTCCTTAATTTATCTCTCCCCGTTTTTCCCTTAATTGCTCTTATAAATCTCATCTTACCGGCTTGCACTCTGCTCCATTCTTTTTCCGTAATGTTCCGTATTTCTGATCCGAAGGTAAATATTGGACTAAAATATAATTTAAACATGGTAACTTTTGCTTTCTTTGGTATGTCTGTGTTCCACACAAAGCGATTCATTATCTTGCTAATCATTTTTTTTTTCTTTTGTAAAAGACGAATTCGAAAAAAACTGAATACAATAATGAATTTCTTTATTAGCTAAACATAATAGCTAAACATGTCTTACGTCTCCAACGAAAACTGGCATCATGACCTTAATGTACTCTACGTCCTTGACCCTATACCAACTCAATTTCTAATGTTTCATCACAGCTCTTTTAATTATCCAAATCCTCTGTCTCGAACCGAATCCAGAACCACTCTTCCCGATAATCCTCCTCGAAGGTTGCAACGGTGGTGGCTCCGAGTTCTATTGTGAAATTCGACAATGGAATCCTGCTATAGGCCACCACTCATGTTTGAAGAGTGCGGCTCAAGCGTTTTTTCTCACTCGGCCTTTCCCTAGTTTACGAAACAGTAACGCGGCGAAAGAGAAGTGTAAGATCTCCTGTAGCTTTGCTTTTTTCGCATGTTAGGTTTGGGAATCTTGAGCCTAAGTAAATAAATATAAACATGCTTTAAAGTTGTTGTTTTTTTTAATTTATATTTTAATAACAATTTTTGTAGAAGGAGATTTGGTTATATTAATATAATTTTGTAGCACAACTCCTAATTTATTTCACAACGTGTTTCGGGACTTTATTCCCATCCTCAGGTTTCTAAAATTGTACAAGCACATTAATATCACTAACCTTGGCTTTATCGGCGTTCCCTTCAAGTGTTAGTACCTAATTCGATTCCGCCCTGAAATTTTCTGGCCCACAGCACATCAAAACACCTGTAAGCTGTAAGGTGACTAAACACGTAAGTATTATCTAAAAGAGTCGGAGGGCATATTTACGCATTCTAAGTAAAGAATTGACCAATCCACTGAAAACGAGTATACAACACCGGACTGCCAAAAGCTCGTCGGAACGGGTTGTCAGAAGAGTGAAACAAATAGCCACAACGTCGACTTCCAGGTTGACAATCAACTTACAAAAGACAAAACGGAAAATTTGTTATCAATAATACACACAAACACAAAGAAAAATACAAGATGTTTTTGTAAAAATTAGGAAAATATTAATGTTTGAGCTACATTACTCCCCTGTGTGTCAAGAACGCTTTGATGACGGTTTAGTCAAGAGTCAGATTACAGTTCTTAAAAGTTTATTTTTTTATATTTATATTTATTTTTATAATAGTAAAGAAAAATGTAGTTTTTCTATTCAATAAATATTTTTAATGTCAGTAAAAAAATTCTAGTGATAAATATAAGACTGAAACGAAAATATCAATCTGTATTTAATTGTGATATTTAAACTCAAAATGATATTTTATTAGACTTACAAATATATGGAAAAATGCTACTAAATTTAAAATTATATAAAAATTACACATGTCTAAGAACTAATATATATTTTTATGAGTTGTTTTTATCGATCGAAAAGGTAAAAACACCCCACAGATGCCACGCGACAACTCTTGTCCGTATTAGGCACGCGACTAACAGAAGGTTAAATAACACAATTTTACAATACAATTAATAATTTACCTCATTTACTGTGATTTATACACATTGTCTTTCAGTTCAGTGGATTGAGAGTCTACATAGTCTTTAAATGAAATACAATATGTATAAATCACATTTAACTTGTTATTTAAGTGATATTAATGTGCTTGTACAATTTTAGAATCCTGAGGATGAGAATAAAGTCCCAAACATGTTGTGAAATAGGCAAAATAAATTAGCAGTTTTGCCACAAAATTATATTAATACTTACATTATATTTTTAATTGTATTATCATTGTTTTAATTATTTCTTTAATAATTACTCCTGTGCTTTGTTATTTCTTACGTTATTTTGTAATTTCAATATTTAAAAACCAAAAACTTCACCTATATCCATGACCTCCTTACTCTGCGCTCCTCCACCTACCTCTTAAATACTAGAACCCAACCCATCAACCTGTACACTCCTACGCATCGAACTGCATCCTTCGAACAATCCTTTATTATCCGCGCTTTCGCTTTAGGGAATTCATTGCCCATCTCAATTCGAAAAATCTTCACACTTACTTCCGTGTTAGACTTGTTTTTAAAATAAAATGGTTGCATTGTAGTGTCGGAAGAAGTAAGTTAAAACAAATTTTCACATAAACCTCACAAAAAGCTTAAAGTTGCTTAAAACGAGCACGTTCAGTTATTATTAATTTATTATTTTTAGATATACAAATTTTACGGTTTTTAAAGTTTGGGTTCAATCCCCCCTCACTCCCCTCCCCCCACAAAAACAAAAACTTAATTTCTGCGTGGCTGGGAAAAACAATAGATGGATTTGTCTATGTAAAAGTTAGATCTCTAAAATTTCACTTACAAATAGTAAGCAAACATCATGAAAACATTTAAGCCCCCAAAAATATTAAGAAAAACATCGAATTGATTATATCTCGACGCGTTCCATAGGTTTTTTGTGACGTCAACCAAAGAATTATTGGTGAAGCCTTCCGGCCTGGTGAAGCAGAAAATACCGCCCGAGTTCAAAGAGGACCGTCAATCCAATGTTATTTCGGCTGATTAATTACACGGCAAAAAAAATTATAAGTTCTTCTTAAAGTAAAGGAGTATAGCCGAAAGGTAGAAGAATTTAAATTCTGCAAAAAAAAAAAAAAAAAAAAGATTATGTGATTAAATATTATGCTGAAAATCTGAAGCGATAGGAAGGGGTAGGTTAGGATCTCATAAAAAACACTACCTTAATAAATGAAGTGGATAATTTTATAGTTAGTCTTTTAAGTCAGCTATAATACTTGGAAGCGGAAGTATGATAGTGTACTTTTGAAAGAAGTAAGTCTCTTGATAATTTATAACTTAAGAACAATGTATTTGGGAACATAGAAAAACAAAGGTCATATTTAAATATATTTTCATTTTTTTTTTTTTATATATAGGCTTGGACTGCTTTAGCTGGGACCACTGAAAAATAAGTTATCTACTTCTGCCGTAATCGAACCAGGGGCCAAGAGTTAATAGCCTAGTGCCTTATACACAAGTCATCCCGCTCCTCCATGTAAGGCCGCCCGGCATAAGAAAATATTCCAACCTAAATTTAAGATTTTTAGGTGCCATTACTTATTCACCTAAACTGGTTTCTTTTTTTATCACATTTCTAAGTGGTCTCAAATCCAGCCCAAATAGCATAACTTGCCGATCCGTTCCGGTTCTGCTTGTTATTAGTAATTGGCATCGTCGACTCTTTCTTTTGTTTTTTGTTTTTTTTACGTAACCTACATTAGAAGTTTATCTTAAAAATAACAATAACGTTCTTAATTATGAAGTGTGTCAAAAAATTGTATCGTTCAAAAGATTCTTCTGCGGCTGTCATCTTCATCTGACAGGCAGATGTTTTCCTTTTCCAAAGGGTCCAGCCTATATCAGCAATGTCCACTTTCTGTTTTCACTTCGGAGGAAGACTTTTCCTGTCCCCTGATCGACTGTGGACCAGCACCAATACTTTCGACTCGCTTTTCATTCCATGCTTCACAGTAACAGCAACGTCCAATGATTTAAAATGACTTGCAACGCCAGTGTTTCTTCAGAAAGGGTTCTTTCTCCGAAGATGAAGACACGCATATTGTTAAACATTTGGTCATAAACTAAACTGCTCACAAAATGAAGTGGACCACTCATCAAAAGCCAAGTTACACTCCTTTTTAACCATACTTCTGGTTATTTTTTGTTTCTTTGTGTGTATGATACCTTACTTATGAATTGGTAATGGTATTTGTTTAACAAAAAATAGTACAAACTACCCAAAACAAAATTGTTTTGTTTTTAAATTAAATTTAAAATACAATATAAGAATTTATATTTGTACAAATTTCAATATATAATGTGTTTTTTTCAGTTTAACCTTCTTCAGCAGGGTGTTGGACCCTCGTTACTTTGAATTAATGCTTCACATCGGCATACTCCCGATTAAGCACAATGTGTAATGTTACAGTAATGAAGGCTTTTCCTCAATTAAAGCGTCAGCGAGTTCATCCAAGTTATCTGGGCAAGGCCAACACATGTGTAATTGGCATTGGAGTTTGTCCCAAACATATTCAATTACATCCATATTATTAATCAAGTAAACAAAAGTATAAAATATCTTAAATTCCTTAATAATAATTTTTAAAAAATACGTTAATAGTTTTAAAAAATTACTATCACCAGTAAACTGTAAGTAGCAAAAATTATCTACGTGTAATAAACTCCCCATCAAAAGTATTGTTACACCCATAATTCTCAACATTGTTCTGGTTTTCACCTTAATCCATACTTTGTTCATATTCATATTAATATTATTTATCAACCGTGAGACATTAAGGATTAGACACATGAATGTTTTTCCCAGTTCATAACAAACGATGGAATTTTAGATTATTTTTTTTCAAACTCCCTTCACTCTATGTTTATAATTCGTAAATAATAATTCGTATGTTTATAATAATAGTATGCCAAGACTAGTGGAAGCAGTCATTCAAGCCAGAGGGGCCAATATGTCTTATTAAATATAAATTAGAAATTTTTTTTTCGTTTTTCTTCATTTAGTGATATTTACAACTGTACAAAATAATATACAACAAGTAAATGTGTTGACAGTGAATTCAATGGCATACAAATAACTTGTGAAGAACTATTCACTAGTAGCACTTCAATAAAATCTACACTAAAAGGTCTCTAGGCCATCTTCTTTTCAGACGCCTCGGAGGATTATCAGGGATGGAGGAGGAAGCAAGTTGGGAGACTAGTGGATTGGAGTGGTTATGGAGCTTACTATGGAAGGATAGGTATCTGGTTTGGGCTAAATCAGAAACATATGGAACATTAAGATCTTTATGGATAAGTTTATTGGTCACAAATAAGGAGCATTGAATTTTTTTGAGGATTTTGGATTATAAGGATTGGAAAACGAGATGAATTGGATGGTTTAGTGGCCCCAAAGCTCAACTCCGTACGTCCAAATAGGTCTAATCACAGTCATGTAAATGAGTCTTTTGTAATTAATTGGGAGCTTTGAACGTTTGTCTAGTAAATGTTGAAGTAGTCTGTAACGACGGGCAGTTTCTTGTCGTTTTAGTCTTGTGTGTAGATTCCAAGTTAGTCGTTTGTCCAAGTGGAGTCCTAGGTAGCGGATCTGTTCAACAGGAATTAGTGGAATATCATTAAAGGATACTGTAGGGCAGGATGTTGTGGGTTTACGATTAAGGGTAAAGGTTATTTGATAGGATTTATTTTGATTTATTTTGATTCTCCATTTTTGACACCATTCTTGAAGGTTTAGGATATGGGTGTTTGAGAGGCAATAAAGGGATCATTGTTTACTGATAACACACATGTGTCATCGGCATAAGTGGTGAGGACAGTGGTAGGATAAGTTGGGATGTCAGCTGTGTACACTGTGTAGAGGATAGGACCTAGAATACTACCTTGAGGCACTCCGGCAGGATGGGTAAAGAGGGGAGAATAGGAAAATTTGTGGTTTACTTTGAAGGTTCAGTCACTGAGATAAGATCTAATAATGAGGAAATATGTAGAAGGTAGGAACTGACGGAGTTAAATTAGAAATTTAAATGTTAAAATTGTAAAAAATACAAATTTTAAAAAGTAAGTTTTTTAACTTTTTTGTTAATTGGAAGAAATGTTGTAATTTATTTTAATAAAAATTGTTTATGTCTAGTTTAGGAATGTTTATTATAGACTTCAGGACCTTTCTTTATTATGAAAAAAAAAATACTTTTTTATAAAATTCAAATATTTCAAAGTGTTGGAATACTTTTGAGGGAGAGTTTATAGATAATTAATTACGATTCAGGTAAGGTAACATAAAATATAACTTGTACAAGTTATTATTTAAGAAGAGTAACATTTTTATATTTTCAGGCTCTAATCTATTCATTATGGTATTTCAAATGTACCTGCGATACTAAAAATAACTATTCGCTAAATCTGTAGACGAAAGTCCGCACATATATTTCACATCAAATAGTTAAAATTGTGTATAATAGTACGAAGGGGCTATGATAATATAATAAACATATAATTAGTTATCACAAAACTATCGTGCACCGCTAAGACAACTAAATTATCTTAGGCCCTCGCAATTAAAGAACGACCCAGTAACCCTGAACTTGAACTTCAGCGGTATCGATGCATCAAAATCGATCTTGGATTATCGATAATTGAATTTTGGAATCGATCCATTCGAATCCCTATTCGAAGATAACATATTCCGTTATAAATGTAACCGAAAAAAGTATTTCAGCCATAATTACTGGGATTTAGGCGACTATGTTAGAAATTAATAATGCTGTGATTGTAAAATTGCTTTGTTGGTGAAGGAACGAATTTCTGAAAATTTAACCATCTCTTGATGTAATATGCTGTCATATATTTCGATTTTGTTTTTTGTTGGTTCAGAAGACATAAAGGTATGAAAGAAAATATTTTTCTTTAATTAAAGAAAATTCTTTTTCTTTAATTAAAGAAAATTCTTTTTCTTTATATATTTTTAATATAGCCAATTGTATTTTCGATTCATATTTCATAAGAATATTTAAATTTAAGAAGAATGTTAATATAAACATTTAAAATTATAGATATGATATACGAAACGTTAGAAAAAACAAATATACAAAAATAGCGAAACGTTAACAAAAACAAAGAAAAACAAAGGTCCATTTTCTATACATACTTAAATATATATATATATATATATATATATATATATATATATATATATATATATATATATATATATATATATATATTACTGTTAAAATTAACGTGTCGTCAGCTGAAACTTCCGATAAATCTGAACAGATTTATATATTTGTATGTTATGTTATTTTTATATCAAAAACAAAATCAATATGTCAAACCATAAATAAACAGTTTCAACTACAAACAGAAGCACCATTCCTCTCACGTGCTACTGGATGAACCTAACGTCACGTTTCGGAATAAATCTTGCCGAGTGTTCTCAGCGGCTGGACATAATCTCCATTGACTAGGATTCATTCACAAAGTGTTGCTACTGAATGTGTTACGTTTTCCAGTGAGTACGATTTAATATTTACTTAAAACATTATATTTAAGCAAGTATTTTTTTATATTTAAAATTTAATGTTATTTATTAAAATATAATTATACTCCTTCAAGATTTAAAAAATTTATTTTGGAGGATAAAATCTCCAAAGTATTTGATTATCTGAGATTTATAAAATATAGTTTATTCATTTAATTAGCAAAAAATATTTTTTTTTAAATTGTCCATATAAAATAATAAATAAACACATTTTAAAAGTATATAATAATTTTTTTTTTTTTTTTTTTTTTATATAAGTGATCTACAAAAATTTATATATTTCAATTCACAACTAAAATTATTAATTAATATATAAGTTTACCGCTTTAAAATTATTTTTTGTATTATTAATGTATTTATTTTTTTTATTATAGTATTTATTATTTTTTGTAATGTTATATATTAAAATATAATGTATATTTGTCAAGATTTAAACACTTTTTTGGGGGGTTTTAAACGTCGTTCACCAGCTATTCTATTTTCTTAGATTTTTTATGTAAAATTAATTCATTAAGTTGTCTAAAAATATTTGTTTATTAAAATAATTCATTCTAGTTTGATTTGTTTCATAAAGAAAACATATTTTTAAAGTAGGTAATAAAATTTATAATTTTTTTTAGTAAATGATTAACAACAATTAATATATTTCATTAAAGTTCAAAACTGTTAATGATTTGTTACCATTTTAAATTAGTTCTGTTTGGCACCTTGTTTTCTAAATATAATTTATTCATTAAATTAAAAAAAAAAATGTTTAACTTTTTTTTTTTCACACACTGTTGGTGTTACTTGGATCGAAAATTTGGTGACAATTCTCTTTATTCGAAAATTTAAGGGAAAAAATTTTGTCATATAACATCACATAACTTTGCGAATAATACGCTATTTGGTGATGGATAACTGAAAGCATAAAATTATGAGGTACTATAGAAAATAAAATGAAGACAATGTTCAGATCAGATGAATTAATTTTTTTTTTTTTTTTTTTTTTTTTTTTTTTTTTTGAGTTCTGGTCTGAAGATGGGAAAAAAAGATTTACCAATATATGTTGTGTGAAGTTTAATAAATTAATAAATAATGAGTTGAATTCTGAATCTTGATTAAATGAAAATTAATAATTTTACCTCTTTAAGCGTTATGTAAGTTGAAAGAAGAAAAGAAGGCAAAACAAACAAATTTTTTTTTTTTTTAAAGACGAAATTAAAGAAAGCTAGGCCGAGGAAAAAATAAGATAGCATTGCGAAAAAATCAAAATGTAACACATTTTAGAAAATTATCACGGATTTGTGTATTTTTCAGCTAAAGTGAAAAAAGTCGAAATTCCACAAGAATCCTTTGCTTAAAAAAAAATATATTTACATATCTGGTGAAAATGATGTCCAGACATATCCATAATCATATGTTAATTAATCGCTCAAACCAGGCGGTTGGATCTTGAATGTTAGTCACGAGCCTATGAACCTTTCTCAAAAACATGTTTTACCTTTCACTTAAATTTCTTTAACTGCTTTCGAGTTAGGGGTTAAGTGGTGGGGGGAGAGATCAATTTCAAGACTTGTTTCTCTTTGAAGTACAAATGATTTCATGTAATTAAATATACATATTTTTTAATAGTTTTTATAAGTGAAAATTTCATACTTATTCAAAGGACTTGAAAGTGTACTTTAAAAAAATCTATAATTTGTATTTGTTAATTCCCCGCAGATTTACTTATTGTATATCTTGTACAAAATTTTAAATATCTATAAAGTAAAAATTAAAAAAATAAATTTCTTATAGACGTTTCTGAGAACAATTCATTTAAAAATTTAAATTGATATTTTTTTAAAAAAAAGTTGTTGGTCCACTTTCATTTTTCCAACATCTTTGGCCATCCAGCAATCAGAATTTATTATGGAAGGCTTTAACGTATTAATGATTAAGAAAAATAAATATCAAATTATTAATGACACTTATTCATATGCATGAAACATATTTCAGATATTTAGGCTTAAATTATTGTCAAAACTAAAAACACTAGTCTGGGCTGAATAGTTTAAAAAATAAAAGTGAATTTTTATTCATGTTCAAAATCTGATACGAACTTGTAGGCTGTTCGATGGTATGATAAATTAGACAGTGAATCACACAAGGAAATCATTATACGTATAATTAACATACATTAAGTGATGTTATCATTCATCAACATATCTTTTTGTTAATACTCTTAATACTCTTAACTTAATACAATCATATATATATGCATATGTATGCATATCTGCAGTTTCTAAATGGATAAAAATATTATGGTTGCACTTTTAATTTTTATGAGGTTCCCCATTTTATCTTCAAGTAAATATAAGAACAAGAACAGAAAAAAACAAAAAACAAAGAAGGTAATAGAAACGAAAAATTTGTTCTGTTCTTTATTATAGTTATAATAAATCTACACGACTTTTCAAATTCAAAATTTGTTTTATTTATCTAAATCTACAGATTAGATCCTTAAATTTCGTGAGTTTTATATTTATTTGTTTTACAATTCACTAGCTAATTTTCTTTTCTTTTCTTCTTTTCTTTTTTTTAATAATTTTCAAATTAATTTTCACTTCTTGAACTCAATAATAATCCCTTTTTTTTTTTTTTTTTTTTTTTTTTTTGGTATTCCAGATTTATTCAAAATATTCTCATCACTACTTATCATTTATTTATTTTTATTTTTTTATAAACCTAAACAATATTTATTCCAAAAATAGAAGTTGAAAAAATATATTTTTTTTAATTGAGGAATCAATATTTAGAATGTTTATAATTATCTAATATGAAAGATTCTACGCCGTTATTATTTATTCGACGACCTTATAAATGTGTGATAAGAAGTAAAAGATAATTTTGTTAATACATATATAAATACAGTCACTAAATAAAAATTACATATACACCACATTTAAAATTATTTACATGAAAAATTATGATTAGTACCATATTGAAAATTAGTTCATTTTTAATGATTCTATTGATGATAGTGGGTCAATCACGCTTTTTTTATTTTTTATTTTGTTTTTATTTCTTAATCGAAAATGTTTTCCAACATTAATCGAACAATAAATATAAATATTCAGAAAAAAAAAACATCATTATTGAAAACCCAACAAAACGATCGCAGATGTTACGTCAGCAATACAAGCTCCAATAATTTTAAAATGTAATCACAAGAATATTTTTCGGAAGATTAATCTTGCGTAGCTGGATGTTACAGATTTATAAACGTCATTTAGTAACTTAAAGAGAGCATTACATATTTAATAGATTTTAAAAAAAAAAAAAAATATATAGTATATATATATATTTATTATGTGATTATATTTTAATTTGTTTTTCTTTATATCATTGTTTATTATTTTTGTAAGTTTGTTTTACTTCATTTTTTTTTCATTATAAATATGCTGAGAATGGATTTTTTGTCATACATATTACTCATTGCCCGAAATATAGGCAGATTGTAATATTGAATAATCAAAATACTTCCACCTAAAACAAAAAAATGAAATCAACTTCACAAAATCTACAAAAGTTCGTCGAAAGCAAAATTCAGTATGAACATCTGATGGAACGAATGGAGATATGTGTTTAGTGAAAATTAATACTAAAATAAAATAAAAATAGAACACTGAACACATATTTGTATATTTCTATGATATTCAATTTTTTTTTATTATTATAAAAACTACTTATTCGTATCGTAAAGTAGTTCGTATTTCGCCAATAATATTGTTAATGAATTTATTATATCTGTTTACTAATAAATAAAGTTTATTTAGTATTTCTGAATATCAAGATATGTAAGATAGTATTATTTAAAAAAGCTTGTTTTCTGAATATACGAAAAGTGTGGTTTTGACTAAATTTTAAAATTATCCCCAATGAATCTAAGAGGCGTAAAAACAAAAAACAAAAATAAAAAATTTTTTAATTAAATCTTTTGGAATGTTGTATTGAGATTTGGCTATTTTTAAAAATATATTTTTGCGTTTCACAAAATTTTTGCGTTTATTTATTTGTACTGGCTAATTAATACTATATGAGTACATGTTATGCTTGATGGATTTATATCAAAGAAACTTTTTTCTATTAAATAATATAAATATAATTCAATAATTTTAAATATATTTAAGGAATTATATTTTTATAGGATATATATATATTTTTCTGACTTCTTTGTTTTTCCTTCTTCAGTAGTTCTTTCTTCGTTCTATGTTTTCTTTCTTTCTTTTTTTTTGTATTTATTACTTTCTTTTTTTTAATAAGCTATTCATGAGAATATAAACAATACAGAAACTCTTTCAAATATGACACAAACCCAATCTCACACACAATTGCCGATAAATTTTTCTTAATTATCAGAATTCCATTTCGGGACAACTAATGTAGTTAAGACTAAGTTGGTAAGATTTTTATACTATAGAATTTCATCTAAATTTCATTTTAATAATTAATACATTAATAAACCGTTACTTTTATAAAGTAAATAGTTCATGAATAATATAACGGTATTAAATGATTAAAAGAAACAATGTGATGTGTACTAACGAAGCTCGTTGACAAGTGGACTAGTTCAGATCCGAAGCCAGTTCCGTTTACAAACAAGGGTTCTTGTATCTTAGCGTTATAATAAGTTACACATTTACGGAACTAATTCATATTACTATTATTATTTAAATATATTTATAAATAATTTTACTCTGTACATATCAATTAGCGAATAAATAATGATCGTAGATATATAATTTTATGGCTCGTAAAAAAAAATTATGCTTTATTTTCATATATATCAAACCTAATTTTATGTTTGAATTAAAAAAAAATAATTACTACTAAAAAACTTTCTAGTAATTAAATTGCATGTTAGAAATTGTATACTTTAAAATGTTTTCAATTCTTTAGACAATAATTAAGATTACTTATTTAAATATTTTTAAATATATTTTCACATACTCAAAGATCCATGCCAGTTCATTAGGGTTTATAAAGAAATTAAAATTTTATTTTACAGTGCGGCTGCAGAATCGAAATCAATATCCATCATTAATTTTTATCTAATTTCAAATTGTATGTTGTTCTATATCTAAGATAAATATATACTTGATATCGTGATATTGTTGAGTGTGATTGTTAAAAAATATTTAAATCCGACAATTTTACCGGCGAAAACGATTTTGCGATAATACAGTAAATAAAATAAATAAATAAAAATTATAATTCAAATTTAACATTTTGAATTATTTTATTGTTGAGCTATTTTTAATTTTTTTTTTTTTTTTTTTAATATTTTTATAGCAGCGTTTATAAAAAAATATATATATATTTTTTTTATATATTATATTAGAATAATTTATATTATTATTAATAGTTGACACAATAATATAAAATAATGCTTAAAATCTACCTACCCTTACGAACGTAGAGTCGGCTGATAAGAACTCCCAACCTACCTTGAAAGCGGGGAAGAGTTGGATCACTACTGAGCCCATGCCCCCTCCAAACGGTACCTGTTCCACCTCTACCTGGGCATGTTGCCCTATTTCCACTCCTAGTTCTTATACATCTTACCGAAAATCCGTAAAAACTTTAATAAAAAAAAAATATAAAAATATATTTTTGGTTCATCGGTTTAAAAATTGCTATTACAAAAGTAATCGGTACGAGAGATCTCAATCAAGTTATTTAAAAACTCAATTTCAATAAAGTTTAGAGTAAAAAGCTGTTTCAGACTTGAATATCTTCATTCTAACCAATGTAACTCATAAACGGTAGGTCCTAGATTGTTAATTGAGTTCAAAAAGTGAAAAATAATTTGAAAGATCTGTTGAAGTCTGATGGGCAAATTGAAATTATATAAAAGAAGGTTCAAATATGTTATGAAGATAATATGATAGCCAAGTTACTCATCAAAATTATAAAATAATCTATAAAAATTGAAGGTTCGTCGAAAACTCGAGACTTGGTTATTCACGAGTGTATTTATTTTATTATATTATTATTTTTCTTTATTTCTTACATAATATTTTTACATTTCATAAAATTTCATGCTGTACCAACAAAAATATACCTGCCTCAAATTCAAAATAGAATACTATTGAACAACTTAAATTTTTTTTGTTTTTTTATTTATACATTTATTGAAATTTACAACTGTACAAAATATATACATCAAGTAAATTTATTGACAACGAAAATAACAACATGTTAAAACTTGAAAAGAACTACTCATCAGTAGCACTTTATTAAATATTTTACTCTAGAAGGTCTCTAGGCCATCTTCGTTTCAGACGCCTCGGAGGATTATCAGGAATGGACAGGGAAGCAAGTTGAGAAACCAACGGATTTGAAGTTGTTAAATCAGCAACATATGGAACATTAAGATCTTTATGGGTAAGTTTATTGGTGACTAAGTATGGAGCATTGAGGATTTTTCGAAGGATTTTGGATTGTAAGGATTGAATAGGAGATGAATTGGATGGTTTAGTGGAGCCCCAAAGCTCAACTTCGTACGTCCAAATAGATCTAATCACAGTCATGTATATGAGTCTTTTGTAATTTAATGGGAGCTTTGAATGTTTGTCTAGTAAATGTTATAGTATTCTGTAACGAAGGGCAGTTTCTTGTTTTACATTTCTTATTTTATTTTTATCTAAAGCGGCATTAGTTACTGTATATGAGGTACTGTATTATTTCTAGGGAGTGTAGTAAAATTGTGGTACACGATTTGATTTCGAATAGCCGTTTCTTGGTTGATCGTTTGATTATCCTTACATATACAGACAGGCGAATAATTCCACCTAGTTGTTTTTTTTATTTTCTCGGCAAAACGTTTTATTCTTTTTCAGGTGATAACCATCCCTTATACTTGAACTAGTGCACATAAAACTTATTAAACTATTAAATATATTAATTGAATAAAATCAAGCAATATTAAGAAAAAAAATAAAGTAATTAAATTTCACTTTACATATCATTTATATTCGGATTTTTACGTTTGTTTCAATTGTATAAATAAACAAGATCAAATTTGTATTTAGAAAAGAATTTTAACCATATCCTAAATTGACCTAACAAGTGCTTTTATTAGTTGGACTAATTCCTTCCGAACCTCTTCCGGGCAGCCCAGTGTCCAGATAGCTGTCAGAGCTGCAGCAAGTCAGCCGGCGCTTAATGTAGCTATGGTGAGTGTTTATACATATATATATACACATACTAACACATACCGCAAATCCACTGGTGTCTGATCGGTAACACTAAATATTATGGTCAGCGTCTGTTCCTCTAGTTGAGGCGGCTGTAAATTCAATCTTCTCGACCTCTAAAACCGAGTCGTAAACCTGTGGTCTCAACTGAGATCACCACAAAATCTGAAGCTTAACTTGAATGCATGATGGAAAAGAAGATCATAGAATCACTACCCCAGGCACTAGTCGTGGAACTGGACTCACCTGATCATCGGATTCTGGGGGATGCAGGAGAGAATCAGAGTTTCCCAAACGTACTTTATCAACAGACCAGCATAATAACAGATGTAATAAGAAAACGCCGAGCCAAATTTTACACGCACATCTATAGGATGGAAAGCTCCAGATTGGTAGAGAAATTATTCAACGTTGTAACGATAAGCAAATGAGGCACAGAGGGACCTGCAACTGATCGATATAAACAGATACTAATGAAATATATGAAAATGACACTCTTTTTTTATGTTAAGTTCCGCGAGACTTCAACTTAAGAGGCTTTAAGTTCATACAGGAACCTATAAAACATCATTCTCCACTACCTCATATACTGTAAGTAATGCCGCTTTTGATGAAAATAAAATAAGAAATATAAATACATTCAATTTTGAGAATTGTAAAAAAATGATGTAAGAAATAAAGAAAGCTTTGATAGTTTTTATTAGTATATTTTTTATAAAAAAAAGTTTATATTTTTTAAAAAAAAATTATGATATCATCTACATATATTTAAATTGTTCAATAGTATTCTATTTTAAGTTTGAGACTGGTCTATTTTTTCTTGGTGCAGCATGTAATTTTGTAAATTGTAAAAAAAAAAAAATATGTAAGAAATAAAGAAAAAAATAAAATAAAATATGATAAATACACTTGAGACTCGATTAATCGATGGGGGGGGGTGGTCTAATAGAAAAAGAATCGTCATTAACAATTTCTCATGAAAAAAGGTTTGCTAAGTTGGAGAAGGCACTTCAATATCTAGAAGCCAGAAACGAAGCAATATCTTTCTATTTAAAGGTTTTTAAATAATGAAGAGTGCAGTGTCAGAAAATTTGTCGGTACTAAAACAAAAGAAAATTAGTGATTTTTTTTGGAGTAATGATGTTGATGGTGTATATTATTGCATACATAATAAATATTATTTTGTCATTAGAGATATGTATTACGACAATTTTCCTACATTATTTTTTCTTATGTTTTCCCTTACTTTTTGGGGATTTCGATTAACCGAGGATATGGTTATCCGAGCCTATCTCGTTCCCAACCACGTCGGCTAATCGAGTTCAAAGTGTGTAATGCATGATTGTTTCATTTAGTCATATTGTAATTTAATTAACATAATTTTATTTCTATTTATTATATCAATATTTTATTACATTCTTTCAGCATTTAAGTTAAATTTGTTATTGTTAGACATGAATTTTGAATATATTTAACTGTAATTTTACTACTTTTTTATTACTACAAATTACGGTTTTCCACTTCGAAGTAATACTATGATATTTTTTAACATATGTTGGCAGTTTTTATTTTATTTTTTTAAACTATTTATTGATATTTACAACTGTATAAAATCTAAAAATAAACTGCATCAAATAAATGTGATAATAATGCTAAAAATTGCATGTCAAATGCTTGTAAAGAAATACCCATTGGTAGCACTTAAAAAGGTCTATAAAATAATGATTCTATATAAGCAGGTCTCGAAGCCATATTCTTTTCAAGCGCCACGGAGGTTTATCTGGAATAGAATGTGAAGCAAGTTGTGATACTAATGGATTGGAATGAAGTTTGCTATGAAAGGATAGGTGGATGGTTTGAGCTAGATCAGCAACATATGGTACGTTAAGGTCATTACGGATAAGTTTATCCGTGACAAAGTTAGGAGCATTGAGGATTTTTCGAAGGATTTTGGATTGGAAGGATTGGATACGAGATGGTTTTGTGGAGTCTCATGGCATTGAACGTTTTCCAAGTAAAAGTAGAAGAAATTGAAAACGACGGGCAGTTTCTTGTCGTTTTAGTCTTGTATGTGGGTTCCAAGTAAGCCGTTTGTCTAGATGGAGTCTAACTTATCTATTTTAAATTCATGAATGCTACGGGTTTTTCCTTTTATTTATTGTTTTCTACGTTTTCATTATCATACAACACAATTAGCACATTTTTTTTAAAAAGCATTCATTGAGCAATAATTACAATCTGCCACAAATGTAGACAATACGTAATATAGATGATTTCATGATTGCACTCACACATTATATCCAATAAAAGAAAGAAAAAAAAACAGAAAAGAACTATGCTATACATAAATAACATACATGATAAAATAAAAAAAAACATAAAGAAAAAAAAAATACATCAATGAAAAAGGAAATAAATAAGAATGTAAACAACATTATGATTTAGTTATATTACTATCAATATTATGTTAGAATATATTACCATATGCCTAACTATAAGATTGATAGTATGCTGTGTGAAAAGCAGCAACTTATTTGAAATGGGCAGCATCACTCAATGAAGTGCTTCTCTTTCTTCATATATGTGTAAGTGTATATTTAAATTTTAAAAACCTGTTTTACAATAAACAAAAATATCTAGTAAAGATTTTTTGTTTTAAAATCGCCGGGATTATTAAGTATTACATTTCAGCATTACTAATTTGGCTCCGTTTATTTTTCGGATAGATTAAAAAATTGAGGCTGTTTTATTTATTAATTTTTTTAATATGTTAATTATCTTACTAATATATTTGAACTAAAAATATAATTTTATTTAAAAAAAATAAATTATAAATGAGGTTAATATTTTTTCTTTAAATAAAAATAGTAATTACTTTAAGAACAGATAAAGAAGGTTAATTCACATACAGTAAAATCTCGATAATCCGGCCCGTCCGCCATGGCGACGGGTACATGATTGAAAGGTTCATTTAAGAAACGCCGAGAAATTCTCAAATTTCTTGAAAAATTATAAAAGAAAAGCCTGATGTGTCCTACAATAAAATCACTGGAAAATAAAATTTTGAGGCTTGTGATGGATGACAAGATAAATTTAAAAGTTTGTGGTATATAGAAATATTATATGAGTTGTAGCAATGAATTGTGCTATAGAATAATGAAATGCAATGATTTGTTATTTTTTAAGCTTTTTTTCTATACATCCGGTAATCCGTCATTTTCGATAATCCGGCACACCTCTCGTCACATTTGTATTGGATTTTCGAGATTGTACTGTACATGGTTTCGTGATTTTAAACTTGTTAAACTTAAAATACCTAAGAAAAGAAAATGTACTTATAAACCTGGTCGCCCGATTCATAACTATTGATATAAATGAAAACTATTGAGTTGCTGAAAAGATAATTAATTTACTAAAACTTTTTCTGTAATCCTTCTTAAAATTATCCTCTGTTTCACTTGAAAACTTTTTATCATGATAGGAATTTTCTTTATCAATTCAAGTAAATAAAGATTTGTGTTTTCCAAAATTCATTTGAAATATTAGAGAACTACTTCAAGGTAAACTGTTTTATTGTTAAGAATCTGATATTAGTTTGAGTATTAGCTATTAAATAAATTTATAAACTTAACATATAATAAATAAAATTTCTGAAAGCACCGACAGTTTAACTGGTGACCGTGCGTTTTTTTCATATAGAACAACTTGTTCAATCAAATGCATTTATATTTATTGTTTTGTTTGTGAATAAGCAGTAGCTTATTCAAAGTGAGGACGTCGTGCATAAAAAGGTGAATACGAATCCAGGAAATGGAGGATAAAAAATATAGCTCCCGAAAGCTTAGGTGATCCTGAAGCGTTCTAAAAATGTTACAAATTTCAATGTTCTTTTATTTGTCAAGTCAAATATTTTTATTGGTATTTGGATGGGGAATGTGTTGCGTAACGGGGTACTTAACACAGTTTCAAATTTATTGGGGGGGTGAAGCCAATTAAAATGTTTTTACAGGAAAGCGTGTTTCTTATTCAATTTTTCACACCGATATTTACATTAGTGTTTGGTAATAAAATGAATGTAATAAAAGTTACCGTTGCTCGACGTTTTATTTGTTAGATAAAAAATTTTGATTTATTAATAAAAATGGTCTTACTCAAGGGCAGTAAGTAATATGGATGACAATGAACCCATGCATACAAGATGCACCATGAAAGTAGATAAAACAATTATGTAAAAAAAAAAAAAAAAACCCCGCAAATTATACAAGATAAAAAATAATAAATAATGATAATAAAATAAATAATAATAATAATAATAGATAAAAATAAACTAAAACGGAGAAGGAAATCCAAAATAAATACAACCACACTACATACAAGCATTCGGGGGAACCTCGAACTAAGCTTATCTCCCAACTTATGAGAGGGGAAGACATGCTCAAAGAAATCTCAACTGCGTCACAGTCACTCAAAATATTATTAAGTACAAAAAATGTATATATATTTTTAATTATGTTTGATGTACGATACGATCTAATTTGCATACAAATTTAAAATTTAAAAAAACCTCTACGACCTATAAATGGTCTTGGCTTTATTAATTTGGTAAGGGTGGACTGTTACAAGGCCAACGGTTGCGAAAAAAGGCGATTTGGCCGAAATTACACTCAAACACCAAGTTTTTTCCCGCCAGATTAACAGTACCCACTTTATATAGGCTGGGTTAGCCCAATGAGGATCTTCCAATCCACGTCCCAAATAAATGTTCTGCCTTCAGGCGTACTCTTGGCGCTCTAGTGCCTTACCCACTGAATTACCGGGCTGAAATAAAATACAACATAAATACATGATAATTTTTTTTTTATAAATACTTCTCAAGTTCGGACCAAGTTCTTCCTCTGTTCCCTGTATATTTGATACATGTTTTCAATTCTTGGGTCTGGTTTTAACCATCTTACCGAAACATACACCTTTAAAACAGTTACTAACCGATTTCGGGAAAAAAATAAATAAATCAAGTTAAGGGGTTATCTCAAGTCATAAAAGCTAATCTGAGAGTAAACTAGCATTACCTCTCACAAAGACTATATATTAGACTATTTTATTAAGATTTTTGAAAAGCAAACATCTGGTTTATTTAGTACGCAGCTGACATTGCGTAGTGTTAAGATCTCTAGCACAGTCAGGTTATAATTTATGTTTTGTATATATAATGACATAAACGTTTTAGAATAGAACGAAATGCATATTTGATTGTTTAGTTTTATAGCGCAATCAATCATTCTATCGAATTAATTAGCAGTATAGTAAGAAAAAGCAACATTTTTCTGTCCCTAGATTTTTGTCGATATTCTCTGTGTCCCTTTCTGAACTGCCCCACGTGAATTTCTTCTCTGTGGCCTCCAACGTCGGTTCCACTTCTTTCAGAATTCAACCTCTTGAATTGTACTTTATCATCTCTTCATCCTGAAGGATATCATGAGATACTGACTTACAAAGTGTAGCGACTCTCAGCAGGGCCGTCCTATATATTCTGGTCAACTTGTTTTGTTTTTTTGTCCAACATGATAGATTTGAATTATATGGCTGAAAAGCGTAGAATACATAGAACAGTCGACGCACAGTGCAGGAGACACCATTATTCAACATCGCCGAGTCCATTGGGTCGAACTCTCGAGCGTGACCTCCTGTCCTCCTATTCAAGGATTCGGGTATTATAAATATCACATACTTGACAAAGGTCCGTACCAGATGGTTATAATCTAGAGTATTGTACAAAGGCTTCTTCCCTAATGTCCTAGGACAAATTTATATCAGTCTCTTCAAGGCTGAAGGAATGTTAAGGATAATCATGCTTCAAAGCTGCCAGTGTTTACAAAGTGATTGACTTGCCAGGGCTATTGTATTTGAATTCCTCAAGGGTTCTTCATCATCTCCGCCACAAAGTTCAAATTGTCTTTCATCGCATCTGCACTACTTGTGCGACCGTCAGAGCATGTTGACATCTCTTAGCGTGACAGGGAAGGCCATCCCAGGACTTCGACACCAACGGCAGTGTTAAACAAACATTAATGTCAACTATCCAGCTCTTCAATGTACCTCCTTGCCCGACTTTGCTCCACAAGAGTGCCGGGTCATAAATGGAAAACCTACACTCCAAGAAGATGCAGAACTCAAATATAAATTATGCCGAACTTAGCAGACCGGATAGGGTATGGTGTACTTGGCAGACAAAGGAATTCTAAGACGAAAAAATCTCTGGAAAATACGACACTGAGGTGAAACGAGAGTTTCGAGCAAGTATGAAAAAGGGAAAACAAATTATAAGACTCGTTTGTATCCACTATGAAAGGTATGGGACGTCTGTCTTGCTCTGCTGAGGCAGATTGGTCTAACTTCAGGACTAGAGGGTATAGATGCGGCAATCCTCAAAATATTGATCCATATATCGAAGAAGAGATCTTCGGTTAGTAAAACAAATGTATTGATAAGGAGTACTTGCTATGTAAGAGAAGGATTGCTGGATTGATATTAAAATATAACTAATATCAAACAACTTTAACAATATAAAAAATTTCCAAACAATAAATTGAGCCTAAGCCTCGTAGTTTGCCTCGGTATAACACTCTTCAAAAGTGTTGCTAATCAGAAGACAATATTCTCAGTGTTATTTCCACTTCCTGGTTGAATGTCTCTTGATAGTGGTTATTGGTAACGAATCATTACCATAATATTACTAATTAATAATGTTTTATGAAGAAGGAAAAATCAATATGGTAAATTAACACAGAATTTTACCTTTTTTTTTTTTTTTTTTTTTTTTTTTTTTTTTTTTTTTTTTTTTTTTTTTTTTTTTTTTTTTTTTTTTTTTTTACTTTTTTTTTAAAAAAAGACTATTTTCTGATAGTGACGGATTGGCATAGACTATATAAATTCAGTTTATATTATTGTTCATCACTATTAGATTTAATTCAATATCAGATCTTATTAATAATTTCATTTCAGAATAAATATGCGCACGTGTTTTATTATAAATGGTTTTTCAACATTAGCTATGACTAAAACACACGTGTATGCATATTTTAAAGTTTCTAACATTTTGTTTAATTAGAAGGAAACATTAATATCGTACAACATTTCAAAGCAAAATGAAAACCTTATTTCATATCTTATTTTCTATGTTGTTTAAAGGTAAGCATAGGAGTTCTGAACTTCAGAATTTCTGATCGACTCATGAGCATTCGGTTCCGTTTATTCGATTTAATTTGTACACCAAAAAACTAATAGGAAATATTAAATTTATCCTAAATTTACTGCAATAGGAAGAAATATTAATTATTTATATTAATAAAAATCCTACAATTAAGAACTAATTAACAAAGTCAGTGAGCTGACATTTTTCTGGATTTAGGTAATGAAAAAAAAACAAAGTAAACTAAATACAAGATTAAATTAAAACTCCGTAGTAACTGAAAGTGGAAGACAATTCAAAAGGGAAACAAAATATAAAACAACTAATAACATAAGTTGTATAAGAAATGTCTTCCATAAAGTGACCGTTAGGATCAACAATTTGAAATAATTTATTATTATAAAGAATATCTTATAGTTTAATAATGTAAGTATATTTTTATATACGTTTATGTGATATAAAATATACTTGTTAAAGAATTGCTACGCTTCGATAGGAAGAAACACATGTTTTAGACAAATTATGTTGGTTACAATGCCGCATGTAAACAATCACTAGTTGGTTTGCTGATAGGAGGCAGTAAGGTTATAAAACTTTCAGTGAAGACCTCAGTTTTTAATTTTAACAATTTTATAAAGGTTAGATATCACTTGTTTATTATTTTCGCATACATTTGTAGTGTAATTTCATCCGATGCTATAAGTACTAAGATCTAATTGATCAGAGTTGTTTTACTTCTGTGGGTATAAATTTATTCAAATTGTCTTTTCTCCTTAAGCCTTTTATTTTTATTGTATCTGATTTTTCAATCATTGATCTAACTAAGATTGTGATTTTGTTAGATTTTTTTGTTAAAAATTGAATTCAGAAACAAAAGAGGTATAATATAGAATAACATTAATCTATTGCTAAAAATAAGATGTATCTGTATTTTCCTTGCTACTATTTTTTGGAAAGAAACCAATGTTGTTTATCTCACATTGTACTGAATTAAATTGAAATAATTTACAAAGCAACTATTTCCTTGTTGATGTAATCGTAATTTTATTGTACTGTTATTTTCTTTATTTTAATATTATGTTAATGTGGAATTTGCTATCTAAGTTTAATACTAAATAAAATAGTGTTTTAGTTTTTTCAGTTGTAGTAAGTTCATTCCAACTTATGATTAGTTATTTCACTTGATAATTTAATTTATACAGCCATTAAGTAATATTGAGTGAGTTTTAATAGAACAATTTTTTTAATTTTTAACAAGACATATACTTTCCTCGAAAATTACTTTAACTAATTTGCTATCCCCATTTAACGCTAACATTTTAAATTAAATTTTTTAACAGATTAACTTTTAATCTATCAATTTCAAGTTATTTTTTTCAACTTGTGGATTTTTATTTGTAAATAATTCATGCATTAGTGATTGTAGTAAGAAAATCAGGGAAATTAGGAAGGACCTCTAAAATTACTATTTCTATTGCTATTGCATGTTTCTGTTTCAAACTTTCTTCCTGTGTCTGATAACTAAGGAATTTTAGTATAATCCTATCTTGTCTTTATTTATTTATAATAATAAAATTTTGTATGTTTTTTACTATTATAACTTCATGAACTGAATCCAGTAAAAACATCAAACCTCTAACTTTATGTAAATATGCTCTTGATTTTAGTTATGTTGTTAATGAAAATATTTAACATGCTTACGGCTGTTAATTGGTTAGAGATGTTACATTTCCTGTAAGTTGCATTTCAAGACAAGGATGGTCTTGAAAAAATTGTTTGTCATATTAACAAATTGAAATGTTGCATTGATCAGATTGGATTAGCTATTCTCAATTTTATAACTCCAAGGCCTTTTACCAAACAACATACAATATAAGATTTATACTAAAGTTTTCATTTTATGGTCCTATATAACTATGAAAAACTATTGATTTCTACATTTTTTTCTGAGGTAAAAGGAACAATAAAATGGATGTAATAAATTAATCATACCTAAAAGTAATGAATAATAATTTAATCGGATTTTCGATTTATCGTGTTCAAATGCGTTGCCATCATAAAGTCAACTATCTTGTTTACAAAAACAAAATATTTTACCATATTAGTTTTACATTTTGATTGCACTATTTATTTTATGAATTCTATTTATTATTATTACTTATTTTATTTATTTATGTTTTTTTTTAATCTTAAAATGTGCCATAACTGGATAGTCATAAGAATATAACTTTATATGCTTACTTAGCTGCAGACACTATATGAGTTATGTGATGCTAAGTTTTTATTTTAATTTAGAAAATTTTAAAACAAATAACTTTGTGTTTCCATCTGTAAAAAACTTAAAAATTGCTGTATGCTCCCGTTTCGTATAAAATAAATTGTATCGGATAGCCACGCATTCCAGTCTGTATTAAGCTTGGTCTACCTTAGAACCATAATTATACTAGTGATACATTCAGCCAGGATGAGAAATTAGCTCTTAACAATATTGTTTCTCAACTAGCCGAACTTTTCTATAGTGTATTACTAAGCCATGAAAAACATACTAAGGCTAAGACACTAAATAAAATTTTCTGTTGTTACTAAGAATTCTCAATCTTTAGAACTTCTTACGGATAATTTACTGTTCAGCAACTCTTCTTTAACAAAACCGTTAAAAAATGTTTATTTTCCCTGCCTATGTTAACCCTTTAATGAGCAGGCCGGGATGGCAATCATTATCAATGCCAGTGAATCAGATAACCTTCCTATTAAGGATGAGTATCATAAGAAAAATATTGTTATTCCGTATCAACAATTTTTTAAACTCTAAATATCGCTCAGAATATATGATATATCGGTACCCAATAATATTGATGTTTTTTTTATGAAATACCATTTTCAATATTCCAATCACATAACAATGATATTCCTGTTTATCTTTCTTTTATTACAAATAAACTTCTATTTCTATAGTTTCAAGTTGGATTGTATTGTTTAGTGTTCTTTTTTTCTTTTCTGGATGACTCATAAATTAAAAAAAAAAAAAAAAAAAAAAAAAAAAAAAAAGCAATATAAACGATCTATAATCCTGTATGTATGTGATATCATTGTAATAGGAACGATACTTTCCGATAATCTTATTTTACCAGTGGTATTGGAAGGGGTGGGAATTTTGTGATGTTATCAGGTTACCTTGTTGAGGCTCTTGAGATTCAGAATAGGGTAAATCACTAGTTATGGTCATAGTTAAGGTAACTTGTCAATTTAAAAGGGAACTTCGTTAATACAGTTTGTAATATGACATCTTTGGTTGTATATTTAGATTCTCAAAAGTTTATTCTATTGAATGTAAAATTGACAAATGCACTAAAGCTTCCTTTCATATAAATATTTCTATTTTTTTACAAAAAGCTACAAATACCAGTTATGGGCATGTTGTACCATTTATGGTCATAGCCAAGACTAGTTATGATCACGTGGCAAAATAATCTTTAAACAAATATTTTTAATAATTTAAAAATGATTATTGATTAATGAACAACTATAACTATAAAAATAATCTAAATACTAATACAACGCAGCCTACCAAAAAATTAAAATATATATTTAAAAACACAATCACTTGATGCACTCATTCACAAACTTTGTAGTTACTTTTTAGTTTAGAATACCGTCATGAAATGATAGTTGAAAATGTATCTAAACAACTATTTATCTGTGTATAATTTATAGCCGTACTTCTCGTTGATTTTTTTACATAAGCAGGAACCGCATACAGCATGGTAATCATCCCCACTAAAAAAATAATTAATTAAAAGAAATCGGAATGTATTTTTTGTAAATTATCTTATTTCAATATTTCCAGTTTCTTAAACAGCAGTCCACCCGCGAAGTGCAGAATATAACTAACTACATTAACTAGTATTGGCCAGTTAAGAAACGTAAGGTCAAACATGACCCCTACTTGAAAGAGATGTAGTCTTTAAGTTTTAGAAGGACATAATCAAATGAAGAAAATTCAATTTTTTTCTTTATTAGCAGAAAGAACGTTTGTAACACCAAAGAAAATTGAAATGGATAGAATTGACCGTAACTCGTATCTCATATTTTTATACACCGGTTATGGTCAGTTCAAAATTATTGTTAATTAATATCAGATAGTCCAACATAACGAAGCTGGTATGAAAGCCTGAATTCTAATGAAAAGTTACGTAACTCAAAAACTAAAAATTAATGAAGCAATTTCACTATAATTCCTTAAAATCTTCACTTTTAAAAACGATCTTACTAAAAAAAAGATATTTGAGGAAAATATTTTTTAATGCCTACTGCAAAAGGGATAAGAGGAAGAATTTCGTTGGTAAATGAATCTTAAACCCTTTTCAGAAATATTTCTCCTGGTGATGTAAATAAATGGATTAGACCCTTATTATTGCGATAATTGTATTAGCCTGCCCATAACTGGTGAGGTGACCATAACTAGTGATTTACCCCAGTGGTGATGGACCTCAGCATGTATATGATGTTTAATATGTAATTTTGATATATTCTTATATAGTCTTCTCAAATGTAAGATGTAACAGAAGTTAACAACATAACTTTCAACATGGGTTTAGTGTTTTATATATTGACATTTTATTATTCCCACTTCTCTATTGTAAGAAGTTTTTAATGTTCATGTTGTCATGATGGATTTTTGTTATCTATATTACTTATTGCCATTAGGTTTGGCAGATTGTAATATTGACTCGATAAAAAACTTTTATCTTAAAAAGATATATAAGAAAATTTATCAGACGTGAACATTACTTTAACAATCATATTGTTATCTATTTTGGGCGAGAGCTGGGGTGAAGCACTGGTTCGATGTCCTTAATTTTTTTCACAACTTAAATAGAAACATAATTATTTCAAATGTTTAGAATTTAAATGTAGTTCATCATGAATTAAATGGTAATCAGTAGGATATTTAGTCAGATATCAATAACATGAGGTCAGGAAAACAATGTGGAAAAACAATATTGTACATCAATAATATTTTATGAAAAAAATACCTATTTTATTAATCAATATATAAATTTCTAATTTGTGTAAAAAAAAATTTCAAAAACCAATCATTTAAGTTTGCTTTAAGCCCTTTTCTATCTTTTTATTGATTGCTAGTTTAATGTCGGATTTAATTTAATATCTTTCTTGATGTGTACAGTCTCTAAACAAAAACAATCCTATATGAAAAAGATGTTAAACTAGACTCAAGACAAGGAAACAAGATGGAAATAAAAATGTGAGAAAAAAACCTACAAATTTACAACTAAAAGTCGCTAATGTTTGATCTGTTTAATTTTTTTCATTCTGCAATGTGGCCAAAGATGATAAATGATATAATACCAGCAGGGCAAACCATCGCACCCACAAGGAATATATTAAGCGGAAAATTTTTGGGGAAATTAAAATTAATAGTAAATTAAAAATAAAATTAATGCATATAGTTTTATTTCCCTTGACCTGCTTGGCAAATGATCCTCTGAATTAGAATATCTTAGTGGCCACCGGACTGGAATTCCTTGAAAACCTGGAATTATGCTTGAATTTTGTAACAGAGAATTATGCATGAATTTTTTTTATGATTCATACAGTATTAGTACATTATTTTTTGGGATAAAATTATTAAAACCTTTATTGTTCCAATTATTTGAATATTTTTTTGTGGAAAAAAGGTGGCAAAAGTATGTTGAGGAGGACTAGAGAATACTTGGGGTTACCGACTGGAGGAATGTGGCTCTGGATAGGAGCGAATATAACAGAATTGTGTGAGAGTCCAAGGTTCACCCTGGAGCACCTTTAGTGCTACAAACACACACTGATAAAATTTAAGGATTAGTAATAAAAATAATTCAGCAGAATATTATAGGATGGTGTGTAATTAATGTTTGTGTATAGAGAATAAAAAAAACACCTTCATACCATCGATAGTTAATTTAAATATTGATGGTAGAAAGATCTAGTTATTCTCTACTCATAAACTAAAGTAATGCCTTTCACCATCAATTGCATTTATTTTCGTAATAAAAAAATACTTAAAATGTAGTAACACATAAAAACAAATAATAAGGGTACATTTTGGTATGTAAAAGGTCTGATATTTTAAATTTTTTTATAGATTGTTAGTGTAGCAGTTATGGGCAAAAATCCAAGTTTTGGACCTTGTAGCACGGCCTGTAGCAAATTTAGTCTAGTTTAATTTTTAAAATAACAAGTTTTTTTTTTGTTAAACCAACAGTTCAACAGATATTTTTGGTAAATGTATAAAAGATCGAAACTTTAATGCTACCAATTAGCGGGCGGGCGCGCTACAAGGTCCAAGCCAGCTTATTCTTTTTGATTTTAAAAACCACACAATATCAGCATGTTTGATTTCTTTGTCCAGGTCTTGGTTACTTTTTATGCGCCAAAAATTATATCAGTATTTGTGTTAAATATTAAAGGTGAAAAGCCCTGTTTATTCTCTACACTCAAACATCGATTACACACCATCCTACAATATTCTACAGAACAAAAGGCATTTTTATTATTAATCCCTAAATAAAACAGATTAACTTTTACTCATTATGTTTCAGAGTTTTAATTGTCTTCTTCATAAGTCATAATAAACATTCCTGATGTGTTGCTATCAAAATTTTCAAAGTAGAATAGAATAGAATAGAGAAAACTTTATTCTGGGACGAAGTCCCTTAAGAATAACATTGAATATCACAAAGTAAGATCATAAACTGGCCAAGAGGCTTTTAAAAATAAAACAACTTAGGTAAAATTAAATACAAATTGGTATGAAAAAAAAATACAGAGAAAAACTAGAGAAAGAAAAAACTATTAATAAAAAGAGAGTGAAAAGATAAATATACAAAAAAGAGGTTAATATTGTAAACAAAATTGCAGAAGAGGAAAAAACAAACAGAAACTTAAAGAAAAATAAAAGATAGAAAATCCAAAATTAGCATTACAAGAAATCAAAACATTATCATAGTTAAACTATAATTTTTGCTAATGTTTTATGTCTGACGGTCTTAATAATTAAATTAGCCAATTACATACATAGTACATATATCCTTATAATTAGAGAGCGTCGGGTTGGAGGGAAAGAAGATGGTGAAAGAGTAGTGTTTTGAATGTTCCAAGGGAGGAAGCATTGCGGATACAGGGGGGGAGGGAATTCCAAAGATTAGAGGATCGGACAAGGAAGGAACGTTGGAATGCAGTACTTCTGTGGGATGGAGTATAGAGATCGGAAAGACGAGATCTTGTATGCAGTGATTTGATAGCAGACTTGAATTTCAGGTTACTGTAAATAAAGGGAGGGTGACGGGTGTTGATAACTTGGAATAGTTAGGAGCCTAGAAAGTATTTTCTGCGGAAGGAGGGGAAAAGCCAATTTAACTCAGTATAGAGATGCGAAACATGGGAACGTCTCGATGTTCCGAAGACAAACCTAATGAAGCAATTCATGATGCGTTTTAATCTGTCCTCAAGAACCATCGAGAGCCCGTCATATATCACGCAACCATAGTCAAATTGGGGGAAGATAAGGGAGGATACTAGAAGTTTGCGTGTGGGTAGGGGAAGGAGGTGACGGGAGCGGTGAAATAGTTTTAGGATACCGATTGACCTTCGGGAGATTTGTGCAATATGGGATTTCCAGGAGAGGGTTTGATCAATGGTTAAGCCTAAATTTTTAACAGAGGAATGGAAAGTTATTGGATGACCATTAAGGAATAATGTGGGAAAGTTGGCATTTGAATGGAGAAGGGAGTGTGATCCTATGGCAATTGCTTGAGTTTTAGCTGCGTTTAACGTTAATTTGTTCAGATTAGTAGGGAATTACTTCACATAAAATCTACAAAAAAAATCTTAACAATTTCTTAACCTTATTTCAATGTAACAATAGAATTTTAACAGAAGTAAAAATGTAAGGCACATAACTAATTTTTAATTTTTTTTAATCGATTCTCTTAAAAGGTTTTCACATATTAAAATCAGATTTACGGAAGCTGTAATCTTAATATTTTCAAGATTTTGATCTATACATATTTTATTGTGAAGTAATATATTACGTTCTTAAAATTGAGCTGTAACAAAACAAAAAATAGAAGACTAAGAAAAAAATTGATAAAAATCAACTAAGAACCAAGTGATTGGCTCGAAATTATTTATTAAAAAAATAAAACTAACAAAAAATATTGTTCTTTAATGTGCAACAGCATGCTTACCTGGAGAAACACAATTTTCTACACCTATTTTGTTTCAAATGTTTTCTTAATTTGAAAAATTTTTAATTATCCAAAACAAAATCATTGATAAATAAAATTTTTCCACAAAAAAAATTCAAATAATTGGAACAACAAAGTTTTAAAAAATTGTACCCCAAAAAATATTGTACTAATTCAGTATTAATCACAAAAAATACACTTAATAAAACCAACGAGAATCATGCAAGAGAAAAACAAACCACAAGTTTTATATTTAAATTCACATGGAGTTTTATGAAAAATTACCTGTAAAACCTGGAATTATGTTTGAATTTTTTTTTTTTGCTAACTTGGTTGTCACCCTTGATATATTTATAGTCTGTTATAATATCTGGATTTCTAAATGTGTAGAAATCTAGAAATCTAAATGTGTAGAAATCTAGAGTCTAAAAAGCTATTCTGTCAAAAACTTTTTCTTTTTTTTTTTTCCTGACCCCATTAATTTACCGGTATAGTTTTTTTTACCTCTGCTTCAAATGTTTAATTTTATTAAGTGTTATTTTATTTTTATTTATTGTTATTTTATGTTTTGTTTTAGAATATGGCATTACCAGCTAATTACAAGAATATAGCTCTAGGAGTTATCCCAGGGCCAAACCGTAAGTATTTGGTTGTATGTCTTTTATGTCATATTGAGAAGTTGTAGATTTGTTTTTAACTCATAATCAAATAAAGCACATTATGTAATAATTTGGTATTGTACTGAAGAACAGTCCTATTCTGTGTTGATGTCAATAATTATATTTAATTATGAGCATGTTTATACTTGTTAAATGTGTACACATTCCTTCAGATTGCTAAACACGTGCTTAGGGCTATAACTGTACTAAAAGCTCTCTAGAATCATTTGTGAAATATCATTTTTATTTTTGTGTAGAAGTATTGTAACTGTATGTATATTCTCATATGTCTAGATTTGTTTGTTAAGTGTAATAGATGTTATTTATTTTATTAATTAAAGAAGAAATAATATATACCTAAAAACTTTCTGGCACGACCTTGAAACGTTCGACTTTCTCAGCAACACTTTAATATTTTTTATCCCCTTGAGTTGGTTATTTCTAACCAATAACGTTTTTGCAATAAATAATAATGACTTCATTTTTTAACAAAAAAAAAAAAAAAAAAAAAAAAAAAATGTGTTAGGGTATAAACCCTATTACACGTATAAAAGTATAAACTTACTCTGAAAATATTTCAGAGAACATCCAAACAAACTTGGTGTAGTAAATCTTAATTAAAAGATGACAATATGGTTCCCTAAAACTCATTAAGAGTATTGATAATTAGGTTTTACTAATTTTACTAATATATATATATATATATATATATATATATATATATATATATATATATATATATATATATATATATATATATATATATTTAAAGAAGGAGTATTGATCCTAGCTTTGGAGAGGAACTGGTCAATTTATGCTATTGATTAATTATATCGGTGTTAAAAATAGTGTGTATATGTACACTTGTATGATCAAGTTCAAGCTTTAAAAATTAAAATAGTCGAATTGTAATTTATCTTGTTGATAAATTTTCTAGGATTGAAGAAATAGAAATAAGGTTGCTTATCTTTGGTTTATTTGATTTCCAATATAATATACATTATATTGTTTTATCACTGTTAATCTTTGATGACCGTTCAATAAAACTATAAATATTTTCTTATATTACTTAATTTAAATTAATTAAGTAAGTAAATTTGATCTATTTTCTTAGAAATGTTTTGTATCATGATTATTGTAATAATTTTGAATGAGCCGTATAGCTACTGTTTGTGGATGTTTTTTAGCTTTTCCTTAAAATTTTCCTTTGCTTGTCTAATTCATTATTTCAGAAGTACTGTTTCATAATCTGAATCTCATTTCACATTCTAATTATTTATATGTTTGCATTTCTCAACTACTATGATTAATGGAGCTTGTCCTTTTGTAGTGTGCTTAACTATAGCTTTGCATGTCATTTTAAATCAGTACCTCAGAGGTAAAAAACTATCATGTGCACTATTTTTTCTATTTAAGGCTTTGTTTTAATGCATTGGAAATTCAGTATAATTTAATATTAGCTAATCAGCTACTATGGATAGGTAGTATAAGTATTCACTAAGATTCAAACACTTAATACGATTTAATATATTTTACCTCTGAGATACAGATTTGTTCACCACAAATCACATTGCATGTTTCAGCATATTTATTAAATAACTGTTTGTAATATGTAGTTCAGCTTTCTTGATTTCTTTGTAAAATGATTGGTACTTATAGATATTATTATTTTATAGTAATTTTTTTAAAGTGGTGAACAGTTTTAAGAGTGGATTTATTTCATATAATTTTGTGCTTAGAATTGCTGGCTGCAGGCCCGCCATTGGCTTTCAATATATTGAAAGGTGAGCATGTTTTCAAAGCTTTTTTTTTTTCTTTTTTTTTTTACATAAAAAAACTTAAACTCATTAATATAATCTTTTATGTATTTTGTTAAAAATATATTAGTTTTATGGATGAAAATTAATTTTTATAATCTGTATTGGTATTTCATTGGTTTTCAGGAATGGATTTTGTAGTGATGCATATTTTTTTGCATAGGAATGTCATTAATAATCTCTTGTTTCTCATTTATTTTATGATTTTATTAGTCCAGTTGGTTTTTTATTATTTCATTAATTTTACATTTTTATACTATTTTATTTTTAATTATGGAGTAATATTTAAATGAGATATATAACATTAATTTCTATATTATATATATTAAAATTTTCATTGCTTATCAATTGCTGTAACTTATCTAATTCTAATCCACTATTAACCGCATATCTAAGTCTTATTTCCGACCTAACTTCCTAAATTAATTGTTACTCTTTCCATTAGGCGTAACTTCTGCTTATGTTCTAACCATATCTGTTGATGTTTTTCAGAATTCAGTTTTTACAAATGAGTTCTGCACATCTTTTGCAATTTGATTGTTATTGATTTCTTCATGCTTCTTGTTTTATTATATATTTTTTTTTTTTTAGCCCTATTCTTATTAATTTATCATATTTTTTGTTTTTAAACTGCTATTTTCAGTTATAAAATAATATTTTTTGATTGGTGTTTTAAAAAAGTTTTCGTGCTTATCAATTACTGTAACCATAGTATGCTATTCCGAAATTAAAATTTTGCATTTTCTTCATACATATATATTATTTATTTTATTTTATATTTACTATCACATATATTTTCAATTTTTCCTGTTGTGATACCTCCTTTCATTCTTTGATAAATCGCTCAAAATACTACACCTATAGTTGCTGAGATTAGTGATGGCTACTGATTTTGTATGATGTTGCCCGGATCTACATTACCCTAGCCGACCCCACACTAACCCCTTTAGGCGTCAGGTTATTTTCACAAATTCTAATATATGCACTAAATTAAAACTTAATTACCTACACTACTTATAAACCTAACCGAAATTCAAACTAATAATAACTTATCTAAATTAATAATAAAACCAGAATAGTAAAATGAGATCACAGAGAACTTGTCCATAGCAAGGCTCGATATTGAATGAAGTACTCAATTAGAGAGCTGGCAACACCGCAGTCCAGTCATTGGCTAAGGCTGTCCATGACTTATCCCCACTACTCAAAGCCAGTGGCCTTTTCAAGTATACATTTCTAATGTGGAGTTGTTTAAATTTTTTTTAGGCATTTGTTGTTTTCAAAGTTACTACTGGATTGTGCTATATGAAGTGACTTACTGAGAAATAAGCGGTTTTTCCTTAGTGCAAGGATGTTGAAAGACAGAAAGAATAAACTTTATTCTGGGACTTACTGTCCCCTAAGAATAAAAATAATGCACAGTTAAAGTATAATTGTCTGGCCTATTATTTACAAATTAGATGCTAGTAATTACAGCATATTTTTTTACAGAAAAAAAAAATTAAATAAAAATAAATAAATGTATGAAATAATAATTATAACATAAAATACAATCGTATATATATATATATATATATATATATATATATATATATATATATATATATATGAACATATAAAAGAAAGAAAGAGAAAAAAAAAAGTAATTCTAAGTATTCATTGGATTATTGACATATTTGCGGAAGATTGACTGTCTAAAAGGTACAGGAATAAATTATTTTCAAGGAAGTTATGGAAGCGGATAGAAGTGGGTAGGGAATTCCAGAAGGAGGTAGCACGAATGATGGATTTATCAAAGGAAGTGGTTTTTTGTGAGGGAGGGGACATATAGGTTAAAAGGTTGGGATCTAGTGTTTAGGAGGTGGATGGAAGAACGCAGAGTTAATAAATCAAGAATATAGGAAGGGTTTTTGGTTTTTAGACATTGTACTATAATAGGAAAGTACCCAGAAAGTATTGCCGTCGGAATTTAGGAAATAATCACCCAAGCTCAGAATATCGGCAAGTAACGTGTGACCGCCTGGGGATCCTGAAGATAAATCTAATGAAATAGTTCTCCAGTCTCCTCAGTTTCATCTCAAGATCCCCAGACAGTCCCCCATAAACCAAGCAACAGTAATCAAAGCAAGGGAAAACAAGAGAGGACACTAGAAGTTGACGGGTACTCTGGGAAAAGGAATCTTGAGATCTATACAGTTGTTTAAGGATTATGTTATTCCAGGATAGGTGATTATCAAAGGTAACTCTTAAATTTTTAATAGAGTTTTGGAACTGAATAGGAAGGTTATTGAGGTAAACCAATGGATAGTAAGGAAGGGTGTTGAGGATGGGTTTTGAACCAATGAGGATAGCCATAGTTTTTTTGGATTCAGATATAACTTATTCTTTACTGCCCAACGGTTGATGTTATCAATGTCTCCCTGAAGTTTACAAGTTGCCTCGAGCATATCTGAAGGATGGAAAGATAGGTAGAAATCCTGTGTGATTTTCAATAAAGCTGACTGTTGAATAACTGGAACGGAAACCTTATTGGAACGGATTAAGGAGGGTATTATCCTCTAGGAAGGAGGTAATTTGGGATATTGACCAATATTTTGAGTGGCTTTGATAAATTTGAGAGGATGGAAATAGGCCTAAAGTCTGATGTGTTGGATGGAGAAGGGATTTTATTTAACGCGCGGACTAAGGCCTTTCTCCAGGCCATAGGAAAAATAGAGTTTTGTAAGGAAAAATAATATATGTGTAGAAGGGCCGGAAGAATAGCTGGAAGACAGAGTTTTATTATTTTTATCTGGATTGATAATTATGGAAAAAGGGACAGTTTGATTCATAAATTTGATTGATAGCAAAACAATGGATAGATAAAGACAAATAAAGAACAAATATAAATATGATAAATAGTGGTGCTATCATTTTCATTTTGATTGTTTCAATATTGTCTAAATCCGATTTATTGTTATTATTTTTCAATTCAATTCTATTAAATTGAAACTGTTCTTAATTATTTTTGTCATTTCCCTCAAACTCCCCATTCCTACCTGTGTCTTGATATGTTCTTTGTATTTTGAAATTCTCACCTCTTCTCATACCCTCTTATTGGCAACCAAATCCTTTTGATAATATGGTATTCTTTCAAATTTTGTTTCTCTTTTGTAGAATTATTTTTAAATGCTGATAGTTGGCCATATCCAAATCGGTTTTGACTATTACATTTTTACAATTGTTATTTTGGTAAAACCCAAAATTGTTTCCATTTTTCCCATTCAAATTTTGATATGGTTTAAAATTGATCATTTTTTATGCCATTTGGTTGGCTATTTTGATGATGTTCATATTTTTTATCTCGCTCAAAATTATTATTTTTACCTCTGTCATAATTGGGTGGTTTATAATTAATTTGTGGATAATTTACACAACTATAATATAATTTACTAGTTAAGGAATTTTTTTAATTTTATTTTTTATTCTTTTATTATATGGTTTTTGTTCAACATTCCTAAAATGTTGAATAATTCAACCACTTTTTGAACCTTTCGTTTTATACAAAGGGTATAGACAGATTGACCGAAATGTCTTATGAACATTTGACATATGGATTCCTCATTTAAAAAATACGTTATTATCATATTTGTAGCAAATTCTGACAAATATTCTTGAGGTTTTAAATGTGTGAAATTCAAATAACTACCATTTAATATTGAAATCAAATATTCCTTTGTAATGCTTACCACAAAAAACATCCCTGAAATTATTTTCAAAATCCTCCCATTTATTAAGTTTTATTTTGTTCAAATTAAACCAGCAAAAGGAAATTTCACCCAAATGAGTGAACTAAAATTTTAAATTATATTTTTTTTTTTTAATTTAAGCTTTTATTAATTGCATTTTTTAATTTATTCAAAAATTCTATAGGGTCAGATTCCAATTTCTTATTATTATCTATTAATCGTGTTATTCCAAGACATTGAATTTATGTGAAATTTGTGTTATTTCATGATCAATTATTAATTTATTTTTTTTTATTTATTTATTTATTTTTTAATTATTTCTTTATTTCTTATATAATTTTACAATTCACAATTTTAAATGATGTACCAAAAATAAACCAGTCTCAAAATTAAATAAAATACTATTAAACAACTTATATAATTACTTATATAATTATTAACTTATATTAACTAATTACTTATATAATTAATAATTAATTAATTATATAATTAATATAATACAACTTATATAATATACTTATATGTATATACTGATATAATCATAATTTATAAAGAAAGAAAAATATACAAAAAAACTTTCAAAGAATAAAAAGAAAAATAACATTCTAGTAATAAAATAAACAAAATTGTAACTATACATTCTTAAATATCTATACATTTTTATATACATACACACATACATACTCATACATACTTACGTACACACACATTTAAATACACACACTCACACCTAATATATACATATGCAAACGTATATACATAACATGCATAAACAAGTATATTTAAAATAACAATAAATATAATAGATTGGTATACTACATTAATAAATGTTTAGTTCTTTTATGTATATATCGTTTTGTACTATTTTTATTATAGTTACCAATATTTTTTATAAGTGGGTTTTTTTATTGTTTTTTTTACACTTAATGAAAAATTGTTTACATATTTTCTCAATGATTTCGTTAATATAAGGTATACATTATTCTTTATGCATAGTTTTAATTTTAGTAAAGTATTCATACTTGCCAATAATTCTTAAACATTTGTTTTGGAATATTTGTAATTTTCTGTAGTTAGTTTTTGATATAAAGCTGAATATAGGGCTTGCATACGTAATTATAGGTCTTAAGCAAGCTTTATATAGTAATAGTTTATTTTCTCTGCTTATTCTAGAATTCCTATTAAAGTATGGGTATATAGTACACAGAGCCCTGTTTGCTTTATTACACACATAATCAGTGTGTGCTGTAAACGTCAGTC
The DNA here is from genome assembly GCA_003667255.2 of Euschistus heros. Classification (NCBI taxonomy): domain Eukaryota; kingdom Metazoa; phylum Arthropoda; class Insecta; order Hemiptera; family Pentatomidae; genus Euschistus; species Euschistus heros. Next base: position 302,194 of record RCWM02000050.1, on the reverse strand, counting down.
CTTTATCCATGTTAAGTCCTAAATACTTGATCTGAGTGGACCAAGGTACAGGTGTTCTGTTTACAGTCAGTTGGGGAATATTGTTTGGCCCTCTCTTTGTAAATATTATGGCTTGTGTTTTTTCCTGGTTTATTTTGATTTTCCATTTATTGTAAAATCGTTCTATTTTTTTTTAGTGCCGTAGTCAGTCTATTGGTAATTGTGTCTGGTCTATAACTTGAAGTATAAAAAGCCGTATCATCGGCAAACAGAGATCTTTGAACTTTGAATGAGTTGGGAATGTCGTTTATGTAAATACTATAGAGCGTTGGAGATAAAACCCCGCCCTGAGGGAGTCCGGCGGAAAGTGTACGTACTGTGGAGTAGTGGCCATCTATAGATACTTTTATCGAGCGGTTTGCTAAATATGATTTTATTAGTGCTATTAAATATGGTGGAAAATTGTTAAGCATCAGTTTGAATATTAGCCCGTTATGCCAGATACTGTCAAAAGCTCTTTGCACGTCGAGTAATACCATACCTGTGTGTTGTTTATTTGACTCCCTCAGTGATGTGGTCGGTCAACCTGCCTAATTGGGCTATAGCAGAATGCTGATGTCTGAAACCGAATTGTTCGTTTATAAATATTTGTTATTTTTAATAAACTAATTTATCTTTGAAAATTATTTTTTTTCAGCTATTTTGCCTATTTACACACAATATCTACAAGTCTTTTATCTTTTATCTTATTCGGTTTTGGAATTGCTTTAATTATATACCATTTCCATACTTGTGGGTAGTATTTCAGTTTTAGCATTGTATTTATCAGTTGTACTAATCGTGTAATTCCTGAGGGTGGTAATTTTTTTAAATATATTGGGAATATTGCGTCATAACCAGGGGTTTTTTTTTTGTATTAGTTTTTTTCAGAATCTTAAAAATTTCTAAGTAATTACATTGCGCATTTTTGGGGAGTATCTATATTTCCGTTTAATTTCCTTTTCACTTCTCTGTTTATTCTTATGGTGTGTGACTATTGGTTCCTAAGTTATTATTTTGATTACTTATTTTTACTAAATGATCCGCTATCAATTGGCTTTACCAGAAGGAGAAAATTAATTTAAATAGGTAAGAGGTGGGTATTGGTATGTTCTGCCTTTTTTAAAAATTTTATGTATTGACCATATTAACTTTACTGAGCATTTCGTTCCATTGTTTATTTGTCTGTTAAAATATTAGTTTGTTTATTAGTTTAGATAAGAATATTTCTATTGTTTTGAATGTTTTGATTAGGTATTGTTGGTGTTTACGATGAACATATTTTTTAATTTGATCAATAAATCAATATATGGATTTTTATTATTGCTATTTCTTTTAAAATTTAATCGGTTAAATGTTTGCTGTGTTGATTCGGCTATAGATATAGAATATTATTTTGAAAATGTTCCACTCAAAATCAATAATTGAAAATCGGAATTTTATTTATTATTTCTTTATATTGTTTCAGTTTATTTGTGTGTTGAATTGTTTATTATTACTGTGATGCTTAAATTGGAATTTGATCACGCTAGTGGGTGTGATCCGAGGTTAGTTCCGCCACTGATGACTAAGTCTATAGTACTTGGTTTCAATCAGTGGGATAATAAGTTGGTTTATCTGGTGCATTTACATTTATGTTGTAGACAATAGTCCAGTAATTTTGTGCCATCATGATTTTATTAAAACAATTCCAAAAAAATCCCCCATGACTAATCTTTGAAAAATATTGTCCAGGTTTCTTAATTTTTTTCTTTAACATGAAACTATTGTCATTGGATATGTTCGATTTCTACTGCTATAGCCTCAAGGTTCTGTAAAGAAACTTTAATACGGTGGTGTTTAATGGATTTGTGAATTTAGGGCCACTCCTCCACAATTTCTATTGCTCTGTGTACATATAACCCTCAATAATTAAGGAATTAGCATCACTCAAATGTTTCCACTATACCCGCAATTTCAATTAGTTTTTAAAAACTCTTTGAAAAGTTGTTTTTTTATTTACAATGGACCTACAATTTAACATTATTTTACAAATTTGTCATATTTACAAATATTTCCATAATTTTTAAAACACTAATTTTATCAAAGGGGTCATTACTTATTTTTAATTTTCTATTGTTGTTTTGACTGTCTTTATAATACGGGGTAGGTTAAATGATGTAAATAAGTCTTTAAGTTCTTTTAGAAAGTTAAATTGGCCGGTACCTGTAGTATCATTATTTTCAGTAGTTGTAGAGAAGCCCTTAATTTCCTTGGTGGCTGCCAGTGGTGGGTGTTCTTGAGACCTAAATTGGAATTTTGAATGACTTTTTTGAGTTTCATTTATTTTCCAGACGCTTCTTTTCTTTTTTTCTTCTATTTGCTGGATTCTAAAGGGGCACTCTGGGTGGTTTGCCGCATGATTTTGTCTGCAGTTTATGCATGTCAAGTCGCCATCTTGTTTCATGCATTCCTTTGTTTCGTGTTCCTGGGCACATTTCAAGCATTTAGGTTTTCTATGACAGTTTTTGGCTATGTGAAAAAAAGATTGACACCTAAAGCACTGTGTTGTTTCTTTAGAATTTCTATATCGCTCTCATCTGATATGACCTTTGCATACATATTTGATTTTGTTAATTTTGCTAATTTCTTCCATATTTTGTAGCGTAATTTACATAAATTGGTAGTTTAATTTGATTTCCTTCTTCAGTATTTTTTATAAACTGAGTTGCTTTAATAGCTGCAACATCTTGTGTTTTTAAGTCTTCAATAATATCACCTACCTCTACAGAAGGAGGCAGCCCCTTTAATACAAATGAAGGAGTTTTATCTTCATGTAAAGTATAAGTGTGGTATTCACCTTTGTTCTCTGCTATTAAATTTTTTAGAGTATTAAAATCTTCTTTAGTTGTAGTATAGATTAGCATTCTGTTGCCTTTGTATTTTAAATGATACTGATTTTTTATATTCTTATTTAAATGCTCAAGTGAGCTTTTATAATTTTTAAATCTATTATATAGGACAATCGGTGGAATTTTCAGTTTTTTATAAGTTGGATCTAAGAATTCTTTTGGAATGTCCTCTTCATTATCGCTCAGAATATCATAGATGTTTTTTGAAAGTATTGACGTACTTTCTATTTTTTTGTTAGCAGTTAATCTTTTTCTTTTTGTTCCTTTTCCTATTTGCACCTCTTCCCATTGTTCCTCACTATTTGAAGCACAAAATTCCATTGTACTGATACTTTTAAAGAACAGTAGAAAACGGAAAGAAAATGAAGAGAGAAAATAAAATAAAAGTCAATTTCAGACTCTGCCCGTATAGATAGGGCAGGGTCTAATCATGTTGTATTGGACACGGTATTATCACTGTTCACTGTACAATGTATGAACACAGACTGAATTATTAATTTAGATTCACTAGAATTACTATACGTATTAATAATTGTATTTTGTTCTATTTTATTTTTGATGTCTTCCACTTCTTTTTTACTTTTATCAATATTTTCTTTTCTATGCGTTCCTGATTCACTAATTAATTTTTGTTCAAGATCTACCTGCTTATTGTTCACCCATTTTAATTGTTTTTCAAATTTATTTTCCGTTTCTTATTTTTTTTTACTCTTTTAAATAAGTTTTTTTATTTGATAGTTCCTTGTTTAAATCTTTACTAAATGGTGTATTTTTACAAATTCTTTGTAACTTTTGTTCAATTATTTCAAGTTTATTGTCAATTTTTAAAAAATTTTGATGATTTTCTTCTCACAATTTATTGATTTTATTAGATAATTCAATTGAAATTTGTTTATTTTGTTCAATTAACTGTTCAGATTGTTGTTCAAATAATAATTTTAACATTTTTCCTATTTCACTTTCATCTAAGCTCAAATCATTTTAACCCAAATTTTTACTATTCTCTTACAAACTCTGAATATCGGGCAACTGCAACCCTCCGCTGTCACTCTCCTTCTTATCCACATATCTATCAATTTTACTCTGCTCGTTTGAACTTAAATGGAAACTCACTTTATCACATTCCATGACTGAATTTTCACCCATACAAATTCATTACTGCAATATTTGATACTTTACAGTTAATATACTTAGTTATTACAATTTCTGTGACACATTTATTTAAACTATTCCCCCTTTAGCCAAATTATCCTCATTAACAGGTTCTCTTCAATGGTGCCATATATTCTGATTTAATTTATAGCATTTGAACTGATGCCATATACATCCTAGACCCAGCCGTGTCTGTTGACCGAACCTGTATAATCTTTTCCAATGCCAACTGTATTCTTCTCTCCTTCCGCCTGCTTCTTTTAAATTTCATATCCAAACCTCAGTTTAAAATATCACAATATATATATTGTGAACCTCAAGAACCTTATTTGACATCTAATTGTAACAGTCAAGAAAAAAAAAATTATATATATATATATATATCATAATCAATATATCATATCATATATCATAATCAAGTCCTCAAAGTACTGCTAACCTGTGTGAGATAATATCTTGCAGAGTATGGATCAGGAGTCTCATTCTTGGGACAGCTGTCTTTTCCTAATCCAGTCCGTATTTTTTTTTTTTCAGGAATGGCTCCTAGACATTGTTCTCCCGTGTAATTTGTGGTCTTCTTCCAAGCCTCTTTTCCTTTACACAGGTCTTATAGGCCTTTCTGGCAGTTCATTCATGATCCATCCTAAGGAGGTGTCCAAATCACCTTAGCTCATGCTACTCTGGGATGAGAAGCCACCATGAAGACCAAGAGATGGTCTTGGCTGTTTTAACTTAGAAATTAGTTAATATTGTAGCATTACAAGATCCTATCTCTTAACTAATAGCCCTTCCTTCCACTTTGCAACTAGAGTCTACACGTCAATTTTGAAGGTGGACTAGGTAGGTGGAGTGGGAGGCCATCGGGTTCATTCGGAAGTTGTCGGCAGTCATCGGCTTCGGCTGCCTCATTGTTCTTCCATTTCCGTTGTCAACACTCCTTGAGTTAGGTTATTTGTTTTTGCTGCAACATGGACTTGTAAGATTTGTGATAAATCATTTCACAACAAGAGCAATTTAAATCTGCATAACAAAACGAAACATACAGGATAAAATTATTCTTGAATGTTTTAAAACTTTCTCATGTTCATTTACTTTGAAAAGACATTTTTGAATTCATAGTGTTGAACTTCAATTCCATCGAAAGGATAATCTGTTCAAACATGAAAGGAACGTACATTTTAACAAATCCAAAAAGATTCGAAACGATTGTCCAATTTGTAATTTCAGCGGGCCAAAATATTCTTTAATTAAGCATTTTGAGATTAGTCATGAAATTAACCTTTGTTGTGTTATATTTTCATTTGATAGTGAAAACGATTTTCAGAGGTGGAAAAAAGAAATTCAAAATGAATCTTTCGTTTTGTACCAAGATATTAAACGTAAAAATGGTTCACGGAAAAGACTATTTAAATGTCTTAGAGATGGAAAATTCGTTCCCAAAAGTCAAAGACTAAGACATTTAAAAATGCTTGGGACCAATAAAATAAATGGTTTCTGTCCGGCCCAAATGGAGGTGATCTCTGAAGAAACAACGGCCAAAGTAAGATACAAAAAAAAAAAAAAACACGTTGGCCATACATTAGAAATGGGCAGGATCCGATTATCACAAAATTTTCGTGAAGAGGTTGCCTAAAAAATCGCAAAAAAAAAATTATGAAACATCTCAGGTTGTTTCCTCTATGTCTCAAGACATACAAACCAATTTTTTAAATTTTTAACTCAGTTTATTTACGGTGGCAGTTTTCGTTAAGCTAACACCTTATTTTGCGATTATAAGGGTATATAACATTCATAACTAATAGTTTATTTACCTATCATTCTGTATTCTATATGAAAATCACAGGACAAGTTGAATATAAAATCCATCAAAATTCCACTACCATATTTGTAAATATTTTCTAGAGAAAAAGAGTTTTTTATTTGTTGATATAGGTTTGTAGTATAACCACAAATAATATCAATTGTACAATAAAGCCCCTAATTTTTTTTTTTTTATGAACTTTCAAAGAATCAGTCTATATTTTTAAATCGTTCATTTTGTCTTTCAATAGCAATTGGACTGGAAAATAAAGCCTGAAAGTTACACTAATTGTAGTTCTTATGTACGTGTTTCAAGAGAATAAAGAAACTTATGTATTTCACTAAGAAAAAAAGTTGTAAGAGTTGACTGCAGTTAGTTCAACCACTTCTGTGACAATAAAGACGCAATTGCCGATAACCGCCGACAACTTCCGAATGAACTCGATGGCCCCCCACTCTACCTACCTGGTCCACCTCCAAAATTGACGTGTAGACTCTACACTTTGCAAAGGTAGTTCTCCTTTATGGTTTGGATTTGACTCTTATATTTTGAGGTGAGAGTCCATGATTCTGAAGAGTACAAGAGGATGGGGAGACTAATTTTTGTTTTCTTTGTTATTAAGGTTTTTATATTATACTATATATATCTTTACTACATAAGCAAATAAAATACTTTAAGTAAAGCCTTATGGAGGTTTACAAAACATGCAGTGAAATCTTTACCCTTTATGATTCTCTTCTTCATTATTTGAGGCTTAGGGAAGATGAATTCTTGCATACTTTGTTGCCCTCTAAAGCCATGCTACTCCTCTCCAAGTTGAACTACTATCCCTGTCACTCTTGTATCAAGTACTTTGAAGTAGATCTTGGTAAGTACTTGGAGAAATGATATTGTACAATGGTTGCCACACTCATGATTGTCTCCTTTTTATGAATGGGCAAGATAACTGCCACTTCCCACTCTTAAAGAATTTTCTTATGCTTCCAAATCAAATTTAGAAGATGAAGGAACATCTCTTGGCCTTTGTGACCCATGTACTTGATCATTTCAGGAGTGATTTCATCCAGATTAAACTGGCTTTAACCTAGTTCAATTTTGCAAATGCCATCCTGTGCAATTCTTCTTTTCTAATGTAGTTGTCTTCAGCTAAAAAATCTAATCTGTTTTGCCTTTTGGTTTTTCCCAACTCTATGTCTTTCCCCTCCAGCAGATCTTTAAAGTACTTTCTCCATCTATTCATGATCAGTTCTTCACACCAGATGATATTATCCTCGTTTTTATTTTAAATCTGTTCAGATAAGTCAGTTAACCACGGTTCATTATTTTGAGAACATTCTAGATTACTCTCTGATTTTCTTTTAGTTTTCCTCGAGCTTTTGCCTAAAATGAACACCCATTTTCTTTTTACTTCCAGCTCTTTTAATTTAGATTATTTCTGCCGATCCTTACACACTTAACAAGCAGCTGGGGTTTTCAGGCTCTGATAGTTTTTCTTTTTTTCTTTGGTTTACCTTTTTCACTTTCTCTATCCACTAGGGAGTTCTTTTGAGATCAGATCTAACACTCTTCTCACTGCAAACCAGTTTTGAGGCATCAAGAAGGATCCCCTTAGACGCTGTCTAGCTCCTGTCTTTATTGTTAAAATCCCATGATCTATTCTGTTCCAAAGCCATTCTTACTATTTCTTCTTGGAAATTGGTTGCTATTCCTATGCTACTTCTATTCGTAAAGCAGCTTTCATAACTTCCTTCAAAAATAATTAATTCCTGTACCTTTTCGACAATCAATCTTCCGCAAATATGTCAATAATGAAATGAATACTTTTTTTTTTTTTTTTTTTTTTTTTTTGCTTCAAGACTAGTTAACACAAGTCCTATATTGCCAATGTAGTCCTATCTAATTTTATGCCCAGTTGAATTTTGTATGTATTCCTCTATTATATGATAACTTTTGTTTCTGATAAAAATTTCTTTAAGTTGTGGGCCTTTTCTTTGGTCATATTTCTTAAAAATTCAGAACCGTCGTGAATAGTTTGTGTACCCAACGTTCTTATACTCTCTTTCACGAACCTTTTGCAATTAAACACAATGTGTCTTGGATCTTCCTGGCATTGGCATTTAGGACACATGCCACTTTGAGCTAGTGCCATTAAATTGAGATGTTTATTGGTTCTGCCATGGTTAATCTTGAGTCGGTTAAGTTTTACTAAGCTTGGGCGGTCGTGATCTAGCCTTTGAGTCACAAACCAAGGGGTTAATGCTACCTTTTGCTGCATTGCGTAGTGGTCCTTTCCTTTCAGTGTACTTTCCCAATCGTAAAACCTTTGCCATTCTTCGATCGCGTTACATTTGATCTTTCTTATTAAGTCTGTTATTGGGATCTTAACATTTATCCGGTGATGCTGGCGTTGGTTGGCTGTTCTATCTGCCGTTTCATTACCTGATAACCCTACGTGTCCTGGTACCCATTGGAAGAAATAATTGTTTATCGGCATGTGCTAGAAAGAAATGATTTTAATAGAAATGTAATTATATGATTTTGTTAGGTGTATCAATTTCAGATGTTGGCATGCCGAGGCTGAATCTGTTAGGATAACTATATTGGTATTTGCGTATGTTCTTTCACAGTATATTATGGAATGAAGGATGGTAAAGTTCTGCACTGAAGATACTAAGATTCAATGGGACTGAAAAAGATAATTTCTGGTTGTTCTGGGGGTCAAATACGGCGATCGAAGTGCGGGTTTGTGTTTTTGGTGCATCAGAATATATTTGGTGGTAATCGGGATATCGTTCAGCTATTGTTTCCAGTGCTGTTAGTTTCAGATGTAATGAGGAATAGTGAGATTTTATTATTCTGTGATTTACCAATTAGATTGGGATTACTATTTATTTTAATTAGATATTTAGGAGCTGGTGTTGTTTATTCCTGAGAAGTTTCAGATTTATGGAGTGATATAAGCTATGGTTGTAGTTCGTTAATAATTTCTTCTAGCTTCTGACATAATACATCTCCTTTGTGAACTGCATTCCCAACCGGGTGGTTAGAGTCCGAATAAACCTTGAGAAGGTATTTTTTAGCTAGCCACGGCCTTCTAATTTTAACGGCATTTCTCCAGTGGAGGCCTGAAGAGCATTAATGGAAGATGTTTTGAAAGCCCCTAGGCACAACCTAATGGCACCTGATTGCAATGTATTTAACACTTTGATGCAGGGGGATTTTGTTTCATTGTAAATAGCAGAGAAATAGTCTAGGATGGACCGAATAATTGTTTTGTATTATATAATTAAATTCCGAGGGTGTGATCCCCATGATACTCCGGCTAAGGATTTTAATATATTTATATTATGAAATGACTGTTTTTGAAACATTTTGATGTGGTCTCTGAAATTTAATTTTCTGTCTAATGTGACTCCCAAGAATTTTAGGGTTTCTTCACTTGTTATAGTGAATCTATCGTTAGACTGCTCGAAATCTTTTAGAATAAACTTTCTTTTCCTTGTAAAAGGAGTTATACTGCATTTGTTGGGATTTATTTTTAGTTTCGTAGGCAAAAACAGTTGATTTAACCTGTCCAATGCTGTGCCTATTGTTTGTTTGCCTTCTTCTGCCGTATTCACTGAAGTGTAAATCAGGAAGTCGCTGCAAATTGTATAATTTTGCAATTATTAATTTCGGTATTGGAAATATGTTCAGTGTAAAGGTTGAAGAGGGTGGGGCTGAGAGGGTCTCCTTGAGGGAGCCCGCTATATGTATCAAAAGCTACTCATCCTTCTCAGCTGTCCACGAAATATGTCCGGTATGATAGGTAATTTACTATCCATTGAGTTAATTTGATTGGTAGATGAAGAGTTTTTAATTTGGAGAGTAGAACTTGGATATTTACGTTGTCTATGTCTATTGTTAATGCAACAAGAATTTTTTTTTGTTTTTAGGCTTTGAAAATATCATTGGTAAGGAGCCAGATTGCGTCTGTGGTGGATCTATTTTTTCTGAAGCCAAAACAGAAAGGGCTTGAAATATTTTTTGTTTCTATAAACCATTCAAGCCTGTTTTTTTAATGATGTTGAATACTTTTGCTAAGCACGAGATGAGAGCGGTATGAAGTTATTGTGGATAGGTCTTTACCAGGTTTTAGTATTGGGGATAAGATAATGTTATGCCAATCAGGTGGGATCATTGCTTCGTTCCAGAGTTGGTTATATGCTGTGAGCAGGTGTTGTTTCATCGTGTCCTGTAAGAGTTTGATCATTTCGTAATTGATTTCATCCATACCAGGGGCGGTTCCAGTTTTTCCACTCAATGCTGCTTCAAGTTCTGTTAGTTGGAAGGGTGAGTCTAAGAGGTGGTCATCGCTTGTTGCGCGGAGTAATGGTTGCCTAGGATCAAATATATTAGGCATCTCAAGAAAAGCAATGGCAGATGTTTGGTTTGTCAGTACTATGTTTTGCATGTTGATCCTCTTGCCCCGTAGAGTTTTGATTTTATTCCACATGGAACCTATTTTTTTTTTGGATTAATGCTCTCAATATATTTTATCCATGATTCCTTTTTTGCTTTTTTAATAAGGGATTTGGTTTTGTTGATTTTTGATTGCATTATTTTGTAATTATATGCCGTCATGTTTCTAAGGTATTCTTTTATTGCTCTTTTCTTTTCCCCATATGCCTTGCGGATTTCTGCATTCCACCAGCTTTTCGGCACGAATTTTGAATGGTACTCCGAGCATTTCCGAGGTATAGCTGATTCTCCTGCCAGGTTTATTATATCAGTCAGCTCTGTTATATTGTATCTGGAGTTTGTTTTTTCCAATTCTGTGACTTTATCAGTGAACTGTTTTATTTTATCTTTTGAAATTTCGATTAGGTAAAAATTTGTAATTCATCTGAGCTTTGTTGTTTATTTCTATTAGGATTTGTAGGTGGTCGCTCCCCAGAGTTTCTGGTAATGCGGTCCAGGTAAGGTTGTAGAATAGATCCGGTGTGGCAAATGATAGATCTAGTATGGAGGGTCTACTAGTAGTCATTCCTAATTTTGTAATGGTTCCTATTTCATTTAGTAATAATAGAGGACTATTTTGTAATGATGTAATTAGATCATCTCCTCTGGGTGTATCGTATTCCTGAGGACCGAAAAATGAGGAGTGCGTATTGAAATCTCCACCCAAGAGTAGACTACAGTTGGGGTATTTATTTTGTAACTCAAATAAACTTTGGATATTTTGAGGAGATGGTTTCCTTCTATGATCTGGAGGAATATAAACTGATATTAATATGATGGGGGGTTCGGTATTGAGAAGTGAATACTTAGAATTACTTCTTTTTTTTTTTTTTTTTTTTTTTTTTTTTTCTCTCTCTTTCTTTCATGTGTTCATATATATTCGATTGTATTTTATGTTATAATTATTATTTCTTATATTTTTTTTTTTTTTTTTTTAAATTTTAATTTAATTTTTTTTCCTGTAAAAAATGTATGCTGAAATTACTGAAGCATCTAATTTGTAAATAATGTGCCAGACAATTGTACTTTTAACTGTACATTATTTTTATTCTTAAGGGGCAGTAAGTCCCAGAATAAAGTTTATTTTTTCATTTCATTTATTTCATTTCCTCCTGCTTTAGACGTTATGATTTAATTTCATGGGATTGTATTGTTCCCAAATTTGGGGATTTGTTTGTCATAAGGATATAATGATAACGATCACTTCCAATCTCAAACCCTCTTTTAGCTCTGGCATCCAGTGATGCCCTAAGTTCTCTCTTAACTAGGTACAGTCGATGATGGATTTTACATTCCTAACAGGTTCTTCTCTTGTATATTTATGCCTGTCTTTATGCGAGAATAGCATATTTGCTGCAATAAGGTCGTTTGCTATGCTAACATTTTTAATTTTCCCCATAGTCATCGGATGATTTCTCACCATATCTTCCCAATGTTCCAGGCTACTTCTCATTACCTGTACCAATACAGCCATTCAAATCCCCCAAAACTATGGGTGATTCCTCACCGTCATCCACTCCTCTTTGGAGTTCACTAAAGTAGGCATTTATTTCTTCAGAAAGAACATTTCCATTCCATCCATAAGAGGCTTTCACAGAATGAACTTTCTCTCCTTCAAGAATGTCCACCACCATGATCCTATATATATATTGATAATGTCCAATTATTCATACAAAATTAATGAAAAAAGTTATTTTAAATATTATAGGTTGTTACTAGATATTTTGGGAATGTTCATGTACAGTTTATAGTTATTTCGAAAAATATGTTTGGTTCATAATTTTATAAGCATGGTGATTTGGTATAGGGGTCATTTTCAAATAAAATGGCAATTTAACTTTCTAGAAAACCCAAAAATCCTCAAAAAAAAAAGTTACTTATTCATGTTTAGTGGCATACTATGATGTTCCCAAACTACTTGAAAATATATACCTGATTTGGTTTGTCAAACTTTCGCTTCCTTGAATTACCGGGAATTCGAATTTGAATTAAACGTTACCAGGTTTGTACCTTGTCAGAATTATATTTTTTTTTCCAGATTTTGGTAAAAGATTCTAAAGGTTGCTAATTTAAAGTGATTTCCCAGGAAGAGCAATAGTAATAAATTTTGTGGGAAAAATCAAAGTTTTTTTTTTCCTCAAAAAATTTAAGATACTTGACCAAATATTTTTTTTTTCATTTTATTAAAAAGTTCATGGATTTTATTATTGCTCCCCCCCCCCCAAAATTATTAACTTCTGTTAAGAATGTCTAACCCCTTTCAATAATCCTACCAAAAAAATATTATTAACTGATTAAATTATTTATTTTTAATTGCTAATAACGTATGTCAAAAAAATGTTCAAGCTTATTGGTGACTAAGAGAAACATGTAGAAAAACTGAATTTTAACAAAAAGTCTTTGAAAACTAATCTTTAAAGTATTTATTATGTTTTTATAGGCGTGAGCCTCTGTAACAACCAAATTAATTAATGATTCGCAATGAAAATGGTTTTTAGTCTAAACAACATCAACAACAGTACAAAATGCTAGTGTGTGTGTGTGTGTATGTAAGAAAAAAAAAAGATTTTATTGGATAATTTTGTTGTTTTTTTCCCCCCTCAAATTTAAGAATTGGGACCACAAATTAAGCGTGCGTTACCAAAATTTTAACATACGTTGTCATAATGGTAACGTATGTCAAAAGTAAGGTTTGTCAAATTTTAGTAATTTTAATTAGAAAAAGATTATTTAACTAGAATTTTTTTCAAATATAATGGGTTTGAAACATTCGTAATGTTGAAAACTACTTACTGTAAAAATTTCTATTGGAAGTGGTGAATTCAATGACAGAAGACAATGGTAACGTATGTCAAATTGAATTAAGGCACTCACTACGTTTTGAGAATCAATGCCGCCTTCTGTTAATACAGCAAACTGGGCCCTTGGTTGTGAATGGTTACAATACATAGTCTGAACGGTGTTGAAACGTTATCCTGACTACCCTAGTTCCAGAACCGACTCTTCTACACCCGATCACATACATCACATGAATAAATTCAGAAATTCTTGGACACAAAGAAAATCTTTTCTCAAGCCCCCAAAATTTCATATTTTCAAAAGAAAGTTCTATTTTCATTTAATATACACTTATAAAGAAGAAATAACAAAGAGAATAAAATGAAAACAAATTTCTATTCTCTTTGTGAAGGTTAAAAGTTGAAAACTTGACCTGTGGACAGTAACATACGTCAAAATTTTCCATAATTAATTTTATTTTTTTCTTTATGAAACATTTGAAATTGAAGTTTTAAGGCCTACGTTAATTTTTAAAAATTAACTCGACAAGATAAAATCAACAACAGTGAAATATTGGTTGTAAGTTTTTTTTTTTGTTTTTTTTTCAGCCATTCAAAGTGCTGGGACAGCAAATTGCCATTTTATTTGAAAATGGACCATAGATTATCGACTTATTTCCCCATTTATTTCCTACCATGAGCTGTACCAGATTTATACAATACGCGGTGTTTCAGGGTTAAGTAATCAAACTAAAACTTTAACTATGAACCTCAAAACAAGAAAAAAATTTCCTGTGGGCAGTATGTTCGCAAACACTTTGCCTAGGAGATATTCACAACTAAATATTTCAGATTTTCATTGTTATGAATTATTTAGGCATAATAAATAATTAAAATTTTGTTTTATTTTTACATTTTATGAATGAAGTAATTGGAACAAATAAATAAAATTTACTATGCCTTAATAGTTTATAGCAATGAAAATATTTAGGTGTAAATATCTCCTAAGCAAAGCGTTTACAGACATAGCTCCATAGGAAATTTTGTTCTCGTTTTGAGGTCCTTAGTTCTAATTTTCAGTTTGCTACTTAACCCTGAAACACCCTGTATAAGGCTTGAAAGGAGGATTGATCTGAGGATAGTTAGGAGGTATTCTATGGTATTTCTTTGCTATAATAGTTCTTGTTGATTTTTAAGCTTTCTAAAAATTAATTTTATTTAATATTACGATACTCAAGGTTATGTTATTGTTGATCTCCTTAAATATAATTCCCAGTATATTTCTTGTTTCTTGTTTTAAATAATTCCTATTATGTATAAAGCTGGACAGGGATGCAGTCAGAAATTAAAAAAAATAAATTGGTTAGCTAACAGAAACCTTTATTGTTGTGTCAACATTCTTACCTTGCAGGTCTTCTTTAGGTCTAAAAATAATATTAAGAAATATGATCAAATGATTAATAACAAATAAATGGAATTAAATTACAATTGTGTATCAAAAGTTGCTGTTACATAATTAAGTTTGACATAGTTGTCACAATATAGCTGAACAATACAATTTTTAATTATTATAAGTGAAGTAACAAAATAGTGCAAATTGAAAATTTGTATATTTAATTCTAGAACATTTTTGGTGATTTAAAGCAGTACCGTAAGAAAGACAAAATAAGAAAGGAAGGAACATAAACTATTAGAAAAAACTGGATGTAGAATGAAGAGATAAAAAGGAGAAAATTTAAATAAAAGCAAATCACCATTCAGCGATGTAGTGGGGGTTTTCTAGAGTGTTAGTTAATAAAATTAAGGGTTATAAAGGTGGTAGCGAAGTTCATAACAGAAAACAACTATGAAGAAAATTTTGAAATTTGAATCGATGAGTAGGATGATCAATGTATTAAAAATGTTTGTAGGGAGAAGGGTTGCAAAATGAAATGGTCGACTATAAACATGTCTCTAACAAGATCAAAAACCACCTTATAAAACCTATATTTCACAAAACTAATTCTCCATTTCAACGAACAATCCCTTTACCTTCAAACTTTTTGACCATACATTATCATTAAATCACTCATTTTTGAGAGAAAAAAAAAAAGAAAGAAGTTTATTCTAACCAGTTTTCAACCATCCTAAGTGTGTTTTAGTGGAATCAATTTATATTCAACTTGATCAAGTAAATAAAAAAATAAAAAAAATACTTCTATCTTACTTATTCTCAAGCACTCAATCAACCTTATTAAAAAGCAAAAACCTCCCATTTTATCCACTTTCAGTTTATTTATTAATATTATCAATTTCAATTGAAAATTCTTCCAATTTTCTACATAAATAATGATGACCTTATTTACCTGTTCTCTTTCCCTCTTACCCATTTCTTAAACATTCCGCCTGTTTATTTTCAGTAATTACATTTCCTTTCTTTTATCTCATTCCTTTCTCTTATTTTGCTGTTACCTAATTTTTTTATTTTTTCATCCTACAGATTCAGATCACCACATCATTAAATTAAAATTTCAAATTTTCTTAATAGTTCAGTTTTTATGACCCTCACTGTCTTTTAACTTAATAACAACAGAATTTTACAAAAAAAAAAAAAAGGAAGGTATAAATTAACAAAATAATAATAAATATGAAAATATAATAAATAGTAAGGAAATTATATAAAATTAAATTGATCCTACATGATGAGTACTGACAGTGATAGTAAATGTATAATGAATTAATTTTCCTTATTATTTTTTTTTTGTCACATTCTGTTTTTTCTTTAAATAACATTTGTTATTAATAGTGCTGAAGAATGCCTTCAATGCAAGCCTGAATGTTGGCACTCCCTTCAAAAGTTTTTTAATTCTGATCTGTTTGTTTTTCAACCTAACTGCATCGCTGACTACTTTCTCCATAAAATATTATACTTTCAAACATATTATCTCTATCATCTAAATAAAGGACTAATCAATGAGTGTTTTCACTTTGTGACAGTATCCCTGAACAATTTCTCTACAATTTGATTCTATAATCAACTATATCCTCTATCTACTCTAGCTATTATTCAGACTTTTTCTTTATTAACATTTATTTATTTTTACTACTTTTACCACTTTGTAAATAATGAATTTTGTTTGGTAAGTTGTTATTCATATTTTCAAATCTTTTTTGAATTTTTTTTTCATGACAAATGCAATGTAATTTGATATTTTTGTAGCGTTGTCCGAATTTACCTTATTTTATTATTGTAGAAAATAAACTACTAAAATTTACTAGGCAATGATGGAAGATTTGCCACTTCTAGAAGATTGATTTCAAATGGTCTAGGTATTCATTTTAGGTTTCAAAAACATTAAACTTCCAAAACATCAGGAATTTAAGTTAAAGATTATATTTGTTATGTTATTTTATTTAATTTTTTGTATGTTTTTAAATACTGTATTTGAATGCTAACATTTGAAACTAGTATTCTAAAAAATTAAATCTCATAGAAGTGGTAAATCATTCCTAGTTATATTGATCGTTCTATACTATAGTCATAATGCTACTCTATAAGTCGAAGTTGGAGGGCGAACAAAGTTACTTCAAGTTATTGAGTTTTTCTTATAATATATATGTGTCTATGTATAAGGGTGATTAATTTTAAACAACTTAATGTTTTAAATAATTTATTCAAAGAAAAATTAACAGATACGAAGATACTAATGCAAACAAAACATAATTAAATACATATCTAATAAATTACATGCTGAAATCGGTACAAAGCAGCAAAGACGTCAGCTTCTACCCTTGGTAGCCATAGCTAATAAAAAAATAATTAACGCAATAAATGTCAGTCTTGTCCTCAAAATGAAACAGTACTGGGGATAGGATTGAGATTGACTGGTTTTTGACTGGAGTTAACAAATACAGTTTCCCATAGGGAAATGGGGTTCACTTGGACTTAAAATGTTTCAACTTCAACTACAGTTTTGACTGTATCTTGTGTTTATCACCTGATATAAAGTTTTAATTTGCACTTATAAATTATAATGTTTTACATTTAGTATAACAGATTCCTAACTTGAGACATATTCCCATAAATATTGTTTGATTTATGATATTGTATTTATTATTAAGTTCTATGGATTCTAGAAGTCAATCCTTTTTTTAAAAAATTATTTTCAAGGTTTACTGTCATCCCCTTTCATTTTAGAGAATGTATATTTCTTTATACTCTTACCCTATTTTATATCTGTGTACATATTTATCTTAATGATTATGCATCTATATAGAGATACATACAATAGGTGCTTAATAGTTCAAGGTTAACAGGACTATGACCGCTTCAAACTATTAAAATTTATGCTACTGAAATTCGTGATTAAAAATAAAGTTAAACAATCATGAAAAATTATCAAAATTAAACATCATTAAAGCCAAATGTTAACAAAGTGTATTTAAATAAACAACGTTGAAATCAAGTCAGGAGAAGTTACCAATGAGTACTGGGTCATAGTCATTCTTCACTAGTCATTATTTATCTTCTTTTTTTACTTTTTTTTGTATCCTAGTACATTCGCTGATTTTCTTCTTTGAAAAAAAAAAAATGTTTTACTTGGCTCAAATCAATTTCGAACTTAAACTATCAAGACTAATGTATTAAAATTGAAATTTAGTTTTCATGTTATTATTGTAAATGCCTCTGAGAAATTCTTTAAATTTGTTTTGATGGAGAATTACTGTTAGATATTATATAAAATATGTTTATCAATTTCTTTGAAATATTTAATTAAATTTGTATTTTCCAGAGCGTTTAAGAGCCACTACATCATCAAATAACTCAAGTGGAGTAAGTGTTACATTCCTATTACCTTATATCATTTCATTATGTGTGCTTTTCGTTTATCTTAGCATATCCTAATAGATAGATTTCTTGAGATCATTGTTCTCATCCATAAGTAATATACCTTATATGTAGAAGGAAGTCTGGAATGGTCAAAATAGTTGAAAAAAAAACAACTTAAAATGTTGTAAATTCGGCCTGCAAGGCAGGCCTTCTTCAGGTTTGTAGATAATAAAACAAGATGTTACTGAATGGGTTTTATGAAAAAATAAAGTTGAAAATATTTGTTTAAAAAGTAAGAAATATAAAATGTAACGATAAAAATGGATCATGACTAAGAGATAAGTAATAACAATATTGACTTCATTAACCAATGTTATCATAACATCTTTCATTTTTTTATATTTCCTTCAGTTATTTCACAGTTTTTATGATTAAGTTACATTATTTTTTATTTTTATCTAATCACTTTTTTATTATTTTCATTAATTATTCATGTTTATTACTCCTGTTATTACTCACCTTTTATTCATGATCCATTTATATTGTTATATTCTTTCTTATTATTTGTAATACTTTGCTCTTTATATTGTTTTATACCCCAGTTAGTCACATCTTGTTATTTTGCAGTGATGTGCTGATTCCAAAATTTGATACTGGAAAATCAGTTCTCGATTTCTCATAGCAATACCAAATTTAGAAAAATCTCATTAAAAAACTGATTGGTTGCATTGCATATCGTAAAAACAATTTATCAGACAACTCTAAACTGATGCCTATCCGACCGATCGGTACCTAGTAATCGTCTTTTGATCATCGGTTCTCGGTTCCGATTCTTGCGTCAAGAATCGGTATTGCGAATAACGGCTTTTGGAATCCACATATTTCTGGTTATTTGTTACCATGAACCAGAAACGAGGAAGAAAAAAGGCACAAAGAAACGATGGTACTCAAAAAAAGGTTTGTTTTTGTTTTTTCAACTTGGTTTATTTATATGTTTTTTTTTGTTTTGTTTTTTGTATGTATATATTCGCCCTGAATATAGCTGATTCGTATTTATTTAAAACTGGTAGAATTGAGTCAGATCAGCTAACAAAATAAAAATAAACATATATCCAAGTGAATTACTGCTTTGAGAAACAACATAAATCATTGTGTTGAATACTATGATTTGTGCTGTTTCTCCAATCACCCATTCAATTGATTCTGTTTGTTTGTTTTTTCAAGACATATTATTCAATGAAGCTATTTAAGTATTTGTCATACTTATAACAATGTTATATGTTATTAAGTTGTATTAATACTTTTTCTTTTTTAGAAGGAGAGTATAAACCAATCTCCATTTATAACTACTCCTCATGGCAATCCTGGTTTTCATCCACAAAAAGTTGGAAAAGCTTCTGCAGTAAGTAACTTCATTTCAGTATCTCATTCTGTTATTTTGTTGATGGTGTAAAGAATATGTATTAGCTTATAATATATTATGTTTGGTGTATTTTTTTATCCATCTGTGAATTTGAATGTATGTATCTCAATCTCAGGAGCTGTTGAATTGGATAGTGGTGTTAAAAGGTAAAATTCATATTTAATTACTAAACTTCAGTAAGTGATTTGAGTGGCTTGTCATTAAAGTCCTATAATTGGGAGTTTTACAGGATTAAGAAGTTCACTGCTTACCTGCTTGCATTTATATATTAGGTCTGATATTATTTCCAGTTTCATAAAACATTTATTATTATTATAAGTTCACAAACACAAGTTTATGAAGTCTTATTGATCAGCAGCCTGCTTAAAAGAGTGTGATGGGTCAAGCATATAGAAACTGTACTAGTGCCAAATATAAGATTCATACCTTGTTTTTGATGTTCTTCATCTAAAGTAGCCATACACCTAATCTTACTTCTTTAGGGTTTAGACCGTTTAGTAGAAGAATATGGGGGTAACAACAACACAATGTATTTTTTTTTTTTTTTACAGGTCTGTTTAAGATAACGTAATAAAATTTAAACTGTACATAG
The DNA here is from genome assembly GCA_003667255.2 of Euschistus heros. Taxonomy (NCBI): domain Eukaryota; kingdom Metazoa; phylum Arthropoda; class Insecta; order Hemiptera; family Pentatomidae; genus Euschistus; species Euschistus heros. The sequence continues at coordinate 282,230 of RCWM02000050.1, read as the reverse complement.
CTATCCGTTATCTAACTAACTCTTCTTGCACTACACGTGCCTTCCCTAGCTGCCTCTTCCCCCGGAAAATGCCTCAATGAGGGAGTTCTTATTTCTTCCTGTTATGTCATCAGCATGAGCGAGTTATTGGTTCATATTATTATAAATACATCCTTCCAGCTTTGCTTTGGTTGCCCTCATAATCCTCTCGAGCACCATATTAAACAACACTGGAGATATTGGGTCCCCTTGTTTAACTCCTTTTTGAATGTTAAAGTCTCTAGACATTTCTCCTTGGACCTGCACTAAACCTCTACTGTCTTGTAGAATCATTCTTACCAGCATTTTTTGTGTGGCAGCCTAAGTTTTGTGGAGCAACCTAGATGCATTAGGGTTTCATACTACTGGCTTTTTTCTATGCTGTCATAGGCCTTAAAGTCTATGAAGAGGTGGTGCAGGTTTATGTTCCATTCGCAGCATTTCTCTAACATATTCCTAATAGTTAATATATGATCTACGGTAGATCTTCTAGTATGGAACCCACAATGATATTCGCCCATGACTTCTGCTGTTATCATTTGCGTTTTTAGTAACAAAATTAAAAGCACTTTGTACATAGTACTTGATAGAGTAATCCCTCTGTAATTTCGGCAATCTGATCTGTTACCCTTTTTATGTATCAGTATAATAATGGCCTTATTCCATTCCTTAGGCATTTCTTCTTTGTTCCATATTTCTAGAATAAACTCATAAATTTTCTGATACAACATACTTCTTCCATATTTAAGCATTTCAGCTGGAATTCCATCAAAACCTGGCGTTTTGTTATTTTTATACGTTATAACATCTTCCACTCCTTCTGGGTGGGTCCAGAGCTTTTAGGGACATATTATCTTGTAATAAATCCAGTAGATTTTCCGTTGGTATTTCTATAGGATCTTTCTGGGCTGATGTTAAATAATTCACTGTAGTAGCTTTTCCATTTATCAGTGATATCCTCTCTGTTTCCCAATAGTGTTCCATCTCTATCTTTGCATAAACTTATTCATGGTTGGGAACTTTTTCTCTGGGTTTTCAATATTTGGTAGAAGCCTCTACTGTTTTTACCCTCTAAATCTTCTATTAAGAACTGTTTCTAAATCTTCCTCCTCTTTCTTCCTTTTTTGTTTCTGAGCAGTTTTTTTGGTAGCTTCTCTCTTTTTTGCATTTTTGTGTATTTAGTCTGGTTCTTCTCTGTATCATCTTCAAATAGGCGTTCTTCTTTTCATCAATGGAACTCTGACATTCCTGATCAAACCAGTGGTTTTTCTTTATATTCCTAGTATATTTTCCCATCGTTTCCTCCACAGCTTTCATAACAGCTCCCTTTATTTTTTTCCATTTATTTTCAGTGTTTTCTACTTCTTCGGGTTGTCCGCTTTTTAAATACTCATCCACTTTTCTTTCATGCTCTTTTTGGTTGTCTGGCATTTTCAAGGCACTTATATTAAACTTTTGGATACTTTTCCAAGCAATGATTGGTTTGGATGACTAATCAGCTTTTTACCAGCCGACTTGTCGACTAAAGTCATCTCTAATAATAATATTATTAACTTTAATACCATTATCATTTTTGCTAATGAATTTTTTTTTTATTGTTCCTTTATCTGTTTTTTATATTCAGATCTATTTTTAAAATGTTTTCCAGGGTGAATCCCGTACTCCAAAGCCTCCCAAGCCCCCTGAGAAACCTCTTATGCCATATATGAGATACTCTCGAAAAGTTTGGGATCAGATTAAAGCTCAAAATCCAGAACTTAAGCTATGGGAAATTGGTAAAATAATAGGCCAAATGTGGAGAGATTTACCAGATGACGAAAAGACAGAATATGTAGAGGATTATGAGGCAGAAAAGGTAAAGTATTTTAACATCTTTCCAATCTAATCTTTAAAAATTTATAATTTAATTTATATGGAAAGACTTCGCCATTATAGTGTTTTAATAAATGTATTTTTAGTTCTAATTTTTAGTAAATTATTCTTGGTCTGTTTATTATTGGATATTATTTGAAATTCTAATAAGTGGTAGTCATGATATTCTAATTAAAACATTAGAACCCATTTAGGTATTCATACACATACTTTTTTTTACCAAGCAGGAATTTTGCTTATACTTTGCCTGCAACACTCAAATTTTTACTTGACATTATACACTTACAAAAAAATAAAATAAATAAAGAGATATAAAAATACGCCTGAGACCATAATTCAAACGAAATGTAAAACTGGATTAGCTAACGTTACTCAAACAACACAATCTAAGAACTGACTTGAATTTTCCTGCTCCTGAACTCTTTTTTGCATTTCATTAATTAGAAAATAGGAGTTCCAGAAGCACTGCATAGCTACCCGAATTATACGAGCGCACTGAGATGCCGGGACTCATAGTTGTTTACATTCGCTTACTAGGAAAGTTGAAAGTTCCAAAAATTCTGGATTAAGCGGTCATGTTTTGCCTATATTTGATTTCGTTTTTATCAGAAATGGCTCAATCAAGCGGTTGTCCTGATCATTGGATGACCCAATCAAACGGAGTTGACTGCTCTACCGATTTTCGTATTTTATTTTGTTGTTCTAGTTCCTTGTATAGGAGTCTCTGATTAATCAGGTGTTCTATCTTCTGGCTTAAATCACAGCCTGAAAGGTGCAAGACATTCTTTTTATCATGTCTGCAGCAACCTCTTCATTTATATCTTTCTGCTTATCTACTGAAGGAATTCTTGACTCTAAAAAGTTATGAATGGAATAAATAGACAAAATCCTTTCACTCAGTACCAACATGAACGATATCTGTGTTTACACAAACCTGTCTCACTTAAATATTTGATTACTCTTTCGACAATAAATTTTTGTAAATCTACAGACTTCTTTAGTGTGGCTTCATTAGTAGTGACATGCTTTATCAGTATAGGCAGGCTTTATCATTGGCTTCCTTAGCAGTGACATGGAAGCACTTAAATCTAGTAGACAACATCAAATATGATCTTGATGTGAAAGAAACTTGATGGCCGAGCAAGTTAGGGTGAGTTAGATCTCAGTGCGCTTAGTACTGAAGGTCATTGGTTCGAATCCCACCTGGGCGGGTAAAAATTTGAGAGGACCCACAGAATGAATCTTGACCTTCCCACCATGGCTAGAATAGGTTGGTAACCTGTAGAATAACAACCCATCCTTTCTGTCCTAGTTAAAGTACATAAGGACATTAAGCCCAAATAAAATTGATATGAAGCATTCTTTAAACACTCGAGACTGTGGTTTATCTAATATTTTTTGGGGCCATTCTTCATATTTATAGATCTTTATCACTGAGAACGTTTAATATCAATAGAAATATACTTTAAAGCTAAAATAATTTTATTAGAGAAGGCAAAAATTTGAATTGTTTATAAGGAACCCCTTTTTTTTTGTGGAACAGAGTTGAATTATAACTTTTTTTCATTGCAATTTTCCAACTCTGTTGATATGGTGCTTAGCTAAAACACTTTTATAAACAATTTTAAAATATGAATATTTATTTATTATCGAGATGATTTTTAAAAATCTAAGTGTTGGATTTTTGTTGAAGTAAAACCTTTGAATGATTTAAAAATATGTATGTTTTCAGCTGGAGTATGAAAAAAGTTTAAAGGCCTATCACAATTCTCCTGCTTATTTAGCTTATATGGCTGCTAAAGCTCGTGGGAAATCAGGTAAAGACTTCAATGATTTTAGGTGTAGCATTGTTTTAGTAGTTTTGTGGCAATTTTGTTGTAAAATGGTAAATCTATTTATCAGGGCTATTTAACATTGAATTGACCTGTAATTTTCTTTTCTGTTTAACAACTAATAACTAAAAATAAAAAAATAAATTAAAAAAATTCCAGTGTCTTTTATTATTTCAATATTTTTATAATACTTAAACTTTTGAATCAGAGATGGCATATTTTTTTTATTTTTCAAGCATTGTTGTAAGGCTTAGCAAGTATTAAATTTAAATAATCTAAAACTGATAAACTATTCGTAGAAAAAAAAAAAAAAGAAGAAAAAAAAACCTATGATTTGGTTTGGTATGTTATTAATCATGCTCTAGATTACAAATTAAATAAAATAAATTACATGTATTTAGTCTACTATCAAAAATAGATGTGTGATTCATTGTTAAAAAAAAATATATATATATATATTTATATGATTTTATAGAATTTTATAGAAGGAAATAAGAACCATTCCCATCATTTCTGTGATAATAATCAGTTAATATTCAAATAAATATATTCTTAATGATATAATTTTTTTATTTTTATTGGAATTAACGTTTTATTGATTTATAAAATTTTGTTTCTATATAATTGTTGTAGTTCATCAATGTGAAAATAAATTATGTGCACATACATACTTATCAATTCATATTTATATATATACTGTAAAACTGTTATAAAAAAAAAAAATTTTAAATGTAGAAACTTAGTAAATTCCTATCTCCTACATACTTTCTTATTATCACAATGATAAAACATTCACAATAAATCACAATTTCACCCATTCCATCCCTCTGTACTCAGTCTCCTGGAGTATCCTAGCTTCCATCCTCTAGATGGTGTATACAGCTGACATCCCGACTCATTCTAGCACCGTCCTCACCACTTATGCTTATGACACATGTTTGAATTCAGTAAAAAATGATCCCTTCAACCTAAACCAGATACCAATCCTTTCATAGTAAACTCCACTCCCACTTGAATCCATTAGTCTTCCAACTTGTTTTACACTCAAATTCTGATTACCCACTGAGGCGTCTGAGAAGATATCCGACAGACCTAGTGTAGAACTTTTATTGAAGTGCTACTTGTGAGTAGTTCTTCACTAGCTATTTACTTATTATTAAAATCATTTTAATGTGTTGTAATGTGTTTTAATCAGCGATTTCTAATTCAATATTTCTAAAATTTTCGTCTTCTACTTCCGTATTGCACACAAAAAATATACAAATTGTCTTTAATGCATCCAAATCGTCCACTATTTCATGAAATTCATCTTGTAAAAATTCATGGAAACATTTTGCAGGGGATCAACAAAATTAAATCAAATTCAGAATCGGTTAGATCATGGCACCTGTTGTTTATTTTCTGGTTTTAATTCAATTGTACACTTAATTTATTTTTATGAACACAAATGTAATTTAATTTTGGCATATCTAATAATAACAATAATTTCATCTGCTAAAATGTGTTTGTACCTTTCATTTGGGCATTTCAATTTGAAATCGGAGTGTTACAACGAGTAAACTTTCATTTGAAAACCTTCCCAGGTAAAAAAGTGTTTTATCTGGGAAATCGTTATAAACGGGAGCGTTATATCAAAGTTTCACTGTGTATATACAGTGGAGTCTCGCTTATACGAAACATTCAGTTATAAGAAGTATTCACTTATACGAAACATTTTCTGTTACCCCTCACATTCGTATAAGTGAGACTCCACTGTATATATATATATATATATATATAAAATTACTGCAGTACAATTTATTTGTAAATTGATATATTTATTTATCAGGGCAATTTAAAACTAAATTAATGTGTGCTTTTTTCATTGTAACTAATTATAAATGAATGGAATTCATCATATAAATGAATAATAAGATTTGACTTTTTGTACTCTAATTGTAAACAACAAACAGGAGTGTGTTCTTTCACTTTTAAGTTGCTGGTAGTTTTATCTGTCTGCTAAGTTGTAAATTCTATGCTTAATTATAATAGTATCAGAGTGTTTAATTTATATTTTAATTATATTACATTTTAGCTCAGCAATCATCAGATGACAGAGAATCTCATGATCGATCATCAGGAAGTAACAAACAAGATAGGCGAATTGACATTCAACCAGCTGAAGACGATGATGGTTTGTCTTATTTAAATTAATTTTTAACACGTGTTATAAGTATATTTGTACCTTAATTATTAGGTATATTTGTTAATGTAAATATATTTTAAATATTTATTGTTTTGTATAGATCAATATTCAACTATCTGCACATAGCATTCAGCCATCTTATTGCTATAGTTGCTACATGTAGTTTTTACTTATTTTTTAAAAATATCTTTTAATTAATTTAAAATATCAAAAAATGCTTAGTTTTCGAGTTATAGTGAAAAATCCATTAAATGCAAAAAAAAAAAACAGGTTCCGAGCAAAACTTATGCCCGAAAACTTCAGATTCCTGTTCAGTGACTAAAAAACACAGAGGGTGAAAAAATCAAAACTTACCCAAGAAAATACCTTGCGGTAAGTCACATTTCTCCGCAAAACCTCATTTGTCGGTACTCTTTTGTTTAAAACTCGGAAATTATCAGTCCAATCAGAATTTTCTTTTTTTCATCTGGAAACTGGTTTAATTTACTATTGAACTTCTTACATGATTTTTTGTTAGGTCCTGTAAAGTACGCTTGCCAGGACGCTAATGACCACCTACTGTTGTGAAATGCAAGTTTTTTTTGGCACATTTTTCTCAATAAATCCCAAACTATTTGTCCAATCTGAAATTTCTTTTTTCCGTCTTAAAACTGGTTTAATTTAATATCAGATCACATATATAAAATTTTGCTTAACACCCTGTGAATTACCAGCCCACAGGACATATCAAAATTTTCATATTTTGTCAAAACATACACATTTAGCGTAGTGGTGTAGGTATTTCACGGGATTTAAACAAAATTTCACATATGTGATCTGATAAGAAATTAAACCAGTTTTGAAATGGAAATAAGAAATTTCTTATTGGACAAATAGTTTCGGAGCTATAGTGAAAAATGTGCCAAAAAAGCTTAGATCCTACAACTTTATGGGACTTTATCAAAATCTCATATATGAAATCTAATAGTAAATTAAACTAGCTTTCAGATGAAAAAAAGTAAATTCTGATCAGACGGATAATTTCCACCCTAAAACATAATTTTCACTCTCTTATATTTTTTTTGGGTCGCTGAACAGGAATCTGAAGTTTAGAGGCATAAATTTTGCCAGGAACCTGTTTTTTCCCCGCACTTTTTGCATTTTATAGTTTTTGACTATACCTCGAAAACTAAGCATTTTTTGCTAAATTTGCTATTCATACAATTAAACAATTCGACAAAATTTCCTACATTTTTGATTTATAAAGTTTATTTGTAGGATCAAATGTTTTGCCACTAGAGCGCGTCAAAATATGGGCGACATTGCTGGACCACATATACATGAGCTATATATACATACATATATTCATGTGACTTACGTATACACAGCTGATTTTGTATTTCTTGCATTCCTGAATTTATTTCAATGAGATCAATATCACTGATGACCAACAGTATCAACAGAATCATGGAATTTCCGCTGTCCAGCAAATTTTGCCCATATTTTGATGCACTCTAGCGGCAAACCGGTTGGTCTTATAAAAAATACTTTAATAAATCAAAAATGTTGGAAATGTTTTGTACTTCAATTGTGTAAATAATCACTTTTGGTTAAAAATCGCTTACTTTTTGAGGTATAGCCGAAAAAACAGAAAAAGTGCCATAATTTGGTTTAAAAAAAAACAAAACAAGTTAAAGGTAAAATTTTTGCCTGCTAACATCAAATTCGTTAATATAATTAAAATCAAGATAGAATGGAGCAGCAGAACTATAGTGAGTTCTGCTTTTCCATTCTATACATATATTAATTTAGTATATCTGTAGTTATAGCTCCTATTATTGGTTTTCTTTTACTTTAAAACAGTAGGATACCTTAGAATGTCATTTTTATTTCTTTTCATATTTTTTTTTTTCTATTATGTTCATTTTTAATTTATCTTTAGATCAAGATGATGGTTACTCAGTCAAGCACGTTGCTTACGCACGTTACCTTAGGAATCACCGATTGATCAATGAAATATTTTCTGACTCAATTGTTCCTGATGTCAGATCTGTAGTGACTACTGCAAGAATGCAGGTTCTGAACCGACAAGTGCAGTCTTTAACTATGCATCAGGTACATTTTCTTATAAATCCTTATAATATTTCATTTTAATCCTTGGTTTCAAAAATATTATTCTCATTAATTTAATACTGCTTAGTGTTTTATATGATTTAATTTCTTACATGATAAATGTTGGTTATTGAGTTATTTGTTATTTCATTCATATTGATTATTTATTTAGTAATACAGTGGAAAATAGTATTTTATTATACATATATAAAAGATGTGCCATAAATTAAGTGAAAAATATCTCTAGTGCAATTCAACTGATGTTGAATATTTTTATGAAGCCATCAATGCCTTGAATAAAAAATTAATCCAATATTAAGAGTCTTTTCAGCTTATTTCAATTTTTCTAATTGGTCTTTCATTTTATATTACATCTTTTTTCGTTTAACTATGAATCATGAGCTCTTTCTGGTTTTAATGATTAAATAACTAGAGTGTGATTTTAATAAACTTATTTTAAGTCACTTTTATTGTTAATAGCAGCTTTAAAAAAAAAAAGAAAATTGAAAATACCCTTAAAATCTATATAGTTTCATTTTTTAATGTATTTGCAGTTAGATTTCTCTCTTGAGTTAAATCCACTTTTGGTTTACAATCTTAAATTCTTAATTTTTTGTTCCTATTACAAGAGTAAATGATTATGGGAATCATGGGCTTGTGGAATTGAAATGCAGTGTAGTAAGAAGCTGTTTATACCATTTTGTGTATAATTATTCATTTCCTTGTTTTTCATGTTATAACACAGTAATTATAATGTAGTGAACAGATTTTAATTACATATTAGTCAAAATAATTGTTTTATTTGTATATAGTTATAATCTGCTGTGTTCTTTTATATTACGTACTTTAATCTCTGCTCTTGACTACCTATCCATTTTCAAACTTAATATTTAAAATTATTTCTTTATGTATTAGGTTTGTTTAATCCATAATCAACTCAATTTTGTACCGTTTTAGTGCTAAATGGTGTATCATTTAAATTTTCTGTTTTAACAGTTGAAGGTTAATTATGAATATTTATCTTTTCTTTCTCTCTCTCTTTTTTTTTCCTAGAAAAAACTTGAGGCTGAACTTCAGCAGACAGAGGAGAAATTTGAAGCTAAAAAGCGAAAATTCGCAGAATCCAGTGAAGCATTTCAAGAAGAATTAAAAAAAGTATGAATTAGTGGTTTAAATACAATTATAGTGCTTTTGCACACTTTGTCTTACAATAGTGTAGTAATCATTTCTTACTAATTTACTATTTTTCTAATGCTATCTCTTGAATTTTTATTTAATACTACGGTCACATTAAGATCTTTAAGCCTTCCTTCAAACAAGAACATTCTACCACTCTAATTTGTCTAAGATATTAGTTCTTGGCTACTTCATGATCAATTTTCGAAATACAAATTATAAATTTATTTTTGGTTTTGTTTCTTTGAAAACTATAATATTTGATTATTAGAACATTCAATTTTCAATACATACTTGTGATCTTTATTAATCCTAATATTCTTTAAAAACTGAAATGTTATTGTAGTAAACAGGGTGCCTACTAGTCGGGAATTACGGGAATATGTCGGGAATTTCCTGTGGTCAGGAATTTACAAAAAAATTGCGAAAGTCGTCGTTAATGGTAAAATTTTCAGATTGTTTATAGGTTTTGCTCAATATGTCAGTTAAGGAAGCGTCTGATCGGTATTGTCACTCTACATACTTTTAAAGTAAACTAAACTAAATTTGTTAAAATTTCAGATCAGTGTGAGCTCTACATAGCCATTGGTTCCCATGATACAGGGATATTATCTTGCTAAACTAAAAAAAAATTTCCAAAAAGTAATGTTTTTTCGATATGGTCACTTATTTTGTGAAATATCTCCCAAAATACATATCCCACGTCAAATATTATGCAGTTGTAGAAAATTTAGTTAACTTTCATTGGAAAACAGACTGGTATCTGTGGTGGTCCCAGCGGATAAGTTTTGACTTTAGGGCTTTGTTAGGAGTAGTTAAAAGATAAACATACTAAAAGTCCCCTCCCCCCCTGGGAAGTGAGCATACAGTGGGGAGGAGGAGAAAAGGTCCCATTTTTGGATTTTTTGATAATATCTCGGAAATGGGGGACTCAAGAAAAATATAATTTGAATAAAAACTGAAGCTAATTCAATTTCCTACAAAATTGTTTCTATACGTATTTATCTTACTTTTAACGGTTTTTGAGATACACGTTATTGTAAATAATTTCCGAAAAAAAAATCATTTTCACCTCACTTTTTGTCAAACGGTTGCTTCTAGTGCCTACCAAGACCGTTTCTCAGAAAACTAGTCATAAACATATTGATAGAGCATTAAATTTACTTTAATTTTATGTATACCTTTGCTACTTTATTTTTAACTGAATCTTTAGTTCAACATTTTTTACAGTTACATTTAAATTTTTACAAATCAAACAATAATAAAGAAAATATTTATGTGTACTAGTAAAAAGTTAATTATATAATAAAGAAAAATAATCATTCAAAGTTTGTCATATACACATTAAAGCAAATCAAATTTGCAACAAACTATTGCTGGTCAATAGTTTAGAGCTGTGGGGAAGAGAAAAATACAATATTTTGTTGAAAACTGTAAAACATCACATTAAACTTACTTTTTAATAATATTACATTAAAATCGGTTCAGCGGTTTGGCCAACACCAATGCCTAAAGATTGGCTATAAAATTTAGAGCTGGTCAAATTTGCTATGAGACCTCTTATATGAAATATGTTTTAAATCCCATGAAATACCCACTCCAGCACGCTGAGAATTCGATACTGTTGTTAATACCACTTTTTTTTAGCACAGTTTTCGTCAATAGTTTCAAAGTTATAGCGAAAAATATACTGAAAAAAAAAAGTGGATTTCTCAAGAGTATGGGGTTTTCAGCGTGCTGGCGTAGGTATACCTAGGTATATTCATCAGACTTGTTCGAAATTTCATATATGATGCCTCATAGTAAATTCAACCTGCTTTCAGATGGAAAAAAAAAAAGAAATTTCTGATTGGACATATATTTTTGGAGTTATTTTATCTGACAACCTCGTAACTATTTTCAAACCGAATGGCAATACTTGACATTGATGTGTTTCTTGAAATTTATCTAGCGTAATGTGAAATATAAAAAAAAATTGTATGTTAAGTAGCAATGTATGCATTGATTGATTTGTATGGATTATTATTGCAGCAACATTAAAATATCGATTGGTGAGAATTCCCAGAATATTTTTGAAAAAGTCGGGAATTTCTAGAAAAATTCTTGAAAAAGTCGGGAATTTTGATAACTGAAATTGGTAGACACCATGAATAAATGAACATTTTTTATCTTAGTTAATTTAGTTTTTATTTATTATCTTTTTCCTTTGTTAAAGCACTGTCAAAGAGCAGTTGATGAAGAAACATTTCAAAAGATGGTGGAAAAGCAGACAGAATTGTTAAGAAAAGAACGGAATCGTGGTACACTAATGAGCACTGAAGAAACTCGAAAAGAAGAAGCATCTTCTACTAGTGATGCTGGTAATGGAATCAGAGAAGTAGAACCTGTTTCAGCAACTTCTTCTGGTGCTGAAGACAGTATGAATAGTAGTGAGGTAGATATTCTTTTAACAGATCTACTCCTTACTTTTTTATATGATATTCATTGATATTTGGCTTTTCTATTATATTGTATCATTGATATTTAGATTTTAGAGTGATCAGTCAATGTACATTAAAGAATTTTTACTAGACTATTTGTTTGCTAAAGGATTTGATCATATTGATGATGGTCTGAAATGCCTGAAACGTCAGCTTAAAAAATTAAAAAAAGCTTGCTTAATTAACAATTTTTTATATACCTTGAATGATCCCTCTAAAATTTACATATCCGTCATTTATTTAAAATAAAAAATTCACCACTCCTATTAAATTTTATGTATTTTAGAATTTTAAAAAACATTATATTCAACTGTTCAAAGTAATCTGATTTTTAAAATATCTCTTTCTGTAATATTTTTGGTTTAATATGAACAAATTATTCAAATGGTGCTGTGTCCTGGTAACACCCAATTTTATATACCATTATTTTATGTTTAGAAGTCAGAAACAGTCTAACATTCACACAATTTGATATAGTTATTTGTATACTATTAGTGATCACAATATTGATTTCCACTTCTTTCAGTAACTTCACTCGTCTGTTAGTCAAGGCTCTTGTTCAACAAATTATGTTTATTAAAAGAAGAGGGGTAGTTTACAGTTGGTATTAGTATTTTATCTAGTTCATACCGGATGCTTTTCATCTTTCTGTTGTCAAATATTCATTTTCAAATAGTATTCCTTCCTCGAGTTAGTCTTTAAGATTCATTTTTCTAGTGACCTAACATAGAACTTTGAACTCAACGTATTGTAATATGCTAGGGCAGAACATAAAACACTGTCCACTTAGAACATAATTTAATACTTAATGTTATGTTAAATCTCGTAACATGCCAAGCTTGACATTTTATGTTACATCCCTAGTTACTGTTACATTTTATGTCTGCATTTCAGACTTAAATTTTCATCTTAACTTCCATAAATATTTGGTGTGCATACGTTTATACACACATTTGATTATTATTATAAATAAAGTTATTTTTTCGTATAATTATGGGTGTGATTATATTAATTTTTGTTTAATATTGATAGTTTTTTCCCTGCTTAATTTTTCTTTAAATAACCTAATTAGGTAATATTGGTAATATATATCAAAATATTATAATCAAATTTGATTATTCCTGTTATTATTTAACCTGATATTTTTTTTTTTTTTATTTCTTTTTTTTTTTGTAATTATGATTTCTAACATGTGATATTGCATTTTATATTGATGATATTATAGTATATTGAATTAAGCTGTGAGATTATTATGTTTTCTTACAATGGCTATACTTTTTTCAGAATGTGGAAAGTGAACGTGCTGAATCATCTATTGTCAAAGAGGAATCATCCGCCACGCCTAATGGTTCTGCTGTTGGTACTGGTACAACTAGTGGACAGGCAATAAAAAATGATATACCATTAAATAACTCCACAGTGCCATATACAGTACCACCTATTACTTCCGGTTTTCAAACACAATACTCTAGTGGCTACTCAAATCAAAGCAATATTGTAATTCAACAGAATCAAATGCCTCCACCATCTCCATCTCCACAAGCATACTATTCTTCACAACAGTATTCGGGGGTTTCAAGACATCAATACCCTTATAATCAGCCACCGTTTTCCCAGTATGCAAATCCACCTGCTCCTCCTCTTCATTCCTATTACTCTGGCTATCAGCAATACCCAGGTCATCATATTCAAACACCTCGTCCCCATCATTATAATGTTCCTCCTCAAGAAAATGCTGTTCAAGTGAGTTTAATATGCACTAAAGTCGGTTATACATGTTAAGTTGAAATAAAAGTACCATGAATGTTAGATCAAGAATTTTAATAATAGTTACAAAATTCAGTCGCTCAATTCACATGTATAGTTTTTATTTTTATTTTTACAATATGCAATGATTATGAATGTTTTAGAGAACTACTGAAGATGATATGGATCAGTCAAGCATTGATGAAAGTACTGAGGATACTAACAATTTCACAGAAGTAGATCCTAAAAAATTAAATGAGCGAACAACTGTGGAACGAGAATGTGGGCTTGCTAAAGAAAAAAATTTTCAGACAGTCTATCCCTAAAAACAAACTAGATTCTTCTTTGACCATCCTGACATTCAAGCATAGTTATAATACTGCAGAAGGTAGGTTACAGAAAGAATATTATCTGTGTTTGGCAAGTATGTAATACTTCCTTCCCTTGTTAGCAATGTACTTCGATGTGCGTGCGGGAGTGAGTGAGTCAGTAGGTGCTTCTTTATTTTAAATTTTGTTTTTTTTTATCAAAGAGGTTTTTTAGCTTCAATAAGTATGCAATAAATTGTGCTCATATGTTACTTTTTAGGGGCAATGTTTCCTTGAATGAAGTTTATTTTTAATTAAGTTAATGATGTGTCGTAACAAAAAATTTTTGATTCTAGATAATGCTACTGTTACCAAATTTATTGATTCTCCATACTTATACCTCGATTTAAAATTAATTGCTATTACAGCAAAATAATTCTTACGAGAGCTAAAAAAATTAAACCAAATCTATTAAGAAAAAAAAACATTCAAGAAATAAATTACAATAGTAAACAGCAAAAAGCATTTAATGTCTACAAAATGTAATATAATATTAATTACTTCAGACATTGTACCGAAATATAATTAATTTTACTAACTTTTATGTTAGAAGATATATATTCCCAAGGTTCTGGGTTTCATTTTTACTTAAGGAATCACAAATGTTAATAAACACTGTAGATGAGAGGATTCACTGGTATTTTATTCTAATTATGTATTAGGGCTCAAAAACCAGGATGAAGAAGTAACAAAATGAAAATCTTTATTCTAGGATACACTGTATCCTATGAATAGCAAAAATATATAATAAAATGGTACTATTATATGGCTTAACTTATTTTGTTAGTGCTTCAGCTTCGGCAGTTTGAAATTGTAATCATTTTCCAGTAGGGAATAAGTATCTTTAACAATTTGATTTTTGACTTGTAGTAGTAATGCTTGATTCTTCAAGATTTATTTTTTTTTAAATTCTATTACAAGTAGTGTTAATGTCAACAGTATTGATTGATTACTAGGAAGCTGCTTTAGATCAATGAGTCTTGATACTGATCCCTTTCTCAAATCAGTGGAATTGAGTCTCAACTTTAGGAATTGACAGATCCCTAAATCTAATCTTCTTATTCTTTGCTGTCTTCGGTTACCTGTCAGTTTTTCTGACTCAGGGAAAAAGAAAACACACTGCTCATTGCCGACAAAATGGAGATCTGTCTTCATGGTTATTGGGTTTTAAAACTTACATTGAAAATCTAATAAAATAAATCCTAATTTTTTTTTTGACACGAAACGGCCTTATAGAACAATATTATTATTTCCTCCCAACTCTCCCCCACACCCCCCCCCTCTTCCTTCCACCTCTTCTTCATTCTTTCAGACTGCCTTCTTCTTTCTTCCTCCCTACCTACTATTTTTTTAAAAGGTTTTTGAATCAGCCATCTACTATATTTTTAAAATATATTTATTGGTTTATTTCAGGTGACCAGAACACCTATCTCCTTTCAGGCAGCGAATATTTGAGTAGACACAGATCCACACACAATAAAAAGAATACATAGTCTTTCGGCCTTTCCACCTCAAGAATCTGCCATCACTAAAGAGTTGGTGTTGCAGACGCTGCTGCAACACTCTGGAAAGAAAAATACCATCCATCTAGCTTCCAGCTAGTTGATCCGCCGCCAGAACCTGGTTTGCTTCCCCCTAGTCTTCTAACCATGACCACTACATCTGTGACCAGCTATACCAGCCTCCACCCAACAGTGAAACTGGCTAGGTCTCACCACTGTAGTACCATTTTTGGGTCAAGCCCCGGTAGCCTAGAATGGACACTTGGGCTAATGCTCATCCAAAAAGGAAGGCCGGGATACGTTCCCATAACATGCCTAGCAGGCATTACTTTCTCCATTAGTCCCCGCCATACTGATGACAGTATCTACCCGAGTGTGTGCCGAAGCACGGCCCTGGAGATAGGCACTTGGAGTCTGGTGTTCTCCCTCCCCCCACTCCCCATAAAAATGAGGTTGGGTTCCATCTTCTTTACGGGAGATCTCCTTTCAGACATATGATGAACTTTACTTAAAATAAAAAATAAAAATTTGAACAAATCCATACTGTTTCCTTTTTTCAAAATCAGGAGAAACTCTTGGGTTCTATATAAAAGAATAATTGAGTAGACTTTCCTATATTTGTTTCCCATTCAGTTATGAATCTTTTGCAATAGTTTTATTCACTTCTTTTAATCTTTTCTCACTTACCTTACTCCAAGCAGTTGCTATTCCTTTATCTGCCTTTAACTGTGTACTTAGGTGTTGCTTTTCGATTATTAAGTATTTCCCTCCTTCAAAAATCCTGTTTCAAGTCTCCTAAATTTATTGATAATTGTTCTGAAGACTTTGATGAAATAACATCAATCCCCAAAGTACCTAAGATTAAACATTATTAATTGACTGTGGGTCGTAATTAAGGTGATGAAATGGTCAGGAATGCAGTCAGGATAAATAAACACGTCAAGTTTTTAAATGAAAAACTTATATTTTGGCGTGCCGATGTTTCGACCTGCCTTGCTGGTCTTCATCAAGACTAAAATAACAAAAACTTGGATGTGACCAAGATGATACAAACATTTAAAAAAATAAAATAATAAAAAATGAAAAAGAAAAAATAATAATACAAAGTAAATTAAGGTGATGAAATGGTCAGGGGTGCAGTCAGGACAAATAAGCATGTCAAGTTTTAAATGAAAAACTTATATTTTGGCGTGTCAACGTTTCGACCTTCCTTGCAGATCCTGACTTCACTCCTGACCATTTCATCACCTTAATTTACTTTGTATTATTATTTTTTCTTTTTCATTTTTAAATATTTTTATTAATTAATTTTTTTAAATGTTTGTATCATCTTGGTCACATCCAATTTTTTGTTATTTTAGCCCTGATGAAGACCTGCAAGGCAGGTCGAAACGTCGGCACACCAAAATATAAGTTTTTCATTTAAAAACTTAATGTGTTTATTTATCTTGACTGCACCCCTAGCCATTTCATCACCTTAAATAAAAATGTTTTTATTTTATTTTGGCACTTACAGCCTTTTTCATTGAGTTTTCAAATTCTTTCTTGTCTTTATTCATAATATTAATGTATTACATGATGGACTAAATAAATTTATTTATATTTTTCAGCATGAAACACCAACATTTTTATGTGAATAGTGATTATGGTTCAGGTATGTATATTTTAATAGTTTAAGTACTTCATTATTTATCTTCTTCTTCTTCTTTTGCATTTCCCCTTGTGTGCCTTTCAGCGTCGGGGTGCGTTCAGCCAGGAATGCCATTCTTCTCTGTTCCTTGCTAGGTTCCTTGTCTGGCGGATATCTTTGCCTCTCTTTCGGCACAACCTGTCCATGTATTCGAGGTATGGTAATCTTGGGCGGCCTCGAGGTCTTCTTCCCTCCGGGGCATAATCCATTGTCTTTAGTGGATCTCTGTGGTCTTCCATCCGTACCACATGTCCGAACCACTTCAGCTGCCTGGTCTCAATGGCTTCCATGACTGGGGCGACCTCCAATTCTTCCCTAATCCTCTCGTTTCGGATTCGGTCCCTCCTAGTCCTCCCAACAATCCTACGAAGAAATCTCATCTCTGCCGCTGTGATTCTGCTCTTCTGCCTGTCCATGAGGATCCAGCTCTCAGAACCATATAAGAGTATCGGCAGGTATATCGATTTGAAGATATGGAGCTTAACGTTCTTGCTCACTTCTCTTTTACCAACAACAGTGTTGCAGATCTGGTAGTATACTGCGTTTGCTTTGCTTATTCTACTTGATATTTCCGCGTCAACTTTCCCAGATCTGTCCAAAACTGCTCCCAGATAGGTAAAATCGGTGACCACCTCCAACTCTTCTCCATTGCAGTAAACCAATACCTCTTCCTCTTGCCTTCCAACTTGTAGGACCTTACTTTTACTGGCGTTTATGTCCATGCCTTTTCTTCGCAGCTCTTCAAACCACTCTGTGACAGCCTGCTGGAGCTTCTCCACTGAGTCAGCGATCAGCACTATGTCGTCTGCATATATTAGGAGCTGAGTTACCACTGGCATGAGATTTCTTCGACCTAAAAATGTCCTTTCAGTCCTTCTTTTACATATGGACGCTATTTCGTCCATAAACAGTATGAATAGCAAGGGGCTTAGACTGTCACCTTGCTTTACCCCTCTGGCTATATTAAAATGCCTAGATTCCTGACCGTTTAATCTTATAATTCCTTTTGGATCTTGGTAAATGGACCGGATTGCTTCCACTAGTCCCACTGCAATACCCTTCACTCTCAGCGCTTCCCATATTTCATTTCGTGGAACTGAGTCAAAGGCGGATTTGAGGTCCAGAAAGGCGAGGTACATATTTTTATCTCTGTCCCAGGACTTTTGTAAAATATTTCTGAGGGTGAAAATATGGTCCTGGGTTTGTCGCCTGGGTCTGAAACCGGCCTGCTCCTCTCCAATAAGAGGTTCCACGAGTGGTCTCAATCGGTTCTCTAAAATGGATGTATATAATTTATAGACAACTGGTGAAAGGCATATTGGTCTGTAGTTGGAGCAGTCCGCCTGGCATCCTTTCTTATGTATGGGTACTATAATGTTATATTCCCAGTCTTTTGGTATTTTCTTTGCATCCCACGCTTTTTGAAAGATCAATTGGAGAGCCTTTAGCAGCTCCATACCTCCGTATTTAACAAATTCTGCCACTATACCATCTCGGCCTGGAGCTTTCCCTGTTTTCATTCTCATTACCGCTCTTTCAACCTCATCCTCCTCTATCATCTCATCCACGTCCGACTCATTCCATTGTCGATCCTGGTATTCGTGGTTCAGCCTATCTTCACCAAATTGTGCCTCAAAAAACTTTCTCCACACTTCCAAAATTTCATTATCTTCTGTAACCAGTTTCCCTCGTTCGTTCTTGATATTTCTTACTTACCGGTTTACTTTTCCTGCCTCTAAGAGTCTTTATTTTCCTCCAGAAGAGTTTAATATTCTCTTGGTGGTCCTTGTCCAGTTCCTCACCAAACTCTTCCCAAGACTTTTGTTTAGCTTTTCTGACTGCTTCTTTGGCTCTGTTTCGTTTCGTAACATAGGCCTGCCAATTATCTGGGGTTTTGGTCCAGTAGTAGTTCTTCCACGCTATTTTTTTCTCTCTAACGATGACTCTCAGTTCTTCATTCCACCAAGAAGTACGCTTGTCCTTTGTCGATATTCGTTTCAATCCGCACACCATAGATGCCGACTCCTGGATGCTATTCTTGATATTCTTCCATACATTGTCTAGGCTTGAGTCTGCATCCAGTTCTTGGAGCTTCATACGTAGTAATTCTTCATATTGGGCTCTTTTCTCGGGATCCTGTAACTTTTTTACTTCTATCCTCTCATACGCTTTTTTCTGTACCTTGCGCTCCTTAATTACCTTTGTGTCCGCATTATTTATCTTATTATTATTATTTAGCTTTGTTTTCATTTTTTATTTTTTATACCTTTTAACTAATAGTTCAACCAAATTATGTTTATTCTACCCTATTTTTAATAGCTAAGGGGTGTATCACTAAGGGCATTTAGGCTCACACTGCTGTAAGGCAATTCATAAACATTTCAATCATCTTATCATTATCTTCCATCCTGCAGAGTTGAGATCTTAAATCTCAATCTTATAAACAGATGTTCATTTTGTCGGCTATTCCATTATAGTTTGTCTTATGCTTTAAGTCTCTTTGATTTTGCTATTTGCTTAGTTTAGGTTTCAGCATAAAAAATGATGAGATGAATGATAATCTTGTAAGATTAGGCGTAATGGCTGTCATTATAGCCATAAAGAACATTGTTGGGCCTATGTTGTTTGGTTCTTTCTTGTGTTAGGACTATCATTTGTGTCTTACTTTCGCTATCTATGTTGGCTCTATAATTTGTGCCTAAATTTGGTTATTTTATGTGCACAATATATCATATCTAAATTTTGTTTTCTGAAGATCAGCTTTAATTGAATATCGTACCTAATTACACAAGCCTGTACATTGTAATCATCCTTGGTGCTTTAGTTTCTTAGGCATGAGGTTTAGTAAAGCATCCATTGCTGCAGTTAAAGTAGTGGTCATTGAACCAGTGATCATTTAGGCATTTAATGATTGCAGTTTTATTTTGGACTTGCTTTGAAATAAGATAATAGGACTAAGTGGTAACCTGCATATTCTTTGCTGAGGACCCCATACGTATAGTCCTTGTGCTGGCTTATAAGCATCTCAAGGTTTTTTCTTAAATAAATTTGTGCTTATGTATGAGATAACCTTACATTAGTCTCTCTCTCTCTCTCTCTCTCTCTCTCTCTCTCTCTCTCTCTCTCTCTCTCTCTCTCTCTCTCTCTCTCTCTCTCTCTCTCTCTCTCTCTCTCTCTCTCTCTCTCTCTCTCTCTCTCTCCACTCTCTCTCTCTCTCTCTCTCTCTCTCTCTCTCTCTCTCTCTCTCTCTCTCTCTCTCTCTCTCTCTCTCTCTCTCTCTCTCTCTCTCTCTCTCTCTCTCTCTCTCTCTCTCTCTCTCTCTCTCTCTCTCTCTCTCTCTCTCTCTCTCTCTCTCTCTCTCTCTCTCTCTCTCTCTCTCTCTCTCCTCTCTCAATACTTACCATTATTTTTTTCTTATACAATACATTTGATTAATAATTATTTTTATATTTCAGTTTGATTTTTGCTGAACATATTTGAAAATCAAGATTATTGAGCAGTGTTTTGGTGGTTCAAAAAATAGTGTTTCAGATTATAATAATAATATTTTCATAAATTTATTTGTATATAGCATTTATAAATTTATGTAAATTTAATGTTTTTTTATATTGCTTGTAGACTGAAATGGGGAAGTTGATTAAAATTTTGTTTACTATTCAAAATTTTCTACCTTGTATAATGTTAGGAAATCCCCTCATTAGCAATTCTTTTTTCTTCTAAGTACTATAGTTCATTATTATATTTGCTTTTACCATCATGCTTATATTAAAAGATTGTTCCTTTGTTTTTAATTTTTTTTTTCATTAGAATTGGAAAAATCTCAAAAATATTTGTTTTAAGAATAATTTTTATATTGAAAAGAAAGGATGAGTACTTTTTATGTAATAGATATTTCTTTCTTTCTCCGAACACCCATTGAAGATAACTTTGTGAGAAAAAAATCTTCCAATAAATAAATGTCCTGTATATTAAGACCCAGATTGTCTAAAAAAAATATATTTTAACTTCCCTTTTCTTTATTATGTGAAAAGTTATGATAGATTTTATAACAAGAAAATTGAAAAATGAGCATTCTCAGCCATTCATAATGAGCTGTTTTCCCTGTATTAATGTTATTTTTATTTTATATAATGTTTTTTATTTTTTATTTTATAGATCTCAAAAAAGGGTTATTATATTTCAATGTTCCATTATAAAATTAAATTCTTGTACCATTTAAAAAAAAAATTATAATTTTTTTTTTCTTTAAGTTTTAATGGCTGATAGCCATAATAAAATTGTGATCTGTATTTTCTAGTCAGAATTTGCACATTTATTTAAAAAAATTACTGACCTTGATTTTGTCTTTGGTTTTGATGTTTTATTTTGATAAACAGATAGGAACTTAATGGCTATTTACATATTTCAGTTCATCTATTCTTAATCCATGTTGAGCAAGTTAGTCATTATGTTTATTTTATATAAATAAAATATTAATATGTTTTTATGTAAATCATGATTTCATTTTGAGAAGTTTTATATATGCTTTTTTTAGGTTCAATATTTTGTTTTGAATAAGAACTATTCAGCACATATTTTGTTATAAAGGACTGATTTTTAGTTTTCTTAGTGCCATGTAATGTTTATCATGATATTTTATATTTATATATGTATAATTAAAAGACTGTTATATTTTTCTGTTTGTGTTTAAAAAAAAAAACCTGAATGAATAATTAGAATTTTATCTAGAAAACATAAATAAATTTTGTTTTAATTGTTAAATTGTTTTATTTCATTAAGAATTTCAGTTATTTTAATTTTTTCTAAAAAATAAATATGTTTGAATTCCTTTTAAAATGTGTGTAGCAGATATTCATCCCTGTAATTATATAAATAAATAAAGAATGAATGAACCAATGTTTATTGGATTTTATTTTTCTTTTATGTATTCCTCATGGAAATGTATCTGTAAGTTAATTGTTAGATATGAAAAACCAGAAGTGTTGTTTGTTATTAAATTAGCATTATTTCATTAGCATTCAGGATGTTTTATTGATGAAATATAATTATTATATTTTAATTCCTCTATACACCCTTCCATTTTTTTTTTTTTTTTTTTTTTTTTTTTTTTTTTTTTTTTTTTTTTTTTTTTTTTTTTTTTTTTTTCAATTACAACATAATGTATTTCATACATAATAGAGGAGTGTCCATTTAATTTCAGTGGATCGATTAGAACTGTATGACCAGTTCATTTTAATTATTTGCTTTAATATCCAGAAATTTTCATTGCCTATTTCTCTATGCCTATTTCAATGGCTTGCAATCACTTATCCTTAAAGCCCATACAGCTGATTTCATTTTCATTTATCTCAAAGTTATGTTTAAACAGTTCATATGGGGGAACATTTCAAATCAAAACTAATAAAAATTTACATAGCTTGGAAATAATAAAATCCAATTTTTATCAAATAGAGTCATAGAATTTCATTCTAAATGAAAAATAAAATGACAAACCAGATAAGTGAAAATAAATATGTTCAATATTTTAAAAAGACATGAATTTAATTATCGTTTTTCTGACTTAATTTCGGACAATTAATTATTTTGAGTTTTATGTCGAACTTAGCTTAGGTTTTGTTTAAAGGAACGCAACTAAACAACTACAGATGCTGCCTGCATTCTGTGTTATATACTGCTATCTACTTTATGTGGTATACTGTACTTAAATATCCAGAAGATGATTTAACCACATTGTATGGCAAGCATTAGTGGCAAAACTTATATGAAAATCAATTAATCACTTTTTATTAAGTGATATAAGTTTTGTAATTGCCAAGTTCAATATTCTATTAGAGCATACATAAGCATTCTCGGGTAGTCCCTGAATGATAGATTACATTCTGATCAGTAAGAGTTATCAGAGCATGAACATAAAGATAACAAGTATCGTTATTCATACTCAAGGTCAGCATTACACAACTTTTGTATAAATTTGATGGTTGAAGAAATTGTAATAGTGCTAGCTCCACCATTCCCTCTACTTTATCCTTGACAGGTTATAATGAATGCTTTTCTCTCTCGGTTTATCTTATTTCAAAAACCATTTAATTTGAAAATTACTTAAGTACCAACAAATGTTTTCAGTTGTTTTGCCACTATTTTGACCGTTTAAAAAAATTGTAGCCTTGAAAATATATAATTTTAATAAAAAATAGTCACATCAATTCATGAAGAACAATCCTAAATCAACTAAAGAAAAAGTAAAGCGACAAATAATGAGAAAAACTGGTGGAACATTTGTTCCAGTTCAAATACACTTGTTTCAGTTTCACTATGTTCACTATGGAAAGACAAAATATACTACAAGAAAAGTAAATGAAGATTGATGAAAACAATATACAGAGATGTTAACCAGATGAAACACGTACAGTTTATGTACAGTCTGCAAAATAAAGGAGTACTATGATATTGAAAATGTTAGGTCGCCATTGCCCAACCCTGTGCTATGCAAGTGATTCCAATACCTTATACCACTTTCTGTTAGGACCAAATGCAGCAACAGCAAAATTTAACTCAACCACCTAATTTGTTAATTGCAACTATAAACATAATTCATCATTGTCAGAGACTGGTTAAAACAGCTAAGGAATGAAGGTTGGGAAGAAAAATCAATGCTTAGATCACTCTGATACCATAGAGTCTAATGTTTTTTATACCTTCCAAGTCAAGAATATTTTATATCTTAGGGGAAGTTGTTTTGTTCTAGGTTCTCCTTTTCAGCTTAACTGAAATTAATCATAGATCTGCCATTCTTGGGTTTTGGGACCAATCACTTTTAGTGAAAGACTATAGAGTAGTATAAGTGACCTCAGAATGAGACATCAAACTTTTATAATTAAAATTAAGATTTTCTTCTGTATTCAATCCTAAAAACGGTCATTATTACACCACAAATGAAATTTTACTAATGACTTTACTTTCCTATTGGTTGATAAACCAATCTCTCCAAATAAAGCCCATACCCAACTCTTAATCACTGCTTACATTGTATATTATGTAGATATAAAAACAGAATGATAATAAGCATGGTTAAAGTAGATGCCTAATATTAATAGGAGCTGGATGCTAGATATGCCATGTGTCAATTTCATGAAGAGTTGCTGCTTGTTATTGTCATTTCCCATAAAGATTAGTAGTCAGACGATTTGCTTAATGTCACTTTGTTTTGTAACTTGTCTTTGTACACAGGAAAAAAAAAAAAGAAAATCAATCTAAGCTTTTATTTAAAGTACTTCATAGATACTTGTTTATTTGTTTTCATCCATTTTTTTTTTTAATACAAGGGTACATCAAACCAGTGCCACTCTTTTCTATTGGCTGTTCTGTTAAATGCATACTCTTGGCATCTTCTCGGAACACTGTAAAGGAAATTTGTTATAATATATTTGGATTTGTTTAACTAATCATTAAAAAAATGAAATCAACCTTAATAGTATTGTCAATTATGCTTTGTTATTA
Organism: Euschistus heros; assembly: GCA_003667255.2. Taxonomy (NCBI): domain Eukaryota; kingdom Metazoa; phylum Arthropoda; class Insecta; order Hemiptera; family Pentatomidae; genus Euschistus; species Euschistus heros. Next base: position 257,773 of record RCWM02000050.1, on the reverse strand, counting down.
TTTAGTATTAAGTCTTAGTTTTTTAAGGATTTTATTAGTGTATCTTTATCATTATTTTTCTCTGATATTATACTGTTAATGCATAACTATTTAAGATATAGATAGTAAACTATAAATTTTTTTAACTGATTAGTGATTTAATTCAATTAAGCTACCTCTCTTTTTTTACACACTCGCTATATACAGGGTGAGTTCCTCTCAGTGTAAAAAAAAGATTGGGTGAAACTAGATCAAAAATGTAGAAAAATGCTGCAGACCTCACATTCTAATCCGGTTTAGATATATGATAAATCAAAGACTTTTTTTGAGGAAACCACGTTTTTTACTATAAAAGCTGTAATATCTCCATTTTGTTTAAATATTTTAAACTTCATCCACATTGTCGGATTTAGCATTAAATTTTCTATAAGAGCAGAGTACATGTAAGCTTGAATCATTATGAGTTTTATGTTGTGTGACCTAAAGAACAGTTTGATCATCACTTTATTTAGGGAAGTTACTATGTCTAATATTACTCCAACGGTCACCGTTTTTCAAAAAAACTATTCACATAACTGCAAATCTCACAAAACCTTGAAAATTTAATCAGCTCTCGAATGATATGTTAAACGTAACGATTCTGTTTTGATTTCATGGAGAAATTTACTTTTAAATCCAAAAAAAACATGGTCCTCTGATTTTGCATACAAAGCAGTTACTTCTATAAATAAAACATTATCATAATCCCTTAAAGGAAATATGAATTTTAAACATAATAAACTCTTCATTGGAATAAAAAACAAAGAAAAAAATTATTGTTTAATAGAAAATAAAGGAAAACTGTCAATGAAGTGACACCAGATCAGATGATCTTATGTTATTGCATTTATTGATTTATTATTATAACCCAATGATAATGATCATAGACCTCAATTTGGCTGATAGCTTCTGAATGCAGATCGTATTGAAGAATTACATGATTAGAATTACTAAGATTTGTTATCAAATATCCTACCACAATTTCATCTGCCCATGAAATTCACCTCAAAAAGTGGTATTCTTCAACACAATTTGTATTCAGAAGCTATCGGCAAAATTTGTCAGAAAGGTTGGTTGTGGCATGTACAGCTGCCACCCTATGTTGTGCTTGTGTTAAATACAGAGTTGTTGAACCTTCAATGTGTGTGTGTTGGCAGTAAGCCATGTGTTTTCTTTTTTGGGGAAATGCTCCTCTTCCTAACACTTACATTTATCATTTTCTTTTGAGGCAACTTTTTTTTCTTCGCCTTTTCTTTTGGTTTTTTAGCTTCCAGTTCAATCCAAAAGTTTAGTGTGAAAAAAAAACTGTTTTTTCACCTCAAGGGGAATATTTCTATCTTTATCCGTGACTGTTCCTTTTAGTATGAATTCACCATCTAAAGTTTTTACTGTATTTTTTTCTTTTCTTGCAAGAACTTTTTTTGAAACAAAGTTTTTCTCCAGAATTTCGCCTTACTCATATATTTTAACTCCCGCAAGTAAAAGATTACCATTTTTTAATAAAACACACCAATATTTTAAAATGAAGAAATTCCTTTCCTCATTATCTCTTCTCATGTTCTCCATAATCTTCTTCTGATTTATAAGGCTGTAGACATCCTGGTCTTTTAGATATATTATATTGTGAGGTAAAGTTATGAGTCCTCTCAGATTTAACTGTTGTATCATGTTCACTGAAATGATAAGATCCATTCTCCTTATATAATACATTATTCATCTTCCGTCTTAAAACTTTGTCAACATCATTGCGAATCCTCAATAACTGGTATGAAGCTCCTTCCTGACAAATTTCATCTTCTAAGCTGTATATTAATGAGCAAACTCTGTTGAAAGCTAGTTTTACATCCAGCTCAGAACACCTACACCTTGTTCATCTATCTCCTTAAGTTCCATATTTGTCCTTTAAGTTTAGAGTGATTCTTTTCCTTTTTTTAGAACAAAATTTTGGGAAAACAATATAATTTCCTCGATTAGCAGGCGACTTTATGAACCATCAAATGCAGCAGCTATTAGGTGAACAGAGATATGCCAAAAAGAGATCCTTGTTTATTTAATCCAGTGTTGATTAATGCTAATGTATTTTCATAACCAGATTCAATTGAAATTCTAGTAATGAATCTCATTCTACTTTGGAGTTCTTATTTGAGGCAATCAATTCAAGCAATAAACAAAAACAATTTTACTATCATCTGAGCTAAACCTTAAGAACAACTTAACCTAACTTTTACCGGGGAAAGTTTTGAAAACACTAATTTCGCGCGTTTTCCATTGAAGTCATAATAGTAAATCAAAATCAAACATCGATTTTTATTTTGGATAAGAATATACTACCTCATTATATATATAAATATAATGAAATGTAAGAAAGTTAGCTTTAATAAATAAATAATAATTGTGTACAATTAAACGTCTTCTAAAAGTCTCTTAATTTAATATTTTCGAGAAAATCTCTGTGTAGCAAATACATCACCCACCCTGGGTTTCAAGGTGTTCCAACTTCTGCCTAGCCTGTGTCATTTTAATGTCTGTTAATGTGTTAGTTTTTCTGACTCAGGGGAAAAGAAAACACACGGCTCATTGCCGACACACACACACATTGAAGGTTCAACAACCACTCTGTATTTAAGCCAAGGAGGCAGCAGCACATGCCACTACCATACTTTCTGACACTCCCCTTCAATTTCAAGTTATTTTCTATCATCATACATTTTTACAAGTATACATTACAAAATGAATTAAAAATCTATAATATAAACTAAAAGATCTCTAAATTTAACGAATTTACATAGCTCTAAACTTTTAGAAAATTTATCTGCCAGTTGCTCATTATTCATTCTACGACTATCCTACCTTTTTTTTTTTAATATTCATTAACTGATAAAACAAAACTGTACATAATTTTTTTAATGACTGACTTATATTTCATTGAGGTCTCTTGTTATAATGCTATACTTAATAAAACCCAATACTTCACTATTTATTATATCTATATTTCTTCCCTAAAAAATAGTCTTTTTCCAAAAACATTATCTGGATCGGAACCAAATTTTCAATAGGCATTGTCAAAGATTTTATTTTATTTTTTTTACCTTTCCCCTCAGATAATTACGAGCATCAACAGAAGTCCGGTAATTTCCATTAGTGAAATAAAAACTTTTTATTATTTTGTTTACTTGTAACTTTCTTGTAATTTTCTTCCCCCTTTTGAACATTTTCCCTAGTTCTTCTCTATAAAGATCTTCAATGTATTTTTCTTTTCCATACAATCCCTTACTTTTTGTTTCACAATTATTATTTTCACTGGTTCCATGCTTATTATTTTTCTTAATTGTTTCATTTACAGGTAGTTCTTCTTCTATCCCTGGTACTTCTTCTCTATAGTATTCCAAGAGTTGTTTAATCTAACCTCACATTCTTCTTTAATTTCTTTCTCTGGGAGTTCTTAGAGAGTTGGCTCCACTTTATTAACAGAAGAAATATCGTTGGATAATTCACCTTTAGGTTATTCTTTTATCTCTGTATCTAAAAGCCTTGACTTTACAAAATCTAATGTAAATTGATTATCCATCACTGTCACAATTTGCTCAAATTTATGAGGGAGAATTAATGACGGATCATCTTCCTCCGTCTTGGATTCCATGTCTCTGACTATGGCGTCAATTTTATTGAAATGTTTCTGCAAACTTGTCGTGCATTTCAAAGTAAGCAATTTCGTCCTGGCAAGAAGTTTCGAGATGGTGCTCTTCCTCTCAAAAACATTAGTAAGCGATTCCGTCATTTCCTTGGCTGATTTCGCGCTACTAATTTAATCAATATGGCGATCGGTAACGCAATTGATAATAATATTCATCGCCTTTATACTCTTTTCTCTTGGCCTCATTGGTCTCCGATGCCCATCCATCTTCAATAGTTTCTTTAACTTCCTTCTCATCCAACAAGGAGATAAGACGAAACTTCCAGGTTTTGAAATTTGAATCGTTTAGTTGCGGGTAAACTGTTGAATTATTGACGGCCATTTTCTACTAGTGACTTTAATACTTTAAATTCCAAAATTTCAATTTCAGCACTCATCACTCTTAATACTTATAACCTCGTTAATTAACTGGGCAATGATCTGGGCCCATAACCTGTCAGTTTTTCTGACTCAGGGAAAAATAAAACACACGGCTCATTGCTGACAAAATTGAGGTCTATCTTCATTGTTATTGGGTTTTTAACCTTACATTGAAAATCTTCCATCATCAATGGACAATGTAATTTTCAATTGCATTAAAAATCATCCAAAATAAATCCTAATTTTTTTTTTTGACACGAAACGGCCTTATAGACCACGCGAATATTATTCCCTCCCAACCCTCCCCACCCCCCCCTCTCTTCTTCATTCTTTCAGACTGCATTCTTCTTTCTTCCTTACTACATACTTTCTTTTTAATAGGTTTTTGAATGAACCATCTACTATATTTTTAAAATATATTTATCAGTTTATTTCAGGTGACCAGAACACCTATCTCCTTTCAGGCAGCGAATATTTGAGTAGACACAGATCCACACGCAATAAAAAGAATACATAGCCTTTCGGCCTTTCCTCCCTTCCACCTCAAGAATCTGCCATCACTAAAGAGTTGGTGTTGCAGACGCAGCTGCAACACCCTGAAAAGGAAAAAAACCATTCATCTAGCTTCCAGCTAGTTGAATTGTCGCCAGAAACCTGGTTTGCTTCTCCCCTAGTCTTCTAACCATGACCACTAAATCTGTGATCAGCTATACTGGCCTCCACCCAACGGTGAGACTGGCTAGGTCTCACCACTGTAGTACCATTTTTGGGCCAAACCCGGAAGCCTAGAATGGCCACTGGCCCAGGGACATAATCCCCTATGCTTCCCCCACCTCCCCGGACACTCGGGCTAATGCTGATCCAAAGAGGAAGGCCGGGATACGTTCCCATAACATGCCTAGCAGGCATTACTTTCTCCATTAGTCACCGCCATACTGATGACAGTATCTACCCGCATGTGTGCCGAAGCACGGCCCTAGAGATAGGCACATGGAGTCTGGTGTTCTCCCCCCCTCCCCCTCTCCCCATAAAAATGAGGTTGGGTTCCATCTTCTTTATGGGAGATCTCCTTTCAGACATATGATGAACTCTACTTAAAATAAAAATTTGAACAAATCCAAACTATTTTATGCTCCCTAATCTGGTTTCAAACTTGGAAAATCCATACTGTTTCCTTTTTTCAAAATCAGAATAATAAATAAAAAAGTTCTTTATTTATTCTGGGACCTTAAGTCCCTCAAGAATAAAAAATAATGTACAATCAGGGGCCATTAGAGCCTCAAGATGGTTATGAAATATTATTAAATATAATAAAATAGTAATTAATAATGATGTCAAATAAAAATTAAGCTTAAAAATATTGGCAAAAGGAAACAGAAATATTTTGATCCATTTTGTGAATCAATTGTGTAAAAACAATAAAATTTCGTTACATAAGCTTTTATATTTTATATAATTATTGAGCGGCTAATGACAGTTTTCATGGATCTGGCTGGACAGTAGGTAGTTAAATAAGTGATATTTGGAAGTGGAAAGGGTGTTTGAGTGGCGATGGTAGAGAAAGGATGCCGGAAAATTCTGGCGACGGTAGGAAGGAAAGAGCCACTTTAACTCCGTGTAAAATAGTGAAACATGGGCGTTCCTGGGGATCCCGAAAATCAGTCTTTTGAGTCTGGCCTCGGGATCACCAGAAACATCAACATACACAGCACAGCAATAGTCAAATTGGGGGAAGATAAGGGAAGTACTAGTAATTTGCGGGTTTCGAAAGGAAGAAGATGGCGAACGTAATTGAGACGTTTTAGGATTGGGATGGTGCGACGGGAAATTTCGGATACGTGGTTTTTCCAGGATATGGTTTGGTCAAAAATGACTACGAGATTTTTGACTGAGGGGTAGAATTTGATAGGATCACTGCTCAGGAAAATGGTGGGAATGTATGGTGTATGGCTCAGGGAAGGAGGTATGGTTTTCAGGAGGTAACTCGAACCTATTAAAAGCGCTTTGGTCTTTTCAGTATTTAGATTCAACTTGTTCGTCATTGCCCAGTTATAGATTCGGTCCAAGTCTTCCTGGATTTTTCTAGTAGCTTCCAGTAGGTCAGAATTGGGAAAGGGTAAATAGATTTGGAGATCATCTGTGTAAAGGTGATACCGGCAGTGACGGATGGAAAGGGGAAGGTCATTAATGTAAACGGAAAAGAGCGTGGGCGAAAGTGAAGATCCCTGAGGACCACCACGGGAAAGAGGTATGGTCTTGGACGGAGGTTTATTTGGAATGACTACATACTGTGATCGGTCGGAAAGGAAGGACTTAAACCAAAGTAAGGCAGATTTGGACAAGGAAAGGTTTCGGAGTTTGGATAGAAGGATGTTGTGGTCAACATTATCGAAAGCCTTTGAAAAATCTAAAAGGATAAGGATGGTAATCTCTTGGCGATCAATTGCGGAGTGTAAGTCTTGAGATATTTTCAGGAGGGCAGATTGGGTGGAGTATACGGGGCGGAAACCGGATTGATATGGACTAAGGAGGGAGCGTTCGTCTAGGAAAACTGAGAGTTGGGACTGAACGATCCGTTCCAGCGGTTTGGATAGGTTGGAGAGGAGGGAAATCGGACGAAAATCACTAGGGGAGGCGGGATTGGGGATTTTACTCAAGGGGCGGACTAGTGCTGCTTTCCAAGAAGAAGGAAATATCGAATTTTGAAGGAAAAGGTTGTAAATGTGGTGAAGGATAGAAATAAGTGCGGGAAGGCATGCTTTGTTGAATTTAAATGGAATATTATCGGGTCCATAATCATTTCTGCGGGATTTCTTAATGACCGAGAGTACGTCATCATGGGAAAAGGGAAAAGAAGAAGTTGGTTGGATCAAACCTAGGGTAAGTTATTTCCGCTTCGAACGGAGGGTTTGGAGCTAATGAAATGAAGTGTTGATTTAGTTCATCGGGTGAAATAGGAAGGAAGTTGCAGTTGGGTTCAGGAAAGGTTAGTTTTCTTAGGATTTTCCACTTGGATTTAGAATCGGGAGCGGTAGAAAGGGAATTATGCATGTATTTGGATTTAGAGTATCGGATGGCGGATTGGGTTTGGTTACGTAAAATTTTGAAGGTAGTGTAATCTGATGGCAATCGAGTTCGACGAAATTTGCGTCTGGCTGCTTCCCTTTTTTTTCATCAGCTCTCTAATCTCAGCTGTCAGCCATGGAGCAGAAGGGTTTTCAGAGGAGCATGGGTATTTAAAATTGAATGAAGGTTTGCGGTGAGGGTAGATATCATCGGCTCAATCGAGGTAAAGGAATATATTATATCCCATTGGATGGAATCGAGGTCAGGTTGTACGGATTCGAATGACAGGAGGTCCAGATTTCGAAAGGAAACGACTGTTGGGGCAAAAGATTTGGTTGGTAAAAATTGAGTAGACAAATAATTGAGTAGACTTTTCTATATTTGTTTCCCATTCAGTTATGAATCTTTTGCAATAGTTTTATTCACTTCTTTTAATCTTATCTCACTTACCTTACTCCAAGCAGTTGCTATTCCTTTATCTGCCTTTAACTGTGTACTTATGTGTTGCTTTTCGATTAAGTATTTCCCTCCTTCTAAAATCTTGTTTCAAGTATTCTAAATTTATTTATCATTGTTCTGAAGACTTTGATGAAATAACATCAATCCCCAACGTACCTAAGATTAAACATTATTAAAACTTTGGTCAAAATTAATGTTTCAGGTTCCTACACCATTCTGATGCCAACTTTCAGACATTTATAGGTTACCGACTATGAAAAATACTTGAGTTATTTCATAATTTTTCCGTTTACTTCTCTTGCCTAACTTAGACACCATAATCATTCCAAATTTACCACCATTTTATATTTATTGTTGGAAGAATTTTTTTTTCCCATTATGACAAAAAGTTATTTGGCTATATCTAGCTTTTTCTCTTATACATTAATGTTATTGATGGGCCACATTGTCTTGTATTTTTTGTCTGCTATTCTATTCTGAATTGGATTGAGAATACTGAACCTAGACTCCTACTTGACTATTGTACTAATGTCTTTGTCTTTCGAAATGATGATATCATCTTCTCTCTCAAATGTCCATGGAGGATGTCAGTTTTGTTATGTATCACAGTGTTGTCCATGATATATGTGTATATATATATATATATATATATATATATATATATATATATATATATATATATATATATATATATATATATATATATATAGGGAAAAACTTTTTGGAGTAATCTATTTGGATTATACTTATAGACTGTTGTATTTTTTTTTTTTTTTTTTCCCAACATGAAAAACCTCATGGCTCTGAAGGTTTTTATACCATCTAACACTCCTCATTCAGCTGTGATTCCATTCAAGCATCATTAAGCATTGATGACATTAATCAGTTACTGTTGTATAAAAGAACAAAAAAAAAAAAACATGCCTGTGGTATGATCTTGTTTGCAATAAATTGATCTGGAATGACCAATACAAAGTTTTTTCTATCATGGAGAAAGCCTTTGAGGCATTAACTGTTCTACTGATCTTGCCTTGTCTATGAAGACTCCCTTTGAATTACAATATAACTTCATATGCAGACTTACTTTTCTATTCTGGCAGCCTTTCTTATGCTAACTATATTTTGTGGCCATCGCCTCAGTAGAAATTGAGCGTAGTTTAACCTGAAACCAAACCTTTGAAAATGTCTTCTTTTTATACAAACACATATTTTATTTAATCATGGCTTATGAATAGAAAAGGCTGAAAGTACCATAAATAAAATATTAAGAAAATTTAATTGGAAAATTAATAAGTTCCATTACATTGGTGATGGAACTTAATCATTTCCCAATTAAAAAGGGATTTTGTTGACTGTGAGTCGTAATTAAGGTGATGAAATGGTCAGGGGTGCAGTAAGGATAAATAAACACGTCAAGTTTTTAAATGAAAAACTTATATTTTGGCGTGCCGACGTTTCGACCTGCCTTGCAGGTCTTCATCAGGACTAAAATAACAAAACTTGGATGTGACCAAGATAATACAAACATTTGAAAAAATAAATTAATAAAAATGAAAAAGAAAAAGAAATAATAATTATACAAAGTAAATTAAGGTGATAAAATGGTCAGGGGTGCAGTCAGGACAAATAAACATGTCAAGTTTTAAATGAAAAACTTATATTTTGGCGTGTCAACGTTTCGACCTTCCTTGCAGATCCTAACTTCACTCCTGACCATTTCATCACCTTAATTTACTTTGTATTATTATTTTTTCTTTTTCATTTTTAAATATTTTTATTAATTAATTTTTTTAAATGTTTTTATCATCTTGGTCACATCCAATTTTTTGTTATTTTAGCCCTGATGAAGACCTGCAAGGCAGGTCGAAACGTCGGCACACCAAAATATAAGTTTTTCATTTAAAAACTTAATGTGTTTATTTATCTTGACTGCACCCCTGACCATTTCATCACATTAAATAAAATGTTTTTATTTTTTATTTTGGCACTTACAGCCTTTTTCATTGAGTTTTCAAATTCTTTCTTGTCTTTATTCAGAATATTAATGTATTACATGATGGTCTAAATAAATTTATTTATATTTTTCAGCATGAAACACCAACATTTTTAAGTGAATAGTGATTATGGTTCAGGTATGTATATTTTAATAGTTTAAGTACTTCATTACTTATCTTATTATTATTATTTAGCTTTGTTTTCATTATTTATTTTTTATATCTTTTAACTAATAGTTCAACTGAATTATGTTTATTCTACCCATTTTTTAACAGCTAAGGGGTGTATCACTAAGGGCATTTAGGCTCACACTGCTGTAAGGCAATTCATAAACATTTCAATTATCTTATCATTATCTTCCATCCTGCAGAGTTGAGATCTTAAATCTTAATCTTATAAAAAGATGTTTATTTTGTCGGCAGTGACCAGCTCACATTCCTGCTAGACCATTTAGGACGGCTTTATGTAATTGTTAAAATAGTTTCCACTTGTGTTTACAGGACTCCTTTAAAACCAGCTTGGAGTGACTTGGTCTGCTATTCCATTGTAGTTTGTCTTATGCTTTAAGTCTCTTTGATTTTGCTATTTGCTTAGTTTAGGTTTCAGCATAAAAAATGACGAGATGAATGATATTCTTGTAAGATTAGGGGTAAGGGCTGTCATTATAGCTATAAAGAACATTGTTGGGCCTATGTTGTTTGGTTCTGTCTTGTGTTAGGACTATCATTTGTGTCTTACTTTCGCTATCTATGTTGGCTCTATAATTTGTGCCTAAATTTGGTTATTTTATGTGCACAATATATCATATCTAAATTTTGTTTTCTGAAGATCAGCTTTAATTGAATATCGTACCTAATTACACAAGCCTGTACATAGTAATCATCCTTGGTGCTTTAGTTTCTTAGGCATGAGGTTTAGTAAAGCATCCATTGCTGCAGTTAAAGTAGTGGTCATTGAACCAGTGATCATTTAGGCATTTAATGATTGCAGTTTTATTTTGGACCTGCTTTGAAATAAGATAATAGGACTAAGTGGTATGCTGTAACCAGCATATTCTTTGCTGAGGACCCCATACGTATAGTCCTTGTGCTGGCTTATAAGCATCTGAAGGTTTTTTCTTAAATAAATTTGTGCTTATGTATGAGATAACCTAACATTAGTCTCTCTCACATTTGATTAATAATTATTTTTATGTTTCAGTTTGATTTTTGCTGAACATATTTGAAAATCAAGATTAATCAGCAGTGTTTTGGTGGTTTGAAAAATAGTGTTTCAGATTATGATAATAATATTTTCATAAATTATTTGTATATAGCATTTATAAATTTATGTAAATTTAGTGTTTTTTTAAAATTGCTTGTAGACTGAAATGAGGAAGTTGATTAAAATTTTGTTTACTATTCAAAATTTTCTACCTTGTATAATGTTAGGAAATCACCTCATTATCAATTCTTTTTTCTTCCAAGTACTATAGTTCATTACTGCATTTGCTTTTACCATCATGCTTATATTAAAAGATTGTTCCATTGTTATTAATTTTTTTTTTTTCTCATTTATTGATATTTACAACTTTACAAAAACATATACATCAAGTAAATGTGTTGATAGTGAATACAATGGTATGTAAATAACTTGTGAAGAACTACTCAGTAGTAGCACTTCAATAAAAATGTACACTAAAAGGTCTCTAGGCCATCTTCTTTTCAGACGCCTTGGAGGATTATCGGGAATGGAGTGAGAAGCAAGTTGGGAGACTAGTGGATTGGAGTGGTTATGGAGCTTACTATGGAAGGATAGGTATCTCCTCTGGGCTATATCAGCAAGGTAAGGAACATTAAGATCTTTATGGATAAGTTTATTGGTCACAAAGTAAGGAGCATTGAGGATTTTTCGAAGGATTTTGGATTGTAAGGATTGGATACAAGATGGATTGGATGGTTTAGTAGAGCCCCAAAGCTCAACTCCGTACATCCAAATAGGTCTAATCACAGTCATGTAAATGAGTCTTTTGTAATTAATTGGGAGCTTTGATCGTTTGTTTAGTAAATGTTGAAGTAGTCTGTAACGACGAGCAGTTTCTCGTCGTTTTAGTCTTATATGTGGATTGCAAGTAAGACGTTTGTCCAAGTGGAGTCTAAGGTAGCGGATCTGTTAATTAAGTTAGCGGTAAAGGTTATTTGTTGGGATTTATTTTTATTCCCCAATTTCGACACCATTCTTGAATGTTAGTAATATGAGATTGTAGTGATTGGGATGCAATGAAAGGATCATTATTTACTGATAACACGCATGTGTCATCAGCGTAAGTGGTGAAGACAGTGGTAGGATGAGTCGGGATATCAGCTGTATACACCGTGTAGAGGATGGGACCAAGGATACTACTACCTTGAGGAACGCTAGCGGATTGGGTGAAGAGAGACGAATTGGAAAATTTATGGTTTACTTTGAAGGTTCTATCAGTGAGATAGGATCGAATAATAAGGAAATATGTAGAAGGTAGAAAGTTACGGAGTTTGTAAAGCAGTCCCGGGTGCCAAACGCCAGTTCCACATCGAGAAAGGCTCCGGTGCAATACATTCCGCGCTCCAATGCAACGTCCACCACACGATGACATTGCTGGATTGTGGAATGTGATGTTCGGAATCCAAACTGGTGATCTGGGATTACATGATGGGAATCTAGGATAGGATACAAGCGTTTTAAAATTAGTTTTTCAAGGATTTTACCCATGATCGGGAGAAGGAAAATAGGACGGTATGAGGATGGGAGCTCAGGTGGCTTTTTGGGTTTTGGAATCATTTTAATTATAGATAATTTCCAGGAGTCAGGAAAATATGTTGTACGCAGCACAGCATTATATATGTATGTTAGGAATAGGTTGGCTTTTCGAGGAAGAAGTTTTAGGATATGGGATGTGATTAGGTCGTGTCCAGGGGCTTTGTTTGAAGGTAATCGGTGGATTATGTTTGATATCTCGGAAGGATGAAATGCTTTAGGAGGAGGAGATAGTTGGAGTGGAATATTTAGTTCTGCTTCAATACATTCAAGGTGATTAGGATTGAAGATGTCAGGATGTTGGCTAAATGATTTAAAGAGGTGTTGTCCGAAAATTTGGGATTTTTCTTCGTCAGATCTTGTCCAGGTTTGAGAACCTGTAAGGAGAGGGTGATTAAAGTTTTTCGTAGTCATCCATAATGATTTGTCACAAGTATTAAGTTTTTCAGTATGGTTTTGCAGGTTTGGAATTTTGAATTTTCTTATTTCTATCTTAAGTTTGTTAGTTAAATTGTTGTATTTTTTTTTTTTTTTTTTGTCGGATGGGTATCTGGTCCGGTGCCACTTCGCCCTTGCTCTGCGTTTTTCACTTGATAAGGTGCGTATATGCTGTGGCAGGTTATTCTGCTGAGTTCTATGATTTTTCCGGTGTGAGGTATTTTCATGTATACTAATTCGTATTGATGTTGTAAGTTTGTCAACTTCTAAGTTTATGTCATCTTTTGTTTTAAGGGGAATTTTTAAGTCCAATTTCTTTTCAATACCATATCGAAATCCGTCCCAGTCTACTCGTCCTGTGATCAGTCTAGGAAGAAAGGGTTTTAGAACGGGATTTCAATGTAGGAGAAGCAGAACAGGGCTATGATCAGAAGAAAGGTCATCTAGGGATTTAATGGTGGTTAGGGAGGATGAAATTTGGGAAGATATGAATATATCAAGGATATCAGGACATTTTTTGAGAGATGTAGGCCAATAGGTCTGGTTGAAGGGTGAGAGGACAGATTAACAGCCGGAGGATGAAATGCGGGATAAGATACTGCCACGGATGTTGGATGATCGACAACCCCATCGCTGGTGTTTGGCGTTGTAGTCCCCTCCAGCAATAAAGAGCGGTCCGAGGGATCGGAATAAGGGATCAAGAAGATTATGAGAAAGAAAATTACCAGGAGGGCAGTATACAGCTGAAAATGTTACATGGAAAGGATGAGGTGAAACGGATACTGAGGTGGATTGAATGGTGTCGATTCAAGTGGAAGGGATAAGAGAATGAGGTATTGATTTATGGATAAATATGCAGGATCCTCCATGGGATGTATTGTCTGATCTATATGTGATATAGTCTCGTATGTAAAAATATGTACGTTGAGTAAAGTGAGTTTCAGTCAGCAGGGCAATATCTATTTCATTGTCATGGAGAACAATGTCAAGTTCGTCTCGGTGGTTTGTAGTCCGTTTGCATTCCATAAAATGACAGCCAGCGCAGCAGAGGCTTAGCGCTCATCGAGCGGTATTAAATGGAATTTCTGTAAGGGTTCGAGTAAGAAGGGTGATGAGGGGCTTGATAGTTTCTTTTAGTTCAGATAGAAATGAGGAAAGGATGGTGTTTATATCATTGGTATTTGGATGGGGAAGAGGAAATAAATCTGGAGCTTGGTATGGATTATATGTTTGAATAGGAGTAGTGGCTAGGGGCTGGACGCCTCGTAGGATAGTAGGAGCAGAATCAACCTGTAAAGGTATTTGGGATGAAGAGTTGGTTTGAATAGGTGGATGGATTGGAATTGGATGTTGCTTCTGAGGCGGTAATTTAACTACTAAACGAAAAAATTGTGGCCAGGAGCGTTCTGTTTTGGGGGTTGAGGATGGGATTGGGAGGTCTGGGGATGTGATTGGGAAATTCGAGGCGCCTGTCGTTGAGGTTGATACCTGATTTTATCCGAGTATGATGCTTCCTGTCGTTTCTGATGGTTGGGTGCTGAGGTTGATTGTAGCTGTTCGATTCTCTTGGATTGGGTTTCTTGAATTCTATTTAATTGTTTTGGATTGTCGATTTCAGGTTCTTGTCTTGTTTGTATGAAGGTCGCCTTTGAGGTTCTCTGGCTGTGCAAATTTTTATTTACTGAGCAGCCTCTGTAACTTGCTGGATGGTCTAGACCACACAGTGCGCATATCGCAGGTGTATCCTCTGATTTCTGACATGTTTCAGTTGCGTGAGGGCCAGCACATTTTACACACCTGGCTTCATGATGACAGTATGTCTTGGTGTGTCCGAGGCTTTGACATCGGGTGCACTGTACTATAGTTGATCTTCTTCTCGGTTCTTCAAACTTCACGACCGAATATACCAGCCTGGTTACATCGAATATTTCATCGTTGTTTATAGCAGGCTCCAAGTCAATGAAGAATAATGGAAGTGGATACCTTTCTTTCGGGTGAAGCACATTAGAAATTTGCCTCACGTTATGACCAATGGCTTCCAAATCATGCTTTATGGCGCTCGTTGGGTGGGTAGAATGGAGACCACGTAAAACCACTCTATATGATTTTTCATCTTTCAATTGTTAACAATGAAAGTCGTAGTTTTTAAGTGTAAAGTGATTGACCAGATTTTAGAGTCATCTTTTTTTGATGTTTTAATTTTTAATCTTTGACCCGAGAGAAGCAGTTGAAATTAGTCTCTCCCATCAATGCTGCTATTTCTCGGTTAAAAGATATGAAATTTTCAATTTTAGTTACATAAATTGGAGGTGGTTCGGGATCAGATGTATTATGCAGGTTTGTATTATTATTATTGCTGGTAGATGATGTAGATGGTATGGGTTGGTGAGATTTTTTGGCTGCAGTAGATTTACTGCGAGTTTGTAGATTATTAGTATTATGATATTGATTATTAGTATTGTTGGCTGTCTTTTTTGTTTGGTGAATTGCCCGCTGAACCTGGGGCGGCGTTTCTATGGCGCTTTTGGAGAGTTCTTCTAGATTGGTACTCAGTTCCGCTGAATTCTGAGTAAGAAGGGGTCTCTGTCTCTGAGTCATCACCAGATGTAACGACGTCCATTATTATATATTAATAAAGTAAAAAAAAAAAAATAAAAAAAAAATAAATTAATTAATAATAATTGTAAAGCTAGAGAGTGAAGATAGTAATTATTACTAAAATATTCATATAATTATTTACAATATTTATACTAATGAATAAAATGTTCATGAAATACAATTATAAAATAAGAAAGGAAAAAAAACAAACTTAAAACGTTCCAACTTTAGAAAAAAAAAAAAAAAATTAAATTAAAAGTTTGATTACGAACTAGAGACAACATAAACTATCAACAGAGGAGCCCTTGAACTTGTGAGATAAGTGCTGTATTCAAACAGGCGGGAGGATTATGGGCTACGAAGCCACTCAAGCCAGTTGAACTGCCTCACTTATATATATATATATATTAGTTCACAATTACTAACGTTTTCACTCACCTCACTGAAAGTTATTGTCAGATTGGTATATTGTTAATATTATAACTATTTGCCAGGTATGAACGATTAACATAGTCTAAAACTCAGAAAAAAATGTCACAAACACAGAGCGATTTTGAACATGATATGTAGATGCGGCCATCTTGTCTGAGACTCTTTATTCATTAGAATTGGAATAATCTCAAAAATATTTGTTTTAAGAATAATTTTTATATTGAAAAGAAAGGATGAGTACTTTTATGTAATAGATACTTTTTATTATGTGAAAAGTTATGATAGATTTTATAACAAGAAAATTGAAAAATGAGCGTTCTCAGCCATTTATTATAAGCTGTTTTCCCTGTATTAATGTTACTTTTATTTTATATAAATTTATTTTTTTTTATTTTATAGATATCAAAAAAGGGTTATTATATTTCAATGTTCCATTATAAAATTAAATTCTTGTACCATTAAAAAAAAAAAATTATAATTTTTTTTTTCTATAAGTTTTAATGGCTGACAGCCATAATAAAATTGTGATCTGTATTTTCTAGTCAGAATTTGCACATTTATTTAAAAAAATTACTGACCTTGATTTTGTCTTTGGTTTTGATAAACAGATAGGAACTTAATGGCTATTTACATATTTCAGTTCGTCTATTCTTAATCCATGTTGAGCAAGTTAGTCATTATGTTTATTTTATATAAATAAAATATTAATATGTTTTTATGTAAATCATGATTTCATTTTGAGAAGTTTTATAACTGCTTTTTTTAGGTTCAATATTTTGTTTTGAATAAGAACTATTCAGCACATATTTTGTTATAAAGGACTGATTTTTAGTTTTCTTAGTGCCATGTAACGTTTATCATGATATTTTATATTTATATATGTATAATTAAAAGACTGTTATATTTATTGAAAATGAGCATTCTCAGCCATTCATGATGAGCTGTTTTCCCCTTTTAAAGAAAATTACCGTTATAAGAAAATTATAGTCTTGAAAATATATAATTTTAATAAAAAATAGTTACATCAATTCATGAAGAACAATCCCAAATCAACTAAAGAAAAAGTAAAACGACAAATAATTGGAAGAACTGGTGGAACATTTGTTCTAGTTCAAATACACTTGTTTCAGTTTCACTATGTTCACTATTTCAAGACAAAATGTACTACAAGAAAAATGAATTAAGATGGAAGAAAACAATATACAGAGATGTTAACCAGATGAAACACGTACAGTTTATGTACTGTTCACAAAATAAACGAGTACTATGATATTGAAAATGTTAGGTCCCATTTGCCCAGCCCTGTGCTATGCAAGTGATTCCAATACCTTATACCACTTTTTGTTAGGACCAAATGCAGCAACAGCGAAATTTAACTCAACCATCTAGTTTGTTAATTGCAACTATAAACATAATTCATCATTGTCAGAGACTGGTTAAAACAGTTAAAGAATGAAGGTTGGAAAGAAAAATCAATGCTTAGATCACTCTGATACCATAGAGTCTAATGTTTTTTATATATAAAAAATATATATATAGATAATGTAGATATAAAAATAGAATGATAATAAGCATGGTTAAAGTAGACGCCCAATATTAATAGGAGCTGGATGTCAAATATGCCATGTGTCAATGTCATGAAGAGTTGCTGCTTGTTATTGTCATTTGCCATAAAGATTAGTAGTCAGACGATTTGCTCAGTGTCACTTTGTTTTGTAACTTGTCTTTGTACACAGGAAAAAAAATAAGAAAATCAATTTAAGCTTTTATTTAAAGTACTTCATAGAAACTTGTTTATTTGTTTTCATCCATTTTTTTTTTTAATACAAGGGTACATCAAACCAGTGCCACTCTTTTCTATTGGCTGTTCTGTTAAATGCGTACTCTTGGCATCTTCTCGGAACACTGTAAAGGAAATTTGTTATAATATATTTGGATTTGTTTAACTAATCATTAAAAAAATGAAATCAACCTTAATAGTATTGTCAATTATGCTTTGTTATTATTTAGTATTAAGTCTTAGTTTTTTAAGGATTTTATTAGTGTATCTTTATCATTATTTTTCTCTGATATTATACTGTTAATGCATAACTATTTAAGATATAGATAGTAAACTATAAATTTTTTTTACTGATTTGTGATTTATTTCAATTAAGCTACCTCTCTTTTTTTACACACTCGCTATATACAGGGTGAGTACCTCTCAGTGTAAAAAAAAGATTGGGTGAAACTAGATCAAAAATGTAGAAAAATGCTGCAGACCTCACATTGCTATTCTAATCCGGTTTAGATATATGATAAATCAAAGACTTTTTTTGAGGAAACCACGTTTTTTACCATAAAAGCTGTAATATCTCCATTTTGTTTAAATATTTTTCAAACTTCGATTTAGCATTAAATTTTCTATAAGAGCAGAGTACATCTAAGCTTGAATCATCATGAGTTTTATGTCGTGTGACCTAAAGAACAGTTTGATCATCACTCAATACATAGTTGTTGTTGAACCTTCAATGTGTGTGTCTCGGCAGTGAGCCGTGTGTTTTTTTTTTCGGGGAAATGCTCCTCTTCCTGACACTTACATTTTTCAGAGATGTAGATAGTTAGGGTAGGCAGTCATATATACTCAGCAGATCAAAATAAAATTGTTATTTTATTTTAATTGTTAAAGCCAATGTTTCGACTTGCAAAGTCTTCATCAGGGCTAGAAGCAAGAAAAAAGGTATGACTAATGTTATATGAAAAAACACACACCACAAAACATAAGTATGAGTGAGAAAAAATAAAATAAAATAATAAATAAATAAATGTAAAAGAGTAAGGATAACATAAAGTATCTAAAGGCCATAAGGACATCATAAAGCTATTGAATTAAGGTTAAAATGAGAATAAATTAAAATGAGTGATAGTTACAAAAGCTAATGAGTAACAACAAAATAATTGAACATAAAAAATGTAGATACTAAGTTGTTAAGATAATGAGGACAAGTTCATGAGTTAAAACTTAAAGGTCATGAAGACAATGTATACAGATATAAAACTGAGAAGAAATAAAAAAAAAAAAAAAAAAAAAAAAAAAAAATATATATATATAAATAAAAATAGTTCATTAGTGAATTAAATTGGTAAACATAAAAAGTAATGAGTAAATACAGTGTTAACAACTCTGAAAAATTTTGCCGATAGCTTCTGAATACAAATTGTGTTGAAGAATACCACTTTTTGAGGTGAATTTTATGGGCAGATGAAGTTGTGGGAGGATATTTGATTACAAATCTTAGTAATTTTCATCATTCAATCTGTTCCGCAAACTATGATTTTTCAACACTATTTGACAGCAATACAAATATAAACCAATGATACCCCTTATGGAAAGGTATAAATGCCTTCCCCTGTAAAACGAGACACATCTGACCATAAAACTCACCTCAAAAAGTGGTATTCTTCAACACAATCTGCATACAAAAGCTATTGGCAAAATTGAGGTCTATGATCATTATCATTAGGTTATAATAATAAATAAATAAATGCAATAACATAAGATCATCTGATCTGGTGTCGCTTTATTGCCAGTTTTTCTATATTTTCTATTAAACAATAATTTTTTTCTTTGTTTTTTATTCCAATGCATTGTTTATTATGTTTAAAATTCATATTTCCATTAAGGGATTATCATAATGTTTTATATATACAAGTAACTGCTTTGTATGCAAAATGAGAGTACCATGTTTTTTTGGATTTAAAAATAAATTTTGAAACGTTGGCTTTACCAATTAAAATAAAATAACAATTTTATTTTGATCTGCTGAGTATCTATGACTGCCTACCCTAACTATCTACATCTCTTATACTTCACAGTCAACTATACCTTATGAATAGAACTTACATTTATCATTTTCTTTTGTGGCAATTTTGTTTTCTTCGCCTTTTCTTATTTTGGTTTTTTAGCTTCCAGTTCAATCCAAAAGTTCAGTGCCATCCTCCAATGTCTTGGAAATTCATCATTCTTAAAAAACTTTTTTTTCACCTCAAGAGGAATATTTCTATCTTTATCCGTGACTGTTCCTTTTAGTATGAATTCACCTTCTAAAGTTTTTACTGTGTTTTTTTCCTTTTCTTGCAAGAACTTTTTTTGAAACGAAGTTTTTCTCCAGAATTTCACCTTTCTCATTCATTTTAACTCCTGCAAGTAAAAGATTACCATGTTTTAATAAAACACACCAATACTTCAAAATGAAGAAATTCCTTTCCTCATTGTCTTGTTCTCCATAATCTTCTTCTGATTTATAAGGCTGTAGACATCCTGGTCTTTCAGATATATTATATTGTGAGGTAAAGTTATGAGTCCTCTCAGATTTAACTGTTGTATCATGTTCACTGAAATGGTTAAATCCATTCTCCTTATATAATACATTATTCATCTTCCTTTTCAAAACTTTGTCAACATCATTGCGAATCCTCAATAACTGGTATGAAGCTGCTTCCTGGCCAATGTCATCTTCTAAGCTGTATATTAATGAGCAAACTCTGTTGAAAGCTAGTTTTACATCCAAGCTCAGAACACCTTCTAGAGACTGCTCACCTTGTTCATCTATCTCCTTAGGTTCCATATTTGTCTTTTAAGTTTAGAGTGATTCTTTTCCTTTTTTTAGAACAAAATTTTGAGAAAACAATATAATTTCCTTGATTAGCAGGCGACTTTATGAACCATCAAATGCAGCAGCTATTAGGTGAACAGAGATATGCCAAAAAGAGATCCTTGTTTATTTAATCCAGTGTTGATTAATGCTAATGTATTTTTATAACCAGATTCAATTGAAATTCTAGTAATGAATCTCATTCTACTTTGGAGTTCTTATTTTAGGCAATCAATTTAAGCAATAAACAAAAACAATCTCACTATCATCCGAGCTAAACTTTAAGAACAACTTAACCTAACTTTTACCGGGGAAAGTTTTGAAAACACTAATTTCGCGCGTTTTCCATTGAAGTCATAATACTAAATCAAAATCAAACATCGATTTTTATTTTGGATAAGAATATACTACCTCATTATATATATAAATATAATGAAATGTAATAAAGTTAGCTTTAATAAATAAATAATAATTGTGTACAAACGTCTTCTAAAAGTCTCTTAATTTAATATTTTCGAGAAAATCTCTGTGTAGCAAATACATGACCCACCCTGGGTTTCAAGGTGTTCCAACTTCTGCCTAGCCTGTGTCATTTTAGTGTCTGTTAATGTGTTAGTTTTTCTGACTCAGGGGAAAAGAAAACACACGGCTCACTGCCGACGCACATGCACACATTAAAGGTTCAACAACAACTCTGTATTTAACGCAAGCACAACGTAGGAGGCAGCAGCACATGCCACAACCATACTGTCTGACACTCCTCTTCAATTTCAAATTATTTCCTATCATCGTAGTTGAAATTGCCTCAATAAACATACATATTTTTACAAGTATACATTAAAAAAATGAATTAAAAATCTATAATATGAACTAAAAGATCTCTAAATTTAACGAATTTACATAGCTCTAAACTTTTAGTAAATTTATCTGCCAGTTGCCCATTATCCATTCTATGACTATTTTACCTTCTTTTTTTTTAATATTCATTAACTGATAAAATAAAACTCATGGAGTTATAGTACTATGGAGAGGCCCTTCCCGATTATTGTTTTGTGAGGGGCGAGACCAAAACACTAACCAGCCACGCCCACTATGCCCAACTGGTGACTTGCATTCCATTGGGCTAGGGCAATTGAAAGGGTTCGTTATTAATAAAATAAGTAAATCACTAAAGTAAATAAATTAATCAAATAAAATAACAACAGTATTAAGCCTTGGAAACCAAAATTTGAACTGATAAGAGATTAATATACTGATAATACGGCGCACTCCAAAATGGCTGTTTGCCCTGGCTATAGAGAGGTAAGCTCCCTCCGCTTGTCTATAACCAGCGAGGAGATATACAATAGAGCAGTCACGAGTGGAGTGGGGGTGGGATTCGTTCCCCCTCCTCTACGCCACCTAAATTTCCGAAGCGTACTTTCCGTGTGTGCTGCTTAATTTCCTTGAAGTTACAAGTGTTTACTTTTAATTTCATACTTTTTACGTAAACCTATTCTCGTTGAATTTTTATTTTGTTTATAAATCCATTCCACATTAAGTATGCCTTTTAGTGCTGCAATGGATGTAAGAACAACAACAAGATTGGGACTATAAACGATAAGCAGCTTAGCTTTCATTGGTAAATACCTAACGCAAAATTCTTTCATTGTACCTAGTCAAATTTAGTTCGCGATGGTGTTATATGCAATTAATTTTTTATACTAAACTCCACGTCAAAAGTATCGCAATACTTTGAAATATTTGAATTTTACGAAAACGTATTTCTTTTTTTTCATAATAAAGAAAGGTTCTAAAGTTATAATAAACATTTCTAAACTAGACATAAACAATTATTATTAAACTAAATTACAATATTTCTTCCAATAAACAAAAAAGTTTGGAAACTTACTTTTTTAATATTTTCATTTTTTACAATTTCAATTTTTTAATTTTTTAATTTATATTTAATAAGACATATTGCCCCCTCTGGCTTGGATGACTGCTTCCAATAGTCTTGGCATACTTGTAAATAACGAACCGAATGGTAATCATGGCCTGTGGGAAATTTAAAAAAAATAATCTAAAATTCCATCGTTTGTTATTAACAGGGAAAAACATTGATGTATCTAATCCTTAATGTCTCTCGTTTAATAAATAATAATTATATAAATATAAACCAAGTATGGATTAATGTAAAATCCAGGAAAAATCTCGAGAATTATGGGTGTTGCAATACTTTTGACGGGGAGTTTATTTTAAGCATAAGTATCTCAGTTGAAATTGAGGAATATTAGGAGGAAACACTCTCGATTAACCAAGAAGGTGTTTAAATTGAACGAAGGTTTGGCCGACTTGGAAAAGAAAAATTATTTACAATCAGAGCACATAGGTTCCATATTTGTCCTTTAAGTTTAGAGTGATTCTTTTCCTTTTTTTAGAACAAAATTTTGAGAAAACAATATAATTTCCTTGATTAGCAGGCGACTTTACGAACCATCAAATGCAGCAGCTATTAGGTGAAAGGTTCTAAAGTAGGTGAAAGAAAGGTTCTAAAGTTATAATAAACATTTCTAAACTAGACATAAACAATTATTATTAAACTAAATTACAATATTTCTTCCAATAAACAAAAAAGTTTGGAAACTTACTTTTTTAATATTTTCATTTTTTACAATTCCAACTTTTAATTTTTTAATTTATATTTAATAAGACATATTGCCCCCTCTGGCTTGGATGACTGCTTCCAATAGTCTTGGCATACTTGTAAATAACGAACCGAATGGTAATCATGGCCTGTGGGAAATTTAAAAAAATAATCTAAAATTCCATCGTTTGTTATTAACAGGGAAAAACATTGATGTATCTAATCCTTAATGTCTCTCGTTTAATAAATAATAATTATATAAATATAAACCAAGTATGGATTAATGTAAAATCCAGGAAAAATCTCGAGAATTATGGGTGTTGCAATACTTTTGACGGGGAGTTTATTTTAAGCATAAGTATCTCAGTTGAAATTGAGGAATATTAGGAGGAAACACTCTCGATTAACCAAGAAGGTGTTTAAATTGAACGAAGTTTTGGCCGACTTGGAAAAGAAAAATTATTTACAATCAGAGCACTGCGAGTTACTTTTCAACGTATCACCAACATCATCAGCCCTAGTTAAGAGAGAAGCAGCAAAGGCAATATCTCCAAAATTACGGACTTTGTAAGACAGCAGGCTCAGAAGTTTTGCCATCACTCTGAACTTCTTGTCGCCGAAGGCATACAGTTATGTAAGAACTACTTTTAGTACTTCCCTTCCTCATCCTCGAAGCATTGCTGGATGGTACGCTACTGTAAACGGACAGCCCGGGTTTAGCAAAGAAGTGTTTGCTGCTATTTGCGAAAAAGAAAAGTCCCATGGCAAGTTTTCGGAGCCCTAATGATGGACTCAATGGCAATTAGAAGAAATGTCCAATGGAATGGGAAAAGCTTGGTAGGGTATGATGATTTGGGAACAGGTAGCTGATGTGATAGCTCACCAGCTATCTACCGTGGTTTTCGTCTTTCATTTAGTTTTTCTTAACACTATCTGGAAAACCCCGCTAGGCTATTTTTTTGTTAACATCTTAACTGGGGAGCAAGTTGGTGGTTTAACTAAACAGTGTCTTTCACTGAGAGGCAGGAGTAACTGTGGTATCTCTTACCTGTGATGGCGCCGCAAATAATCTAGCTGCAGCTAGGCAGTTGGGAGTTCAATTCAATATAAATGAAGGTGCAAGCACTACTATAGACATGGAGGGACATAAATTGAATTTCTTCTTAGACCAATGCCACATGCTAAAGTTGGTGAGGAACACTCTTCATGACAAGAAATATTGATGGAGAGGGGAAAGTCGTTAAGTGGGAACATATTCAAAATCTGCACTATTTACAATTAAAGGAAAGTTTAAAGCTGGGAAATAAATTGACCAGCAGCCACATAAACTAAGGGAACCATAAGATAAAGGTGAAATACGCTGCTCAATTACTAAGCGCTTCAGTTGCTGATTCCATCGAATACTGCCGAAAAAATGAAATAGCTGAATTCTCAGATGCAGATGGAGCGATCAAGTTTATAAGAATATTTAATGATTTATTTGATATTTTAAACTCTAGGAATTAGAAGGAAAAATATCTAAAGCAGCCTATTCACCCCAAAAATCGAATTATCATCCTGGAGAAACTGGAAGAGGTGGAAAAGTACATTGAGGGACTGAAAGAAGGCGATGGACGACCAGTATGCTCTGGAAATAGGAAGACTGGATTTTTAGGGTTTTAATAGACATCAAAAGTACAAGAAGTATATAAAGTAAAGATGCTACTGGATACCAAATGTTTGACAGTTTTAACACTATTCAAGGTTAGCCAAGATCACTTTGAAAGATTATTTGGATATATTCGAGGCAGAGGAAGTTTCAACAACAACCCAAGCGCTTCTCAGTTCATCTCTTAGAAAAAAATTATCATTCATAAACAGCTTCACGAAGGGACGTCCAGCAGTGGGAATGCCATCCCACTGGATAAAATTAATTTATTGGGTCATGCCAGAGACATTAATCAAAAAATACAAGCTAATAATATTAAATTTTATAAAATATTACATTCTGTTTGGATTCCAATCATTTTTTTAATTTAAATTTTTATTAGTAATTATAAATTTTATATTCAATAAAAATCCTTTTTTTTTTTTCTTTTTTTTTTCACGCATAGGCCCCAAGGACCACGCGAATATCACGGTTTAGGCTTATTTGGGATTCTCGACATTCTTTCCTCCCATCTTAGCTTCATTATTCTTGAATGTCTCTCCCTTCTTTCCCTGGACCACATTGTACCCCTCTTTTTCTCTCTGCTAATTGTAGTGAGATTTTTTATTGTTTTTCGGAACACCTCTTTATCCAAACAGTCGATTTCTGACATTTTAAGGTTCTTTAATTCTTCTTGCATTTGCTTTGTATATCCACCTACCCTTTTATAGCTACAAATTTTGTCGAATATCTCTTTATTTAGTCTTTCCTTCTTCATCCTTTTCATAAGTCCTTAGAACATCAGCCTTCGGATTCTTATTTCGGTCTCCAGGTTATATTTGCAAAGTTTAAGTAAAAAATGATACACTGTGTTTAAAGGAATTTTATTGCCTATACCTGCATCAGCAACAGTCTAAAATAATGTTGGTAAGTTGGGAACTGGGTTAACTCTGGGTAGCGAAGTGGTGGGGGAATACTAGTCCCACCTGCCTCTAGCTCCGGCTTACTCAATAGCAGCTCTATTTGTATATCTCCTCGCTGTCTATAACTCCATGACAAAACTGTACTTAATTTTTTTAATGACTGACTTAAATTTCATTGAGGTCTCTTGCTGTAATGATATACATAATAAAACTCAATACTTCACTATTTATTATATCTACATTTCTGACCTAAAAAATAGTCTTTTTCCATAAACATTATCTGGATCGGTACCAAATTTGCATTAGGCATTGTCAAAGATTATAATTTTTTCTTGACCTTTCCCCTCAGATAATTACGAGCATCAACAGAAGTCCGGCAATTTCCATTAAAGAAATAATTCCTTTTTATTATTTCGTTTACTTGTAACTTTCTTGTAATTTTCTTCCCCCTTTTGAACATTTTCCCTAGTTCTTCTCTATAAAGATCTTCAATGTATTTTTCTTTTCCATACAATCCCTTACTTTTTGTTTCACAATTATTATTTTCACTTTTTCCATGCTTATTATTTTTCTTAATTGTTTCATTTACAGGTAGTTCTTCTATCCCTGGTACTTCTTCTCTATAGTATTCCAAGAATTGGTTAATCTAACCTCACATTCTTCTTCAATTTCTTTCTTTGGGAGTTCTTAGAGAGTTGGCTCCACTTTATTAATAGAAGAAATATCGTTGGATAATTCACCTTTAGGTTCTTCTTTTATCTTTGTATCTAAAAGCCTTGACTTTACAAAATCCAATGTAAGGTCATTATCCATCACTGTCACAATTTGCTCAAATTTATGAGCGAGACTTTACAAAAGATGACTAAATTTCAATTTCAACACTTTTCACTCTTAACACTAATAACCTCGTTAACTAACCAGGCAATGATCTGGGCCCATAACCTGTCAGTTTTTCTGACTCAGGGAAAAATAAAACACACGGCTCATTGCAGACAAAATTGAGGTCTATCTTCATTGTTATTGGGTATTAAACCTTACATTGAAAATCTAATAAAATAAATCCTAATTTTATTTTTTATTTTTTTTTTATACGAAACGGCCTTATAGACCACGTGAATATCATTTTCTCCCAACTCTCCCCACAGACCCCCCCCCCTCTTCCCCTCCTCCCACCTCACCTTCATTCTTTCTGCAGAAGACTGCATTCTTCTTTCTTCCTCACTCCATACTCTCCTCCCCCTCACCTCCTTGGCATCCACAAGGACCTTTATTTCCTTTAATTTTTCCCTATATATATATCCCTATTTAAACAGTCTTTACTTGAAATCCCAATTTCCCCGTTAAATCCTAAATAATAATAATAAATAAATAAATGTAATAACATAAGATCCTCTGCTCTGATGTCGCTTTATTGACAGTTTTCCTTTATTTTCTACTAAACAATATTTTTTTTCTTTGCTTTTTATTCTAATCAAGAGTTTATTATGTTTAAAATGCAAATTTCCATTAAGGGGTTATCATAATGTTTTATTTATACTAGTAACTGATTTGTATGCAAAATGAGAATTCCATGTTTTTTCGGTTTTAAAAGTAAATTTCTCCATGAAATCGAAACAGAATCATTATGCTTAACACATTATTCAAAAGGTGATCAAATTTTCAAGTTTTTGTGAGATTTGCAGTTTTGTGGATAGTTTTTTCGAAAACGGGGAGCGTTGAAGTAATATAAAACATTGTAACTTCCCTAAATAAGGTGAAGATAAAGCTGTTCTTTAGGTCATAAGTTTGTAAAATTCAAGGTTACATGCCCTCTGCTCTTATAGAAATTAATGATAAATCCGACAATGTGGTCAAAGTTTGAAAAATATTTAAACAAAATGGAGATATTACAGCTTTTATGGTAAAAAACTTGGTTTACTCGAAAAAGCCTTCGATTTATCACATATCTGCAACGGATTGGAATAGAAAGGTGAGGTCTGCAGCATTTTTCTACATTTTTTGCACTTACAGGTAAATAAAGTTATTTAAATTTGTTCAAAACCAGGTTTCCCTCATAACTATTAATCAGTGATGGTAGTCAATCTTGTCAGAGCTTTTTTATCTAATTTCAAATCATATTGGCTTTTGAACAACCTATATAATGTAATATTATCTTTTGTTTTAATAATAAATTAAAAAAAAATATCCTGCTATATGGAGTTTGTGATCAAAAACAATTTCACACTCTTTTACTCTTACCTTGAATATCTTACACACCCAATTACAGGATAATCCTCTTGATAACATTGTGTATGAAGGGCATCAAAATATAATAACCCTACTATGTTTGATGTTTTTTCAGTAATTGCAGATTTCCTCAAACAATGTAAAAACTTCTTGTCACAATCACAATGCAATCTAAAACAAAATACGTGTTAATTATTATTATTTTTTATTTGTTTTATTGATGCATAAATAAAAGGAGGCAGGGTTAAACGGGCATTAGACCGTTAAGCTCCAGGGCCCTGGTTTCAGTCCTGCTGAAAAAAGAAAATTTTGACAGAGGCATAACCAACCTCAATAAAGTGGGTATCCTCAGTAGGGGTAAAACCTTGATTGAGCATGGTTTGGCCAAATCTCCACCTTTCGTAACCTCCACCTTTGCTTGGCATCAATACATTTTTACCTTAGTACTGAACCCAAATTTTTTTCTTCTTTTATTATTGTTTAAGCTTCTCGGGTACAAAAAGCATACACCTATATAAATTATATCGTGGTGTACACATCAGCTCCCTTATCGCACTGTGCAGTTTGTTTTTTTAAAATATATAATATTGTTTCATTACTAACTATTACGGATATAGTGAAATATAAATTTATAGTGTCGCTAATTTAAACAGAAAATACATTATCGAGGCCAACAAGTAGATAAAAGACATATATTTTCTGCAATAGACGATGGTAAGCCTAGCGGTCAATTGTCTATCTACCTACTGATAAGACTGCCTGTCCCCACTCCCGCCACTCCCTACTCTATCTCTAACTCCGCCCATTTTACTTCAACATGACTCAGTGCCCCGTTTGTAATTCAACCGGTAGCCGGGACGGAAAATCGGCAATTACGTGCACAACGTGCCACTTAATATTTCACAAAAAATGCATGGGAATCAATGAACAGGATGAAAGAGACCTGAAAAGTTGGAAATGCGATCCCTCATGTAATAAAAAAACAAATCACAAACCCGTCTAATAAAGACGATCAAACAATAACCAAATCAGGGGATTTATCGGAGTCCGGCTTAAAGGAAATCTTAATGGAAATAAGCAAACTATCGGGAGAATTCAGAGAAGTTAAGGAAACACTTAATAAACAGGTCGATATGTCCTTTGAAAACTCGGGAAAATTAAAAAAATTGGAAGATCACGCTAAAAATCAAGAAAGGTTAATAGAAGAGTTACTAGCGGAAAATAAGTCTCTAAAAACGAAAATTACTAAGCTCGAGACAAGATTAAACAAAGTGGAGCAGAAACAATTAAGTAATTCGTTAGAAATTAGGGGTGGTCCCAGAAGTCAGGAGAAACAACAGAGGGGATAATTTGTACCATAGGCTCAGCTCTGGGAATAAAACTGAAAGCAGAAGACATAGATTTTGCAGAAAGAAAAAGATCCAGAGATGAAGACACCAGACCGGGACCGATTGTAGTACGTTTTGTCCGCCAGGTGGTCAGGAATGAGTTTATTAGGCTCAGAAAAAATAAAAAGAGACTTCTCGACTAGGCACCTAGGATGGGAAAGTGACGAAAAAATATTCCTGGGCGAAGAAATGACTCCTGTTAACCGCCACTTATACTGGCTGGCGAGGCAGATGAGGGCCGCCGGCAAGTTGAAATTCGTGTGGTTCGATGTCGTCGAGACAACGGGCACCCTGTCGTCCTGGTTGACCAGGAAGAAGACTTAGAGGTTTTCTCTTGAAAAAACTACTCTGTTACCATCGATATCTCAGATTAAGTATCCTCATTATCAAATCGAAGATTTATTTAAGAAACGAGTTTTTATTTATTTTTACTTTTTACTTTCAAATTGTTATTTTTATTCTTTACTTCATAGGAATGTTCCTATCCACTTTTGAATTCTTAAAAACTTTTTCCAGGACATCACTTATTTTAAATTGTACTTTTTATTATTCTATTTTTATTTTTTTTTGGATTATCCATCTATATTTGTTATATTGTGACCAATTTATATGTGTGTTGGGGTCCAAGGGTACTTTTTTTTTCCTTTTATCGAAAGAAATAATATCTTCCACATAACTTCTCATCAAAATATATATATTTACAATATTTACATATGTAGGAAGGCAATCATAACGGGAAACATTTGAGGCCAAAACATCAACTAAAATAATAAACCAAATCATTAATGTTTATACAAACTTATTTAACCTATACTATAAAACATAATACAATAACTGTTAATCAATATTAGAATGCTTACCGGTGGGTTAAGTATTTAAAATAAACGTATAGTGTTCGTCACAACACTGATTTGTTCGGCAGCGAAGACGGTACAGTAGTTTCTTCCTTGATGGCCCACCCCACAGCGCTAGTGGCGGCCAATGCCTTACGAATCTAGGCTTACGAAGAGCTTGACAGCAGAACAAGCCGTTACAATATTGGATACAATTTTTCCCTTATTGCAACATACTTTATTACCATATTGTTACGGGCCACTGGGGGTATGACTAATCAAATCACAACTTAAATACTAAACACTAATTTATTTACAACTTAATAAGTACAAATTGTTCCCGTAAGCTACTTAATCTAATAAAAATTATACTTAGGTCTAATTACACTAATATGTAAATTACACAATACTTATCTTTAATATCTTAATACTAGATGTTACAATTATACATAAGAATCTATTATACTGACACACAGAGACTGTTACTACACTCACTGACACTGTTAATCACTGTCACTAACTCACTGACTGAACTGTCACTGACACTTGACTGATTGATCGTTACTTGATCACTGACACATGGATACTGACTCCCAGGCTGGAAGTCGGCCTATTTAAAGCGCCGCCGAACATTCTAGATCTGGCCAGATTACAGGCCTGGGGCCTTCTGGGGCGCCGTGACCCTTCCAGGTCATCCGCCGCCCTTCTCGGCTACCTGCTCGCCCATGCCCACGGCACCACCAAATCTAGGCCACCCTGGCGGCCTTTCCAGCTACCTGCCCCCGGGCCGCCCAGGGTACCCTCAACCTCACCAGACCGTAACACTGCCCCCTTCTTAAAAGTGCTCTGCCCCAGAGCACGATTTGGAGCAATTAGATGCGATGATCTTCTTTCGAAGTAGTCGTCGTTTGATCTCCAGGGGTTAAATGTGCACACCAATATGACTATCCCAGAGTTGGCAAATGTCTCTTCAAGCATGTGTCTTACGGTCTTCCATTCCAGGCCGTCATATCCACAGCCCAACTTGGGGATAGCGAGCTTAGTGAGATGCAGTCTTAAAAGCTGGCTGCGCAGGTCGTTGAGGCTTCGCTGTAGTGCGCCGTACGTTGATTTCTGACGGGAGGCACGCTTGGTAACCAAGTAAAACAGATGCTGGCCTCCGTGCGTTTGGTGAAGCGCCCTTCCAACACTGGGTCCTTGCTGTTCTAATTCTTCAGCTCCGGCAAACTTCTTCCTGAAAACAGTTGCGATCCCTCGAGAGTTTCTCAGATCTTCAGGGACGCAATGGGCCAGAGCATAGTCCACTGGTAGAGAAAAGATGTCTCTGTAGATTGTTTGAGTCACTCCACGAGCACCTAAAACTTCAGGCCGCGCAACTGGGTCGTTATTGGCCTTAAAGTGAGAGAGATGCCTCACGTGTTGGTCCTCGGTTGGGCCATGATTTCCTTTGAATGGGGCCAGTCTATTAAAGTGGACTACCTTGGGTTTTCCTCTTGGCTGCTTCCTGATCCTATAGATGATGTCATTAATCCTGTCGATGATCTCATACGGGCCATCCCAGGATCTCTGAAGCTTGGGTGAATAGCCTTGCCTTCTCCGAGGATCATGTAGCCATACCAAGTCCCCAGGCTGCAAGCCACCTTTCTCTCCCCTGATGTCGTAACGCTCCTTCATTCTGTCGCTTGCTTCTTGAATGTTTGAACGAACCTTTTCGTGGATAGCATTCATTCGCATCCTTAGATTCGTGACATAATCTTCCCCGGCGACTTCTTCATCAGGCTTGAAACCAAATTTCAGATCACAGGGCAAGCGAAGTTCTCTGCCAAACACCACTCTGGCGGGGGTCTGCCCTGACGTTTCATTAACTGAACTGCGGTAGGCTAGAAGGAATAGGTGAAGGTACTGGTCCCAGTCCCTCTGGTGGTCGGAGACAACCTTAGACAAATACCGACCCATGGTCCTGTTCATGCGCTCTACCATGCCATCAGATTGCGGATGAAGAGGCGTCGTCCTAGTCTTGCGTATTCCTAGTGTCTCACACATCTTGGAAAAGACTGCAGACTCAAAATTCCGTCCCTGGTCAGTGTGAAGCTCCATTGGTACTCCAAACCTGCTGACGAGCTGTTTAACAAGAACGTCCGCAACTGTGACGGCTTCCTGATTCGGAAGGGCATAAGCCTCCACCCACTTAGAGAAGTAGTCCATGGCCACAAGAATGTACCGGTTACCTTCATCAGTCAAAGGGAAAGGGCCAGCGACGTCAACTGCTATTCTCTCGAATGGAGCTCCCACGTTATACTTCTTCAAAGTATAACGTGAGAGTGAGTGAAAGTGAGCCTTCTTTCTCCTCATCGGTCCATTGGAGGCCGCACACGTCGCACAGCGCCTGCACCAGTCTAATACGTCTTCTTTAAGATTAGCCCAATAGAAACGCTCACGTACTTTTTCCAATGTACGGTGAACTCCAAGGTGGCCGCCAGATACTCCGTCGTGAAGTTCCCTAAGCACTTCAGGCACTCTTTTCTTTGGGACGATGAGCTGTAGTCTGCGCTGATCTCCCTCTGTGTTCTCCAATGCTCGCTTCAACAGCCCGTTGTCCACTAGAATGGAGTCCCATTGAGCCCAGTACGTTTTTTTATTCTTCGACATTGGAGCAACATCCTGCCAGGGTGGTCTTCTTTGCCCTGAAAGCTTCCACTGCTTTATTGGTTTCAAATCAGGGTCCTCGTCTTGTTCCTTCGACACCTCTGCATCTTGCCGACTGTCGATGACAACAGTAGTCCTCATCACTGTCGCCTGCTTCTCCTCTTGCCGGGAACAGTGGCTGCATTTATGCATTTATGGAAGTGCTCTATGGATTTTACAACTGCCAGAAGCTCCTTCCTCGTGACACAGTAGTTGCGTTCTGGGGCTGATAATGCCTTGCTGAAGTAGCCAATTACTCTTTCCTCCCCGTCTTGCAACTGGGAAAGTACACTTCCAATAGCGGTGTTACTGGCGTCAGTGTCGAGTATGAACTTGCCTTCGGTGCGTGGATAGCTTAGGATAGGAGCACTACTTAGCCTGTTTTTCAGCTCCTCGAAGGACTTTTGGCACTCGAAGTCCCAATGGAAAGTGCGTTTTTCTTCAGTAAGCCTGGTGAGGGGTTTTGCAATGCTAGCAAACCCTTTCACGTACCTCCTGTAGTAGGTACAGAGCCCGAGGAAACTCCTAACATCGTGCTTGTCGCGAGGTACCGGCCAGTCCGGGTCAACGGCGACTCCTTTGTCAGAAACAACATGCCCCAGGTAGTTTACTTGGCTCCGGAAGAGGTTGCACTTCTTTGGGTTCAGCTTCAAATTAGCTGCACGCAGCCGTTCGAAGACCTTCTCGAGATTCTTCAGATGGTGGTTGAAGGAGTTTCCTAGCACAATGATATCGTCTAGGTATATCAGGCACGTCTCCCATGAAAGACCTCTCAGCACACTTTCCATCAGCCTCTCGAACGTTGCAGGAGCATTACAAAGCCCGAACGGCATTACCGTAAATTGCCAGAGTCCCGTGCCGATTGAGAATGCTGTCTTCTCCTTATCCTCAGGAGTCAATCCAACCTGCCAATATCCACTGCGGAGATCCAAAGTAGAGAACATCTTACAGCCTTCCAAGGTGTCCAGCGTATCGTCGATCCTTGGAAGCGGATAGCTGTCCTTCTTGGTGACATTGTTAAGAAGGCGGTAGTCGACGCAGAATCTCGTACTGCCGTCTTTCTTCTTCACCAGTACAACAGGAGACATCCAGGGACTACTCGAAGGCTCAATGACACCATCAGCCGCCATCTCTTTAATAATCCTCTCTGCGTCTTCTCGTTTGGCTAACGGCAGCCTCCTCGGAACCTGTCGAATGGGCTTCGTATCTCCTGTGTCAATCTTGTGCTGGACGATGTTTGTTCTACCACGAGGTCCTGAGCTGATCTCGAAGACATCCTGCCATTGGGTAACCATGTTCCGCACTTCCTCACTTTGTTCAGGTGAAAGATCACGGCATGATTCCTCCACAAATCTGGATAATTCTTCTGAGAGCTCTCGTCGATTAGTAGAATGCCGTTGCAGCTGTCTTACGATTGACGTAGCGGTTGTACATTCCCCAATCAGTGCTCCTTTCTTCAGCGCTACCGGATAACTGTTTAGGTTCATCAGACGAACTGGAGTGGTGCGTCCGACCTTAACAAGAGACCTGGCTACCAGCACGCCTCGTCCGAGCTCCTTTTCTTCGTACATTCCGGGCTCTAGTACCACACATTCACCTTCAGATAGTTGGCCTTCAAACGTCCCTTGAGTCACAACCTGGCTCCTTGCGGGTAGAATGGTGTCCTCTAGTAAGAGCACTCGTGAAGAGAGGTCCTTGCCCCGTCGGAGGATGATCTCTTCATCCCTTAATGTCACCACACCCCTTGCCATATCCAGTTTGAGCCCGTATTCAATCATCAAGTCCGTGCCCAATATGACTTCTTCATCTACTTCGGCCACGAGAGCACGGTGCCTCAGAGATTGACCTCCAATGAGGAAGGTGGCAACTGTCTCCCCGTAGACCTGGGCTGGCTGTCCTGTGCCTGTCCGTAGTGCCCAAGTAGTTGGTGAGATCTGCTCAGCGGGAACCGTCTTCGGGCTCAGGATTGTCATCGTTGCGCCGGTGTCCAGTAGAAGGCTTCGCAGCTGCCCATTCACCATCCCATCCACATAGAAACTGGTCGTCTTGTTTCCTATTGATGCCACTCTGATAGTCTTCCTGGGGCCTTTCATATTACGGGTCGGCAGTTGCCCCTTCTCACCAACCCTCCTTAGTTTTCCTGAGGCTTTTCTCTTTTATTGGACGGGCACTTGCTTCTAGGGTGTCCCAGTTGGCCGCAGCCCCAACAGTGAATCTCCTTCTTACGAGTCCTGAGGGCCTTCAAGACCCTTTTTATTATGTCTTCTATGCTGGGGACGACAACAGGCTCTGCTTCCGCTGCACGAACTCGTGCATGGCCCCTTACTGACTGTCTGACAGCCTCAAACTCCATGGCCTGAGATAAAGCATCGCCTAAAGTCTTTGGCCGGGCGAGTTTCACAGCTTGTTGTGTCTCCGGGTCCCGAAGTCCGTCCAGAAATTTGTCTACCGCCAGGCTCTCGTATACATCATCGGTGACCGATGGGTAGGCATTCCTCACAAGCCGGGCGACATCAGCTTCGAATTCCTGTAGCGTCTCAGTGTTCTTTTGGATCCGGTTTCTTAGTTGTGAGCGGTATAGCTGGTCCATGTGGCGGTGGCCGAACCGCATCTCCAATCTTCTCACCAGCTCCCCGTAGTTGGACCGCTCCGTCATTGGCATCCCCTGGAGTACTCCCAAGGCGTCTCCACGCAAGGCTAGGCACAACGTTGAAGCCTGGGTCTCTTGAGACCATCCATGGATCGAAGCCGCTGTCTCGAAGAGAGTCATATAATCCTCCCACGGTGTCTTTCCGTCGAACACTGGAATGATGTTGTGTGTTGGTGGCGTCCCAGCATTGGCAAGCCGAATGGTGTTGTGAGAGCTGCTCTCGGAGGATCTGTCGCTGTCGTCCTTCGGTGGGTTGCTCATGCGTCCCTCAAGGGCTTCTACTCTTGACCTAAATGAACTTAGGTCATTTTCAATCGAGCCAACCTTCTCTCCTAACCTACACTCTACATCGGCTAACTTTTTGTCCACAGTCTCCATCAACTTATTTTCTACAGTACTTAGCTTACATTCTAATGTACTGAAATTATCTTTAACATTATTTAACTCAGTACTTAATTCATTTCTTACATCACCTAACTCATTACCTAATTCATTTCTTACATTACCTAACTCATTACCTAATTCATTTCTTACATTACCTAACTCATTACCTAATTCATTTCTTACATTACCTAACTCATTTCTTACATTACCTAACTCATTACCTAATTCATTTCTTACATTACTTAACTCATTACCTAATTCATTTCTTACATTGCTTAATTCAGTTTTAAAAGTTGCAGATAATCTGCTCAAATCGGTCTCAAAATTAACGCTATCTGGGTTTTCCCCCGAGTCTATAAAAAACTGGCGCAAACGCTGCTGCAACACAGTTTTTGATCCGGAGGTATCCAGATCGCGCTCCTCCAACTCCCGTCTCAAATCTGCAACTTTTAAATCATTTAATCTAACGCTTTGAGTAGCCATTTTCCAGTAGCCCAATAATTACAAAACAAATACAAGACAAACAATAGCAATTAAACTGTAATCCCACTTCTGACACCAAATTGTTACGGGCAACTGGGGGTATGACTAATCAAATCACAACTTAAATACTAAACACTAATTTATTTACAACTTAATAAGTACAAATTGTTCCCGTAAGCTACTTAATCTAATAAAAATTATACTTAGGTCTAATTACACTAATATGTAAATTACACAATACTTATCTTTAATATCTTAATACTAGATGTTACAATTATACATAAGAATCTATTATACTGACACACAGAGACTATTACTACACTCACTGACACTGTTAATCACTGTCACTAACTCACTGACTGAACTGTCACTGACACTTGACTGATTGATCGTTACTTGATCACTGACACATGGATACTGACTCCCAGGCTGGAAGTCGGCCTATTTAAAGCGCCGCCGAACATTCTAGATCTGGCCAGATTACAGGCCTGGGGCCTTCTGGGGCGCCGTGACCCTTCCAGGCCATCCGCCGCCCTTCTCGGCTACCTGCTCGCCCATGCCCCCGGCACCACCAAATCTAGGCCACCCTGGCGGCCTTTCCAGCTACCTGCCCCCGGGCTGCCCAGGGTACCCTCAACCTCACCAGACCGTAACAATATAATTGTGAACTTACCACTTATAGTCTTATCCAAACCGAATCCTATAATTACCCTTACCACTAAGCCTGTATTGACCCTATCCTTCCTTAAACCTTACTATGAATAATATACTCACGGCATGTCATGTTAATGCACAATCTATCCCTGCCCATTATGATGAATTCCTACTCCATTTCCAGCAGAACTTTTACCATGTAATTGTGGTTTCCGAAACATGGCTCAATCCTTTTATTCCCTCGTCCTCAGTCCAATTGCCTCACTATAACCTCCTCCACCAGGATCGGGCTAACCGAGTTGGCGGTGGAGTTGCACTCTACATTCATGAATCACTCAGATCCCGTGTCCTCCACTCCTCGACCAATCCAGGTTCTCCTCACATAGAATACCTATTTACGGAAATCACAGTCAACACCCAAACTATCCTGTACGCCGTCATATACCGCCCCCCACAACTACCCTTCGATCCAAGTCTTGAATCCTTCCTATTCTCCATAGTTCCATCTTATAACCACATTATCATCGCCGGAGATTTCAATGCAAATTTTTTAACCGATAATCCCGACAAACATTACTTTAATAACCTCGTTCAATCTCTAGGTCTCTTCATAGTTCCCTATTCTGCCACCCATCACCTTTCCCACTCGGATACTTGGCTCGATTTACATATTATTGACTGTCCCGAAAAAATGCTGACTCACTCCCAACACCCAATACCCTCTCTTTCCGCCCATGATTTAATAGCAATTTCTTATGATATCCCTGTTCCTTCCTTCACTCCTAGAACCATAACTTACCGCAATATAGATTCCTTAACTTTCGAAATGATCCAATCCGATCTCGAATCTATAGACTGGAACGACTTCTACTCCATACCGTCCTTAGATCCCATGGTCGAATCCTTAACTGCCAATCTTCTATCCATCCTAAATAAATATGCTCCACAAAAAAAAGTAACAATGCGCCGTCCTCCAGCACCATGGATAACTCGAGAAATCAGAGAGTTGATGAGAACCAGGGACGCTGCCAGAAGAAAATATATCCTAACTAAACATCCCGAAGACCTAATAACCTTTAAATCCCTCCGGAACCGAACCCAATCAACCATCCGTCGATCCAAATTCCTATATTACCAGAAAACCTTTTCTGGGCACTCTGACTCTCGCCAAAAATGGAAACCCCTCCGCCAAATCCCCTCCTTACAAACTAAACCATCTCCCTCCTATCATATTACTCCAGACAAACTTAACAAGTATTTTACTTCATCTGATTCACACTCCTCATTTCCAGCTTACAACCCGAATAATAATGATTTTGATCCTGATAAATTCTTCCTTTCCTATATTGAGCCCTCCCAGCTAATAGAAGCTGTGATGAAATCACGTTCTAAATCTTCGGGACCTGATGGAATCCCAGCAAGTTTTATTAAGTTGTGTCATCCAATAATCCTAGCACCTCTACTCCACATCTATAACT
The DNA here is from genome assembly GCA_003667255.2 of Euschistus heros. Lineage (NCBI taxonomy): Eukaryota > Metazoa > Arthropoda > Insecta > Hemiptera > Pentatomidae > Euschistus > Euschistus heros. The sequence goes on along the minus strand of RCWM02000050.1, from coordinate 219,347 downwards.
TCTCCCTGCAGAACTCAATATTTCCATCTGCCTGGAAAAAAGCTCGCGTCCTTCGCTTAAATAAAGTCCCTAACCCATTGTCCGAAAAAGACTTCCGACCCATCTCCCAATTATCTAACCTTTCCAAACCCTTAGAACACCTAACTCAAGTCTAGATATCCTCTTTCCTTGAGCAACACCTTAATACTTTTCAGTCCGGGTTTAGGACTGGCTATTCCACTCAATCAGCCCTTGCAAAAATTACTTCAGATATCCACCTTGCCATGGACCAGCACAAAATTACCATTCTCATTCTTCTTGATTTCAGTAAAGCCTTCAACACCATCGATCACAATCTACTCCTATCTAAACTATCCAACCTTTCCTTTTCCAATAGTGCGATTAGATGGATCCAATCATTTATTTCTGACCGCACTCAGGTAAACCAATTCCCTAATCTTCCGCCTTCCTCTCCTCTTCCAATAAACTCTGGAGTAGTTCAGGGCTCCTCAATATCACCCTCACTATTTAGTGTATACATTAATGACCTTTATCCCCTCATTAAACATTGTTCCTCTCACTTCTACGCCGGTGATTCCCAAATTTACCTTTCTTTTTTCCCCAATGAACTACAAACAGCCATCACAAATATCCAAGCAGATCTCGACACGATAGCCTCTTGGGCTTCGGATAATAAATTGAAACTAAACGCAGACAAATCAAAGGCTATTGTGTTGGGTTCTAAAGTCCTTCTTAACTCCCTGCTCACAATTCCTAACTTTTCCATAGATTCCTATCCCATAAACTTCTATCCGTCCGTTACGAACCTTGGCATTGTCCTAGACCAAACCCTTTCTTGGAAAGACCATATTTCCTTTATTACCCGACGATCAATCTCCTCCCTTCGACTCCTAAATCGATCCCGTAACTTCCTTCCACAGTCAATCCGCCAACTGTTAATTACACCCCTCATATTCCCCCATTTTGATTATGGTAGTGTGGTGTATGGAGGTATCTCGAAATCTCAAGATGCAAGATTATAGAAAATAATGAACTGCTGTCTGAGATTCGTTCTGAGAATACCACGCCACGAACATATTTCCCACCACTAAACCAAATTAAAATGGTTATTTCCTTCCTTCCGTCGACAGTACTTCCTCGGTTCGTTCCTTTACAAATCTCTTTCCTCACAGTCTCCTTCCTATATCCTGAAAGCTTTAACATTAAAATCGTCAGTGAGTTCCCGCAAAACCAGAGCCCGTTCCTCAGACCTCTACCTAACTCCTTTCAACACAACATCCTTCAAACGTTCCTTTATATCCAGAGCCTCCAACTTCTGGAATTCCCTCCCTTCCATCATTCGCCATTCCTCCTCTCATAACAGCTTCGAATCCCAACTTTTCATTTACCTGTTAGAGATTCAATTTAATAGTCATATAGAGGTAGAAAATATCTCTTAAAATGAGATATGAACATTCATTATATAATATTGATTTTGAACAGTACTAGTCTAGTATTATTGCACTGAATTGGTTTTGGCATAATTTATATTATTTATCAGATAAGACACATTATCTTTCCAGATAATTTATATTTGCTTTGATTATTGTAATTGATTTCATTGAGTTTTTGTTTAATTTTCTCTATTTTTGTGACGTAACTTATCTTAGATTCTAACCTCAAGATATAATTTTTTTTTTGTGTGATATTTGAAAATATGTAACAATACTTTTATATTGTAATTGGAATTTTGTTTAAATTCCTAATTTAACTTTAATTATATTTTCCCTACTTTTATCATATTTCTTAATTATATATAAGGTATGCTAAGTAGCCATCAATGGTTCATTGTAATTATTCTTAGAAGGCAAAGGCCCCAGAATAAAATTTATTTTCATTCATTCATTTCATTCATAAATTTTTCGTCCAAGCCAACGGAAGATTATCAAGAATCAAGTGGAAAGACAGTTTAGAACCAATTTGGTTTTCAGCGGATATGTACCTTATTATAAAAGCATGATAGTAATAAAAAAAAAATATGAGCATTGCATTCTCATATAAGGTAATTCTTGAAAACATATATACTCAACAGTATTGAGCAGTAAATAATTAGTGAATACAAAAGGAAATGATGTTGCATGTTTTCGAATTAAATCAGTTGGGATTTATCTTTTCTCTTCGATTTATTTTGAGGCCATTCTTCAAGACTAATTATTCCATTGTAATATTTTTACAAATGATGAATACTATGTTTGTTCTTGGGCACTACAGTCCTTGCTGGACCTGGGCCTCTGCCACCATCTTTCTCCACTCCTTTCGTCCCTCGCCAGGTTCCTCCAATTTCGTATCCCCAGCCTCCGCAAATCCTCCTCCAGGTCATCTATCCATCTGCGCCTGGGTCTGCCTCTCTTCCTCTTTCCTCCTGGTGCACCATTAAACATTATTTTTTGCAGCCTGTAGGGCTCCATTCTTTCGACGTGTCCCAACCATCTAAGCCTGCCTTTCTTGATAGCACAATGTATAGCAGGCTCACCATACAATAGTGCGATCTCGGCGTTGCTTCTTATCCGCCACCTGTGCTCCTCTCTCACCACACCAAAGATCCTTCTCAATATTCTTCTCTCCCAGACCAACATTGCTCTTCCGGTATCTTTAGTGAGAGTCCACGTCTCACTGCCATACATCACTATTGGTCGTGATGAATACTATACCTTCTTTATATTATTGATCCAGTTAATAATATTTGACTGTTTAAAAAAAAATGTATAGACTAAAGGAGGGTAAGATGACGAGCCCAATCTTCTAAAATGTTTCTTGCATTAGGTATGTTCATTTGAAGGACTGGATTTTGCTGGAAAACTTCTCTGAACCATTCTCTTTGATCCAGGTTTCTTTCAATATTTTTTAAATTCCATTGAGCGAAAATGGAATTTTCAAGGAAAGGTTATTTCTTCATCTTGCCACATATAATGGATAAGAAGATGCAGGAGGGTGGTTATGATGCGGTATAGGTTTAATGTTGAATACGTATTTAATTTAATCAGAAAATATTTTCAGTAGCTGAACGAACTTTAGAATCTTAAAATACTATAATTTTTATAGTAAAAGGCGAGCTTCATCTTCATCCCAATGTTAGGAATCTGCGTGACCCCAAGATACGCATTTGTAGCAATGTACCTCAGTTATCTACCGAATCCATGTCTACATCTGTGTTGACGTAACGAACCTCAATAGATGAATCTTACCCTACCACTTCGCAGAAATTCCGAAAAACGTTTGTTGACATCTAAGTTTATTGTAAAAAATCTGGATTTTTAATGAATTTATTGGTGTTAAGTTGTAATTTTACAATATTCCTTCGAGGAAATTATAAAACATACCATAGAGAAAAAATTCCTTTCGAGTCATTGGTAACAAGTTGCATTGGTATTCGTGAAAACGGATACTACTTTACTGCTCAGGTTTCTGAAAGTTTCTTCACACTAAAAAATAACAATACGACAGGTTGTTGGTGAGACAGCCTGGATGCGACGCACAGTGGGACGAAACTATGTTTTTTCTGGACATCGCATTTTGAGCTTCTAAAAATTATTGCTTCGACTTCAAATTTCATATGGGTATGTTTTCAAAGGTGTAGAATTCGAATCTAAAGTCAGTTTTTTCCCATCATTTCAGGACTTTGCTCTGTTAACCAATAGTTAGTCTACAAAAATCTAATTTTCGTTTTTTCGTGTTTTGATTCAAGGGATATTATTTTCTATGATTTTTGATGTGCTCTATCGATTTGAAAAATCTGCAAATCAATCAGTGTACCGTTATGTGAGTTATACGTGTTTTATTTTATGACTTTTTCTTCGATCGGATTTACTAAAAAAATAAACAATTTGTGGTTTGTCAGAAACCTGATAGGTAATTATTATTTTAAATATTGTCCCCAACCGAAAACGGAACTATTTAGTTATTTAATAGAAGTAATCAATTATAGCCCACAGGCTCCTACACTGTGGTTATCGAAATTTTATCGTTGGATCCATTCGTTCAAATTCGTCGTGTCAGTGTCAGCATTCAGACCTATTCCGATATCAATTTTAAGCATTTTTATTGGTGAATACCTGTGGATAACATTTGTGAAGTCCATTTAATGTAGCAATTTGGACCACTTTTTTGTACAAGTTGAATTATCAAAGTAAATTCAAATATTTTCCAAAGTCACAAGTGGTCGCAGATCATTTCGATCTTGAGTTACTTTTTATAATCGATATTTTAAATTAAAATGGGTTTCGACCTAAACAAGTATAAAATTTTTTCAAAAATCAATTTTTTGTTGAAATTTTCAAATTTAAATACATTAATTTTTTTTAATTATTATTTTTACAGGAAAACTTTTTATTTCCAATTGTTTTATCATGCTAAAAACTGTGAACAGCAAAAAATTTACATCGGATGTGTTAACCATTTCTAATGCAACTTAACAAAACGAGAAATTTGCGAGAACCTTTCAAACAAACGTAGTATATCGATGTTGATGTCGTGTTTGTACGTAATAAAATTATGTTCAACGTACTGTTCTTTATCGACAATGACCACAGCAAACATTTAATAAGTGATTAAAGCTACAAATATAAATTTTTGTTTTCAACCAATGTTCAACAAGTTACATAGGCTCGTCCCATTGTGCGACATGAGGGTTGAGAACGAAGGCCCTGAAGGTTCTGTATAAAGGCGCAATTTTGCCTATTATTACTTAAGGCATGGAAATATGGCATCCAGGAATTCAGATTAAGTAAAACAAGGCAAAGCTGGAAAGGGTCCAGAGGCTAATGGCATTCAAAATTACCAAAAGTTTTCGGACACTTTCTGACCAAGCCGCTTTTTTTTTTAGCCAAAATGATCCCCATTAGTATCCTAGCTGACAAATATATACGTAAAATAACCCAATGGGATTACTGCTGAAGTGAAAACACTAAAAAGATATAAACAGACTAAACAAAAGGGGTAAAACAAAGATTACAATGTGAGGGGAAGGAGTTCTACAAATCCTATAAATACGCAAAAAAAAAATCTTTAATACCAAATATTCTCCAAGGTCGCAAGTGGTCGCAGACCATTTCGATCTTAAGTTACTTTTCAGTATTGATATTTTGAATTAAAATGGGTTTCGACTTAAACAAGTTTAAACATTTTTCTAAAATCAATTTTTTTGTTGAAATTTAAAAATTTAAATAAATTAATTATTTTTATTTTTTGTAATGATTATTTTCACAGAAAAATGTTTTATATCTAATTGTGATATCATGCTTAAAGCTGTGAAAAACAAAAAATCTATATCGGACGTGTACACAATTACTAATGCGATTTAACAAAACGGGAAATTTGCGAGAACCTTTCTAACAAACCTAGTTTATCGATCTTTTGTACTGTTAGTGCGTAATAAAATTATGTTTAACATACTGTTGTTTATCGGCAATGACCATAGCAAACATTTTATCAATGATTCAAGCCATAAATATAAATTTTTGTTTTCAACCAATGTCCAACAAATTACGTTGGCTCGTCCCACTGTGCGACGGTCTGCTTTTTTTACCTACTTTGTCAATTTACCGTCCATAACACTTTTCAATTTCTAAATTTTCTGAAGTTGCAAAGAAAATTATAATTAAATATTATTGTGTAGGCATAATTTTATTTATTTTGAAATTTGCCTTTCTATTTATAGTAAATACCTAGGACCATACCTTGTGTAAACAGATGGGTTAGTCAGTCCATGCGCTGTTTTACCAGCTTCGATTAAATCGGGACAGTGGTCATGTTCTCTGCAACAGGCGTCAGTAGCTTTTTGCTTACCGAGATCATTATAACTTATAGCTGAGTTTCCTGAGCCGCACCACTTAGTTCCTGAAAAACAAATTATTCATAACCTATTGTCTGAATATTCTTACAATGTAAAGGCTAATACAATTATCGCAATAATATGGGTCTAATTTTATTTGTGATATCACCAGGATAAATATTTATGAAAAGGATTTAGGATTCGTTTAGTTATGAGACTCTACCTCCTATCCCATTTCAGTAGCCATTAAAAAATATTTCCCTCAAATAGTGTCCTGAAATACCTCTTTTTTTTTTTTTTTAGTAAGGTGGTTTTTATACTTGAGGACTTAGTGTAAAATTACTTCATTAATTTTTAGTTTTTGAGTTGTATAACTTTTCGTTAGAATTTAAGCTTTAATACAAGCTCCATTATGTTGGACTGTCTGATTTCAATTAACAATTATTTTTAACTGACCATATCCGGTGTATTAAAATACGAGATATGAGTTATGGTCACCCCTATCTGTTTCAATTTTCTTTAGTCTTACAAATGTTCTTTCTGCTAATTAAGAAAAAATAGAATTTTCTTCCTTTGAATATGTCATTTTAAAACTTAAATACTAGATCCTTTCCTAGTAGTGGTCATGTTAAACCTTACGTCTCTTAAATGACCATTGCTAGGTAATATAGTTATATTCTGTTCTTCACGAGTGGCAACTGCTGTTCTAAAATATTAAAAAAAGAATATTTATAAAAAACACATTCCGATTTCTTTTAATTCTCTTTTTTTTTTTTAGTGGGATGATGACCATATCGTATGCCGTTGCTGCTTATCTAGAAAAATCAACGAGAAATGCATTATTAAATTATACTATGATAAATAGTTGTTTTAATTAATTTTAAACTATCATTTCATGACGGTTTTCTAAACCAATAAGTAACTAAAAAGGTTTTAGTAAAGAAAATTTTTTAAACTAAAAACTGATAATATTTTCAGATTCCTCATCTCAAACAACATGTAGAAACTAAATTTAGTCGAAATCAAAAATAATTTTTTTTTTACCTTTAAAATTTTGTAGGATTTTAGAAGGCAGGAGGCTGTCAATTTCTGAAAAAATGTAAATAATTTGCGCTATCTCACATATTTTGCCACCGATTAAGACCAAATTTTAAGGTCATTTAGAAGCCGTAAAACTGCATAGTTCAGCCCAAATCCGGAGGTCGCAGAATATCCGCTTATAGAGATATCTCGTTATAGCTGACCTCGGATTTTTTCATTCACATCAGCTTTTGTCCACTAAAATCTGGAGTAAATCCAATGTTATATGCATGGATAAAAAGCAGAATGTATGCTGATTCTAGTGATGCTATTACTATTGTAATCGGTTGAACACAGCAGTTGTTATGACGGTTTTCTAAACCAATAAGTAACTAAAAAAGTAAAGAAAAATTTTTAAACTAAAAACTGATAATATTTTCAGATTCCTCATATCAAATAACATGTAGAAACTAAATTTAGTCGAAATCAAAAATAATTTTTTTTTACGTTTAAAATTTTGATTAGCCCAGTGTTAAAAGCCCCGTTACCTCGGAGCAACAGGTCTCCCTAACACTGGGCTAATCACCCGTAAAAATGATGAAAATGATTTTTGAAAAAAAAATCAAAAAAAAAAAAAAAAAAAAAAAAAAAAGGACTAATTTAAAAAAAAAAAAAATAATAAAAAGAACTATCGGATTCTGGGACTATGGATTTTTTTTTTTTTTTTTTATTTATTTATTTATTTATTTTTTTTTTTTTTTTTTTTTTTTATTTATTTTTTTTTTTTGTATATTCATCATTTTTTTTTTTTTTTTTTTTCAAACACATAACATGCAAATTCTTGATGAAATCTCAACTTCAAAATTTTAACATCCTCTAAAGGGGTAAAAAATCAATAATTTTTTATTTTTATAAAATTTCACATATAGGGGTTTTATGGTGTGTTAAATCGAGATTTGAGGTCAGTTGTTCATGAAAAAATGTTTCCACTGATTTACAGCGGATTTCTTTGGAATTTTGTCATTTTTTTGGAGTTTTTGAGCACCCTAAAGCCGAGTAGTTTCTTGGGCATAACGAAAGTATTTTTAATCAAAATAGCATACACAACTTAAAAGTGAAAGAATCATCTCTCTATCTTGATTGAAAGGTAAGAAAAAAATAAAACGTGATTTTCATATTTTTTTTTTTCTCGGCTCCTTATGCCCATTGGCGGCTATAAATCTAGTTTTGCACTATTATAGGTCCCTACTACCCACACAAAAATCGGCATTCAAATCTGTGAGTTACAACTGCAAACATCCCCATGTGAGTATATAACCAAGGACATATTACAAACTGTATCAACAAAATTCCCTTTTAAATCGACAAGTTCCCTTAACTATGACAATAGCTAGTGATTTACCCTAATTGGAAGGTAAAGAGCATTGTGTCCATTTATTTTTCTACATTGGAGAAAAGGTTCTTGTACATATGTTATCAAACTGAAATTAAACAATTTTGCAAAGAATTTCATCGTATTAATTCCTAAAAAAATATTTAATTTAAATTATTGATAACGATATTGAACCACGATTCCATCATGTTCATTAAACCGCATAGATACATCCAGGAATGTGTAATGATAAACGATATATCGAAATATCGATATTTTCTTTTGATATATCGATGTGTGCCTCTATACTATAAAAATACAACATACAATCATAAATATTTTTAAAAAAGAAACAAAACCATAAAATTTGTATCATTAAGGGAAAATTTTTAATGTTTTTAATGAAACTTTTCGAATTTTGTTTACGTTGGCTAGGAAATGTTTTGCTACTGTTCCCACTTCAGAACCAATAGAGCGATCATTATCTGGAGCCATCCTACCCACATAGAATAAATTAAGTGGACATTTTTTAGGAAAAGTTATTTTTTGATGACGATGACGATATGAAGATATGTGGGAATTAAATAGTCAACCTCGTGATATAGATATCTGACTAAATACCTACTGCCTACTGTTTAATTCAGAGTAACCTACTTTTAAATTTTTAACATATGAAATAATTATGTTCCTATTTAAGTTTTAAAATAAATTCAGGTAGCGACTTGGAACCACTGAACAACCCCTGCCCCTGCCGGAAATTCCTTTATATACCAAAATAGAGAACACTAAATCAATTTTGAATGTAACATTGTTAATTTATGATAACAATTCTGACATTGGGGAGAACTAACAAAACATAAATATATAAAACACAAAATCCATGTTGAAAATTATGTTAACTTGTGATAAACTTTTTCACACAAGGGAAGAGAAAAGTATTGGGAACATTTTATAAAAAGGAGATAGAAGTGTTTTATTACTTTAATATTACACTCATCCTCAATGCTCCTTAATTTGTCACCAATAAACTTAAAGATAAACTGTTCCATATGTTACTGAATAAGCCCAAACCAGATACGTATCCTTTTATAGTAAGCTCCATAACCACTCAAATTCTCTAATTTCTCAACTTGCTTCCCACACCATTCCCGATAATCCTCAGAGGCGTCTGAAAAGAAGATGGCCCAGAGACCTTCTAGTGTAGAATTTTTATTGAAGTGCTACTGATGAGTTGTTCTTTTCAAGTTTTGTCATGTTATTGTAATGGTTAACAACACATTTACTTCATGTATATATTTTGTACAGTTGTAAATTTTAATGAATTGATATAAAAAAAAAAAAAAAAAAAAATATTACACTCTGGCTCACTTTAGGGCAATAAAAATATAGATGGCAAAGGATTCCTTCACACAATATTTACAATTAAATTAAAAAAAAAAAAAAAAAAACGAATTAAAAAAAATATATCAATGGAGCAGTGATTTGATGTCATTGCAAGATTAATATATTTAAAAGAAAACAAAATAATAATAATAAATAAATAATAACGCCATTAATTTCTAGTAAAGTTTACAATCTGGCACATTAAAACAAAATAAATATATATCCAACAAATAATAAAATAAGATGTTGTAGTAAATATACTCCTTAAGCGTGCCATCTTGTAGCGTTTTAAAAGAAAAAAATATCCTTAAACTGTTCCATTCATGGAGTTTGAGCCTTTAAAGGAACCCTGGAATTGGCAGATAGAATTAATTTGCCTCAGCAACTTCAAAGAAACCAGCGACAACATAGGCACTAAAGAAAAATGGAAAAGATTGTGATATCTGTAACGTAGGGCTTCGGATGTTTTTCAGTTTTTATTTATTTTCTTATTTATTTATGTATATATTATGCTTCATCTACCATTTACAATTTAAATGCTTAAACAATTCAGTTTGGTATTACTGATTTTTATAGTTCTCCCTACATTTTTTTTGATTTTGTTTTTTTAATTCATTTTAATTTATATTTTCACATAAAATCTTTTTATCTTAAGTATAAAAAATAAATGTAGAATTCGCATTTAGAAATCTTAAAGATACCAGCCATACACCGTTTATATTCAGAAACTGTGAATCAGAAAATCAACAAATAAGATCGTCTACCAACCTGTTATAAATAAACATGAACAATTTTATTGGGATCTACCCAAAGAAATTTATATTTAAATTCAGAATGTTGTTAAAATACCAAATTATTTATGAAATATATATCATTCCCTGAATAATATAACATATTCAAACACGCAAGTACGTTAAATCCTTTTAATCATGTTTTTTTTTATTTTTGATTACCCTGTGTACTTCCATCGAGCCCTTGAAAACAAGATATAAACAAACATACTTCTAAAAAAAATCATTATAATTAAATAAGTTGCAAACTTTAGAATTATTATAAATTATATTATTAATAATTAGTGACCTTTAATATAAATTTTTGGAAGTTAATTAATTAGGAAACTCCCTGTTTTCGTGAAATCAAGTTGTAACCAAATATTTTTTTCAAATCCTTGGTTACAATTATAAGAACCTTGCATTATTATTGTACAACTACTAGTAATTATGATTTTATTATTATTATTAAAGCTTGATTTTGTTTAATATTTTTATTTTTAAATTAGTATTTTAATCATAAAATATGGTTTCTAAAAGTATGAAGTAATAAAGTTGCTAATCTATTAATACTTGTTAATAGTTTATATAAGGAACAGAAAAGATTATTTTAAAAACAAAGCATAATTGGCATATTATAATTTTTTTTAAACTATTTATTGATATTTACAACTGTATACATTATATACAACAAATAAATTTAAGGAAAATTATTACAATGACATTTCAATAACATGTAAAGAAATAATCACTAGTAGCAATTCAATAAAAGTTCTACATTGGTATGTCTCTTAACCATCTTCTTTTCTGGATTATCGGGATTTGGACGTGAGGCAAGTTGAGAGACTAGTGGATTCGATTGGGTATTGAGTTTACTATGAAAGGATAGGTATGTTGTTTGAGCCAAATCAGCAACATATGAAAGATCTTTATGGATAAATATGTTTGTGACATAATAAAGAGAATTGAGGATTTTAAAAAGGATTTTGGATTGTAAGGATTGGATACTTGACAAATTTGAAGGTTTAGTGGAGCCCCAAAGCTCAACTCCTTATGTCCAAATTGATCTAATTACTGCCTTGAAAATAAATATTTTGTAATTTATTTGGAGATTTGAACGCTGGTCTAGTAAATGGAGTAATCGGACACGAGGAGCAGTTTCTAGTCTTCTAAGTCTGGTATGCGTATTTTACGTGTTTTGTGAACACGAAAAACTTTCCCTAGTCATTCTTTGTTCAAAATAATCTTTTTATATAATTATAGTAATACTGATCCCTTTGTCGTAAACTTACGACTTCCTGCCCTTCATTATCCTTTAACAATATTCCATTAATCCCGGTTGAACAGATCCGCTACCTAGGACTCCACTTGGACAAACGCCTTACTTGGAATCCACATACAAGATGAAAACGACAAGAAACTGCCCGTCGTTACAGACTACTTTAACATTTACTTGACAAAAGTTCAAAGCTCCCAATTAATTACAAATGACTCATTTACATTAGTCCTACAGTCCTCATTTACGTACAGTCCGATTTGGACGTACGGAGTTGAGCTTTGTGCTCTATTAAACCATCCAATTCATCTCGTATCCAATCCTTACAATCCAAAATCCTTCGAAAAATCCTCAATGCTCCTTACTTTGTCACCAGTAAACTTATCCATAAAGATCTTAATGTTCCATATGTTGCTGAGTTAGCCCCAACCAGATACCTATCCTTCCATAGTAAGCTCCATAACCATACTAATTTCCTCTAGTCTCTCAACTTGTTTCCCACTCCATTCCGGAATGCAGATGGCCTCGAGACCTTCTAGTGTAGAATTTTTAATGAAGTGCTACTTTTTTTTATGAGCGGCTCTTTTCATGTTTTGACATGTTATTGTAATTATTATCAACACATTTACTAGATGTATATATTTTGTACAGTTGTAAATTTCAATAAATGGATAAAAGAAAAAAAGGTAATACTTAAATTTTCCCTTCTCCTATGGAAGAGCCTCAGTATACATTTTAAGTTGTTTCACGTTCCTTGATTCAAAATACGTGAATTAATCGTTTTAATTTAACTTAAACATAGTTTATGAAACAATGCTATTGTGCTTATTGTGCAATTGACATTGAAAACAAATGGTCAGTTAACAAACACACAAAAAAAAAAAAAAAAAAAAAAAAAAAAATAGAAATAATAGAAACAATTATTAAAGCATTACTATTCATCCTCCACTGGCATACCTAAACCGTGGGATGTATATATATCAATCCAGCTGACCAAAATCAAATAACTTAAGGAAAATATATATATATTTTTAAACCTAATTCTATATCAAGATTAAGGTTCAGATATATTAGAGGAAATATTAACTACCGAGTTCAAAATAAAAAAAACCAAGTAATGTCAAAACCGTGTTAACAAGTATTAACTAGTTTCAATACCATAGTGAACAACTAATAAATATAACAACATTAAATTAGTATTTTTTTTTTTTAAATATAGTTTCTATTTCGAGAAATACGCTTTCTTTAACGTTCGGGCTAGATTTATTTAAAGTTTTCATTCGATTTTGTATATTTTTTCCGAAATAAGAATTTAATATAAATGTAATTATGTAGAACGATGTTTATTAATTTTAATTTATATTGGCATTGTACTCATTAAAGAATATTTTTATTCAACATTTTTCGCGAACAATCATTTTGTTTCTCAGAATATAGAAAAAAAAAAAAAAATTAATGTTGACAAATGAAAATACGGTAAATAAGTTTAATTTTTTTCGAATGTTGATCCTGGAATTGGGAAATGATTGTTTCCGAAACATCTAGAATAATATTCAATATATTCTTTAAGGATTACAATTCCAAAAAAAAAAAAAAAAAAAATTATAATCACGTTTAAGTTAAACATTCTTCTATGAAATGTTAAAAATGTATCGAATTAACTTCGAAATCCTACCAATACATCTCACTTGCGATAATTCAGGTACACTTTCGACATACACAAGACAATTTTTACATGCATTTTTACTTTAAATGCAGATTTTGGATTGTGTTTCTTTACATACGCGATATTGGCGTTCATCGCCTAATCATAAAATTTATATAATTACTAAATTAAATTGTATAATATTACATACCAACTATATAATAAAATTCCAAGAAAGTTCTTGAAGGATAGAAAAAGTATCGGTAGGAATTTTCTTGTATACGAAGTATACGAAGGTATTTTTCAAAATGTATTCGAATCCTTTGATCCAATAATTTACACTTAATGCTCCTTACTTTGTCACAAATAAACTTATATTCAAATCCATTAGTCTCTCAACTTGCTTCCAATTCTATTCCCGACAATCCTCCTAGGTGTCTGAAAAGAAGATGGCCTCTGGATCTTCTCATAAAGAGCTTTTATTGAAGTGATACCAGTGGGTGGTTGCTTCAAAAGCAACTTTCATGTTATCATGAGCGCTATTATCTATTGAACACTATTACAAAATTTATTGGCGTTATGTATATGTATATGTTATTATTCTATAATAAATTCAATAAGTAGATAAAAATAAAGAGAAGATAATAACTAAAAAAAAATCTGTTCCACAGAAATATTGGGACATATTTCGATACCCAAGATGGGACCATCATTGAAAGAAACAGCAGTAAAAACGAAAGTATCATGGCCGTATTACGTAATATAATTAAAACTTATTGTTATTAGACCTATTTAGACGTACGGAATTGAGCTTTGGGGCTCCACTAAACCATCCAATTCATCTCGTATTCGATCCTTACAATCCAAAATCCTTCGAAAAATCCTCAACGCTCCTTACTTTGTCACTAATAAACTTATCCATAAAGATCTTAATGTTCCATATGTTGCTGATTTAGCCCACACCAGATACCTATCCTTTCATAGTAAACTCCATAATCACTCAAATCCGTTAGTTTCTCAACTTAATTCCCACTCCATTCCTGATTATACTTCGAGGCGTCTGAAACGAAGATGGCCTAGAGACTTTCTAGTGTAGAATTTTTAATAAAGTACTACTGATGAGTAGTTCTTTTCAAGTTTTAACGTGTTATTATTATCGTTGTCAATACATTTACTTGATGTATATATATAGTGTACAGTTGTAAATTTCAATAAATGCATATTAAAAAATATTTTTTAGAGAAATATGATGAGTTGATTTATTAATTTTCATATATTTTACATTTTTCTGAATTTATTAAGATGAATAAAAATATAGTTAATAAAAAAAAATATGATAAAATAGTGGCTTACTGTAACCATAACCCCCGAGTTCGATCCAGCGTGTATACTTCTATATCCATTCCAATTGGATTAAATCCTTTCGAAAATGTTTTTGAATTTTTATCAACCTATTTTGGAGTTCATAATCAGTTCTACCGATTAGACCTCAGTAGCATCGTAGAAATAAAGCTCTATGATAAATTTACTAATTTTAAAAGTAAATTTATACTTTTTTTGTAATGAAAATAAAAAAGGAAAAACAAAAATATAAGTGAAGGTATTCTATCTCATAATAAATATAATGTTCCATTCAAAATACAGTGGAAGTGAATAATCCAAAAACATTAATTTTTTTTCTTGAAAAAAAAAAAACAATAGAAAAAGAGGGATTATTTAGTACTGATATTCTGGCATGGGGAACTGATATGGCATTTCAATTTTTTTCTTTTTGCTATAATAGTGGATAGAAGTTTCTACTGTTTCTTAGTTATTTCCTTTAGTAAATTCAGTATATACAAATTAACAGATTACAGCTCTGAATATCAGACATTTTGCTCAAAATAGTTCAAAACCAGCTTTGGGAAAACATTGAAGAACAAAACAAAAAAATTAAAAAAAAAAAAAAAAATATGGAAAAGTTTCATCCGCAATAATAGAAGAGAAATACAACCAGACTAAGAATAGGACATACCCGACTTACCCATGGTTTTCTTATAAATAAGGACAGTCCACTTAAGTGCGTAACATATAATAATACGCACTAACAATTAGACACATTCTAGAGAACTGCCCTCGATAGGATAGTTATTTTCAGTAAGTACGATTACAAAGATAACTCCCAACTATTCCTGGTGATAATAGTAATAATATAGATAAAGTCCTCTAATTTCCCAAAAATTATAACCTTTTTCAATAATATTAAAAAAAATATATCAAAAATATAAGGAAAAAATATAGATTGTAGGACGGACACTTAAAACCCTCGACGTTGAGTATCCATAAGAAATTTAACCTAACTTAACCTAGAGCTCTGAAAAAAAAAAAAAACTGATAACCAACAAAAATTGTTGAAAATATAGCTGATTCGCATGTTCGACACCCCAACACTTGACAACGAATATCGTCTGTTTAGCTCATTGCGTTTCTCCAACTCTGTAGGACTGCCAACTTGATGAGAAGGATCTTCTAAAAAAAGGTATAACACTGTTTGCGAGAAAGGAATTGTAGTTCTTCATATCAGGGAAAGGGTTACCATAAATAAATTAATTATTGATGATGATTTGATAATTTAAATACTAGAACTTAAACGAAATAGAAGTTACCAGGGAAGATCAGTTTCAACCGGTCTGGTTCGCCTTCTATGTCTATTTCGTTGGAGTCAAAGTTGCTCCTTTCGTCATTGGGAAAACTGACTATCCAACCCTGAGCCGTCAGCGCCGTCGCAAGCAGAAGCAGCTCGAGTGTGAAGAACATTGTCGTCCTAATCTTCACCAGCTAGTCCTTTTTATACCAGGGCATGTTTATGAATTATAATTCCTTTTGTGTCACATTTATCAGACATACTCCCTATTCAAATGCCCTGGATTACCCCACTTGCATATATTATCAGGCGTCGCTTCGTTAGTAGGCATATCACAGACACTCAAAGGGACAGGTATCTGTTAGGTGCGATAAATTTGTTTATAACACAGTATTCAAAAAAATAAACAATGGAAGACCTAGCTGTAGAGTATGTTTTATCGAAAATTCTAAGTTATAAAAGTGAGTTTATACATCTCATGCCTTTTATATGATTTTTTTTTTTTTTAATTTATTGAAATTTACAACTGCGTGAAAAATAAAATAAAAACATATCTAGTGAATATGGGTATAAAACTCATAATTACATATTAATTGCTGGTAACGTTTGCAACCATTTGCAGCACTTCAATAAGGAATAAGGCCGTCTTCTTCTCGGGTTATCTGGAATAGAATGAGAAAAAAGTTGAGTACATAGTTGGTCAGCATGCCAAATGATTGAATTTAATTTAGTAATTATATAGATTTCATGATTACTCTAAGATGGGAACGACTCTATATAATTTAAAGCAAATCATATTAAACTTTTTTTTTTTTATTTATGCATTTATAAAAATTGACAACAGTACATACATATATATATATATATATATATATATATATATATATATATATATATATATGTATATATATATATACATTCAAATGTTATAATTACGTATATAATAACATGATTATGGCTTGTGAAGCAACTACCCAGTGGTATCACTTCAATAAAAGTCCTATACGAGAAGGTTTCGAGACCATCTTCTTTTCCGACGCCCTGGACTGTTGCCAGGAATAGAATGGGTTAAGAAACTAGTGGATTGAAATGTTTAAGGAGTTCATAGTGAAATGATAGATATCTGGTTTGGGTTGAATCAGCAATTTATTGTATATTAAGATCTTTATGAATAAATTTGTTTGCGACAAGTATGGAGCATTGAGGATTTTTCGAATGATTTTGTATTTTAAGGATTGGATACGAGATGAATTTGATTGTTTACTGGAGTATCGGGTCTCAACTTTGCTGCAAAACTTTTAAGCTACGAGTATAAAAATTTATTTAAACGTCAAATGGCTAAAGTACTTAACTTGTCAATTTCAATTATTACAGAGGTGTATTTATTGAGTGAAAATATAGTAATGTATAATAATATGTAACCCCACCAACCTGGGCCCAACGTTGGAAAACCAGGCTCTGCCTATCACAAGTCAGAAAAAAGAGGGGAGTGATAGAGAAGTAACACCTCTGTAAAAAAACCTTGTTTCAGTTGGCTCCGGGAGTACCTTTTAAGGGCCTCTAGCCAGGGTTATGGTTTAGACTTCAACGGCAGAAGTGGAGGGAGAAGAGACCTCGGTACCTGCTCAACTGACGGAAGGAGCAACTCTAACAGCGAAAGAATCGTGGACAACCATGTTGAAGGTAGTTTCCGTAAGGGAATAAACCAAGAAAAAAAAATATTCTGGAACTAAACGTTTCAGTCCTAACCACCTGGATCATGATCCAACCCTTCGATTAAGTACTATGAAGTGTGATAGGAAAGTTTCCTCTACATCCGAGCCTGGATAGATGGAAGGAGGCCCATAGCAAGAGATTGAAGGGAATATGGCCACGGAGGAAGACAAAAAAATGCATGTAGTACATTGCGTAGCTAAACCAAACCATAATCTATTGGTGCAATATATGGGCTACACGCTAGATGATGCAAAACATTTATTCCTTGCAGCACCGATAATTTTTCCGAGGTCTCAGGAAAACGATGTTCAGGGGTATTGTCGTGTTGCGAAATGATTTGGTTCCTATTGGCCAAAGCGGGTTGCTTTGCACTCATAGCTGCATTAAATCTGTCTAGCTGTTCACAGTAAAGGTTTGAGTCCTCTGTTAGACTATCGGGAACTAGCTCAAAATAATAAACGCTGTCTAAGTTCCACCATACACGAAGCATCACTTTTTTCCCAAACCGATCCAAACTAACTCTCCGGTTGAAACTTTTACTCTCTGAAATTTTTCATGAATTTAGATTAATGTTGATGACATCATAAAGCCAACTGAAGTTACAAGGAATTAAGGGATTAGCCAATGTTTGACATAAATAGTAGGAACAAAAATATTTTTACAGTATTAATTGTGAAAATTGGAACTAAGGGTTGTATCCTACACAAGGAATTTTGTAACAACCTTTTATATAAATATCGATTTTTATATCGAGTATAAAGGACACAATTTCATTTTTTAAATTAAATAACAAATAGAATCCAGAGATCTTGGCGTAACGTTTGAAACTGCTTGGGTTTTTTAAAATCTTTTTATAGTTTATGAGAGATATTAATTTTTCATCTTTACCGATTTCGGCTCAGGGCTGGAAATTATATTAACTACTAGCTATTGATATATTATGAATACAATCAGAATTTTTTTCATTGAAATATAATACTATTAACTAACAAATATCAGTATCATGTATTTACCTATTTGCCTGAGATATGACTTATGTATATTTGAATGTAGGAATAGTCAAATATGAGCTTGGATAAACTGTAAAGGTTTAAAAATAAAATAAAAAAAGTGTAAATTCTTTTGTTAGGTATTGTTTATTATTTAGATTGAAAAACTTGTATTTACTTTTATTCTTACTTATATTTAATATTCTTTATTATACGTAGTATTATGATGTACATAATATTTGTATTGTATTTCATGGTACATAATAAATGCACGAACTCCTTTGTATAGGGCATGACCCTGCTTACAAATAAAAAAAATATTAATGTTATATATACTTACAAAATTACAAAAATAAAATGATAAACCATCGAAATTTGGTGCTACGTTTACTATAGTAAAAATAAAAATAACTTAGTGGTTAAAATTCTATCATACGTCCAACTGGATAGAGTACTTCGTTAACTAAAAAAATAACATAGCTGCCTCATTTCATAAATAACCGTATAATTATACTAGAAAATAGTAAAATATATAATATGATAATCAATATAGCATAACAGTATAAATATTAATAACGTAGCAAATCCATTATTTATAATTTACAATAATATATTTACAGGTAATAAGTTCCACATGTTTTCTTTTTCTCGGTTTCGCGGCTAAAAGTTTATTCTTTTTTAGGTGTTTGCGTTCCTATATTCTTTCACCAGGTCATCTGAAACGCATTAGGGTCATTTAAAATATTAATTAAATGAAAGAAAAAAATTATGAAATTCTAAATTAATATGATATCATACAGTTTTGCATTAGACGGCTCAAATCCCTGAAGAATTTCTTCAAAATTTTATTGGAACTCCCCAATCATACGAAAGACGTAATGAACTTATGGGGCAGATAAAAAACTTAAAAAATTGTAAATTAATAACTTCTTGGTAATTTTTTTAAAATGCTGCATACTTTTAATGTATTATTTTTTAATTGATCGTAATAAGTTTTATATTTCCTAGTTAAATTATAAGTCAACGCAAATCCATAAAAAAGAATGAAGCTTAGAACCGAGAAAACGAAAAAGTCAATAGGGTGGAATTTGTTTCATGTCAGTGCATAGCAATCATCTGGTAAAATACCCGAAGGGCATTTCGCGTCAACGGAAAAGTTTATGGAAGAATCCACCAAGGTTATAAATACGGAGTAATGGTGTTCATAGGTTTCATTGGAATCCCTTGCTTCCTTATTTCCCGAAAATAGTGACAACAACGAATTCCTCCCCAGGTAACAATACAGGAGTAAACTGACCTTGTTTTAAATGCACATGGCACCTGAATAGATGCATCCAACGGCAATCCTTTATATGGACTGGGAGGTATGAATACCAGTTTAAATACCAAAGCTATTTAATTTTTTATTATATTCAATAAAAGAAAATATTACTATGTTTTAAGAGATGGTTTGGGATTAATAGAAATGGCCGGGGATGATCAGAAGTTGGATGGTTAAACATGTTGAGGATGGTTGCCGCTTCAGTCTCGAGAATTCTTAACTGCTTAACTTAGCTTAATACTTTAACTTGTTTTCTTTTATTGATGAAAATTAGCAAGCAGCTACAGATACTGAAGATAATTTGAAAATACCAGTGATCATGCATCCATTACCTTTGTTATGGATACGTACATAAAGTTCCCACAGCCTTCGTTGAATTAGTAGTGATCAAGATGTAATAATATAAACAAGTCTATCAATACTATTTATGAATTAAATATTTGGAGGAACATAAACATACAATTACTAGGAGAAAAAATAAAATGAGAAGTGTCCATCCAGCATGGTAGCAGTAAAGAATGAGGAGTTTAAAACAAGTTTTTTTTTTGTAATATTTTAGGATGAGCTGTTTCGTATTTGAATTGCTTTGCAGCTAAATTAGGCCATATGCTAAATGTGTTTATGATAGAATCAATCAATGGTTTTCTTTCTCTCAAATCAGTTTTTCGTTAACCATTTGTAACTAACAGAATAAACTATTGGTTCGTTTAGAAATGAATGCGGGTATGAAACTACAAATAAATTAAGATGAACCCCCCCAGTGCGTCTGTTTCGGGGTCCGCTTGGACTCCATCGTAGTGTTTAAGTATCCTTTATTTTTTCTAAGTTTGTCATGTTTTTTTTTTGTTATGTATCATAATCCGTATTAAAACGCGCTATCATGAACAATTATTTTCCAATGAAACTTAGAGCTGACATCTTGGAAATTGAAGAACCAACCATCCAGCAATCTGTTGGACCACCTAATAAAGGGTTTTTTATTACCCGCACAATCAATACAGAAAAACAAAGAATTCTTGTGAAAAATGGCAAAAGGCAATTTACAAGTGCCATGGAAAAAGCGTCCAAGTTTGTCATGAATGTGCGGAATGAATGAATTGTCTTTGGTAATGTATATGATGTTTTTTATATTATATTTTCTTATTTTATATTTTATCTATGTTTGAAAAGTGCCAAATATAAACTAATAATATTTTGTTTCCAAAAAACAAGTAAGATTGAAATAGGGTTGACACTGTTAAATGTTTCTATATGTTTATATTTTTCTTTTCTCTAATTATGCCAAATATAATTACTTGTTTTAATAATATTTTTCTATCAGTGCTTACTCCCTTCCTATTCACAGTGCTGCGAAAACTAACTCGAAGGAATAGTGATTGCGGCAGAGATTCAGAACCAAGCTCCAATAATTATTTAACTTTTTTTTTAAGCCTTGAGGTGGCCAGTGTCGTTCAATTTTCTAACTTATTTTATCAGCAGGTTTTCGAACAGTTCAGGGATTTCCATCCACCAATGTTTACAAAATATCGTCATGCCACGAACAAGTGGTCCAGGCTTCTAAAAAACTGGTTAGATTTGCTAACTGTTATTTTCTTTGCATGTTTTCAAAACAGGATTTGTATCCAAAAAAACTCGAAGAATATCGCCACCCAAGGAAGAAGTCCTGCCGTGTCTCATGGTCTTCAAGGCTGAAGTTTTCCTCTGAAAAATGTGTATATTAATGTTGAACGTTTTGGACACTTAACGCTATCTTCAATCCACACTTACAAAAAATAATCTATAATAATATAAACAGTTTAATGCTCAAAGGGGTAATTTAATATAAACAAGTAATCCTAAATTTATTTCCGGAAAACTCGCTACTACAGAAGAATAAGGAGATACGTAACCATATTTAAATTATATTGTTTCAAATTACATTGACTTGATAGAATGCAGATGATTGCGGAGTGACAACCTTGACCGAGTCGTTGGCAACGATAGGAGTACGGATCTTCGGGGAATCGTACATGGAATAATCGATTCTATTGGAAAGCAGGAAAGAATAGTTTCCGCTTTGATAAAATCACGGCATGTTATATTCAAGTTCCCTTCACGAGCCTTCATAAGACAACTTTCAGAATAGGCTAGGTCCGCCAAGCTGCAACTAATTTCGTTGGTCTTCTCGATAGAAGCAGATTTAAATTTTAAGCTGTTTGCAAAAATATTTTGTTTATATACGTTATTGATATTTTCAACTGTATAATATATACAATACAATTAGGATTATAAGATACAGATTGTAGGATATTTTAATTAGGTTTAAATCCTGCATTCAAAATAGAAAAAGCATTGACATCTTATTCCCCTTAGCCTAAAGAAAAAATAGACTTCATTTATTGATATTTACAACTCTACAAAATAATATACAAGTGTTGACAGTGAATACAATGACATGTAAATAACTTGTGAAGAACTACTCACTGGTAGCACTTCAATAAAATCTACACTAAAAGGTCTCTAGGCCATCTTCTTTTCAGACGCATCGGAGGTTTATTAGGGATGGAGAAGGAAGCAAGTTGGGAGGCTAGTGGATTGGAGAGCTTACTATGGAAGGATAAGTATCTGATCTGGGCCAAATCAGCAACATAAGGAACATTAAGATCTTTATGGATAAGTTCATTGGTCACAAAGTAAGGAGCATTGAGGATTTTTCGAAGGATTTTGGATTGTAAGGATTGTATAGAAAAAATAGACTAAAAAAAACAACAACGGTGTAAATAGACTAAAATGTAATGACTGTGAAGCTAAAATCTCGGGGAAAAACTGAGCCATCGGTAAATCAAAAATTAAAAGAACATATAGTCTAGTAAAATAAGGCTCCGAAAGTCCATTTTCAAGAAAAAACTGCCGAACTTTTATTCTCAACGGATCCTTATGTGTTTTGGGGTGCTGAATCCGAATGTGAAGTTTGCTACCACGGCGAACGTCGGCTTCATACCCAAAATCGCAAAAAAACGCCTATAATATCCCTTATTTTCGGTATTTTACTTATGACACGAAAACAAAGCTTTTTTCGAAGAAAGTCTTTATATGTTATTATTATATATTTATATATATGTAATGTATATTAAATCGTGGGTATTTCACGGGTTTTAATATTCATTAGACATATATGGTCTAATAGTAAATTTGACCAGCTTTTAAATAAAAATAAGAAATTTTGATTTGGGCGAATAGTTTCGGAGTTTTAGTGAAAAATGTACAAAAAAACAGGGATTTTACAACAATACGGGTTTTTTTAGCGTGCTTTTAAGGGACATTATTAAAACTTCATATTTAATAGACTAATAGTAAATTTAAACCAGATGTTTCTATGCTCTGCAAAAAGCTCTCCGATACAAAAGTCTCTCCAGGAAGGCAAACCTTTTGTTATACAAAACAATAATTAGGCCAGTAGCAATGTATGGCAGTGAAACGTGGACTCTAACCAAGGAAAACAGAAGAGCTCTACTGGTTTGGGAGAGAAGAGTCCTTAGAAAGATCTTTTGAGCCGTTAAAGAAGAACACAGATGGAGAATCAGAAGCAATGCCGAATTAGCTGAATTGTACGGAGATCTTGATATCCTCTGTGTTATTAAGAAGAGCAGGATTAGATGTTTAGGGCATGTGGAAAGGATGGAGCCCTGTAGGCTGCCTAAAATGATGCTAAATGGTGCTCCAGGAGGAAAAAAGAAAAGGGGCAGACCCAGGCGGCGGTGGATTGAGGACTTGGAGGAGGATATAAGAAAGATGGGAATAGGAAACTGGAAGAGTCTCGCTGGAGACCGCGAGGCATGGGGAAGAACGGTGGCAGAGGCCCAGGTCCTGC
Organism: Euschistus heros; assembly: GCA_003667255.2. Classification (NCBI taxonomy): domain Eukaryota; kingdom Metazoa; phylum Arthropoda; class Insecta; order Hemiptera; family Pentatomidae; genus Euschistus; species Euschistus heros. The sequence continues at coordinate 195,573 of RCWM02000050.1, read as the reverse complement.
AAGGACTGTAGCGCCCAACAGTGTGAATAGTAAATTTAATTAGCGTGAAGGTGAAAGAAAGTAATTTTGATTTGGACAAATAGTTTCGGAGTTATAGACAAAAAAGTACGACAAACATGTTTTCGTGGAGAAGTGAAACTACCCGCCAGTTGGCAAATTTCTACACTTTTTTCGGTTTCGCGGCAAATGGTCCGATTTCGGAGTAGTTTTTTTCATTTCGTAGGTAATAATTCTAGCTATATTTAATATTAAAATAATTTCTTCGAAAAAAGCTTCATTTTCGTGTTATTAGTAAAATACTGAAAATAACCGTTATTTTGGGCGGTTTTTTGCTACTTTGGGTATGTAGCCGACGTCTGCCGTGGTAGCAAAATTCAAATTCAGATTCAGGACGTCAAAAAACTTAAAGATCCGTTGAGAATAAAAGTTCAGCAATTCATTCTTCTGCAAACCCTTATTTTACTGGAATATTAGACCATACAATAATAAGACCCAGAATTCTGACTTCGCCATAAATCTAAATTAAAATAACCATAAATTCAATAAAGACTCAGGAATGAAACTAACACATCAAAAATAAGAAATCCTAAAATTAAATATTTATGAATCATTAGAAATAATAAAATTGTTCAAAACCAATCCAGAATTTTGTTTAAATGACCAGATAAATATTTTAATCAGCCCCATTTTAAATTTGTTTCCGATAGGAACGGAAAAAAACAAATTAATCATAGGAAAAAACCCTAACATTTAGCCTACGTGACTTTTCTATTTTCTCTTCCACTCTTGATATCTTTCAGAAGTCAGTTATTTTCAGAAGTACTCTTCAGGTGAAAGTACCAATATATTTGATTTCTTGTCATATGTTTTTGAAAAAAAATAGTATATATAATCTATGTAACAAAGAGCTGATGTTTAGAAAACTTTGTATGTTTTAGAAATGATGATGAATGTTTTTCATTCGAAACTAGTTTTCAAATAAAATAATTCCAATAGAAGTGGCAATTAATTCATTAATCCTAATTGTATCGATCCTTCTATTCCATCATGCGTACCTCAAGTGATATATATAATATATATATATATATATATATATATTATATATTATATATTATATCTCATATTAGACAAGCGAAATCTCTAAAAAAATTTAAATTCCTTTATTTCCAGTACCTCCTCCTAATCCAAGGTGACGCTTGCTAACAATATATTTTCTCAATTAAACGATATCTAAGTCTTTCTGAAACACACTCAGTGTTACCAATTAAAATAATTTTTTCTCATTCCGAATACAAGATTTGGGTTCTTATATTGTATATAATTAGCATTGTATCAAAATAACCTATTTATTATTTCATTTGTAGAATATTTTCTTATTTTCCTGTTCATATATTACATTAGTATCCATGTATACATTATCATTGTTATATTAATATTTCTTCTTTTTATTTCATTATTTTTTATTTTTATTTTTATTTTTTCATCTGATTTATTCATCATGTCTTTGACCAGATGTAACTAATATCTTTTCTTTTTGTTTAATTTGTTATTCTTGGACTTGGTCCCAGAATAAAATTATTTTTCTATTCTATTCTATTATATATATATATATATATATCAAATGGTTTTAATTTTTGAGAGAAAAAAAAAAAGAGTTTTGAACGTTTATCTAGTAAGTGTAGAGATACTTGAAAGCGGCCAGCAGTTTCTTGTCGCTTAAGTCTCATTTACAACATTCAAAAGAAATTTACAACTGTATTAAAAAAATACATTTAGTAAATATGTGACACATAAAGTGAAATAATGACATGATTAAAACTTGTAGAGGAACTACCCATTGGTAGTACTTTTAAATGAAATATCTAAAAAAATAAGAAGATCCCGAGGGCATCTTCTTTTTAGTCACCTCGGAGGATTGCCAGGAATGGAATGGGAAACAAGTTGCGCAACAAGTGGATTTGGATGAGTATTAAGTTCATTATGATAGGAAAGGTATCTGGTTCGTGTCAAATCAGCGACATACAAGATATTAAGGTCATTGTGGATCGGTTCATTTGTGACAAAGTAAGGATGTGATAAGATACGGAAATAATTCGGTGGTTTGGTTGATCCCGATAACTAGTTTTTAGAGTTTTTCTGTTGTGAATTGGGAGATTTGAACGGTTGTCAAGTAAGTGTTGTAGCATTCAAAATCGATGGGCATCTTGTCTTTTCAATTTTGTATGATGGTTCCAGGTAAGTCTCTTGTCCAGATAAAATCCTAGGTATCGCATTTGTTCCACATTATTTAACGGTTCTCCATTAAAAGATACAGGATGACTAGATGAGGTAGGTTTTTTACGCAGGGGACGCATTTATCTTAACTCCCCAGTTATGACACAATTTTTAAAGGGAAGTAATATGTGACTGCAGTGTCAGGGATGCAGCAAATGGATCATCATTGACTTGTAATACGCTGGTGTCATCAGCATAGGTTGTGTGGATAGTATTATGATGAGTTGGGATATCAGCTGTATACACGGTATAAAGGATTGGACCCAGTATACTACCTTGAGGAATACCTGCTGCCTGAGAAAAGTTGGATAAAAAAGTTGAATTGTCGTTAACTTTAAATACTCGTTAACTTTAATTTTCGTATTAAATACTATACGGAAGATAGAAACGGATGATGAGGAAATATGTTGAATTGGCGAAGTTTATAAAGCAGTCCTGGATGCTATAGCCATGTAAATATTAAGTTAATAATGTGAGCGAAAATAAAAAGTCTTAAAACTATTGAAATAATGACTAAATTATGTCAGAATATATCCTCTACATCAGAATAGTCATCAAAAACTTGATTGAAAAATACTTAAAGGTTAATTAATATGAAAGAACAACTTTAACAATTTAATACAAATTTAAACTTAAGAAAGAATTGATGAAAAATAATTAAAATGTACAAATAATACGAATACCTTAACATAATGAATCCATAACGAGAAATAATTTGTTTGGTTCGATTTCTGCCGCGACAAATGCCCTTTATCAAGTGGACGACACGGTAAAGAAGACATCACTAATTCGTCTAAATCAGAGCCACTAAAACTAGACATTAAACCCTTGTAATAAAATATTTCAAAGATACATTTCACAAGAGAGACAGTAAATTTCTTATCAGTTCTGTAAATTTTATTATCTATTGTTGTTAAAAAAACAATGCTTCTCAGCCATTAATGGTATTAAAAACAATATTACAATGTTAATAAAAAAAAACCTTTATTTTTAATTATAGCAGACATTAATTATCTCGAAGAAGCATTAATTTCATGTAGTGTCTGAGAGAGAACGAGGGAAAATTAACTGAAATATATTACATTGCCAAATGAAATTAAGGTTACACACACGTTTATACGTCAGGCGTGCATATAAATAAGGATTCGACTGATTTTCATTTTAAATTTCTGTCTAACAGCAAAGGTTGCGTTTTTATGAAACGTACAAGGACATGCTACTGCAAAGGTGAAAGACTTAATTATCATTGTGATATTATCCGTTATTGATATATAAATAAATAAACTATCAAAACAAGAAGATGTTTAGTTTTTTTAATTTTAACAAATAATTAAAAAAAAAAATAAATAAAGAACCTGAATACATCCTTACCTCAGTTCTGAACCCAATGATAACCCGGCGTTGGTCGTAAGGTGATAATTAATAAGTTCGTCAGAATTTAACTTTCCTTGTTGATTCTCAGTATAGCTGAGTTTAGGACATTGTCGAATAAGAATATTCGGTTTATAAGTAAAGCGGATGCAGGTGGCCAGGATATTGAGAGACTTGTACAGAAAATTGCCATATCCACACTCCTCAGTATCAGATTATCTCTCGTGCAGTTTATTCCTGACATTTTACTGAGCGAGTTTTCTAATTTCTTGCGATTGATAATTGATTATTTGGGTTCAAAATGATTCGTGGATCGAAGATGCTTGCTTGTTGGATAAAAAGCCAGTTCAGAAGATAAATTGCAAGTAATTAGTTGATAAATCGTCGTGAATTGTATTTATATTATTTTTCAATAGTTTACTGGGTATCTGAAATTTTTACTATTCCAGATTCTTGTTCGTGTCCGCTCTAGGCAATACAAAATAGATCTGGTATAGGCGTGCCGAAGAAATAAAGGAAAACGAAAAAAAAATTGTGAAAAGTGTAATGTTCTATTTCGCAATCAACATACTAAATATACTTGTAATTATTGTATAGAAATAGAAGAAAATGATCTAGCTGATGAAAAACACATTATTATGTAAATAGTAAAATATTTAATTTTTGTTTGGTTTTTGTTGTAATACAATAAATCTTTGTAAGAATATATTTTTAATCCTTACACTCCATACTTTAAGTATCGATACATTATGATGACATTTATTTACCATTTAAAACATACATAACTGCATTTTTTTATGAAAATCAAAGAAGTGAGGGAAATGCTCACCTAGCGGCTAACGGTGTACCAGATCGGCTAGCGACCAACGCCGGGATAATAATCCACTGTTGCTGTGTGAAAGGAGCAGATTTGGCCGAAAACACGCTCAACCGCCAAGTTTTTTCCCGTAATTAAGGGAACTCACTTTATAGAGGCTGGGTGTACCCTAGGAGGATCTCCGAAATCGGGCCTGGGAGCTTGGCTGCCTTGTGTCTAACTGAGCAACCACGCCTTACTAAATACTCTTAAAAAGCCAGAGAAATATTCTAGTTGGACAACAGGCTGTATATTTAAACTATATGCCCTAAATAGATTAAAATATAACATATACGTGGAAAAAATTCCACCAAAAAAAAAATATATAAATGATAAAAATAATTTATTTTTTCTTAAAGTTTATTCTTTTCAGGTTTATGCCACCATATACCCTAAACGTGAATATGAAACGTATTAGGATAATTATCTATTTATTTATAATTATCTATCTATTATCTATTAAATTTAGCAGTATTTAAATAAAAAAGTAGTATCTCCTCCAAGAAGTTATTCAAAATCACATTAGACCTGACCTCAGAGAGAGAGAGAGAGAGAGAGAGAGAGAGAGAGAGCATATAGAGCATTGGTGGTCGTAGAGGCCTAACTCAAGAGGTCCCAGAGTAGAAACCGGAAAGACAGGCTGCGCTGATTCAAGCCCCTTTTCCTATAAGAATCTTATATCAAATGAATTTCTAAACATAGCGTAAAAATTGTGAAATTAGATAATCAGATCAGTAACATGAGTTATGAAGAGCTCCTAATATCTTATTGATTAAACATTTCGTAAAATTAAAATTAGAGAAGAAGATATCTTCTTCCCCATTCATCTTAGTAGTCAACTATACTTTTATTACATTAAAATTAATATTGCTTGGTAATCATAAAAACTGCTTTCTTTTACTTAACTATTTTCCAATAATCCTAAACGTTATGCCCTTGTTAAAGTATACGGGGAAATTAACCACTAAAAATATTGAAATTTTAAGCCAAGGAAATGAAAAAAATCAATGGTGTGGAATTTAGATGCCTGTATTTGTATATTTAAATGAATACAGTTATTTGAATAATGAGGCTTGAAAATTTATTTTGACCTTTTATTGTTTACATTCCAGAGTCCAACCCCTCCAACCAGATTGAAACAACAGGAAATAGTTTCCACCTACTCCAACATTCACTTGACAATCGCATTAAACATTCGATTAATTTTAAACGAAATCTACATGACTATATTTTTATTTTTTTATATATATCAATTTATTGAAATTTACAACTATACAAATACGTACATCAAGTAAATGAGCTGATAACGATTACAATGACATGTAAAAACTTAAAAAGAACTACTCATCAGTAGCACTTCAATAAAATTCTACACCAGAAGATCTCTAGGCCATCTTCTTTTCAGACGCCTCGGAGGATTATCGGGAATGGAGTGGGAAACAAGTTGAGAAACTAATGGATTTGAGTGGTTATGGAGCTTACTATGAAAGGATAGGTATCTAGTTTGGGCTAACTCAGCAACGTATGGAACATTAAGGTCATTATGGATAAGCTTATTGGTGACAAAGTAAGGGACATTTAGGATTTTTCGAAGGATTTTGGATTGTAAGGATTGGATACGAGATGAATTGGATGGTTTAGTACAGCCCCAACACATGACTATATAAATTTTGTTTCTATTCTATAATTTGAAGAGACTGAGCATATGTAGTTTAGTTGGGATTTCAATAAACCATTCAATTCCTCATTTTATTGGAGTGGCACTAATAGGGGAGATTCTTCATAAGTTGTAAATCAATATAAACTTCTTCTATTTTAAATTTCTTACTTCTTACTTCTGTCATTTCCTAGACCAAGCTACGTCTCCCCTTGAGCGTTTTCTTCAAAATTCATCTTCATATATTAGATGTTATTGATACGATGCTTTAATTCTATAATTTCTAGGCCATGTTCAGCTATTATTTTTTTTAAAAATCATTATCAACTTGAATATTAGACTATTCTCTACTTGATGTATTAGTTTCACTCCCGTATCCATTGAAATTATGGTTATTTTCATTTAAATGGCGAAATATGAATTTTGTGTTTTACTGTTGAATGCCCTTAAATAAATGTTTGATTTGGGATGTGCTCGCATTTCAATAAACGACTCTTTCCTAGGGTTACTATAGAAGATAACAGATAAAAAAAGAAATATGTATATATATATATATATATATATATATATATAATCTGTGAAGTGTCTATAAACATTCAACAAGAAAAAAAATCGCGAAGCGGAAATACAGTCTTATTATTGTAGTCTCTTATGTGTTCCTTTAATCTAAAATTGTAAATATTTTGAATTTCTGTATATTTAGAACTGATAATGGATGTTTAGCATTCAAAAATAGTTTTCTAATAAAAACATTCCAAGATAAGTGGCAAATACATCAATCCTTATCAATGATGTATTAGTTTGCTAATGTCTTATTTTTCAATAAGTGTGCCTACCTTATATATATATATATATTTTTTTTTTTTTTCAAATGGGCCAGCAGAGGACCACGTGCCAATTTCAATTCTTTCTCCCTTATTCTATTCTTCCCTTCCAGTATGCTTTTATCTGTTCACCATGTTTCCTCTTGTTGTCCTCAGACCATTTTATACCAGTCCTTTTCACTTTCCTGCCTTGGAATCCCTCCATTTTCAATACTTTTTGCCGGAAGTCTTCTCTATTATTTATTTCGTCTATTTTTATATTGTTTTTTTCTAAATCCCTTTTTACTTCATTGACTCAGGTTGTTGTTGATTTCTTACACCACAGATATCTGAAAATCTTACTTGTCTATCTACTATTTGGCATTCGATACAAATGTTCAAAAAACATCAATCTTCTTTTTCTCATTACATCTGATATATTTTCTTAATTTTGATATATTTCAGCATTACTTCGTAACCTCCAACCTTCTACTGTGGTTTGTGGGCCTAATATTTTTCTCGTATTTGCCTTTATAGTATTTCTAATTTATCTAAATTATGGTTTAATGCCAGACATTCATTTGCATATAGGCATTCTGGCTTCACTACTGTGTTGTAATGCCTTATTTTTACATTTTTGGATAAGCTTTTTTTATTGTAAAGGTCTTTGGTAATACCATATGCTCTCTTCATTTTATGCAATCTTTCCTCTATTGCAGATTTTTCCAAACAATTTTCTTGGATTATTTCTCCTAAATATTTGAATTTATTTACCCTCTCTATTTGGCCAATATTTATTTTCAGAAATATATTATATAATATTTTATTTTATATTGTACAGATTTCTGATAAATATTAATATTTATAAAGCTCTGGTAAATAATCGAATTAATTTGAATTATTTATTTTATTTTTTTTAAACCTAAATCATTTTTAATCTTGATCCTTCTAAAATCTAGATAATTTTTTATGAATCCTTTGTCGCTTTGCATTACGCATTATCAATGTAATTAGTGTTAATTAATATTGAAAGATTCAAATATAACGTGCTTCAATTTTATAGTTCCTATAGTTTCGAATAGTTTCCACTGCCACCTGTTTCTTGTGTTTTTAAAAAAAATAAATATCATCGTGATTTTTTAAAAATTGTTTATTTATGTTTTTTTCTGTAAAAAAAAATATAATAATATATGTTAGAAGTGCAAATCCGTGAAGAAAAAAAATACGAGGTCGACGACCTGTGTTAATATAAAATGTGGTGGGCCAGACTGGTTGGAGTTGAGTTCCGACTGATCTCTGTCTCCTTTCAGTGTTGAGTCGCGCGCCGCAGCAGAAGGAGGTAGGTCAAATCTCTCCCCAACTCTCTCTTTTCGGTAAGTCGATCATTAGTAATAAAAACTTCATATATCATAATGTATTAGTTTTAAACTAAATTTTATCAAATTTAAAATTAAATCCAAGAGGTAACTCAAAATATTTTAAATGTAGGTCACTACATTGCACACATACACTAGCGTTTCGGCTTCTTCATTCAAATCATCGCTGATTTATCTTTAACGCAGCGTTAAAAATAAAACAATTACAAAATCAATTATTATTTTTATTGAGTATTGTTTTAAACAATAAAATGATTAGTTTTATCATCAAACTTGAAGAATTTAAAATATGACGTTATTGATTTACCTGGAATGTGTACTATAGTTTTGTTTTGTGACCGTATGACTGATAAATAAAGTTTTATTTTATAAAACTAAGTGTTACAATACTTCTCTCACATATATAAATATATGTCTGACATTTCCAGACTTAACTCAATTTTTTTTTATATTCGCCTCTGTTCTTGCTTTTTATAAACTATCTTTCCGTTTATATTAAAATATATTTTATTCCCTTTCAAATTCGCATCTATTTCTCGACAAATCCCTTGAATAATGGGACAATTGTTAGTAAAATCTCTTTGTTGCTTGCCTTTAATTAGTAAAGGTATTTTAAATAATGTTTTGATTTACGGCCTTTGAAGAAATGCTAGAACGTCAGTTAAAATTCTGAACGTAATTAGTTTTAATTATTAGAGGGATAAATATCTAATTTATGTAATGTCATAAAATTCGTGGATTTGACATGAGTTTTGATAATCCGGAAATATAAGAATGCGAAAGAATTTCCCGTTAAAGAATTTTGTAACTATTCACCAAAAATGTAGATCAAGCGAAACCAATGAGATATTACCATTTTCGGCTTATTACCATTCTCTCTCTCTCTCTCTCTCTCTCTCTCTCTCTCTCTCTCTCTCTCTCTCTCTCTCTCTCTCTCTCTCTCTCTCTCTCTCTTTCTCTCTCTTTCTCCCGCTCGCTCTCATACTATCTCTCTCTCTCTCTCTATTTATCACTCTCTCTCTCTCCTCTCTCTCCCTCTCACTCATACTCATTATTATTGTGTTACCATGCTTTATCAGTTGTACATAATGTTGTATTTCTGTTTAGGTCTAAAAATTATCTAATAATTTAACATGAGCAGAACTTCGTCAATCGGTTTGATCGGGTTCTTGATCTGGCCGGATGGTCCGAAGTATCCTTAAAAAAATTATTTCATTTAAAAATTGCGTATTGTAACAGATACGTATAATGAATGAGACGTTACTACGGAACGGTTTTTTTTTTTTTTTTTTTTTTTTTCTCTAAATCGTAAATCTCCATTTCTGATATTCAAGAAATTACATCTCAATAATTTGAATTTCAACAAAAATCATCAATATTAGCCTAAAAGATGGGTAGGATTGAAAACAAGAGAGAAATCAAACTGTCACCCTCTTACAAATTCTGATAACCGTAACACAAAACACTTGTACAAACAACCTCGCACCACTCAGTTTTATTTGGTTTTATCCATATTTTACTTATGTTTAAAGGTATATTTAGTTTTACTTTCTCAACTTTTTTATAATTCATTATAAAATGGTTACCTTTGAAAGATAAAATAGAAAACACATAACAAAGAAACTATTTGAATATTAACAATAAAATTTGTAAATTTCATTTAGAGACTATTCTATTAAATTAAAAATATGATTTCTCCTCTTTGAAAGCCTTTGTGTTCTACCTTCTATTGATATCTTCAAGCATCATTAGTCAGCAATCGTAATTACGCCATTTCTTTCCTGATAAAACCTGTTGTTATATTTTTTACCTTGATAAACTACCTGTTGTACTATCTGGAAGCTTTTGAGAAGTAATATATATATAACAATTCGAAATATATTTAAATGATTTTAAAAAGAAACAGTTCCAATGGCCATCATTTTTAAAATCAGGTTTCGACAAAAGAAGAAGTTTTTTGTCATCTTCATCTTTGGCTCTCATAGGACCTTGTGCGATACTTAGCTAAAAAAAATTTTTGACGTGGATATTGGCTGGGATTCTATAGTTTTTTTGTGTGATATTTTTTCTCTCACAAAATGTAACTGTTTTTTAAAAATAATAACTACCGTAAAACGCTAGCGAATAATAGTGGAAAAAAAATTTAAGAACCAACTGCTCTACAACAGTCCAACTAGTTAACAACGCTTCCACGATAAGCAGTGACTAGGTGTTAAAATGCAGCAAGTGATTGATGCTGTAAATAATTCTGAAATGAGAAGAGAAAACATTAATCATTAATTTTGTCTTATATAATAATATCATAATTACCATATATCCTATAATAATATCTTAATTATATCTTAAATAATATGTACTTATATCCACCCATTATTATACGATTTAATAATATCTAATTAATATCATCTTTATCCATTTATAACATATATTATGAATCAATAATATCCAAAGATTTATTAGGTTATTAATAATTAAAATTTTGAATATGAAATGAATGGTAGATATAGGCTTCTTTCAAGTAACTCACTAGAGCTGCCCAGTCTTCAGCATTATGTATTTGACCATATTAAATTCATAGTAACTGCACCAAAATATTTTTCCTCATTCCCTCCAAGACTTTACAAAGTCTTAAATAATGAAATACATCTTCATTTTCTCCGATACTGAGAAGTTCGCTTCTAATTTTAATTATGACGCCTATATCAGTTATATGTAAATTTGAATTAATAAATCAATATCAAAAGATAATTGATAGATTTGGTTATATTGGCCGTTTAAAGCTCTTTCCTTATAACATGTATCATAAAAGATAATTAGGCAAGACTTCAATGCTTATAAATCTTTCCCCAATTGTTCAGCAGAACTGAAAAAAAAGCCCTAATAGTTTCCTTTTGATCACTTCTTTTGCAACCAATTTTGTTAAACGAACTCCATTGAGGTCTAGGGTCTTCAATATATATTAAAACTGTAATTGAAACGTTAAAACATGAAATTTTGGCCTCTAAATATATCATGTAATTTGGAGTAGTTTTTGGCAATTTAAATATTTTCTTAATGAAGGTCCCATGGACACTTTCTATTTTATCAGCGTATCAATAGCCCCAAAATTGACTCACAAATATAAGAATTGATCTAGTAATAGACTTAAAAATGTCATTTTTGCTGAAAGAGGAATATGTTTTATCATCATCATCATCTTATAGCGCTTATGGTCCTTGTAGAACCTTGGCCTCCTCAACAATTCTCTGCAATTCAAACCTTTCTTCGACAACCCTTCTCTATCCTCTCACACCCAGAGTCTGAAGATCGTCCTCTACATCTTCAAGCCAACGAAGTCGAGGCCTTTCTGTCAAAAGTGCCCTGAAGATTTCGTGAGTTTTTTAGAGTTAGGGGCACTTCCTCGCGGCTCCTTCTGATTCCACCCGGGTGCCCCTCCAACATCTTTAGGAGCCTACTTACCTCCATTCTTTGCAAATGCTCTAGCCATCTTTCCCACATGTTTAATACTTTTTCATCGTGTGATGTCAGGGTCCATGCCTCACTCCCGTACATAACAACCGGCTGAAGGATCGTTCGATATACCCTTATTTTGAGATTGCAGGATATGTTTCTATTTTGAAAAAATTTCACTAAAGACCAATAGCACCTGTTTCCTGCTATTTTTATGTTTAATTAGAAATAAATTATTCCAAACACTATTATGACCAAGCAATGCATGGCGAGCCGTTTGATTAAAGTGATCAGTGAGTGTCAAACTTGGAGACGATGTAATCCCGAAACACTTATATGACTACCTTGCATGGCGAGCCGTGATTGGATGAGTGGAAACACTTATATGACTACCTTGACTGATTGGATGGTTTTTATAGTTAGAAAGATTTTGACGATTTTAATATTGAAAACTAAAATATAGTTAACTTTTAATCGAATAAATGGGCACTGTGGCAAAATGGAAGCCATTTTCCCTAAATTTCAAATCGTATATCACAGCTAGACTGGTAGTTGTCTGATGGCTACTAAAACTGACAAACGCTGCGCACATTTGAAGACTCAACGGAGGTATAAAAGAATAATGGTGGAATTAATAGTTCCTCATTCACTTGGTACAACATTCGGAAACCATTAAAACACCAAGATTATTGGTTTTACAATAGTCATGGGCATTTTCATTTTTAGGTTGTTGTTTTTTTTAAGTTCTCCCCCCCCTCAAAAATGTAACATTTTGACACGCTCTAGTGTGTTCGGTCACACATTTTTTTTATATTTTGTTAAATAATATTTGTAGATAGGACCTTCTGCCTAGGAGCTATATTGGTTTCAATGAAAAAAGTAACGTTTTTCCTACATTTTTAAATTTTTGTTGAGACGCATTAGCTCTGTTGGAGTTGATTGAAAATTTGCTAAAAGTTAACTTATTAGAAACAGATGATATAAAAGCAGTAGAGAAAAAGTGTTTCAGAATATTTAATGCAACGATTTTTTTTACCGGTTGTTCAATGCTGTGAGTCACATTTTTGATCTTGCTAGATTGCGCATAGTCGAAGAATAAATTGATATGATCTTTTAAAATTTTCTCACGCTTATTTCGGAATCCCACTTGTTAACTTCAACTACTAAGAAACCCATTACAATGATCACCAGATATAACTAAACAATAGAAAAAAAAATTGAATCAATCTATTAAACTATAATTAGAAATTGAGAGGTACCATTAGTTTCTATGTGGTGAAGAATAGTTTAAGAAAAATGTATTCTGCTCCATGGGATTTTAGAGAATCGTAATTTGAGATGATACTGTTATCATAATTTTGTCTAACTTTTTATCTTTTTGTCATTTAATACTCACTAAAAAAACAATAGATCAGGTAACATTCTTAGAACTAGAACTTTGAAACAAAAATTGATTAAAAATCGTACAGTTGTTAAATAGTTATAAATAAATTTCATAATTATCATATATAATTTTATGTTTTAATACGATTTGTATATAATAAGACATACATAATGTCCCTATTTTTCGCTGATTTTTATTTAAACATTTTTTATTTTTGAAATTCTAGACTATTTTATTGAATATATATTACAATCCTCATTCAAGGACAATCACTAATATGGATGACAATGAATACAATAAGTACAATAAAAAAAAAAAAAATTAACTGTTAAAGATATAAAATAAGTTAGAATAATAACTGTAGAAAGGAATACTCAGAAACAGAATAAAAGAAATTTAAATAAAATCACACACTATATACAATACAGTATTCAAAACCAAGATTGTCCACTAACAGGTGGGCAAGTCAGGCTCAAGGGATCCCATCGTTGCTTTCTAAGCTGTGCCACTAGTGATTATTAGGTTCCAGTATGCTTTTTCATGATACATATAAGATTTAATTTTGAAATATTTTCTTACGTGAGAGTTACAAAAAAATATGTTATAAAATATTGAACAAAAAATTAGTTAGCGCCATAAATTTGTATAAAATACGTATAGTTCAGTTTTCCCATAACAGATTTATGGATTTTTTTTCTTAACTGTTTAATACGTTTTTTGAAAGCTGGATCTTAAGTTTTCAACCATGTGGGAAGTCGGCTTCATGAACATTTCTTAAGTTTTCCATTTAATTCTTGAAAAATATATTTTCTTTCTTTAAGTTGTTACAAACTGTGTATTATACGTAAAAGAATAAAGTAGAAAAAATGCTGCATTTTTTCGAAGTTTGATTTTTTAACGAGAAGTACCGGCAATAGATAGACCACTGGAAAACATACAGGTGTACATAAACTGAATAAATGAATAATATTTACCAATTTTACCATTGTTACTCTGGTTGCTTATATGTATGGTACATTTTTCTATATTTTGTATCTTTACCCCTAAAACTCTTCGTCGTAAACCTACGACGTCCTGTCCTACAGTATCCCTTAATGATATTCCTCTAAACCCTGTTAAAGAAATCCGCTACCTGGGACTCCATTTGGACAAACGTCTCACTTGGAATCCACATAAAAAACTGGAACGACAAGAAACAGCCCGTCGTTATAGACTATTCCAACATTTACTGGTCAAACGTTTAAAGCTTCCAATAAATTAAAAGAGACTTATTTAGATGACAGTTATTAGACCTATATGGACATACGGAATTGAGCTTTGGGGCTCCATTAAACCATCCAATACTTCCCGTATCAAATCCTTACAATGCAAAATCCTTCGTAAAATCATCAATGCTCCATATTATGCCACTAAGAAACTTATCCAAAACGATCATAATGCTCCATATTTTGCTGATTTTGCCCAAACCAGATAGTAAACTCCATACCCACTCGAACCCAAAAGTCTCAGACTCAATTTCCGACAATTCCTCCGAGGTGTCTGAAAAGAAGATGCCCTAAAGCCTTCAAATGTAGAACTTATATTGAAGTGATACAAGTGAGGAATCACTTCCCTGAAATTTACTTGTACTATATAAAGTATGCAGTAAAAAAAAAAAAAAAAATAAAAAATAATAATAAAAATAAAAAAAATAAACAAATAAAAAATAAAATAAAAAAACTGTCGATTAATTGTATAATCCTTACATAATAGTAAAACACGTGTCAGAACATGAATAAATGAAGAAGAACGATACCCTGGGAACGTTTATTGAAGTGCTACTAGTGAGTAGTTCTTCACATGTTATTTACATGCCATTATAATGATTTCCTCAAATTTACTTGATGTATATTGATGTCCAGTTGTAAATATCAATATATAGTTAAAATAAAAAAAATTGTAAAATATTCTGCAAAATGTAAAAGTCATTCTTTATTTTCTGAAAAGCAATATTGGCATTTGAGAGCATTGAACATTTATTTTTTGTTATTTACTACTGTATTTACAATATAAATCTAGTGAAAGTGTAATTACATTGACTTAAAAAAAATACCCTCTAGCAGTTCAATAAAAGGTGTACTTTTTAATGACCCTAAGGCATTCTTCTTTAAAGATGCCTAGGAGGGTTCTTGGGAATGGAGTGGCTAGCAAGTTGGGAGATTAGTGGATTCGAGTGGGTATGGAGCTTCTAATTATAGGTATCTTGTTTGGTAATTCATCAACGTATGGGGCATTTAGATCATTATGGATAAGTCTGTGACATCCCGATGTTCATTATGGATCTTGGATTGGATACGGGAAGAATTTAATGCCCTAAAGTTTAACTGTATGTCCTAATAGGACTAATTTTGGCATGCAAATGAATCTTTTGTAGCCTATAACGACGAGAAGTTTATTGATTTTTGGTATAGAAAAATAGTTTAGTAAAAATTATTAATAAAATTAGAAATGCTGTTAATGGGCCTATGCTGTTATAAAAACATAAAATAAAATAAAATAAGATAACTGTAAAAATAAAATGACCTGTAATTCATATAAAAAAATATATATATATATTAGTATTAACTTATAGGAAATTAAATGTATTGCAATTTTGTGCAGGTATTGTTTTGACTATCAAGAAACAGCTGTATAGTCAAAAATATAGGGACTGTCAGAAATCCCGAAGTGGACAATGGGAAAATACAGAAGATTCTTTTCAGCACGTAATTCCTTCCGCAACAGGAGAGTTGATGATATCTGGCAGGTAAAAACTATTGTAAATATTTTTAAATATAGAATCATGTTAAAAAAGTAAACATTGCTTAGTTGGAAATATTCTTTCCATGAATGTCGTGAAGAAGTCGATAAGTCGAAATTGTGCACTTTTCCTATTTTTGATCTTTTTCCAAAATGCTGAATTTATTCTAAGATACCATTGACTCGTTTCAAAGTAATTTGACTTATCTACTTCTCCACAACAACCGCCGATTTAATCGAAAAATTTTCAGATGAACTACGCATGATGGTATAGAGGTATTAATTCCTAATCGGAAAGTTTTCATTTCTTATTTAAAGGATGTCATTATAACATAAGAGATCAAAGTTACAAAAGATAGATCAAGAACCTTTAGCATTTTGAAAAGACTTAATAGAACTTTCAATTGGAACTCAACCTTAAGGATAGTTATCGATGCACGACCTATTAAAACATCGATATTTTTCTTCGATTTTTTCCTTACGATATATACAGGGTGTTCGGGAGATAGTTGGCCAAAGATGTATCTCGAGTAAGGAGGTTAATTTTGAACCTATTTAAGGTCACTTACCTATATTCATAGTCTTACGGTTTTTGTTTTATGACTTTTTTTTTAAAAAATGGCCAAAACCAAACATTTATGCCTTCTAATTTCGTTGTTTACTGATATATATTTGATGCAAAAAACAAA
This sequence comes from Euschistus heros, assembly GCA_003667255.2. Classification (NCBI taxonomy): domain Eukaryota; kingdom Metazoa; phylum Arthropoda; class Insecta; order Hemiptera; family Pentatomidae; genus Euschistus; species Euschistus heros. The sequence goes on along the minus strand of RCWM02000050.1, from coordinate 178,935 downwards.
TACAAAAAAAAAAAAAAAAAATTAAGAACTTTAAGTTTAGATCTAGTCATAAAATAATTTGGATTTGGCTGTTGCGCTCACTTTTTTTTTTAACCTAAACTTGAAGTTCTTAATTTTTTTTCCTTTAACAAGATTTAACGATCTCCCGTTTTTTTTTTTTTTGTATTTGTTTTTTGCATCAAATCTTTTTTATTTTACATGGAAAATGTATTGGTAATTAAAGCGAAAAAAATAGCGTTGATATATCAGTAAACAACGAAGTTATAAATATTTGGTTTTGACCATTTTTTAAAAAAAAATTCATAAAAAAAAACACCGTAATACTTTGTATATAGGTAAGTAACCTTAAATCGGTTCAAAATGAACCGCCCTACCCGAGATTTCTCTTTGGCCAACGATCTTCGAAACACCCTGTAATATACATCTTAAATCAAAATAAAAAAAAATGTCTATTGTGTCTTTTGAGTTTTTTTTTCTTCGATGCCATATAATCCAAAATATTTCATAGTAAGATCAAACAATTTACATAAAAATCTAAACATTAGAATGACGTTCAAAGTAGATATTTCTCTAATAGATTTCGTATTAATAAATTATATAAATTTATTAAAGCCAATTCCAAATTCTCTATTTCTATAACAAAATATAACGGATTTATTACGGATGAAAAAAATTGTCATCATTTCATCTAAGGTAAAAATATGCCAGGTATTTGTAAAAGTTATAATAATAATAAGAAAATGTAGTGATACGCAATTTTGAAAAACATGCAAGTTTGGATATTAGGGTTAGCAATTTATTTATTTTTACTAAAGATTTTATTATGCTTTTGATTACAGTTTAGTATCTAATACTATATAGTTTTATAAACAAATGAATCAAATAATCAAGTTCATTCGTATCCACTAATTATTTTTCTTAATATTTACAATTTCAAAGTGCTAGGAATTTTCTGTTCGCATCAAAATCACCTATGAAAATCCTCGTTCTTTTGTCGGTACTTGCGTGACTTTCCGACCCGTCCTAATACAATAAGTTTTGGTAATTTTGCATAAAAAAATATCTATACATAATTTTTTGGTTTCGTCTAATAAATATTTGGTACAATTAGCAAATCGCACATATACTATTCATTAATTTAATGATTTACAAACGTATGCCTCTGAGAGGGGTAGATTCTAATATCGACCTATTAAAACTAAAGAACTGTACTTTATTGAGTGATTTTGTCAGTAAGAATACTTAAAAAATAAATAAATAAAATTAATCGTAACTGGTTCTAGATTTGTTTTTATTAGCTCCTCAGAAAACCCTTGAATTACATTTTTCTGGCAAATCTGAAACTTCATTCGACTAGAATTTTACCTAAGGGGAAATCCTTCAAATTGTTTTTTTTTTTTTTTTTTTTTCAATCCACACAATTGCCGGTAATTAATTAAAATAATTTTACAACCTCTCAACTGATTTAATCTATGTTAACATTTCCGTTTACTGGAAGAGTAGTACATCTTTTAGAACTCAATTTATCTATGGAAAAACATAAATTTGATTTTATGAAAATGTGTTTACACAGAACTTTCAAGGTAAGGCAATGTTTACTAACATGGATGTGATAAGGAGAACCTCTTTTTCCAATCAGCCAAATCGAATGAACCGACGACAAGTTGCAGAGTGTAAATTCATGGTTTTAATATTTTTGAACCTCCTTGATACCGTGATTTTTAAAATTTAATTTAAATGTAAATTTAGATATAAATGTTTTTCGATACGATGAATAAAAATTCGCTATGATTTCAGTGGTATATTCATTAATTTCACATCTACAAGAAGAAACATCTACGTATTTTAGAGTGTATCGGGGCAGTTGATTCTCTAAAAGGCATCTTAAATAAAAAAGTTGATTCGTTGTTATATTAATTATAATGAGAGAGATTGTAACATTTATTCATTAAAATAGTTTTCAAAAAAATTCTATTCAAAGTATATTTAAAATTGAAATTTCATATTCAATACTACCTTTGTCTTAAAACAGCTATATGGTGTCTAAAATGCAAAAGACTTTTTTGTTGTTAAACGTTACAAATGTCAGTAAAATATTTTAATTTTCTTTTAAATAAGTTTATTAAAATTTAAAACTCCCTTAGAATATTTCATCAAGTGAATCAGAGGAATTATAAATTTGGCGACTTTTAAAGAAATTACTTATTGTTAGCACTCTTTTGATAGTTATATAATTGAAGGTCCCGATGCCATGTTCTACTCAGGTACTTGAAGGTTTATTAGGGATCAAGTGGGTATAGGTAAAGTTATATAGGTAGCTCAGCGAGTAAGACTGTCGAGTTCCCGGGCCCAAGTCATCAGTATCAATATCAGTAATTGACATATTTCATTAATTAATTCTTCTAAAATGTACAATTTCCTATTTATAATCAATATATCCTTCCTCATAATAGATTTATTCATCTTCGAAAAAGTTGATACGTTCAAATACCTAGGCTCCATGGGAACACTGAACAAAGACTATACAAACACAAGAAGTGCAGAGACTGCGGCAAATAGATGCTACTACGGTTTAATAAAATACCTTAATGTTGTTCCCTACCTAGAAGCACGAAAATTGTTCAGAGTCGAACCATTTGATAAGAGGAGGGTCGAGGGACCAAGACAGAGATGGTCAGAAAATGTGATCAGCGATGCCAGAACCCTGGGCATCAGGAAGTGGTGGGCACCTGTTTGGAATAGAGAAGGATGGATAGCGATTCTTGAGGCAGCCAAGATTCAGTAATGAATTGCTTATCACCAGAATTATGGTGATGAATAATAGATTTATATAATTTTCCCTTCTTATAAATAAGATATGCAATAAGTTTCGCCCTGATCTTCATGGTTTCTTTAGAAAAATCTTTCTTATATATATATATATATATATATATATATATATATATATATATATATATATAATATATATATATATATATATAATTAAAACTCATTTACATGGCAGTTATCAGACCTACTTGGACATGTGCAGTTGGGTTTTAGGGCTCAACTAAGCCTTCTAATTCCTCCTGTATCCAATCCCTACAATCCAAACTCCTACGAAAAATCTGTAATGCTCCTTATTTTGTCACAAACAACCTTATCCATAAAGACTTTAATGTTCCGTATGTTGCAACTTTAGTCCAAACCAGACACCTATCCTTTCATTGTAAACTCCATAAACATTCCAATCAACTAGTCTCCCAAGTTGCTTCCCACTCCATTCCTGATAATCCTCCGAGGCGTCTGAAAAGAAGATGGCCTAGAGACTTTCAAATGTAGAATTTTTAATAAAATGCTACTGATGAGTAGTTCTTCACAAGTTATTTACATGCCATTGTATTCACTATCAATACATTTACTTATATATCTCTCTATATATATATATATATATATATATATATAAATTTTTTTTAAAGGATAAAATTAAAAAAAAAAAAAAAAAAAATCAATATTTTTTCTTCGTGAATTTTTGAAATTTGCACGAGTTGTAACATCTTATAGAATAAAATAGAATAGAACAAAAATTCTGTTTTTCTTTGGGTTTTTTTTTTTTTTTTTTTTTTTTGAAAAAATTTAAAAAAAAAGAAATAAATAAATAAAAAATAAAGTTTCAAACAATAATATTATAAATGTTTGTAATCTTAACTAGGCCGCTTTATATTCAAAGCGGCTAAAGTGATACCGTTTAATACAGCCTTTTTCCAACGGGCAATGATAAGTAACTCCTTGACAAAGACCGCTTGTGTTGTGAAAGTAAACGTGACAGCGAAAAGGTCCTTGTACGCAACAGCTCATAGAATTCAATGGCTTCCTATGATCGGATAGATCTCAGGTATTTTTATTTCTTAGAAGCCTATTATTTTTTTTCTATTTTGTTAGGAGACGGCGCTCCTTGAATTGTAAATTGAAACATTACCAGAGGAGTTGCTGAAAATAAATCAGCACGTGAATATTGAACAGGGGATCGTTATCTGTTTTTGAAATCTGTCTCGTATTCATCACGTGGCCACGTCCTTAGCCGAATTTCTTTGAAAATTCCCGTCTCTCGTTTATTTATACTATAATATAAATACTCAGTTTTCCTTTATTTATACTTCAAATAGGCTCTGTGAGTACATAAAAGTGTTTAATGATTTTTGTTGGGGCATGTTTATATATATATTAGTAGAATAGAAGAGAATAAAAAGAAAATTTTCTTGGACCTTGTCTCTTAAAAAAATAACATTGCATAACATGAAAAACAAAAAAAACGAAATGAAAAATAATCTGTATTCTAGTACACGTTGTCCCCTAAGAATAACATAAAAATAAAATAAAAAAGCATTATTGTCAGGCTGCGATTTTTTTTTCTTCATTTATTGATATTTACAACTGTACAAAATAATATACAACAAGTAAATGTGTTGACAGTGAATACAATGGCATGTAAATAACTTGTGAAGAACTACTCACTAGTAGCACTTCAATAAAATGTACACTAAAAGGTCTCTAGGCCATCTTCTTTTCAGTCGCCTCGGAGGATTATCAGGGATGGAGGAGGAAGCAAGTTGGGAGACTAGTCGATTGGAGTGGTTATGGAGCTTACTATGGAAGGATAGGTATCTGGTTTGGGTTAAATAAGCAACATATGGAACATCAAGATCTTTATGGATAAGTTTATTGGTCACAAAGTAAGGAGCATTGAGGATTTTTCGAAGGATTTTGGTAGGTATAATTTTAAAATTAAAAACTAATCTTCGTGCTTTTATTAAAAAATAAAACAGAAAAAAAGTAAATAAAAAAACACATTTAAACAAAGAGGATGCATTCAAAGAGATTTGAATAGAGAAATCTTCTATAAAATGAGAGGATACAAAAGTGCTAAACTGAGAGACTTAAAATAACAGACTGTTTCGATAGGGATGACTATAGGAAAAGACTAAAATTAAGGTCCTTGTGGGAAAGAGAGATGCGAGAAAATGAATAGCGTGGACCGAGGAAAGAAGGAGCAATCGGAAAGAATATGAAAAAGGTGGGAAGAGATAAGGAATATGTAAAGAAGTGAAAAAAATGATAGTGCGTGGTCTCCAAGGCCGTATTTTATTACATAATTGAGGAAGTGGATGAATAAATTATGTTTAAAGGAAGTGAGAGAAAGTGCATTGAGGATTGAAATGGTTATGGAATACCAAAATATGAATGCACGATTAATAAAGGATTTTCCAAAAGAAGCTTTTTGATGAGAGGGGATGTACAAATCAATGGGCTGAGATCTGGTTTTCAAAAGATGAATGGAAGAGCGAAGGGTAAGGATGTCGTAAACGTACGAAGGTTTTTTGGACTTTAAAGATGGGGAATACATATTATTTGAGAGGGTTAGAAAACAATAAAAGGATTAACTATTCCTATCCCGTTAGACTTAAAGTAGTATATTTATTTTGAATTTGACTTCGGTGTTTGAGGTTACCTAGTCAATGCTGAACTGTTGGCCTCTGGCTGATAAAGAAAGTAATAAAGAATAACCGTCTACTCCTGTCGCTTTGTGCAACACCAAATCAAATATCTCAGTTTACCGTCTTCAGTTTGCAGGAGCCTAAAATGGAAACTACCCAATTGGAAACAAATGAAATTGCCTCACATAAGTCGTTGATTCATAAGAAATAAACAATTTTCCTAAATTAACAAACACTAATATTTTAATTTTTTATGGTTTTCTTACCATTATATTAATATACCAAATCTCTGAATTATTTTGTACATTTTAATTAAATATATTACATTGCTATCGATACGACGCTTTTATAACTCATCAGACATAACTAATAGTTTATTTATTATACATATTATCGCTTTTTTAACGACAAATTAATTGAAAATCAGTAGATTTTATTATTGCTAAACCTCACTTGAACTATGTCGATGGCGTAGTCAAATTTTGATAAAGACTGGTTCAGTAGTTTTCGCGGTTATTGATAACAAAGGAAAAATGGCTTGTTCTTTTATATAATAGTGTAGATGGAACACTGAGGTCGTTATAAATTAGTTTATTATTTTTTTTTTATATGTTTTCCGAAAATTATTGCATGTTTATACAGATAATATAAATTATCCAAAACTTTTTTTATGTATCAAGATAGTGCCTATTAATATTATTCTATTTCTGCCAACTAGTTAGCTCTTCAATGCTTTAGCTTTTTCTTCCAACAAACTAGCAGAATCTCATTATTCACGTTGAAAGTCCTTGCAGGAACATTCTTGTCTTTAAGATTGAAACCTTCCTCTTAATATCGTTTAAACTATTTCTGAACGGTGTACAATAGTTTATAAGCTATCGTCACTCCACATTTTACTAATGTTCTTTTCACTTTAGGCTCTGTTCCAACCGAGTTCAAACGCATAAAACAAAACTATACGAAAACTAGCATTCCATGTCGTGTATTCGCCCACTCTCATAAGCAAAGAACTTTAAAAATTTTAACTAATTGAAGTTTTATTTATTCATCAATAAAAATCTGTTACTGTGGAAACCATGCAAAAAGGAGAATAATAAATTCATTAGACATCCAAATAAACAACATTTCGAGTTTTATCACCCAATGTTATAACAACTATTTGATTGTTTGGGTTTCCAGTCCTGGAAAGTCCTACATACTATTAACAGTGAGAGAAAAATTGAGTCTGAAGATCAACTTCAAAGTTTTTGTCTAAGTAGCGAATTTAAGGCTATCCTTGCGAATTGTTAATTGTAATATTGTAACAAACTTTAATTGGAAACTTTTTTTATTTAAATTTAAATGGTAAATTAGTAGAAGTAATTGGGATTCCAGGAATAAATGCGAGTTCTTCAGTCGCTGTACAACAATAGTAGCCTCAATGATATTTCCACGCGTTTCTGAAAATTTTTACTTGGCACCATTGCAACGGTGCTTGAAGAGTACTTAAAACATAATTGGATATATAGTTTTTAATTTTAATGATTAAATTTTTCAATCCAGATGTACAAACAATATTTACTATATAATTGACTACGTATCGGTCGATTTTAAACTTCTTTTGGTTCCAGTTATCGCATCAAATATTTAAAGTTTTTTTAATAACAATGTAATTGAAAATAAGTAAATTTTATTACCGATTTCAAGCTCAAAATAGTACCGTGTCATTGTAACGCAACTTCCTGAATGGTTCTCGCCACCTATCGGTCGATTTCCAAACTTCACTGCGCACCATATGTGCTTTTTTACGATGTAAATATGTAAATTTTATTATTGCTAAGCCTTCCTTGAACTTTGAAGATGAAGTAGTTTAACTTTGGCATACAATCTCATATTACTAACATTCAAGAATGGTGTCGAAATTGGATAATTAAAATGAATTAAAATAAATCCCAACAAATAACCTTTACTCTTCGTCGCAAACATGCGACTTCCTGTCCTACAGTATCCTTTAATGATATTCCACTAATCCCTGTTGAACAGATCCGCTACCTTGGACTCCACTTGGACAAACGTCTTACTTGGAATCCACATACAAGACTAAAATGACAAGAAACTGCTCGTCGTTACAGAGAACTTCAACATTTACTAGACAAACGTTCAAAGCTCCCAATTAATTACAAAAGACTCATTTACATAAGTGTGATTAGACCTATTTGGACGTACGGAGTTGAGCTTTGGGGCTCCACTAAACCATCCAATTCATCTCGTATCCAATCCTTACAATCCAAAATCATTAAAAAAATTCTCAATGCTCCTTACTTTGTGACCAATAGACTTACCCCTAAAGATCTTAATGTTCCATATGTTGCTGATTTAGGCCAGATCAGATACCTATCCTTCCATAGTAAGCTCCATAACCACTCCAATGCACTATTCGTCCAACTTACTTCCCACTCTATTCCCGGTTATCCCCCGAGGCGTCTGAAAAGAAGATGGCCAAGACACCTTTTATTGTAGATTTTTATTGAAGTGCTACTATTGAGTAGTTCTTCACAACTTATTTACATGCCATTGTATTCACTATCAACACATTTACTTAATGTATATTATTTCGTGCAGTTGTAAATATCAGTAAATGAAGAAAAAAAAATTTGGTAGATATTATTTCAGTAGTTTTCGCGGTTAGTGATCACAAACGAAAAATGGCTTGTCCTTTTTTGTTAACATAAGAAAATATTAATTTAGTTCCAAGTTGGAATTGAAAAACATTTTTGTTTAGTAGGAATAATAATAGTCACATCAATACAAAACTAAAAATAAACAGTTTATTTCACAGAGGGGTATTTAAAAAAACCCGGAATTATTTTGGAGAGAACCCAAAATTTGAATTTTTTTTTTTTTTTTTTTTTTTTTTTATGTAACAATTATTTTTATTATTTTATGATCCAGTTTTGTAATAGTAATGGTTCAGTTGAAGTTGTAAGAACGAAAATAATAAACAATAATTAAATGTAGCTGAATTCAGGTTGATGTGCTGCAAGATGGCGTATAAGATAGTGATGTGTTTCCTAATCTGGGTGATTGTTTAGTAATATGATATCCAAGGGGTGAGGTGAGGGTGTTAACACCCCCCATGAGAAGACCATGGTTCTATGATATGGGACCTTAGCTAACCTAAAAATCTCTTTCTATTTTATAATACTCTAGGGTTTATATTTATTTTGTACTTTCAGCAAAAATATGGAAAATATGGAAAAGCCGATAGTTAGTAAGGGATGAAGCTAGAGTTCAGAATTAGCTGAAGGGTTGTTAGTTCCATATTTTGCCAAGAGATGGCTCTTAAGTCTATCGAGCCTCTGTTACTCAAAACGTAATGTTAAGTTCTTGATCCGATTAATAAATAAATAAATTGTTCATATTAAACAAAGAGCCTAAAAAGAGAACTGTAAACAATGAGTATTTTGGATTTTATAAGAAAATAATATTTCCCTGTTTATGTAAAGTTTTAATAAGGTATTAAAAACGTTTAGGAAATATTAAGGTGAAATTCACATTTACTATTATTAATTGTTTTCATATAAGTAAATATATGTATATACAATATATTGGTAAGGAAATTTGTTTTTCTAATTAGTTTTATTTTTACACTCAGATTTTCTTGATTATTAGATCATTCTTCTGAATATTATTTAAAAAAAACTATTTATTGATATTTACAACTGTACACAATATACAAGTAAATTTGATCATAATGATAACAATGACATGTTAATAACTTGTGAAGAACTACTCACTAGTAACACTTCAATACAAATTTTATATTAGAATGTCCGTTGGCAATCTTCTTTTCAGACGCCTTGGAGGATCATTAGGAATGAAATGTGAGGCAAGTTGGGAGACTAGTGGATTTGAATGGTTATGGAGCTTACTATGAAAGGATAGGTGTCTGGTTTGGACTACATCAGCAACATATGGAACATTAAAGTCTTTATGGATAAGGTCAATAATATACAAAATAAGGAGCATTAAGGATTTTGGATTGCAAGAATTGGATACGAGATGGTTTAGTGGAGCCTCAAAGTTCAACTCCAGAACATTAAAAATAAATTAAATATTGAAATAGTCCGGAAATATGTACATAAAGGGGGATTCAATGTTTGTTTTGTTTTTTTTGTTTAAAAAGGCTAGGAATTTTCATAAGCGTTTCTTCAACACCTATTGAATTCTTTAGATATTTACCAAAAAATATTTTTTTACAGATAAACTGAATTTAAGGGGGATAGTGTTGCTTGTGTAACAATATTTTAATTTCATGCTGACGATTTATTAATAGAAAATTACTATCATCAGACCTGTAAAAAAGATTGGCTTGAAATAAATTTCAGATAATATAGACTGAAAAAAGAATTACAGACAATCGTGGAAGACAACAAAAAAAAAAAAAACTGAAGAAATTGTTTGAATTTTGTCTGATCCTTCTTAAATTCAACATTTCTCTTTAATTGACCACATGAAACTCACCTACTACTTCAAACTGGAAGTTGAATCACCCCTAAAATGCAAAGAAAATTGTAATAAAAGACATTCTTTTGGAATACAAAAAGCAAAGTAATGGCTTAAAAAAAAAATCAAGATACACATAATCTTTTTTTTTTAAAAACGCACTTTCTCATATTCAAATAATTACCTATTTAAAAGAAACTAATATTTAAAAAACTTTTAGTTTTCGATTTTGAATGGTGCCACTTACCAAATGCAGTGACACACGCTATCATCAAATATATAAATAAATTAATAAAATTAATACCTCTATTTAAAATATTTCCTATTTTAACAATTTTATCTTTTTAAACATTATAATTTTGCTACAGCTATTCACTAAATATATTTTCAATTATCGATTGAATAAAAAGTAGTGTAAAATAAAAACTATTAATTTTAAATTACCTTTAATTGACTTGAGAATTATAACTAGCACATCAACTATTTTTCAAAAATTATTTTGCTTGCATAAAAAAATTTATGTATTAGAAAATAAACTTCTCAATAATGAATTGTAGATGTCGCAGCAAATAAACACTTGGCTATTTATTACCATTTTAGTTGCTGTGACCAAAAAAATTTATGTTTTGACACCTATTTTAATATTATATAAGGATTATAAAACAAAATCACTGATTTTTTTTTTTTTTATTGTTATTTAAAACTGTGTACATTATATAATACAAGTAAATTTGAGAGAAGTTATTACTCACAAGTAGCACTTAAATATAAGTTTTACATTAGATAGTCTCTCGGTCATCTTATGTTCAGGCGTCTCGGGGGATTACTGGGAATTAAGTTTGAGACAAGTTGGGAGACAAGAGGATTCGAGTGGTTACGGAGCTTACTATATCTGAATTCAGGAAATCAGCAGCATATGGAACACATGGAACATAGATAAGTTTGTCTCCGACATTATAAGGAGTATTGAGGATTTTACGAAGGATTTTGGATTGTAAGGATTGGATAAGATAAGAATTGGAAGGTTTAGTGGTGTCAAAAAGCTCAACTCCGTAAGTCCAAATGGTCTAATGTCATGTAAATAAGTCTTTTGAAATTAATTGAGAGCATTGAACGCTTGTCTAGTAAATGTTAGAGTAGTCGGAAATGACGAGCAGTTTGTCTTTTTTTTCCAATGGCAAACCATTTTATGAAATTCTTATTTGTACTTGGTACAGCAAAAAAAAAAAAAAAAAAAAAAAAAAAAAAAAAAATCCTTCGAGTTCTTTTAATCTTTATGGGCACACCATTGCATTATCTCTCCTACATGGTCTTTAGTATTTCCTCTGGAGCAGTTTACACAACCACATATAACACCATGTTTAGAACGTCCAACATCTTTGGACATCTGAAACAAGTTATTACCAAATTTAGATTCAGTTATAGTCCATCCAATGAACTTACCGCCAAAGATAAGGTCTCGATGTAGCATTGGAATTATACAAACGTTTGATCTTGAGCTTTCAGAAACAAAGGGAAAAGTCCTTGCTTTCATGGACTGCTGCTATTATTCTCCTGTAGTATTGTTAAGCACCAAGTGGGCCTGATATTTTCGGTAAGTTAAATTACGTACAGCTACACTATCTTAAAATAATAAAATTATCAAAATGAATGTTTTAAAAACGTATTCTTAAAGTTTCGGCAATAATTCGTATTAGGTTTTTCATAAGTTATACATATTATATTATTAAATTTCAAAATCTTTTATTATATTATTATATTATTAAAAAAAAAAAAATAATCGGTTACCATTTATGTTTGTGGAAGTTATAACAGATATTTATACGATAAGATTTTGTATTAGAGTTACTTAAGAGAAAAAAAATTAAAACATGTTTATAATCTAGCTATCATTTATTTATTTATTTATATTTCAGAATTTACCATTTTAAATGAATAAAATTCCATTTCGAATTCAGATATATTTTCAAATTTTTGTTTTGTAGCTCTATATCTAACTTTTTACCGTTGAGTATGTATTGAGCTGCAATTATTTGAACAAAATATATATATATATATATATATATATATATATATACTTTTGTTCATGGACCATTTAATTCGGCACTAATAAAATAGTTAAAATAATTAATAATCTTCCCTCTATCTATAAAATTTTCTGTTTGTTGTTTTAGATAATACTGTAGGTTTGTCTTATTCCACATCTCCATAGTAATAAACAAATAATTGGAAAAAAGTTGTACTGAAATTTGGAATTTCTTGAATACGGACGTCGTGAAACAGAAAACAGCTTATTTTGACAAGTTGGTCTTTTTTTTTTTTTTTTTTTTTTTTTTTTTTTTTTTTTTTTTTTTTTTTTTTTTTTTTTTTTTTTTTTTTTTTTTTCCAGAATCGTATAAAGTGCTCAATTATATAAAATTAGGAAACAATTCTTCCAAAGAACCCCAACGTTTATAACCAGTGTTAATAAATTTGAAATAAACCTGCGTAAAATAATATATATATTTAAAAAAAAAAAAAAAGAAAGTATTAATTTGAGAGAAATTCTGTTTTTGAAATGGAAAATTTATATTTTAAAATCGGTTAGAAAATTTTGAAATGTCTTTATATATATATATATATATATATATATATATATATATATATATATATATATATATATATATATATATATATATATGAAACTAATGTAAAATAATTTATTGTCACCTAAAAATATCTTTTAAAATAAGAACATAATTAAAAATATTTTGAATTACACAGTTGAATTGTAGGATAACAGTTGGGGTCTGATAGTTATTGACATCTTAACTTAAGATAAAAAAAAAAAAATTGAAATAATTCCTTTTAAAACCTACTACTCAACTGTGTTAAATTCTCTCAATTCTCTCCTTATTTTAAAAGATTCAAAATCCTTATTTTAAAATTTTCTGACCGATTTCAAAATATAAATTTTCCATTTAAAAAACGGAATTTCTTTTAAATTTATATACATACTTACTTTTTTTTTTTTTATATATATATACATATATCACAGCCCTATATATATATAGTATATTATATATATATATATATATATATATATATATATATATATATATATATATATATATATATTTATTATTGTACGAAGTTTTATTTTGAATTTATTAACACTGGGTATAGACGTTATGGTTCTTTGGAAGAATTGTTTCCTAATGTTATATAATTGAGCACTTAATACGGTTCTGAAAAAAAAATAAAATTAAATAAAATAAAAAAAAAAAAAAAAAAAAAACTCACATCTCAAAATAGGCTGTTTTTTGTTTCACGACTTCTGTATTCAAAATAGTCATATTTCAATACAACTTTTTTTTAATTATTTGTTTCTTACTATGAAGGTGTGGAATAAGACAAAGGTGTCAATAACTGATTTTACATTAGTTATTGTCAATATCTTCTAAAATACATTCCAGTAATAATGTTTAGTGTGAACTTTCTTGTTTAGCTTAACGTATAGTAATCAAAGAAAAATAATGTAAATTTAAACTTTATTCAACCATTCTTTTTATAATTATAATCTGAATACAGGTTAAGGTTTTGATAGCTGTCTGGTTTTTCCTACATACATTTTTTTTCTCTGTTTATAAAGTAGTTAATAATCGGAGATATTGCAACTATAATGCTAGGTTTACGCATTGTACAACCCTCCCACACGCAGTTCTGAAACTAGCCACTGCATGACATTGGGGTAGGACTCTTGAATTAGTAAGCGATTCACGCAACGAGGCTTCGCCAGCAGTGACCTCCAAGATTCCAGGTCGAGGTGGACACTTTTCCCGCAGATGAATTCTCAGATTTGCTTAAATTAATTTAATTAAAAAACAAGTTCAACGTGTTAAATTTACATATTTGCAAAAAAAAAAAATCATTTATCATTATTTTTAATTAGAGCTTATTAATTAAATTAATTATAAATTATTATTGACAATCACAAACTTAATACAACAAGCACGTTCCCAGTGATAAAATAATAATTAATATATATATATATATATATATATATATATATATATATATATATATATATATATATATATATATATATACTATATACTATACTAGGGCTAAATATATGCTATATTTCTCCTAACTAAACCATCACTAGGGCTGTGAAATATATGCATTTGCATATTTCTCCTAACTAAAAAACCATCTAATATTTCATCAAACATATATATGTTTTGAGGCATATAACTCAAGGTAAATTTAAGCAATTTTTTTAATTTGGGGTTTCCCTTATGATTCCGGTTTTTCCCGTGTATTTTGCTTCACAGTCATTACATTTTAATTCGTATACGCCGCTTTTTTGGAAAGGGTCTATTTTGTCTTTCGGTGAAGGGAAGTATGATGACAATGGCTTATCTATTTTAAATGCAGGGTTTAAACCTAATTTTTTTAATTCTTTCCCGACTTTAACGGATATTGGGCCGTAGTATGGTATCAAAATATATTTTTTAGGGGTAGCTTTATCCTCTGGGGGTGTTTTGTATATATTATTCATAGTTTTTTTATGTATTTGTTTTCTTAAAATATTATCGATTGTGGTTTTACTGTATCCGTTGTTGTTAGCTATAGTGTGAATCGTTTGTATTTCTTTGTTAAAATTTCGTTCATTTAGCGGTATATTTAAAAGCCGGTATATCATGCTATGAAATGCTGCGAGTTTGTGTGTTAGTGGTCTCCTGGCATTGTTGTCTATAACTACATCTGTGTGTGTGTTTAATTTTAAATTTTTTAGACATAGAAATCTCCATAAACAATAAACAACACGAATTTAATATATACAGGAAACCCACACACACAGATGTAGTTATAGACAACAATGCCAGGAGACCACTAACACACAAACTCGCAGCATTTCATAGCATGATATACCGGCTTTTAAATATACCGCTAAATGAACGAAATTTTAACAAAGAAATACAAACGATTCACACTATAGCTAACAACAACGGATACAGTAAAACCACAATCGATAATATTTTAAGAAAACAAATACATAAAAAAAACTATGAATAATATATACAAAACACCCCCAGAGGATAAAGCTACCCCTAAAAAATATATTTTGATACCATACTACGGCCCAATATCCGTTAAAGTCGGGAAAGAATTAAAAAAATTAGGTTTAAACCCTGCATTTAAAATAGATAAGCCATTGTCATCATACTTCCCTTCACCGAAAGACAAAATAGACCCTTTCCAAAAAAGCGGCGTATACGAATTAAAATGTAATGACTGTGATATATTTAATCTATGTAACATAGTACTGATTTTGAAAATTTTATTGTATAAACTGAAGATGAACATATTTTTCAAATAAAATACTCATATGGCATTGAACTATCCTACTTGCATATTTTGCCATAAATACATATTTTTACATATTTTGATATACTTCATATTCGGCATATCAGCATTTGACATTTGAATTTTTTTATGTTTCCGAGCAGAAAAAAAATAAAATATAGATAAAAACCGAAAAATAGTTATAAGAACTCCTCCCATTCTTTTTTTCCCGCCTAATCAATGCGTTTGTTTGTGTCGAAGGGCTCATTCTTCGGTTTCCGCGAACTTTCGATCGTATTTGCTTCCCTTAGAATTGTTTAATCCGATTAATTTCTCGTTTATACTTTGCTCAAATACGTAGAATATTATGACTTCACTTTTCATCTCACCCTTCTTCATTCCATCCATCCATTACACAGTATCCCACACAGCGTTTCATCGAGACATATGATTCGTAAACTGTTCTTTTGTGTTAACCTAAAATACCGGAAGTCACTCCTTCAAAGACAAAAGATCTTGCTGGAAAGTACGTAGGTGAACATTCAAATGAGACATTCAAGAGTGATGGAGACGTTTTATATTTATATGATGTTGAGCGGTCGTTTAGCCGTTTCAAATCTATTTTGAGGCCCAATAGACGATCTATTTTGTTCAAAAAACTTAAAAAGTGGTTGTCTGCTATTCAAATCTACAACAGTGAATAAGTGGCATGAATAAGTCGGGAGAGTTTCTTTATGGTCGTTGCTTTTGTTTTTGATGTATATTTTTCTGTTTTAAAGTATAAGTATTTTGGTTGTGATTGTTGTTTAGGTTTTCCGGAAATTAATGTCATGATTTTTTTTTTTTTATGTTCCTTGTTTAATGGGTTTTATTTATCTTTAATAAAGGTTTTTTAACATCTGTTTTTGTTTTTTAATACTACCTTTTTATGTTTTTTCTTCTTAATGTTCCCCTTTTCAACACAATTAGTTATTTAAACTTGAGTTTGTATTTAAGTATAGGTATGTATTGCGATTTTTTTATTTTTCTAATAATGCAGATAACTATCTGCAATATGCAACTGCATATTTTCGGTAGTTATTGCATATTTTACCTAATATCTCTGCATATATAAGTGCATATTTTTCAGTTTTTATTGCATATAATTCACAGCCCTAGCGATCACTAACCGCGAAAACTACTGAACCAATCTTTACCAAATTTTAACTACATTTTCCTACCTCAAGGAAGGTTTAGCAATAATAAAATTTACTGATTTTAAATCAATTTGTTACTAAAAAAGCTATAATATTTGGTGCGTAGAGAAGTTTGAAAATCGACCGATAGGTGGCGTGCGCCATTGAAGAGAGGTTACAAAGGTACGGTGTTATCTAGCTTGATATTGTTATAAGCTTGATACTACTAGTAAAATTTTATTATTTCCAATTAAATAGTTATTTCAAAGGCTATAATTATGTGGTGCGACATGTGGATCCGAGTGAAGTATGAAAATCGACCGATATGTGGTTAGTTTATTGGTTTATTGGTTTATTGGTTATTGGTTTATGTGTAGCACCATTCCACTGTAGAGTTTACAATGGTAAAACTATTGAACCCATCTGTACAAAATTTTAACTATCTCATTTTCATAGTCTCGATGAAGATTCAGAAATCATGAAACTTTCAATAGTAAAAATTTAAATGTACAATGTTGAGAGAAAGACACGAGATTTGCCAAACATTTGTATAATCAAACCAGATGTAATAAATTTTTACCAGACTGATAAAAATTATTACCAAATCAAAATATCGATCCTTAGCTTTTTTGGTATTGTGTGTAAATATATGAATCATGGGTCTTTTTTCGTAAGCACTGATAATCAGCAAGAGTTTCTTAATAGTCTCTGTTCATCTGGATTACCAATTCTTACATTAAAACTAAACTTGGGTGTCAAATTTTATTTTTACGTAATCTTCAACCACATTATCAGTGCAATTTTAACCAGGTTACAAATTACTGCTATGCATGCAAAATCACTGAGGAAATAATGCTTAATTGCATACTTCAATACAAGATTTTTATCGATTGACAATTAAGCTTTAATTATTAGTTAAAATTATCTAAGTTCTTTATTTAAGAAAGCGGGCGAAGCAGCGACGGGATGATGCTAGTGTATATATATACAAAGACAATGGAATCCATTAAGTGATCTGCGGCTAAAAAATTGAAATCACGAGATAATTATTCTCATTGAATCCAAAAATGACTGTCCCAGTTGAGATGAATTAACGAAGAAGACAAACTTCAATTATGAACAAAACTACGGTTTGTAAACTGTAAACAATATCTGACGTGAAGAAAAAAAACTATCCAAACCACTATTTCATCGGCGAAGTGTTGGGAGAACTAGACAACGCTAGTTGCATAACTAATTACCAGTGAACAAGCTATTGCTTATTATTAGCGAGGATAGTATACGTGTAGATTGTTGTTGCGAAGTCAGGAACCTACACTGGCGGTAGAACAACAAAATGAAGGTGATTATTTTATTAATAACCTACATTAGTATATGCTTACATATATCTGTATACATATACATAAACATGAATATATCATAATGCAGCGAAAAACTATTCAAGGTGATGATGATCATAGTTTTCTGGTCCTGAATCTGCCTAAAATATTATTAGTATCAGTCAAAAAATAGATGGAGTCCAATAATTAAGATTGGACATCTTATATGGTTCAACTTATATAAGGAAAAACCCGATTTCTCCATCTCTGGGAAAAACAAATGGTCATTGATAAGTCTATCTATAATCTAAAGCTTTTCCTAATTCACATTGAATGAATGAATGAATGAATGAATGAAATTACTTTATTGAATAAGCGTTACGCTTGTTACAATAGAGCTTGGCCAATCTAGTTACATTTGTACAGCAAAATACACATGTGTAAATTTCCTATAAGATCGGAGTAATTTAACCTTGTTCACGAACTCATCAACGTTTATCTGAAACAGGTTCCGTTCATAAGTTACGTCAAGAATTGGGACAAGTTCCTCATGATGTTGAACTCGAAGAGGAAATTATTGATATAGTAAATGAAAATCCCAGTGTTTCATCAAGAGACTTGGCCCGTGAAATTGGTATCTCCCAAAGGTCAGTTATCAACATTTTGCACCGAGAACATTTTCACCCATATCATTTCACACAAGTACAAGGGCTAGAACCTAATGATCATGTACATAGAATACAATTTTGCCGCTGGCTTTTAAATAGAGACATTCAAGAACACCAGTTTCTGAGGAAAATTTTATGGACAGATGAGTCTCTTTTTACAAGGGAAGGAATTTTTAACGTCCACAACCGGCACTACTGGGCAGCTGAAAACCCACATATGGTTCAAGAAGCATCTTTCCAGCATCGTTTTACAGTGAATGTGTGGGCTGGGATAATAGGGGACCTACTCATTGGGCCACATTTTTTGCCCAGCAGATTGAATGGAGAAAGTTATTTGGATTTTTTACAAAATATTCTACCACAACTTATTCACGACATTCCACTTGATGTTCAGCAAAACATAATATTCCAACACGATGGTGCTCCTCCACATCATTCGGCAGCAGTACGGGAATGGCTGAACCAACGATATTCGACCTGGATAGGTAGAAATGGTGTGATACATTGGCCAGCTAGGTCACCTGACTTAGCTCCAATGGACTTTTATGTGTGGGGCTACATAAAAAGCGAGGTATATGCCAGAGAAGTGACCAGCATTGAGGTCCTAAAGACGAGAATTCTGGAGGCCGGAGCCAAATTGCAACAGCGTCTGACTTTAGCAGTGACCGTAGGGGCTGTGAGAAAGAGAGCAAGAAGCTGCATTCGAAATAATGGAGGACATTTTGAAAATTTAATAAAATAACGGACTCTGGCGGCGCTTTATTGACAGTGATTCTTTTATTTTCAAATTAATAAATTTTTTCTTTGCAGCGCTGAAGTATTATAAGATTTACAAGAAAATAAAATATTTTTTAGGTATAAAATTCAAGATCCATGTGATTTTCCGAAAATGTGACATATAAAACAAAATTTCATAATTAACAATATTTTTTGATATAACATAATTTCCTACTTAATTTAGTGGTGTTATTATGTACAAATAAACATTTTAAATTATACCAACAAATCTAAACTAAAATAAAAACAAAAAAATCACATCTTGTTATTGTTTCTAATCCTCTTGGGTGTTATGTCATTATTCGTTCAAAAGGAATGTTCTAAGTTTAATAACAGTTGTTATGAAATTATATACTACGTCAATTTTTTGTTCATCTTCAATTGTTAAAATCGTGGCTATATTATGGGGGACATTTTTTATTTTGTTATTAATTTAAAAAATCCGCCTGAGTATTAGGTATTGGGGGCAGTTGAATAGAATATTATTTAAGCTTTCTTTTTCATTTTGATTACATAAGTTGCATATGGTTTCGGAGTCTATTCTGTATATGTTATTTTTATAATAAATCTGTATTTTTTTATCTGAGGCAAGCTTGAGTTGTGACATTATTCTTATTTTGTAAAATGGGGCATTTTTAGGAGATAGTTGGCACCAGTAACGTGTGTGGGTTTTATTTCCTTACAGTAGGGATTAAACGTAGATTTGTTTACTCTTTCTAAATCCTGAGCTATTAACATGTTTTTATATTCTCCAACCGCTTTTCCTAAATTCTTCTTTATTAGGACAGGATCCAAAATATTATATTTTTTGTGTAAAAAAAAAACAACGTTACAACGTGACTTTTTTCATTCAAACCAATATAACTCTTAAACGGTAGACCCTACCGAAAAATGTTATATAACAAAAATATTCTCCATTTAATTTCTGATTATGAAAATACTAGCAAATTTACGATTTAAGCAACACCAAGAGATCTAGAGCGTGTCAAAATTTTACATTTCTGAGGGTGAAAAAAAAGTAAACAAAAAAACTATAGACCCTAGTCAAAAGATATATTTATATCAAACCTGCCTAAGAAAAGAAAACCTTAAGTTGAAAAAGGACATGTCTATTGTAAAACCAATAGTCTTGTTGTTTTGGTGGTTTTCGAACGCCGTCCGTATACAGTGAATGAGGAACTTTTGATTCGGCCATTATTCTTTTAACTCCATTAAGCCTAGAAAAATGTCCATAACAGTTAACAGCGTTTGTTAGTTCCTGTAGCCATCTAGCAACCATCAGAAAAGCTATGATATCCAATTCGATGTCTAAGGGAAACTATTGACATTTTTCCATGGTGCACATTTATCTATTGAAGAGTTAACTAATAATAGTTATTATTATTTTTTATGAAAATCTTTCTAATTATACAAACCATCTGGTTCAACCAGTATCCAGTATTACAAATCCATATAATCCTCCTCTCAAGTTAAAAAGGCAATGGTCTCGAGAACTATTGTTAAATTTGACTAAAGTCCTGTTGTTCTATCCTCATTTGAGGATTATTTACAGTATCAATCACTTGCTGCTTTTTGTTGAAGCGTTGTTAAATATTCGGGCCGTTGTGGAATTCCTTCGGAAATTCCACTATTATTGCCGGCACGAGTGGCTTTTTACGTTAGCTATTAACAATAGTAATTTATCCATAATCATTACTAAATGTTTTTTTAAATTACTTAAAAATTAGAAAATAATGCATTTCTCTGTCAGAACTACAGGGGATAGGAGGAATGTATGTTACACGTTATAGGTCTATTGTTGACAGAATAAGAAGGTAGGGAGGGATTTATTTCGTGGGTCTTTAACGAAATATGTCAACCCTTATGGCAACTGCTTCGGGCTTGTGAGCTCTGCGAATGTTATTACAACATAGGCAAACACTGCGACCTCGAAATTTGTAACGAGATGAAGAATTTTTGTTTTTTCTAAATAACAATA
The DNA here is from genome assembly GCA_003667255.2 of Euschistus heros. Classification (NCBI taxonomy): domain Eukaryota; kingdom Metazoa; phylum Arthropoda; class Insecta; order Hemiptera; family Pentatomidae; genus Euschistus; species Euschistus heros. The sequence goes on along the minus strand of RCWM02000050.1, from coordinate 157,728 downwards.
GTAACACTAAATGATATTTGTCTCAGAGTTCTTTCGAAAATATAATGCATTAAACATTATTTTGCTTGAATTGATTCTTTAATTATCAGTTTATGAAATTAAATTTAATAAAAGTAACGCCAGAGGGTAAAAAAAACTGAGAGGTGAATAGAAAGGAGGGATATTAATAATATGTAAAGAATGTAAAATATAATAATCCATATGTATGTTTTATATATATAAATGGATAAATTTCTTGACGGTTACTATTAAATGTTTAGTAAGGTTCTTGAGGTTCAGTCAATAAATTTGACTATTTTGGCGACGTTTATTGTTCTCATAATAATGCCCTACAGTGAAAATACAGGTTACTATAAAATTATATAAGTTATACAAGTTATTTCAAAACATAAAGTTAGCTACAGTACAAGTATATAACAGCATGTGTTAGAATAATAGAAATATATATAATTACAGAATATAGAGGAGTATGAAGCTACTTACAATGTTACTAGTGGATATGAATAGACTAGAATAACTAACTAGAATTGTTAGTTTATTCCATATCCACTAGTAACATTGTAAGTAGCTTCATACTCCTCTATATTCTGTAATTATATATATTTCTATTATTCTAACACATGTTAGAATAATACAAATGCCTAGGTTATTTATAATGTAAAACATTTGCTGAAGTGCAACTAATGAGTAGTTATTCTCATGTCATTGTATTAATTTTACCGCACATTTACTTATTGCATATATTGTGTACAGTTGTAAATATCAATAAAGTATATAATAAAATATATATATAATTTTAATATTTGTTGTTGTTGTTGTTGACAGTTTCCTGATTATATATTTATTAGAGAATATATTTTGCTATTTGTCGCTAGTAGCTACCGTTTAAGAGCTGTATTCGTTTGAATAAAAAAATTCACGTTTGAAAGTCCTATTTTCTTTCAATATTATTTTTCCGAATAATCATTATCATTGTTAATTTCATCAAAGTAATTTGGTCTTTTTAATTTTAAAATGTGAATTAGGAAAAGCTGTAGATTATAAATAGATATATCCATGATCCATTGTTTTTCCCGTAAGGAAGAAATGGAATTCTTTTTCTTATTAATTAATGGTCTATTTATGTAATTATATTGAGAAACCTTCAGTTATTGAGAACTAAACAATAAAATAATTTATTATATTTTTTTGACATTCTATCTGTAACGACCTATAACAACTTATTGATTGGAAAAACTATTTTATCACATTTTCAATGCCAGATAAGGGATTGAACCTGCTCTTGCATACAGGCGCTCAGAATCATTCTTATGCAAATGTCACAGCAAATCCTGGCGACTTCATCACATTCAGTTGCCATAGCAGGTTAGGAAAATTTTCCAAGTTCGACGACCTCTTTATTTGCTTCAGTACCGTCTTGGAGAAGAGTGACAGGTCCATTGTTATTCTTTTGTGGAGGTAAGGCGGGCTTGTATGATAATGAGCATTAGCCTGATGGTTCTGCTTCCTCGCATTAATTGATTATTGTAGTCAGTGAGACAATTACAAATCAGTTCAATAAGTTGTGTCTAATAAAAAGTACAATAGTGTCTACAAATTGGGCTTAAATGTCTTCCTGCTTTTTTTTCCCTAGAGCTATTTATTGAAATTTAGTAAATTTATGAAGTGAGATGATAATGTTCGTAATAACATGTCCATTTCTTGTAAACCAACTACCCAATGCTCTATATTAGAATAAGTTCTGTATTAGAAAGTCTCGTATATCTTCTTTTCAGACGCCTCGGAGGGTTATCTGGAATAAAATGGGATGCGAGTTCAGATACTTTTGAATCCAAACGGTTATTGATTTTACTATTAAAGTATAGATGTCTGGTTCGAGCTGTTAAAAACCAATGGTGCATTAACATCTTTAGTATTGATGAATTAATTGCCATTTTTGTTGGAATTATTTTATTTGAAAACTTTTATTTTTTTTATATCCATCTATTGAAATTTACAACTGTATAAAATATATACATCAAGTAAATGTATTGACAACGATTACAACAACATGTCAAAACTTGAAAAGAATTACTCATCAGTAGCACTTCATTAAAAATTTTACACTAGAAGGTCTCATCTTCATTTCAAACGCCTCGGAGGATTGCAGTGGGAAGCAAGTCGAGAAACTAACGGATTTGAGTGGTTATGGAGCTTACGATGAAAGGATAGGTATCTGGTTTGGGCTAAATCAGCCCATATGAAACATTGAGATCTTTAAGAATAAGTTTATTGGTGCCAAAGTAAGGAGCATTGAGGATTTTTGGAAGGATTTTAGGTTGTAAGGATTGAATACGAGATGAATTGGATTGGATGGTTTAAAGGAACCTCAAAAAGGTCTCACAGTCATGTATATGAGTCCAAAAAATGTCTGATCACGTTACAACAACATGTCAAAACTTGAAAAGAATTACTCATCAGTAGCACTTCATTAAAAATTCTAAACTAGAAGGTCTCATCTTCATTTCAGACGCCTAGGAGGATTATCAGGAATGTAGTGGGAAGCAAGTTGAGAAACTAACGAATTTGAGTGGTTATGGAGCTTACGATGAAAGGATGGGTATCTGATTTTGTCTAAATCAGCAACAAATGGAACATTAAGATCTTTATTGGTGACAAAGTAAGGAGCATTGAGGATTTTTGGAAGGATTTTGGGTTGTAAGGATTGAATACGAGATGAATTGGATGGTTTAGTGGAACCTCAAAGCTCAACTCTGTTCGTCCAAATAGGTCTGATCACAGTCATGTATATGTCTTTTGCAATTAATTGGGAGCTTTGAACGTTTGTCTAGTTAATTTATATTAGTCTGTAACGACCGGCAGTTTCTTGTCGTTTTAGTCTTTATTTGAAAACTGGTGATAAAATTCATCATTAGTTCTAAAAAATATAAAACTTTTAAAATATCAGTACATTGTTACATAGATTATATACACTAAAGTTTTCAAAAATTTAAGACAAGAAATCAAACATGTATTCACCTGAGGAAGCAAAACGGAATTCTTAAGAATTTTACTTTCAATGTAACAAAGGCCTGATGTCTTGAAAATTCTGTATGTTTTAGAACTAGTTTTCAAATAAAATAGTTCCTATTGAAGTGGCAATTAATTCATCAATCCTAATTGTATTAATCCTTTTATACCATCATTCATACTTCAATGATTAGGAACTTTAAGGTTACGTTTATTTGTGACAAATAAAGATCATTGAGGATTTTTATAAGGATTTTGGATTGGATACGAGATGAATTGTATGGTTTAGTGAAGCCCCAAAGCTCAGCTCTATATTTTTAAATAGGTTTAAATATTGTCGTGTAAATGAGTCTTTTGTAATTGATTGGAAGGTTTGAACGTTTGTCTAGTAAATGAGTCGAAAATGTAGAGCAGTTTCTAGTCGTTTAACTTTTTTATGTGGATTCCAAGTTAAGCGTTTGTCCAGATGGAGTCCTAGTTAGCGGAACAATTCAACAGGAATTAATGGAATTTTTATTTTCTGATTAGTTTTTGTTAAAATTAAATTTTTACAAAAAGAAAAGAGTATCTTAAATGCAATCACAGAGAAATGGAAAGTAATATAGTTGCAAACAATGTTAAAGCAATATCCTTAAGGTTTTTTTTTTATGTAAACTCCCCGTCAAATGTTAACACCCACGATTCTCGAGATTTTCCTGCTTTATACCTAAATCCCTACTTGGTTTATATTCATATTAATATTATTTACTAAACGTGAGACATTAATGATTAGGCACATCTATTAGTTTCCCTGTTAATAACAAACGATGGATTTTCAGATTTTTTTTTTTCAAATTTCCTTCAGCCCATGTTTATCATTCGTTTCGTTATTTACAAGTATTTCAGGACTAGTGGAAGCAGTCATTCAAACCAGAGGGGGCAATATGTCTTATTAAATATAAATTTATAATTTAAAAGTTGAAATTGTAAGAAATAAAAAAATTTAAAAAGGTAAGTTTTCTTTTATTTTGTTTATTGGAAGAAATATTGTAATTTTTTAAATTGTTTATGTATAGTTTAGGAATGTTTAGTATAGACTTAAGAACCTTTCTTTATTATGAAAAAAAAATACTTTTTTATAAAATTCAAATATTTCCGAGTGTTACGATACTTTTAAAGGGGAGTTTATTAAAAATCCTTTAAACATATCGTTATTAAAGAAAATGACTAATTCCGCCTGTCGAAAAATTTGCATTTTATTCAGTGTTGACAAGTAATTATTGAATCTCTCAATGCGAAAAATTGGTTATTTAAACAAAAATATCTGGGAAAAAATGTTCAACAATGTAATATTAGCTCATTTAGATTCAAATAATGAGACCAAGATCGAATTATAATAACTATCGTGGAATTTCATTCTTTAAACATGCTATAAAACATTTGACCCAATCCTGACTGTTGGAATCACGGAATATTCTGAGGAAATTAGGGAAAACTATCGGTGTAGTTTATTCGAAACAACTCAAAGGTTGTCCAAACATTCTATGTTAGGCAAATATTAGAGAAAAAATTCGAATAGAAAGGTAGTCCATCAGTTATACGTCGTTGCATATTGTTTCTGTGGTTTTTACCCAAAATATTTATTGAAGAGTTGATGGCAATTTTGAAAGATGTTACAGATACGTTCTTTAGTTAATTGATATAATTCATACCAAATAAAGTTTTCATTCGGGTCTTCAAATATTCCTTCTTCGTTCCGGACGATTGCTTGATACAGTTCAGCGATGAAGCGGAAACATATTAAAACAACACTCAATCATGCTTAATTCACGGTCTTTATTATTTTATTAAACCTCCCCACGTGTGTAAGTGCATTTTTCTTCGTGAAAATGATTTTTTTTTTAAATAAACGGCTTAAAAGTGGACAAATACTCCTGCAAAATTCCTTTACGTACAAGTCACTATTATGAGAAGGCCTTCTGTTATTCGCTTTCAATCCAACTAAGATACGAGAGTTAATAAAAATTATAAATTAAATACAAGATAAATAAAAATAAAAAATTAATACAAAATTTAACATAAGCTACATGAATGTTATGTCTAGATTACTTGAAATCATTTAAATAATTACTACAGTAGAACCTTACTAATCCAACTCTTAAGAGACCAAGGGGTTTGTCGGAACGGGCAAAAGGTCGAATTAGCCGGGGATTTCATTGGAAAAGTTTGTTTTTTATAAACAAAGTGTATAACGGTCTATATATACACTAATAGACTAATGTGTTTGATTTTTTAAATTTAAATTGTTTTATTGAATAAATATTACTAGCTGCTTCTCTAAAGGGCAATATGTAAAATTAAATTTAATAAAAAAAAAAATCATCCAACTATACAAGATATCAATATAAAACAAATCAGAAAATAAAAAAATAAAAAATAGTAATAACTTTTTTTTTTAACTTTTATTGAAATATATGTACAATCTGTTTAAGTTAAGGTAAATAAGTAACAGTGCTAATTATGAATTCATTCGTACCATATATACAAGTTAATAATAATAAGAGATAAAAATAACTAACAATTATCAGAAATGAGATGAAATAATAAAAATTAAGTGACAAAAATTTTTATATACAAATTTTTAAATACAAAAAAAAGATACATTCATACTATTTTCACAATACCCGTTTAAGCTACAGAACACATTTTCTTCACGAGTAATAGAAAATTTATTATAGTTTGATGCTGAGTATAACAAGCTATTCCTTAGAACCAACCATCAGCAAATATTTTGGAGAAATATAGAAAAAAGTTTGACGCTTTGACGCTACAAATTAGCAAGCGGCGGCGCTTCAAGGTCTAAAAATTGGATTTGATTGCAACAGATTTCTGTGTTATCAGTAAACAATGATCCATTTATTGCCTCCCAGACACTCCAATCCCATATCATAAACCTTCAAGAATGGTGTCGAAAGTGGAGAATCAAAATAAATCCCATCAAATAACCTTTACCCTTCGTCGTAAACCTATGACTTCTTGTCCTTCAGTATCCTTTAATGATGTCCCATTAATCCCCGTAGAACAGATCCGCTACCTGGGACTCCATCTGGACAAACGTCTTACTTGGAATCCACACAGAAGACTAAAACGACAAGAAACTGCCCGTCGTTTTCGACTACTTCAACATTTACTCGACAAACGTTCAAAGCTCCCAATTAATTACAAAAGACTAATATACATGACTGTGATTAGACCTATCTGGACGTACGGAGTTGAGCTTTGGGGCTCCACTAAACCATCCAATTCATCTCGTATCCAATCCTTACAACCCAAAATCCTTAGAATAATCCTCAATGCTCCTTACTTCGTCACAAACAAACTTATCCACAAAGATCTTAATATACCTTACGTTTCTGACTTAGCTCAAACTATCCTTTCATAGCAAACTCCACAATCATTCAAACCTATTAGTATCACAACTTGCTTCTCATTCCATTCTAGATAACCCTCCGAGGCGTCTGAAAATAAGATGGCCTCGAGACCTTCTAATATAATGCTTCATTATATAAAACCTTTATAAGTGCTACTAATGGGTAGTTGCTTTAAAAACAAGTGACGAGTCATTTTTATCATTATCATCGTATTTACTTGATGTATAATATATTGAATATACAGTTATAAATTTCTATTAAATAAAAAAAAAAAAAATGCAGAACTCTAAGAACGTATAAATAAATAGAAAATACCGGGCCTTTTGCACACTAGAATGTACAATTATACTGGACTATCAGGAATCCGAAAAAATATTTTCCGTGGGAAGATATGAATCGAAAAATATGAATCCGTGGGAGAGTCAGATTATCCGGAGATTTGAACAAGTAGGAGACGGACTAGTGAAGTTCTTCTGTAAATTAATCATTAAGTGTTTACATAAACCATGAAAAACCTGTACTACGAAAACATATGGAAGGGTCGTGGGTTAAGCACTTCGTTAAGGATGTAATGTTACAATACCAACGGTTGTGAAAGGAGGAGATTTGGCAGAGATCAAGCTAAACCGCCAGGGTTTTTCCCCCCAACTAAGGGTACCCGTTTTATAGAGGCTGTGTACCCGATCTCGAAGTCGAGCCTCGACTTAGCTTCACTTTTAACTTATCTGTATCAAAGATTAAAAAGTTCCATTATATTTATTTCTATTACTAGAAAACGAAGTAAAGCATCTATGCAGCCAGGATTAAGAAATATGGTGGAAAATTACAGTACTAAAAATGCATTAACTCCACGTACATTTCGTACGTTCTCCTCCATCGTAGAATTCGAGCTATATTAGTATCATTCGAGATAAATAATGGTTACCGTTTACTTTGAAAGGTGACCTAATGATTCTGTAATTATATTCAAATAGGAGTGAATAAATTACCTTGCGGTACCCCAGGCGACCAAACCAGTCGTTTAGCGGTCCTGGTCTTACCCCACTTCCTACTTTGACCGTGTTTCGAAATCCCTTGGGGTTATTGTATGCATTTTTACACATTTATTTTTTTTTTTAGCTAAGCGGAATCAGATTTAAGCCCGAATATTACCAATAGTAAAAAAACTTAATATATATTATTTGTTCTAAAAAAAATAAATTGTTTGAATCAGTGAAATAAGAGAAAAACCTTACTCCAGCCTGTCCTATTTCTTAAAACGGAGACTTCGGAGATGTAGACAATTATATTTAAAAATTTGATTTGAGTTACCTGAACCTAAAAATGTGAATACTTTTTGTAAATTTTTTACTAAACGGGAGCCTGAAAAACATGTTTGTTCCAGTAACCTGATTTAAACAACTTGATTGAATATGTATTTCTAAGTTTGTTACATGTTTAATATTGTTTTTGTTGAATTATTTTATGCTATGAATATTATTAATTATAGTTATTACAAATTTTCGTTATTATTATAATTGTTATAATATTTTTTAACAATTAATAATGTATGTGTATGTATTATATGTAGCAACCATTTAAGTTGGGCAGCAGTGTTTTAATTTTAATAAAGTCTTTTTCTCTCCTGTGGGTCACCTCATAACTATTTTTTTTCTCTTTAACTATTAATTTTTTTTAAAACAATTCATTGTTATTTATAACTGTATACAGTATGAAATAAATGCATCTAGTAAATGTGATGGTAATGCTCAAAATGACATGTCAATTGGTTGTAAAGAACTAACCAATAGTAACAGTTATAAAAGTTTTATATAATCAAAGTTCTATATTACAAGCTCCCTAGGCCATCTTCTTTTCAGACGCCTTAGACGGTTATCTGGAATAGGATGGGAAGCAAGTTGATATAATAGTGGATTTATGTTTTATGGAGTTTACTATAAAATATAGGTATCTGGTTTGGGTTGAATCAGCAACATAAAGATGTTTGTGGGTAGGTTTGTATGTATAATAACATAGCAAGAAGCATTGTGAATTTTTCGAAGGATTGGATAGTACAGTTGGGTTCAAAAGTTTTACCATTGCAAACGCTGTTGCAGAATGGCGCCTGATGTCAGAATGGGATCCACGTGTCACACCGTATCTTTGTAACCTCTGATATAGAACGGCACAATTTTCAAACTTCACTGTTATCCACGTATTTTCGCATTTTTAGTAATAAACAGATTGTAGATTTTATTATTGTTAAACCTGGAACTATGAAAATGTTGTGGTTAATATTTGGCTCAGATTGGTTCAGTAGTTTTCGCGGTTAGTTATCAAAAACGAAAAATTGCTCGTCCTTTTATATAATAGAATATATATATTTGAAATATAGTTATTACATGAACTAAATAGCAGTAATGCTTTTCAATATGATACCCTAATTTAAAAACCGAATGCTAAATGAAATAAGTTCCTCCTGAATTTCACTTTGATCAATTAGAACAGAAAAATAAGCTGCTTAGCGTCCATTGACCTGAGAAATTCTCAAACCCTTTTGTGGGGTCCTCGTCTTTGATTCAGCCTAATAAGCTATTTCAAGTATCAGTAAGGTTTCCCACTCGGTAGCGTAGAATCCTGAGTTTCAAATTGCTTTTGGGAATTTAGAAATACAATAGAATCTCCTCTGTCGCACGAAGATATATTAGTGTAAACTTTCTAAGGAATACGAATTCTGTTTTACTTATTTTTTTTATTATATTATAGATTTTATTAGAATGAATCATAAAATATCTTGTAATAAATGACTGCAACATACACAGCCGGTCAAAAGTTTGGGACCACCCTGAAACAATATCACTAAATTTAAAAGTTTTATATTCAGTGAAAAGTAAATGGATTTAACTAAAAATCAACACGGATATATTGTTATTGAAAATTAAGGTTTCAATACATAACCTAAAACAAACTGTTTTTTTCATGATTATATCATCAATTTCATTTGTCAACAGAAAAATCTTGATTAAAAAATTTGAAATTCGAGTTAAAAACCAAAAAATCATAATTGTCTAAAGCCGTTAATGAAGGCAACAGGGTTTTATGTTGAGCTATTTCTAATTTAATAAGATTTTTATCAAATAAGTCCTTTTTTTCCAAAATGGAATATCTCGGGATTATTGTATGGTGGAAAAAAAAAAATAAAAAGGGAAAAACTGTTTTTACTTTTAAATAAAAAAACAACAATATATATATATATATATATATATATATATATATATATATATATATATATATGATTATATAGAGAGAGATAGATAGAGAGAGAGAGAGAGAGAGAGAGATAAAGAGAGAAGGGGATATATTAAATAAATCAAATTTTTAAATATACCCATTTTGGCTTAGGGTGGTCTTATACTTGTTGGTGGTCATTGTATCTGTTCTAAAATGTCTATTTCTTAAAAAATCTAAACGCATTTTGAAAATCTCCTCACTAAGGCTTCACATATATATGTATGAATATTATAATTTACAACTGTTTTCAATAATGTGAAAATACATCTAGTAAATGGGTAGATAGAGCTGATAATGACATGTAAAGCAACTACATTCAATTCGAACTTTAACAAAATCTACATTTTGAAGCCATTGCCAAAATGTAGGCCTTATGCCATCTACTTTTCAAATGCTTCGGAGAGTTATCTGGAATAGAATGGGAAGCAAGTAGATACCACTGAAATTTAATAGGTATTGAGTTTACTATGAAAGGATAGGTATCTGGTTTGAACTTAACTAAAAAGTGGTACACTAGAATGTTTGTACATAAATTTGTTTTTAACATACATAGGAACATTGAGGATTTTTCGAAGGATTTTTGATTGTAAGGATTCGATACGAGAGGAATTGGATGCTTAAGTGTAGCTCCTGAACTCAACTCCTTTTGTCAAATGAGCCATATTACTGTCATGTAAATTAGTCTCTCGTAATCGGAAGATTTGAACGTTAGTCTAGTAAATGTTAAAGATGCAAAATTATACTTTTGTGATAAATGCTCAGTAATGAACGTGATACCGTCTACTAAAAAATTAACGGTCTTGGATGATTTTTTATCCCGTTTAAAAACAGAACCGGTTCATCAGACCTAAGTAACCGGACTAAAGAATAATTAAAACCGTTATATAATATAACCATTAGACGCCGAACGAGGGCAGGAATACTATTATAGGTTTTCGATATCCTAACAGTTGAATCAAAAATTAAATATGTATATGAGAAGTATATGAGATATTTTAATATTGTATTTTAAAGACTAAATTAGCACTAAAACTAACGATATTTCGTGTATACTTTTTTCTACCACTGTTTCTAGGCAAAAACAAAAATAAGAGAGAAGTGAATATTGAAAAAATACTTTTGATATATTTTTTAATAAATGTCGTTCAGTCAAAACGTAAAGTAATGAATGTTGTTTCCTAGAACCTCTGCCATAAATTGCGAAAACGGTCATATGGCCAGTAAGGTAATATTAGATAACTAATATACTACCAGATTGTTAAGAATATATACTAGATTGTTACAAAGTTCTGCTCCATAAGAACAGCTTTTCTGATTACATATTTTAAACACCAATTAATTACAAAAGACTCATTTACGTGACTGTGATTAGACCTATTTGGAAGTACGAAGTTGAGCTTTGGGGCTCCACTAAACCATCCAATTAATATCGTATCCAATCATTACAATCCAAAATCCTTCGAAAAATCCTCAATGCTCCTTACCGATCATTCCCACTCCATTCCCGATAATCCTCCGAGGCGTCTGAAAAAAAGTTCTTCACAAGCTATTTACATGCCATTGTATTCACTATCAACACATTTAATTGATGTATATTATTTTGTACAGTTGTAAATACCAATAAATGAAAAAAAAAAAAAATTTTTAAACATTATTGAATATTCAAACATGATTCAAAGTAAAGTCCATTGTTGACAAACCATTTTTCGTCCAGTAATTGGATGTGATGCCAATACCACTTCTATGGTTTCGAAGCAAAAAACTCTTCAGTTCCAATTTTTATTTCTTCTTTATGCTATTATTATTTTATGATTTTAGATGACATACTACCTACGAGTTTTATATAAAAAATTTCTACATTTTTTTTTTTTTTTTTTTTTTATAGACCCATTAAATTTAATAAACCGTAATGTAATGATGCAATATCTGAGCTTTACTCAGGATGAGAATAAACGTTTACTCCTATCAGTACCCATAATCCCTTGTTTAAAGGAAAATGATGAAATGACTTGGTTCCCATTGAGAAAAGCGGTCAAAACGAACCAAGACAGAAGGACAAAGGTCCGATCTATACAGTGGATGCATAGATATTCTCAGTCGAGCCCTGCACAATTTTTTTTTTAAAAGTATTGTTATGCTCATCATCTGCTTCAATCGCATTAGTTGTTGGCAGTGGAGTTGAATTAATGGTTTTGCCAGTTTTGAGGATTCCTTTTCTAATTCAACACTCGGCATCAGCATCCTTGGCGTCACCCATAACTACTCATTTTAAAAATAGCTCGATTACGCTAAGTTTCAGTGCCGATTCATAAATGGAAATTTTGTTTATTAAATCTGTCAATGCTAATTCATGTGGAATCGTTCTGTCGATCTTCGTATGGTATCCTTAGAATAATTAAATTTGTTCAAAACTTATTGTTGATGTTTACTTCAGTAGCAATTTAGCAAGATGAACATTCAGGTTACTTCGGCGTTTTGAATAATACCATCGAATTTTTAACAATTATACTAGAAAAGCGTGGTTCATCGTTAACATAAAAATTTCGGAACGAAAACGAACAAACTAATTCCAACACTCGCGTACGCTCATGCACTCAGCAGAATATATACTAGACAATCTTAGATCAGCCTGCGCTTATTTTGGAAATTTAATTTTCAAATGGCGCTATCTTTATATATAGAGTTTTTAAACAGTCTATTACTTGTCAAACGCTTTATACTGTCTTTGTTGAAGAGAGGAATGTCTATAAAGCCATCTATAAAAAGAAGTTACTTTTTGCCCAACTATATTACTGACGTGGTTGAAATTATATACTTAAAAAAACACCCCAATTTTAAATTTTATATAATTTTAATGTAGAAATACGATATCTTATGATATCTATACTATGATAGTATTCAATGAAATCAATATCGATTTGGACTATATTAAACTAAAATATAGATACAGTATAAAGATTAGGGATGGTCTAAGCCAATATTTTTCAGTAACAGCGACGACCGATACATGTCCATAAAAATATCTGTTACAAATACCTGTAACAAAATACCTATTACTTTTCTCAAGATAAGCGTCTCTCCATACTCGTAATCGTTAATGTCGGCTCTAATCAATAAGTTTACATTTTTAACAACCTTTTTAATAATATATATTTGTGTAGCCAAAAAGATATTAAATATATGTATGGTTATTTTTTAAAAAATCTTTTCAATTTTATGGTTTCTATAAAATGCAATTTTTCCATAAAACGACTTTTATTATCCTCAACCATTTTATTCACAAAATACTGGTAGTTAAATGAAGATCAAATTTTTTGGCTGATTACAGTAAATAAAATTTTAGTTAAAAACACTAATGAATTATCAACAAGATAATAAATAATCAGCCAATTATTTAAGATGTTAGATTTTTTATAACAGAATACATATTTTTTATTTGATTTATGACTAGCAAAGATAATATAATTGCTTATGTATAAATTTCATATTTGAGTGTATTTTAATGATTATTAAAATTAACAATAATAAAATAAAAAAGAATGTAAGAGTGTCTAATACAATGAAGACCGGCTGACATTTTACCAGAAAATAGTACCTGTATCTGAACTACCAATAATAATGATACTATCCTGAAACAAAACTTTAAGGCAGGTTCCGATGTTGAGACACAATATACACATTTTACCGAAAGTATATATTGTGTTAATATAATATATATTTCTTTTTTTTATGTTTAATATTAACAAAAATTATCAGTAGGAATAATAGTATTTCATGTTTCTGTAATTAAACTGTTCTCTATGTAACTGTTACTTAAACAGTGATAATGTCTCATGATATAATTCACCATAATGTATATATATATATATATATATATATATATATATATATATATATATATATATATATATATAGTTATATATTTGAATTAGTATTTTTGATAGTATTATACATTTTTTTTCTTGCTATTTTAATGAAGAGATTTCAGTATTTCTCTAATGAAAAACAATATGAAATATAAAATAAAACGTTCGTTTTTTTTTAGAGTCTCAAAGTGTACATTTTTATATTTTGATACTTCCAGATTATGTGGATGATATGCGTACTACTCTTGATGGCAGCGTACGCGCATGCGGAGGATGATGATGATCATCATGATCCTCGTATTCATCGTGATCATCATGATGATCATGATAATATGGATTTTTGGAAACATGCGTAAGTCATTTAATTAAATTATAAAATTGATTTCATATTATTTATTTCTTTTTATATTGAATAATAAATATGATACAATTAATTAATTATCTACAATTATGTTTATATTGTAATGGTATAAATTTAAATAACTATGTGATATTAATAATTTTATCAACTGAAGTTCGTTAGTAATAAAATATTCCCCTAGCTTATTTATCAGGATTCATATATGTATATATTCTTAGCGTAACTGTTTTTAGATGACATACTAACCGCGAGTTTTATATAAAAAATTCTGCATTAATATAATTTTTTTTAATATTTTTGAATAGAGGAAGTAATTCCAGAATAATACAGGAAGTTGAAAAAAGTATATTTGAGAAATATTCTATTTAGAACTATAGTCCTGTAAATAAGTATAAACCAAATAGATAAAGTTGAAATATTTTAAAATATCTAAAACAATACGTAACCAAAATATTGTTTCAAACTTAATTCCATATAAAAAAACAATATCAGAGAGCATTTAAATGCCATTGGCTCTGTTGAAAATCTTTACAACAACAAAACATGTAAATATATCTTATTTACGTTGTGGATAAATATCGACTCATGTTTTTTTGCAAATTTTTGTCGTCTAGATCCTCACTCGTTTATTTTAGAGGAAAGTCATCTGGATAAAACTTGTACAGCATTAAATTCCCTTATAATTTTTTTTTCTTATCCTCTATTTATTTTTTCGTGAACTTACGGCCTTGGGAACATTATAGACATTGGCTAACTTGCGAAAACACGTTTATCGGTACTCTATTATAAGAAATTTCTTTTTTTCATTTTTAACCAGGTTAAATTGGCCATTAGACTCTGTGTATGAAGTCTCTTAAAATACACATACGGGTACGCTATAAGCCCGTACTGTTGTGAAGTTTTTAAAAATATTTTTCGCTATAACTCCGCATACATTTTACCTATCCCAAATACCATTCTTTCATTTTAAATCTGGTTAAATTTAATATATGTAATTTAAATTAAACCCCGTGAAACAACCACTCCAGCTCACATGTCAAAATTGTCATATTTTCCCGAAACATACATATTAAGCGTAATGGTATTCTAGAAGTATTAATTACAGTTTTATATATGTATTATAATAATAAATTTAACCAGCTTTAAGATGAAAAAAAATTTGAATCGGACAAATAGATTCGGAGTTACAGCCAAAAAAGTACTGATAAACATGTTTTCGTGGAGAAATGGGACTGATTGCATGTTAGCTAATCTATGCAATGTTCTCAAGACCATAACTTCTCGAAAAATGTTCCAATTTTGATTTTTTTTTTATATTGCGTACGTACTAAAACCTACTACAAATTAGTATATAAAGACATTTTTCGTCTTTATAGGTATAAGAAATTTTTATCAAAACCTTCGTTCTCTTGTTATAGGTAAAAAAACCTACATTAACCGCTATTTTGGGCGTTTGAACTTGAGATACGGATTCAGCATCCCAAAAATCATTATAATCAGTTGAGAATAAAAGTTTAGCAATTTTTTTTCTCCTAAAAAAGGCCTTTTGAAACCTTTTTGTGCTTGCTGCCGCCATCTTGACCGTGTTTGGAAACAGCAGCAGCGGTTTTTCTAACACAAAAATTGATGATCTTTCGGATAAACATTGATTTTTTTGGAAGACCTGTAATGACAGGTTTATTGTCGTCCGCTCCGTACTGTAATACTGGTTCAGTAATACTATTAAAAAAATAATTACTAAATTAAATATAATTAATGATATCAATTTTTTTAAATTATTTAATTTTTAATATTTTTCCTATTGAGCAATTAAATCGAGAAAAGTGAACTTTGACGAACGGTTTTATTTAATTCCATTTTTCCATATTATTTAAAAATTAATAGACGTTACTGTTTCGATCAGTTACAATACGAATCCGTATTAAAACTGAAATCCGTATTATTAACTGAATCCTTTTCTATAGAGTATGGACTTGGAAGTGTGCTGAAAAAGGCTGCGTGAAAAAGGCTTTGGCTAAAGAGGAGCGTCCTGTAAGCGTCGAAGCCTGCAGAGTCGCTTGCCCGACCTCAGGAGTTCTCTGGCCTAAGCCGATCAAGAGTTCTATTTCAAACGATTTGGTCCAGCTAGATCCCTACGGCCTGTCAATAGCCAACTCGGAAAAAATTGGAGGTAAGAATCATTTCTATAAGTTTTATAGAATAATTTATAATTTATAAGAATTGGTAATTACAAGTCACTAGTTAAGGGAATAATTAATTGGGTTTTCGAGAATTTTGTTTGTTTACACCGGACGTTTCCGACTTATGTTGAGAATTGATCGATCGCTAAAAGAAAACATATATTTGTTAAAATAAAAGAAGAAATTATATCAGAAATAAAAAGTGTTAAAAAACAAATTAATGTTCAAAATTCATACCACCGTATTTAAATACAGTCTTGTTCAGGTAAACAAGTACTAAGAAAAACATAGTAACTATCTAAAATAAATAGAAAAAAATACACAGTATACAGGGTGAGTACCTCTCAGTGTAAAAAAAAAAAAAAAAAAAAGAAAAAGAAAAAAAAAAGAGGTTGAAAAAAGATCAAAAATGAAGAAAAATGCCGCACACCTCACCCTTCTATTCCAATCCGTTGCAGATATACGATTATACACGGCATTTTTTTGAAGAAATTGCGTTTTTTACGATAAAAGCTGAAATATCTCCATTTTATTTAAATATTTTTCAAATTTTAACCACACTTTTGGATTAAGCATTAAATTTCCTATAACGGCAGAGTACATGTAACCTTGAAATTAGGACAGCTTGATCTTCACCTTCTTTAGGGAACTTACAATGTCTTATAATACTTCAACGCATACCATTTTCCGAAAAAAACTATCCTCAAAACTGCAAAACCCTGAAAAAAACAGCTTTCATATGTATCGATTTCATGGAGAAATTTACTTTTAAAACAGGAAAAACATAATAAACTCTTCTTTGGAATAAAAAGCAAAGAAAAAATGTATTGTTTAATAGAAAATTGAGGAAAACTGTCAATAAAGCGATACTAGATAAAAGAATTTGATGTCATTACAATTATTTAGGATTTATTTTATTATATTTTCAATGCTAGGCTTAAAACCCAATGATAATGAACATAGACCTCAATTTTGCCGTTAGCTTCTGAATACAAATGATGTTAAAGGATACCACTTTTCGAGGTGAATTTTATGCAGTCTGTTTTTAAAGGGGCATTTCTATTTGTCCCCATTAATATACGACGTTTCGGGATTCTACTGTATAATATATAAACATACTTAAGTATACGACAGACTACAACGATACAACACATTTATTGAGACAATGGCCACTACGTGTATGCCTGATAACGCAAGGAGAATGAAAAGGGTGTGGATGAGAGATCTTATCTCGTAATCTATTAAAATAAACCTGGAAGAGTTACCACTGGACAATGTGAGGAAGATCCCTAAAATATCTTTTATTGTTTAACAGACGGGGATTAATTTAATAAAATTAAAACATAATAGCAATATGAAATTCCCTAACACATTAATTAGTTTAAAATAAATTTCAGGTGGCAGGAATGCGAATGAGATGATCCAAGGTGCTTTTGAACTGTTCACGGAGCGGGTCAGGAATTTAGACAAGGCAGGCAGTGCCTCCGGCCATGGAATTGACGTTTATCTTGAAGTTGCGCATCCAGAGAAATTCATATATGTCCAAGGTGTCAACGAATCTTATCGCCTGATAATAACTCCTGGACAAGACGGAAGGGTCAGTATCATCTTGAAATTTTTTAGGTTTTTATTTTAATCTAAAGAAACTCATTTAAACCTTTTTTTTATAAAGTTAAACGCAACAATCCATAGCGAAACCCTCCTAGGATCCCGGCACGGTCTTGAAACTCTTGGTCAGCTTATAGTCCGCGATATCTTCAGCGGATCCATCCTTGTTCCATCGGAAGTGGACATCTTCGACGAACCAGCCTACACGCACAGAGGCATCACTTTGGACACTGCCAGAAACTTCATCTCAGTCCACGCAATAAAACGTACCCTTGATGCTATGTCAGCTTCCAAGTTGAATACCTTCCACTGGCACATCACAGATTCTCATAGCTTCCCTTTCGAATCTCGATCATTCCCCAACCTAACCAGATATGGAGCTTATTCAAAAAATAAGGTAAGAATATTTTCATTTTCATTTTATAGATATTTTTAAAATTTACAACTGTATATACAATATAAAAATATAATACATCAAGTAAATATGATGATAATGATAAAAATGACACGTCACTTATTTTTAAAGTAACTACACATTGGTAGCACTTAAAAAGGTTCTATATAATGAAGTACTATATTAGATGGTCCCGAGACCATCTTTTTTTCAGGCGCCTCGGAGGGTTATCTGGAATGGAATGAGAAGCAACTGGTGATACTAACGGAATTGAATGGTTATGGAGTTTGCTATGAAAAGATAGATATATGGTTTGGGCTAAGCCAGAAACGTCAAGTATATTAAGACCTTTGTGGATAAGTTTATTGGTCACAAAGTAAGAAGCATTGAGGATTTTTCGAAAGATTTTGGATTATAAGGATTGGATACGAGATGAATTGGATAGTTTAGTGGGGCCCCAAAGCTAAACTCCGTACGTCGAAATAGGTCTAATCACAGTCATGTAAATGAGTCTTTTGTAGTTAATTGGGAGCTTAGAACGTTTGTCTAGGAAATGCTGCAGTAGTCTGAAACGACTAGCAGTTTCTTGTCGTTTTAGTCTTGTATGTGGATTCCAAGTAAGACGTTTGTCCGAGAGGGTTCTTAGTTTGCGGATCTGTTCAACGGGGGTTATTGGAACATCATTTAAGGACACTGTAGGACAGGAAATCGTAGGTTTACCACGAAAGGTAAAGGTTATTTCATAGGATTTATTATGATTCTCCATTTTTGACACTTGAAGGTTTATGATATGGGATTGGAGTGTCTGGGAGTAGTAAGAATATTGAATATCATTTATAAAGTATTATAAGTTTTATATCGTGCTATATATAATAAAAGTTATATGGAGAAAATATTTTTCACATATCTAAGTTAAGAAAGTTTCAATGGAGTGCCGATTTTTCAGCTAGCATTTTAGGTCCTCTTCAGGGTCATAAATAGCAAAAACCAAACTTTATAAAAAAAAAAAATTAATCGGAAAGTATTAAAAATAATAAGAACGCAATGGATGTTATAACAATACGATTGAATTGAGACTATAAGATGAGTAACAAATGTGATAAAAAACGTATAATTAATGAAATATTGTGAAATTAAAACAACAATTAGAAGATTCTTAAAAAAAAAATTATAACTGAAAAAAGTGTTCATAACAAATATGTAAATATACAGACAGGTGAAAACTTCCACCCAATTGATTTTTTAATTTTCTCAACTTGAACCATCATTCGGACTTGAGTGAATGATTTCTTGATGGATATTCAAAACTGTAAAAAAAATCGTACTAATTTCGAATTTCCTAACCTTATTTATTTTTAAATACTGTTTGATGTTATTTATACATTTTTAAGAATCCCAATACATATAAAACGTATGCCCTGGTTAAAGTATTTGAGGTGAAATTTCCCTACCGAAAATCCTTAAACCACCGTTGAACGGTGCATCCACTCAAACTGCCATCTCCCAAGATATCGTCAATAATTCTGGCCGTTTAGATCCAGTTCCAACTGAGTTTAAACTAGTTAAAAGTGGATTATATCCAAGCAGTGGCATACAATAGAGGTGAAGAAACATTTATGTTTAGAATCGGATCATTAAATGAAGAAATCGTTTAAAGAAATAATATAATATTATCTTGAGGGCTGATCTGATAAAAGTGTGAAATCCAGCATAAATTCCCGGAAAATTCAATATTCAGGATATGATGAATTATTTGCTTAACTTCTATTGAAATCATTTCATTTTAAAACTAGTTTCGAATGTTGAACTTTCATTAGCAGTTCTAAAGCATACAAAGGGAAATAAAAATTGTTTTCAACTTATTTCCATTCACCTAAAAGCAAAATAGACGTTTTCTAAAAAAACCAAAAAAAACCAAAAAAAAAACCGATGTATATGAACTAAAATGCAATGAATGTGAAGCTAAATAAACGTGAAAAACTAGACGATAAGTCATTCAAATATTAAAAGAACATATAAGATCATACAATATTGAGACCCAGAATTATAACTTCACTATACATTTAAATAAAAATAACCATAAATTCAATAAAGACTCGGGATTGAAACTTATAACATCAAGTAGAAAATAGCCCAAAATTAAATAATTATGAATCATTAGAAATAATAAAATCGTACAAAACCGATCCAGATTTTTTTTTAAATGACCAGATAAATATTTCCAATAGTCCTATTAAAAAATTGTTTTCATTAGGAACGAAAAAAACAACCAAACAGTCATTGGAAAACCCCCAAAATCTAAACTTTCCACCACTCCTTCCTCTCATGATATCAAAAGTCCGTTATGCGTCTTTAGGTCAGTACCAATATATTTAATTTCTTATCGTACATTTTTAAAAACTTTAGTGTATATAATGTGTTTTGAACCAAATTGGTCGAAATAACGAAAGTCTAAATTGAGTTTCTCTGAAAAAAATATGAAAATTTATATCACAACAATGTTTTTCTTTAACTCATTTTTACAAACCTATACAGCCTTACCTGTAACAAAAGAAACGACATTAAAAGCTATTATTTCACGTAATACTTAGCAGTATTTTTTGTTTAACTGTTTAATAGAAAACAACTCGGGTTAACAAGGTTAACCTTAGCTAGTGATGTAAAATTCCCGGGAATTTAAAATTGAGAAAATATTCCCAAAATTCATAAATTCCCGGAAATTTATGATTAAAAAGCAAGATAGCTCAAAAAACTGTAAATCAATAAGTGAAAGCAGTAATTATATGGTTAAATCAAACTCAAAAAGTGAAATATATTTAAAAATAAAAGTATAATCAAATAAAATTCCTTGGAATTTATAATTTCAAAAGCGAACTCGCTCAAATTAATAGGTCAGTGTGATAATCGTGCGATAAAATAAAACACAACCACTCTTATATGCTTAAAAGTATTATTAATGATTGAATAAAAAACATCAGAAAAATAACTAGAATGCAATTTTTTTTCTAGGTCCCTTAGTCACTGTCACCCTCAATAGGTTTTGGTTTTTGGATCTAGAATCAACCTACTCGTTAAAAATAAACACTTTTTTTTTTTTTTAAAGATCAAAAAATTGAGTAAATATTATATTGTTTTAATTCTTCTGTTGTTTATTAAAATTTGAATGTACTAAATAGTGTGGCAATATTGAAAATTTTTGGCCTTACCATTACAAATTGTAAAGTTTAAAAAACATTTAGTTAGAGTACTACCAATGGGTAGTTCCTCTACAAGTTTAATTCATGTCATTATGTCTCATATATACCGCATATTTACTTGATGTGTTTTTTAAATACAGTTGTAAATTTCTATTAATAAAAGAATAAAAAAAAATTTAGAAACAGGGAATTAATACAAATAGATAGTTTTTGAATATTTTAGACCTAGGATGTTTTAAGATGAGTTCCAAAGAGAAATCGCTTAAACATGCTGGCGTATTTAAATGCTTGCGTTTTTAAAGATGGTTTTGGAATCAAAATCCATTTAGTATAGTTCCATCAATTCCCAGGATATTGCTTATACCAGAAATTATTGCATGGAATTAATTTACACTCTTTTACAGATCTGCCAGGATCTGACGATTTTTTGAGGCCGAGAACATCCTTGGTTCACAAGGAGAACACAATTAGAATTAGTTTTCGTCCTTAAGGATGCTGTTTTAAGATGGTAGAATTTAACGATTTTATTAGTTTTTCCTCCTTAAGGATGCTGTTTTAACGGTTTTTAAAGTTATCCTAAGGATAACTTCCGCCATTGTTGTCCTTATATGGATACTGTTTTAAAATATTAACGATTTAACTGGTTTTAAGATGACGGAAGGATATTCCGCCATTGTAAACGCATTCTACATAAGCTGGAGATTTTCAACGCTAATGACCCCTTTACTTTTACTGTTTGCTAAAAAGGTACAATATAGAACCGTGGTTGTGGGGGTTCCGGGCGGGATTAAGAGATGGCTTCTGTTATAAGGACACTGTTTTACAGATCTGCCATTATAATTCTTGGATTTAAATGTATGAATTTATTTAGTTAACCAAGTATTAAGGTTCTTTAACTGTTAGTAAGTGTTAAAGCATTCAAAATCTAAAAAATTTCATAAATTCCTAATTTTTGGGAATCTTCCCGGGCCAAAGAAATATTCCTGGCAATATTCCTGTTTTATAAGTTCCCTCCCACTGGGAATATATCCGGCCCACATCACTAACCTTAGTAACCGTAAACATGTGTTTGAAATTTATGATAAATTTCAAATGTAAAAGATTTGATAAACTTTTTTGAATACATATATAATCTCTGTAACAGGGTGCTGATGTTTTGAAAAAAAATTGATTACATTCGAAACTAGTTTTCAAATAAAATAATTTCAATATAAGTGGCTATTATTACATCAATCTAAAATGTATTGATCCTTCAATGCCATCAAGCGTGCCTCAAGTGAAACTCATTATTATTTCTGGAAAGTAATAATTTTATTTTTCAGATCTACACAGAAGAAGAGGTTTCAGATATTCTGAGATACGCTCTGGTGAGAGGCATCCGGGTAGTGCCTGAGTTCGACGCGCCGGCACACGTCGGAGAAGGATGGCAATGGACTGAGGACGCTGTCGTCTGCTTTGGTGCCGAGCCTTGGACGACCTACTGCGTCGAACCTCCGTGCGGTCAGTTGGACCCCACAAGCGAGACCACTTACAAAATTGTTGAAGGAATTTACAGTGATATGTCCAGGCTATTCGAAAGTAGTGATCATTTCCACATGGGAGGCGACGAGGTGAACCTAAAGTGCTGGGAATCAGTGGATCGTATCACCAACAACATGAAGAAAATGTGAGTATATTAACTACCCTTGGATATTATTCTATTTATATATACCAACAGACAATTATATACCCAAACTAACCCACCCTCCTCTAAAGTACTTCACTTACCCATCCACAAGGTGTTCCACAAGGTTTCTGCTTATCTCCAACGTTGTTTAATCTATTCCTTTCAGACTTGACAAGACATGCTAACTTAATGATATCCCTGTACGCAGACGACTAATAGTGGGACGATACCGGTGATATTTAGGACATGGCATTATAATATGGTTTTATTTTAAAAAAAATACAAGTATGCCAAGACTAGTGGAACCAGTCATTTAAGCCAGAGGGGGCAGTATGTCTTATTAAATATAAATTAAACATTTTAAAGTTAACACTGTAAAAAAATGAAAATTAAAAATATTAAGTTTTTTTTTTGTTAATTGGAAGAAATATTGTAATTTATAAACTTCAGAACCTTTCTTTATTATGAAAAAAAAAAAAAGTTTTTATAGAATTCAAATATTTCATAGTGTTGCGATACTTTTGAGGGGGAGTTTAAAAAAATAGTTTGTCATATTTATTTAAATATGCGTCATGTTGTGAAATATATGAAAGAGAATGCGTAGAAATACATGCACCCATTAAAGAGTTGCCATTACAGCAATGTGGAAAAACTTTTTAAAAAATAACTAAGACTAAATATTTTGAAATTGACAAAATACAATTCTAAACTAAAAATTTACATATTATAATATTAGAAGATAGGTACGAACTAGAAATTAATTGATTATTTGAGATTATGAGATATAATTATCAGCAAAATTAAAAACTTACAGGAACAATCACAATCACTAGATACGATTTCGCACATTTTTATGTTAATGTTCCTTACTTTTATTTATCTCAAGCATTTTCGCTTCATATTTCTGGAACATTTCCACATTTTCTTATTCCTAAGAGGTGAGAAGATGGTGGAAAGTGGTCGGGAATTGAAATAAAAAAAAAATTAATTTTTCGTACGTTGGGGATTTTAGGCCAGTCGTCCCACTGCGCGACTTTACATTACAGCTTCTTACCAAATCGACACAATCGTAAACAAAATCAATTAAATACCTGGGCTAACACTTGACATATCACTAACTTTTACAGTAGACATAAAAAAAAAAAATAAATAAAAAAAATAGACAAGGCTAAAAAATAAAAAAGAGGAGTCACCTGCGGTGTAGTGGTTAGCATACCAAGATATGCTACCAAACCCAAGATCGCGGGTTCGCAGCCCGGCAGGTGACCTTAGGATTTTTTAAAGGGAGTAAAATATCCTTAGCTATGACGTCCTTCGGACGGGACGTAAAATGGGGGTCCCGAGCCTGTGCGATGTCAGGTACTCGTTAAAGATCCCTATCCTAATTATACCTGGATAGGGAAAATTTAGGACTCCCAGCGTAGCATCGTCCGATTAGCCATAGCAGCATAAAGTGGCGTTAAACGAAATAAACAAACAAAATAAAAAAGATGTTCCCTTATTTAAAAAAAAAAAAAAAAAAAAAAAAAAAAATATATATATATAAAAAAAAAAAATACCGAAACAAACTTATATTATACCAAACATTTATATTACATAACAGTGATCAAGCTGAGATTGCATATGCCTCAACGGTGTAGAGCTCTTGTACTACAAACTGCAGTAAACTTGTAATAATCCAAAACCTGTGTATGATGATCATTAATGATTACCCTCGATATACAAAAATATCAACTATGCTTTATGATCTTAATCCCAAACCTACCAAACTTTACATCTATGCTCAAATGAAAACATATATTGAAAAAAAAAACAAAAAAAAACAACTAATTCTAAAAATTTCTTCACCCCAGAGAAATTGGTAATTACAATATCATATCCTACAAAAGAACAAAACGTGTTCTTCTTACAGAAATCAGTTTACACGTTCCTTGTTTGTTATGCATAAATATTTATTTTATAAACATATTAGTTACTTTTTTTACATGTAAGTTAGTTTATTTATTTATTTATTTGTAATATGTTTTTCTCCTACTGTTTAAAGAACAAATTTAAACTGTTAAACGTATTATTTATTATATAAAACTCTATTAATCATGTAGTGGATGCAAGGCCGTAGGATGTATATTGAAATGAATGTTTAAAATGTTAATTTGTAAATAATGCATGATTACTGTTATTATTATTACTCCTATTCATGATTTTTTAAATTACATTTTTAATGAAGATCTAATCAATAAAAGAAATTTTATTAACATAATTTAGATGAGGAGACACAGAATTGACAAGAATTTTTTTTTAAATTTTTCAATGCTGGATATAAATTACTACATCTTGAACTCAAGTAATGAAAAGCATAAAACCAAATTAAATATTTTATAATTCAAATGTGCTTTTAGGGGCCTGGAACCTGACGTCGAAGGATACCATGCTCTTTGGGCGAAATTCCAGGAAAGAGTAAGGAAGATACTCAAAGATAAAGCTGGAGATAGTGTGAAACCCATTTTATGGACGAGCACTCTGACAGAAGGGGAGCGCCTGACAAAATACCTCAACAGTTCAGACTACATAATTCAAATATGGACCAAAATGGACGACCCCGCAATAGCTCACTTAGTAAACAATAGTTTCCAAGTGATCTTCTCAAACTATGACGCTCTCTATTTCGATTGTGGGTGAGTGATTATGGCAAACGATGTATTTTTATTTGGGTATACAATGTAATAAGATTGGAGAATTATTTTTTATTTGTTTATTTTTTTAATGGTTTCTCTAAATGGTTGGAATATAAAGCATTTCAGAATTATATTCTGATAAAAGTCTCTTGATCAAGGTTGGTGTCTGTGAATTGATTTAAAAACTTCAATTATCGCCTACATCAATCCTTAGCCTCAGTTTCTGGCTCCCTTCTTCTCTCAGTGGAATATCTCAAGGAAGTACATCAGATACCATTCACAATGTGTTCTTTTGTTCTTTAGATTGACACTATAGTCTGTACAGGAACATGGAAACCTTCACTAGCTTGTTCCATTCGTCCAAAAGTCTTCGTCAATATTTACCAACTATCGCAGTCAAAACCCGTAAATAAGTTTAATGTTGAAGCTTCGTGGGGACTGGGATTTATCCTTTCCAAGTATCCCAACAATATCAAGCGTCACATCAGGATAAAGGAGACGGTGTCTCAATCTTAAAATAGTTCTTGGAATTCCATATTCTTCCTTTTTTGCTAGGCGCCTCCAATTCTTACTATTCCGAATATTCCACGAAGGACTTTTCTCTTCCAGAATTTCAGAAATTTCTCGTTTTTTTGCTGTTCAACAATTGGTCAAGTCCATGATACACTGTCATCCAACTGATATCCAAACTGTCAGTGAATAGTGATCTATTTATTATATTCAAAAGCCTCTCAATAAGCCTTTGAATATGTCGTCACTTAAGGGAAAATATCAAAGATTGAATACTCATTACCATCCTATCCTCCTTTATCTATTAATAGTCCACACCCGAAAGGAATTCCTATAATTAACATTTCGTGACAATCATGGTTTATTCATACGTGATCAATTAAGTTCAACAAACGATTTTATTCATTCTGATATGGCCCCATGAAAAACATGCATTTCATTCCACAATGTATGATCCCACTTCCATTATATGTCCTTGAAATAGAACTAGATTTCAAGATCCATTAGTCACTGTAGTAGGCTATTAGTTTATACATTATGGTGGCTGAATGGAGAGGGTACATAAGGGGAGTGTTTATAGCTGAGCAGAACTAAAAGTATTTTTTTAGGGCGCATCAGTTAGAAATCCTTACAACTATGATTGACGAATTCTATACCATCAATCTCAAATGAAGTTGTTTTAACAAGAGCACATTTCTTACTTTAGGTTTGGAGCTTGGGTGGGAGCCGGAAACAACTGGTGCTCCCCTTACATTCCTTGGCAGACCGTCTATGAGAACGATCCTAGGCAGATCTTGGCCAAGTTGGGAGTAGCGCCAGAGCACCATCATCTAGCCCTCGGAGCTGAAGCAGCGTTGTGGACGGAGCAAGCCGACGATTCTTCCATTGATAACAGGTAATGAGATCTTGTAATATAAAACTGTGAGCTATCCTTGATCAGTAATAGTGCTAAAATTATTTTTAAGGACAGTAGAAATCTATTTATTTTACTAATAACTAAAAATAACGAATGTGGGGGGTGTTTTTGTCTAACCAGAGTCTGTTTCGTTTGCAGACATGTTGGTTCGAGTCGGTCTGCCTTTTCTGAACCACCATAACTATCGGTGGGAAGGGCTTTGATATTACAGTCCCAGAAAGAGTAAATTGGAGGTATATCGTATGATATATGTACGATGGCCATTTCACACGAAAAAATAACCAAAGTCAATAGTTTCAAGTGAAAAAAAAAAAATAATAACACCTGAAAAACTTAAACCTGAAAAAAAATTAATGTAAATGAGTTTATTTCGTGGTAAACGCATATAAAAATTCCAAGTTTTATTATTTAAATATAGATATTTTTCAGTCAGAAGGCTTTTTTTTTTCATATTAAGAAACTATTTATTTGCGTCATATCGTGGAAGTTGCTTCCTGAAGTTTATTACAGTTCTTATGAACTCGTTCCATCAATATGTCCCGCTGCCACGCATATTTAGTAGTGGTGTCTCACGATTTCTATTGCGTTTGTATCTCTTCTAAAACTAGGAAAAAAGTTTTCATTATAAATTAAATAATCCAGAGTGAAGGATTGTAGGCGATTAGAATCTATTTTTTTATTATTTACTTATTTTTTTAAAATTTTGGCTACACGTTCCTTGCAACCTTCACTGATGATACAGCTATACTGACATCACCTCATGATCCCAAAACAGCCTCTTCCAACCTACAAAATCACCTCTCAAGGACTGAACTAAGGTGCAACAGATGGAGAATAAAAGTTAATGAATCCATATGCACCCACATGACATTTACCCTATGCCGTAGTTCCTGCCCAACTGTCCTATTCAATAAGATCCCACTACCCAGATCTGATACCGTGAAATCTTGGTTTCATCTTAGACAAAAGGTTCACTTAAAACCCACATACTCAGCTTAAAAGACAAGAACTTCACAGAAGATTCAGCTAACTATACCCCTTACTATGCAAAACTTCAAAATTTTCAATAGACAACAAACTTTTAATTTACAAGATCATCTTATGTTTTTTATAGCTATATTATTTATTTTTTTTCACTTTATTTATTTCATTATATATTATGAGATTCTTTACTTATTTTTATTTATTATTTACTTTTATCTCTTCTTTTTGTTTATTTTTTATTGCACATATTGCGTGAATCGATCCATTAAGCCACCCATATTACTTATTGCCAACATTGAAGTAGATTGTAATACTTTCTTTAAATTACTATAGAAAACTTAAAACGATTTGTGCGACCTCAAGATACCATAATATAATATTTTCACCACCACATACATGGTGCATAGGATAGCCCATTGCAATTTATAGTTATTAAATATGTAGCAATTTATCTGATTCCTGATTGTATATGCATATATGTATGTATGGTGGTGGTAGAAATGTAAATATTAGGGAGGAAATGACATAGAATGAAAGAATGATGGGGGGGAAGAGAGGAAAAGATAATAGAAAAATAAATAAAAAATGAAGAGGAAGGAAAGAAAATGAAAAAAAATGTTATTACTTTGTCTAGTATTAGGTAGTATTAAGTATTATATTATAGAACTATAACTAAATTATAAATTATATTGTTATAATTCGATAGATGAGTATGCTGTGTTTATAGCAACCCAATAAAGTTGGGCAGCACTATGTTTATTGTTTATTGTATATTGTCTCAATAAAACATATATCTTTCCTTTTTTTAAATCCAATTCCACCACTTATCCCGTATCAGGGACTTTAAAACTTTATTTTCTGCTCCTCCCTATTAGACAAGCTTATTTTTTTTTCTTGACTGGATCCCAGATCATATTTTTCTTTTGTCTTCTAACAGTTAACTTCTAACAGTCAATTTCTAATATTACTTACAATATTCTTATTGTAAATAATATTTTCTGTTTCAGATTTTGGCCGAGAGCTGCTGCTCTTGCGGAAGCGCTCTGGTCTGGACCTGGCTCATGGAAAGATGCGGAACACCGACTCCTCACCCACAGGGAGAGACTCGTCGAGCGAGGAATCCAGGCGGACACGATGCAACCTCAATGGTGCACAGAGAATCAAGGAGGCTGCTACCTCTAAAACCAGATCTCACCAGTTCTGGATTATTATTATTAATAATTAAAATTAAATTATATAATATATATCCCACTTGTCTGTGGTAAAAAAATAAAAACCGACTGAAAAAAAAATATTTAAACAAAAATAAAAAAAATATAAGTTATATTTTATATCACACGATGTGTTAATTTAATGATCCCTAGATAATGTTAACTAATATTTTATTTTTCTTCCAAATATAAATTTTGAAAATTCCTTGTTCCAAATCAAGTGTCATGAAAATCATTCAGATTAATTCCATTTCTACATAAACATCAAAGTTCTTAGGTGGGCACAATTATATAACATGAGGTACGCATGATAGAGTAGAAGGATTAATACAATTAGGAGGTATAATTATTCACTACTTCTATTGGAAATATTTTATTCGAAGACTGGTTTTGAATCTTAAACATTTTTCATCAGTTCTCTAGAAACTTACGAAAATTCTAGAACTTTGCTAAACAGATTATATATTTAAAAATTTGGAAATCTAAGAAAAGAAATATGATGATCCTCACTTTAGGAGACGAAATGTAATAAACTTCTAGAAGATATTAGAACCTGAAATTCGTTTAAAACCAATCCAAAAATTTTGTTCAAATGACTAGATTCATATTTCTAATAGTCATGTTAATTTTTTTCCAGTAAGAACACACAAAAAAAAAAAAAAAAAAAAAAAAAAAAAAAAAAAAAAAAAAAAAAAAAAAAAAAAAAAAAAAAAAAAAAAAAAAAAAAAAAAAAAAAAAAAAAAAAAAAAAAAAAAAAAAAAACAAGCCCATTCACCTGGCAAATAATTGTAGGTATCAGAATAAATGTCTAACATCCCTTTTTTACTCTTTAGACTCAGTCTTCTTATGGTCCTGATACCTTTTAGAAATATTTTCATTTTGTATTCTAAGGTGAGAATTAACATGTTTAATTTCTTGTATTACATTTTTAAAAATTCAACATACTTAATTCAACAAATACGAATGTACTTATAATATATGTAGGTAAGTGTTTATGTTTTGAATTTTTTGTATGTATTAATTGGTTAATGTAAACCGATGTAAGTTTTACAATCTGCCTTAAAGAAGGGCAGCAAGTAATATGGATGGCTTTATATACCCATAATACAAAACATGTGCAAAATGAAATAAATGAAAAAGAAGTGAACAGAAAAAAACAACCTCAAACTTTACAATATAAAGAGAACAAGGAAAAAACAAGTTTAATCACTTTTTTTTAATTTATTATACTAAAAAATGTCTCATGAACAATAATGACTTTTTGTACTTCTGCACAGGATTGTTATTTTAAGAAGTCCTAAAATGTATTTTTTTTTTTTTTTTGTAAACAATCAATGGATTTAGCTAACGGCACATAGCCGCCAATCATTTTCTCTGACATCACAGTTTTATATTGCCTTGCTTTATATCATAGATGCTCTCCGATATTGGAAAATGATTCGGCTTCTACTCTACAACCATGTTCCATCTCTACTTTCTACAATTAATGAAGGTTTTTGGAGATAAGAAATAAGCCGTGGAGTTTATCAAGGCGTTTATTAATGACTCTCTCGGTTTCTTCTTTTCGAAACCATTTGAAATATTTGAAACTTGATCCCATGCCTTTCCGAATAGGCGACCGATTGGTATCGAAGTTTAATTTAGAACTATTTATTATTTCCCACTCTCTTATTTTTATTTTTCTTGCACTGTTTGTTGGCCTTCATACTCAAGTCTTCACTTCCTTCACATTTTAAATCAGCTAATTCAAAAAATCATTCGTTCAGTAAGATCATTTGTTTATTTTCTTTTTTTTTAAATTGGTTTTTACGATGGCCTCTATGATCAGATAACGAGCAATTTTTGTTTATTAAAATTTTTACTTAATTGATCAAAGTCTTCTTTAATTTTTGCCCACTGCTAGATCAGAGAAAAAATATTTCTCCATGATAAAATATTAAAAATGAAAGTATAAATTACTTAATTGTTTTTATGATTGCTTAAGCAACTCAAATGTCATTACCACGGAGTTCCACTCTTACTTTTATTGTATACATTTATTCATTTCTTTCGTAACGTATGGTAAATGTTTGTGAAATTTATTTCCACACATAAAGAAAAACTAAACAATCATAAATTTTTTCAGTTTTGTATTTTGGGTAATAATATAAAATAAGTTTACATAGCTCCAAACTTTGCCCCATCATTATTATGTCATTACCAAGAAAAAAACAAATTTGTAGAGAAAAAGCCGCGAAAATAGGGCCACGGCGGGGAAATATTTTCCAGGAGTAGTGGTAGCACTCCGGTAGCTGAAGACCAGCTGCCAACGGTCAGGCAGTGAAATAGGAAGATTTCGCCCACGTTTTTCTTTGTGAAATAAGTCACATACCTTTTTTTGTTGTCATTACCCCGCTTTGTATTATCATAGTAAATTTTCAAATTAGTTCATTGGTTTTATTTTAATTAATAATATCATTTGCTATATTACAGTTAGCAGAAAAAATAATTTTTATTCTAGTCATTTAGAGGTTAGGTTTGAATAAAATGCCCGGATTATTAGCGCGGCAATTACATGAACTATGCTGTAATGAACATTTCTAAACTATTGCTACCTTAGATTCAAAGGTTTTCTCCTGAATTAAATGTGTCTAATTGTAAGTTTAATTGTCCACTTAGTATTTTATTTTTGATCAGCACTGAATTATTAGAAATATTGCCTGAATAGTTATTTTTTTTCTATTTTTCCCCCCTAGGCTCTCAATAACAAAACCACCAATGGCTCCTTCTCCAATATACTTTTTTAATCACCTCCAATATACTTTTAAACAAATTATATTCAAGTGATTATCATTACGTAGCTGATATTGATATGGAGGCTGTGTAAGAGCGCTATAGTACAGTCAATCAGGGCATGAGTGGAGAAGCTGACTATTGCCTGGACTCCATGTCGAATTTTACTATACAGGGTGAGTACCTTTTAGTGTAAAAATAACAAAGGAAACCACGTTTTTTGCCATAAAAGCTATAATATCTCAACTTTGTGTAAACATTTATCAAATTTTCGGATTAACCATTAAATTTTCGATAAGAGTGCATGTATCCTTGAATTTTACAAACTTGGGACCTAAAGAACAGCTTGGTCTTCACCTTATTTAGGGAAGTCTTCAATTCTCACCGTTTTTCGGAAAAAAAAAAAAAAAAAAAAAAAAAAAAAAAAAAAACTATCCACAAAACAGCAGATTTTATCAAAACTTGCAAAATACAATGTCTTGTAATCTTGACCAACTTTTATATAGTATGATCAAATTAATGATGTCGTATCGATTTCATGGAGAAATTTACTTTTAAAACCGGAAAAAACATGTTTTTTTTCATTTGCTATACAAATCAGTAAAGGAGACATTATGATAATCGCCGAATGAAAATATGTATTTCAAACAAAATAAACTCTTCACAGGAACAAAAAGCTAAGAAAAAATGTAATGTTTAATAGAAAATAAAGGAAAAATGTCAATAAAGCGACACCAGATCAAGGGATTTTAGGTTGCTACGTTTTGTTTAATCTAAGATCGTGGATTGCACTGATAAAATTCAAAAGGAAGAGTAACTTCCTCATTAATCAAATCAGCCTCTGGAGAGTGGACAGTATTAACGTTTACTAAAATAAATGTTCGCAATTTTGAAGAAACATGGATTAGAAGAAATCTAAACCAATTATAATAAATGTGAGAATGACCTACCCATGTGAAGAATCGGCCGAAACTCTTTGGGCGATTAGGTGCACCTAAAAGACCCGCCGCACAGTGGGGCCATTCCTGAATCTAGCGGGACAAAAGTCTGAAAGTGATCGTATAGATAATGTAATATTTTTTTCTCATACAAAACAACTTGATATGATTAAAACAAGGTTATTAAAATATATGGAATTTTATTTGTGGCCTGTTGTTTTATTAAGAAAGAAAAACTTCACAAAACCATTTATTGATTTATCGATAATTATATAAATCGAATTAAAAAAAAAATGAATATACCTACTTTATGGTAATAATGTCAATATTTTGATTGGAAAAATCTCCTCCGTAACAATTAACAATTTCTCTGAAATTTTGTACAGTAATAAATAAATAGAATTTATAATATATATAAATCAGGGCAATGTGTTATCAAACTATAACCTTTAACATTTTAATACTTAATTTCTATCTTAAAACAATCAGAACTCAAACACACTATATTGTTTTAAACTGAAAAGAAAATTATAGTCTATAATGACAAATCACTTAGATCGAGATTATCACTATCATCACCAAGTAAGTGTATCACACTCGTATCTGCGTCTGGTATTACAAGCAAATTGAGAACAGTAGTACCGGAAGTCGTATTTTACTCAGGTAATTATATGTATTAGCTAATTAAAGGATCGGACGAAATCAAAAAATTATTCATAAAGTCACAATGTTGGTTACTGTGCGAAATATTTTCATAGGAAAATTTTCCCTGTCTCACTTTATCTCTTTGTGTTTGTTTTTTTGTACATCCTCTGTGAGTTGCCCAATTGCAATTCTTTTAATTATATTATCGACCAGATATATTTTTTCTTCCTGGGAATTATTAAAACTGAAACCTTCAGCCCGTAACGCTTCAGCCAATTCCAATCGCGCAACTGAGAGTACTCCGCCTGAAACACAATGTTTGGTGCTACTGATAAACGGGCAAAAACGGGCAGTAAAATGCAATATATTCACTAAAATTAAAATGCAATATATCCACAGACACGCAGAACCATAATTTCAGATCAACGTTCACCTACGTAAAAAGTTTCAGATTAAAGCATGAATATGTTTTTTTACTTTTTAACTTTTTAATTGGCCTAACGTCTGAGTATCTAAAATGCCGT
The DNA here is from genome assembly GCA_003667255.2 of Euschistus heros. Taxonomy (NCBI): domain Eukaryota; kingdom Metazoa; phylum Arthropoda; class Insecta; order Hemiptera; family Pentatomidae; genus Euschistus; species Euschistus heros. Next base: position 123,592 of record RCWM02000050.1, on the reverse strand, counting down.
AAAATTAAACACCAAATGTACTAATAAGTACTATTTTGAATGCGATTAATCGTTAAACTAAAAAAAAAAAATAACAAAACTTATTAGGATGTTCACTGTCGAGTGCTTGAAAGAATACTAACTTAATTCTTAAATCGTACAGAATTAAATTGGTATTAGTTCGTTATTGATTAAATTGCTTTATTCAGAATGTCTCAGCCTGATTCACTTCGTTTCATGTCTTCCAACATTTAGCCTGTTAGAACAACCACTTTCTGCATCAAAAAATCAAACTTCATTTTTGGACTTTTGTCCCGCTAGATTCACGAATGGCCCCACTGTGCGCCGGTGGTTGAATTACTTCTGGATGCTGCGATAATCGGTTAAGAAATCATCCAGCTTGATCAACACTCATTTGCAAGTAAAACGGGAAATATAATGTCTTTGATGGAAAATAACACGAAAATATAAGAAAACACTTTAAAGTAAGATTTGGAAGACTATTTTCAAAAAGTACTGAGGAAGCCAAAGCCTTGTACAATGTTGGAAGGCAAAAGAAAAGACTTGTTTTCTTAGGCCTTGGGCATTTCAAAACAAGTCCTGCTAGGTTGAGTTCTGACGAAATAATGGCTTAAATTGTAGGGAAAACTCCGAGAGGTGAAATTAGTTATCATCTGCCCTCTAGGCAGTTAGTATAACACTAAAAGGCTAGTTGACATAAAAATTTCGATAGATGGCGAGAATGTGCCTATACATGTACATCTTTCTATCTACAAAGAGGGCCGATTGGCGCGAACACATTTATTTATTTATTATTACTATTTAGGATTTATTTAATTAGATTTTTAATGTAAGGTTTAAAATCCAGTGATAATGAATATAGATCTCAATTTTGCCGTTGGCTTCTGAATACAGATGATGTTAAAGAATACGAATTTTGGAGGTGAATTTTATGGACTGATGAGTCTGTTTTTACAGGGGAAGATCTACCTGTCTTTGAGGTGGATTGTGGATTGTAGTACCTTCTTAATAAAAAAAGAAAAAGAAAAGTTATTTGCTATTTATTAAAATTAGAAACAATATAATTAAATGATTTTTAAGTTATAAAAATATAATTATTCTTTCCCAATTTTAAGCCTTTGCCAGAAATTCGAAAGTGATGATGCTATACATTTTAATGGAATTATTGATGGGTCTGGAGGACGAAATATAAAATTTTAATATCCTGTGAAGTGATAGTGTTATAATAAAAACAATTTTGAGGTGGAGTAGCGGAGGATATGGGGATGGGTTAGGACAGGGTGCAATCTTGATAATTGTCCCACTCAGAGGATTGCCTATCCTTCCCCACAGCTAAATCACCCCGCGTCCCAACTAGCCCTATCCTTATTATAATCAATTTCACCGGAGGAACCCGGGGCCCATAAAATGCACCCTTGCACACTTTACTTGTCAATCAACTTCCTCCTTCCTCAGGCATTAATCCACCTTTAGAAGTGTGTGTTACCAAGTTTTTAACCTGCATCCAGCTAAGAACTTTAATATTTTATTTATGATAACAGCGGTTCAATATATCTTTTACATCATAATTTTCAACTTAGATAGCTGTACTAACGTACTCCATAAGAATTACCTGAAAAAAATTTAGCTTATAAACGATGACAGAAGAGAAAAAAAAAATTATTCTGGGACAAATAACACAAAATAAATCATATCTGGCCAAGATATTTTACAGTACGCCGTGACTTTGCACCACTCTTATTGAACTTCATTCTTTAACTAACTATTAGTAACAATTAAAATGCATGTATTAAAATATTTGCTTTGAATAATTAGCTTCAAAATGCTGTTGATTCATCGCATAATCTTGGAATTGCAAAATTTACAAAACTTATAATTAATTTTATTGTTTTTAAACTTTGGTGCAAAGTCAACCGGATACCCGTGACTTTGCACCGCCATATTTTTTCAATTCAAGCATTAGAAACGTATTCTGGAGCAAAGTCAAAGCTTGAAAGTAGTTAAGAGATGCAAGTCATTTCTTGATAGTGTTTGGAGTTTAGCCTCGTGATTTTTTGTTCTGTTTCTAATGATTTTGTTAAAGGACAATGTTTTCGTTGAAATGAGAAACAAAATTGCACAATTTTTAAAGGATTATTTAGGAACGATAGAAAATAAAAAATATTATATAGAAACAAAATAACGACTTAAAATATGCCTATTTAAAATAAAAAACTATAATTTTGGTAAAAAAGGAACGAAACGATACCTATAAAATAAATTGCACACAGATTCTTAGAGAAACACTTTTGGAAAAATGCAATCTGAAATATTTAGACAAAAATTGTTAAAATATAAAAACGAACACTATGGCTTGAAAAAATTTAAAGCTATGACTAGGCAAAATTTTAACAGTCAATGTACTTGCACATAGATGACATGAAAACCTTATTAACAAGAAGGAAAAATGCTATCCTAAATAATATGGGTTTTAACCAGCCTTTTAAATCCATAACTTTAAAATATCCTTGTTTATTAATTTGTTTTGAAGGAGCAATGCTGCCTAAGAATTCTTCCCAGAGGGCGGTCACCTAGGTTCAAAGTATACTTGGTGCAAATTCATTCTTCTTAATTCATATCAAAAAAGGGATTCTATTTTATTTTCAAATATCATGACTTTTGGCAAATGTTTTGAGCAAAATGAATATTGTATAATTAAATTACAATAATTATAAAATAAAATTGATGTAAAACTTAATCGATTTGAGAAATATTTATTTGTTGAAAGCAGGACTTAATCCCGCAAAGGAATCACACCTGTTGAAACACTACAATTAACTAACTGTTATAAAACATGAGAGGTAACTAGGACCAGCGTGAAAATTTCTTAGACCCAATCAGTATTGTGTTAAGTAATTAAGAAATATCAAATATCCCTCATTTAGACAACAGCAAAACACTTTTTCCTCAACTGAAACTTTTTAGTGAGCTTGGTGCACAGTTAATTACTGGTGCAAAGTCAGGCCATTTTACGGTAATGAACTTATATAATTCTAACTAATACTTAAAGTTTTATTTATTTATCATAAAAATCTTGTATTAAAGTTTGCAATGGAGCATTATATCTTCAATGACCTTTTCACATAGCTGTAATTTTTAACCTGGTCGAAATTAGACATATTAGGTGGTCGAATATTATATAAAAATAAAATTTTACATTTAATTTTTAATTTTCCAGACACTCCAGACACATACTACTTCCCTTGAAGAATGGTGTCATAACTGAAGAGCTAAGATAAATCCTAGCAAATAACCTTTACCCTCCGTCGAAAACCTACCTCATCCTGTCCTCCAGTATCCTTATGGTGTACCGCTAATCAATATGGAACAAATACGATACCTTGGATTTCATCTGACCAGAGACTTACCTGGAACCGTCATACAAGATAGTGCCTGTAGATTTCGACTGCTACAACACTTACTTGACAAACGTTCAAATCTCCCGATTCATTATAAGAAACATGTCTATATGACGATTATCAGACCTATTTGGGCATACGGTATAGAATTATTACCATTACTTACGGTATAGAAACTAAACCATCGATTCTTCCCGCATCCAATCACTCCAATCCAAAATCCTTCGAAAAATCCTTAATGCTCCTTACTTTGTCACAAATGAATTGATCCACAATGACCTTAATATCCCATATGTCGCCAATTTAGCACGAACCAGATACCTCTCCAACTCTCAACTTGTTGCACAGCTTGCTTCCCATTCCATTCCTGGCAATCCTCCGAGGTGTCTGAAAAGAAGATGGCCTCGTGATCTTCTTTTGTAAATATTCATTAGAGTACTACCAATGGGTAGTTCCTCTACAAGTTTTATTCATGTCATTATATCTCATATATACCGCATATTTACTAGATGCGTTTTCTAATACAGTTGTAAATTTCTATAATTAAAAGATTAAAAAAAAAAAAATTAATTTTAATTTTGGCAATCCAGATGAATAGGGAATATTAAAAAACTCTTGCGGATAATGGACTGCATTATCAGTGGTTGCAACTAAAGGCTCATGGATCATATTTCTACACACAGTATAAAAAATCAAAGGATCGACCTCTTGATTTGGTAATACTTTGTATTGATATTATCTAGTTAGAATTTAATTTCTAATTATGAAATTCACAGTGAGTTTAATCTCGTTTTTGCATACTCAGCATTGTACATTTAAATTTCTATTATTGCTTAATCATTCTTGAACTAAAAAAATTATGTAGTTTAAATTTTGTACTAATGGGTTCGGTAGCATTACTATTTTAAAGTCTGTTGCAGAATGGTGCTAACTATTGGTCGATTTTCAAACTTTACTGGGATCCACGTCTCGCTTCAAAAATTTTAATATTTTTTAATAATTATTAATAAATATTAAGCATAATTCGATGCTGCTGATGTTAGCGATAGTTTTATAACAATGATGTGTCGGTATCAAAATTTTTCGATTCTCGGTACCATTACCTCGTTTAAAAATAAATCGACATGACAGATAAAAAAAAAAAAATATTAAATCTTACTAAAACAATAACAACCCAAGGAATAACTTAGTAAGCAGCAAATAGTATTTATTATCAACCAAACACAATAAAAAATTTAATTGCAGTTAAAACAATGTACAAGAAATAATTCATATTATTAACAATTATGTAAGAAGGTAAATATCCTCAAGGTTCTGGGTTTCATTTATTACTTAAGTAATCGCTAATTTTACAAATAAAGCATTTCTCTAAACGCTGTAGGGGGGAGGATGCACTATGTTTATCTGGATATCGAACCCAATTTCTTCATTTTCCAACAGCGAATACATATCAACAATGACGTTTCAGTTCCAATAGCAATGCAATCTTTCGAAGGAATGTCATAATTCTTTACCGAGCAGTTTTCATCAAGTATGCATATAAAAAATTGCTCTCTTATAATTAGATATAAATTATATTTTAAAATTATACTTCACATTTTTTTTATCGTTAAGCAGTATCAATATATGTATAATAATTAAATAATCACTTATTACAGAACTATTTCTAACATTATCTTTCGGCTCCTAGGAATCGACTTTGAGTCATCGAATTCTCAAGGGGATTCTTTTCTTAAGAATCGGTGGAATAGCATCATTTTATCACACGTTTTGGTTATTCTTAGAGAATTTCAGTCATCCCAGAATAAAGATTATTCTTCTCTTAATAAAATGCTCTTTTTATTGGTTTTCGCTCCCTGATACACTTTTAAAATCGACATCAAAAGAAATATCCCCTCCCTTCTACAATGCTTTAATTTAAAATTTGCGTTTCCTCTAGTAAAAAATGTCAATCAAGAACCTTTGGAATACTATCTTCTTAAATAATAGTTATTAACATGAATTATTTTTTTGTATATTCTTTGATGTGCAATTAGCTAATATTTTGTATGTTTTAAATAGTAAATGCTATTATTGCTTTTTACTAATTTATTTCATGGGTGATTATTGTTTTTGGTTACTACGATTTAGCTCTAGTATCGATTAATTTTCTAAATAGCCATTTATTTCTCAAATGAGGTATTAGTACCGAGGAACGTAAACTTTTGGTGCTAACGCGTTACCGGCAACAATAAAACCTACTGATTATCAATGAAATTATTTTAAACAAAGCGATAAATTAGGTTTGGAAATTGACCGACAAGTGGCGAGTGCCTTTCTGCAAGGTTAAATAATATAGTATTTGAAATTGTTAATAAAATTTACTTGTTTCAAAAATGCACGAGGGACTCCAACAGAAAAATAATCCAAGATTTCAAAATAAAGTGCCAAACGGCATCGTAAATGCACCTTGGTACATCAGGAATGATGATCTTCACAGAGATCTTCGGGTGCCAACCGTGGAAGAGGTAATCCAAAAATATGCCCAGTCGCATCAGGATCCCCTGCAAGACCACGTCAACGCTGAGGCCGCCCATCTCCTGGAATCCAATGCACTGGTGAGGAGGCTGAAGAGAAGGAAGCCCCATGACCTAATATAGGGTGTTGTGTATAACGTTCTAAGCTATTGACATTTGGAGCTTTTTAATTTTGAAAAATAAAACTATATTTTATGTATATATGTTTTAGTATTGTATTTTTATTATCATTATTAGGAAAAAAATGCTAATAAGCTCGTAAAGAGCTTGATTGTAATATAAATAAAAAAAAAAAAAAAAAAAAAAAAAACTTGTTTCAAATCGTTATTATAAAAAAGAGACAAATATGTGATTCGACACGCTGATTCCTGTGAAGTTTGAATCGACCAATATGTCTTCGTTTAAGCCGTGAATGTTAAAAAAATTATATGTGGAATGTAGGAAATATAACTACCCTAAATAATGGTAAAATCGTTCAATAAATATATCCCACAAGAAACTGAAGTTTTAAAACGTTTTTTTTTATTCTTGTAAAGTTGTCATTTTCTAGTTGTTCTAGTCCGGATATGACTACTAATATAGTGAATATTCTCTTTTCATCTAAATTTTAAATTCCATCTCATAATTAAAATTTGATATTGAATGTTCAATTATGATTTTACTTTATCCTCAATCATGTCATCTGTACAGTAGCACCAGGTTAGAAATTACAGCAATGCGTGAAAATATTTATTAAGACTATAATTCTCACTGGAATAGCGACTGGAGAATTATTCCACGAATCTCAATGAATCCTACCGATCTACCATTTCAATTCCATACCGGTCTTAAAAAATGTTGGGGAACCTTCGACTGATTCTCTTACAGTATGTATGAACTGAAAACCTCAACAATCAAACAATTGTCATAACATAGAGAAAAAAAAAAACTCGAAATGTAATTTATTCGGAAGTCTTATGAATTTTTTTTTCCAGTTTTCCATGCTTTCTACAATACAAGATTTTTTATCAATAAATAAATGAAACTTAAAATTATTTAATTACATTACTTATTAGAGCGGGCGAAGTCGCGATGAGGAATGCTATTTCTATATAAAGGAATCCATCAGGGATATATATTGTCCCTCATATTATATTATTCACTGTATAATGACATGCCAATGACTTCTAAAGCAACTATCCATTGACTCTACTTCAATTTAAGTTCTATATCAAAAGGTACCAAGGCCTGTTCAGACCAGTCTACTCTTCCTTTAAGTCGCCTCACAAGATTACCAGGACCTGGAAGGGAATAAAGTTGAAAAAAAGTAGAGTGTTTAATTGAGTAAGGAGTTTACTATGAATGGAAAGGTACTGGCATGAGATAAAGGTACCTTAAAGATACAAATAATTTTGCATGATTTTATTAGTGACTGGGATTTTTCTAAGGATTCTGAATTGAACGGATTGGTTATTTAAAGGATTATAGATTATAAGACGAGGCGTAGGGAGGTGGCAGCCCCATCGCCCGGTCATTGCACCGCAGTCAGCCACTGGTCCTCCACGTTGGGGGAACAGTACTCTTAACATACCTGAAGAACATAAAAACAAAATGTTACGCACGCCATATATAGTACATAACCTAGAGTCCTATTCCCTAGGTAGCCGTCCCGGATGGGGAAGCAGGTTTGCATGCGTAGAGATGGCTAAATTAATTTGCAATTAATTGAGATATTAGAGTCAGAAACGATATAAAGCTTCTTGTCGTTGATTTGTTGATCCCAAATCTTTTTTGTTAGTTGATTCTAAGTCTTTTAGATTGATTCCATTTAAGAGGTTGGCAGATGGATTCCATGGTACCGTATCTATCTACCGGGTATCGGTAGAATATTACCTAGCTCAAATATTTAAACTTTAGAAGAATATAATTTACCTTTATACCAGACTTAGAAGACAAGAAACAGCTGGTAGTTTCCGAATACTGCAACATTTACTAGACAAGCACTCAAAGCTCCCAATAAATTACAAAAGGCTTATTTACATAACAGTAATTTGACCTATTTGGACACAAGTTCTATAGGCTGTTGTCCCATATGGCTCATACCATATACCTAACTTTTCATAGTAAACTTCATACCTACTCGAATCTATTAGTCTCCCAACATGCCTCACACTCAATTCCCGATAACCTTCCGAGGCGTTGAAAAGGAGATGGTCAAGAGATCTTCTAATGTTGGACTATGAAAGTGCTACCAGTGAGTAGTTATATTTAATTTATACAGTTGTAAATTTCAATAAATGTATTAATTTTTTTTTAGTTTTATATTTTTGGTATACAATTTTATTTTACATATTTTTGTCAATATTATAGATATATGAGATCTTGTTTACTTTGGCCAACTTTACCATTTATTTGTATTAGTTTTAAATATACTGCATGCAGTTCAGTAGGATATCGTTAATTTTACCTATTCTTTGGATTGCTGGCTCTTACATGGTAACACAAAAAAAAAAAAAAAATCATTCACATTTTGTTAATTGGTGTTAGGATAGGATAGCTTTAAATTTGAGTAATGGAAAATAGTACAACATAGTGTCCTGGAACGGTTTTGTAAAGCAGACCTTACATGATCGGCATTGATGTCATTACTGTTAATTTTAGTCCTTTGTGGTCATTTTTATGTAATTATTACCAGGATGTTGCAATAATAGTGGAATTGACAGAGGAAATTAATTGCTATATTAGAAGAGTGTGTATTGTTGATAGGTTGAGGTAGAAGATAATGATAAATGCAAAAACGATGTTTATAATCCGCTTATGTATTATATTATATGTATACTTTATGTTTTATAATATAGATATAAGTATGGAAATAAAGAACGAGTCGAAACGCGTTTAATTTATTGAATATTAAATGAATCCAAGGATTTGATGGAACCGACAAGTTGTACCGGTAAGCGTATTTCTGAACCTAAAAAAGATGGCTTTAGTCCTGTGGAACTGTAGAGACGTGACTGCTACGTTCCTATAGCTCCAAAGGTTCCACGTCTTCTTTCAATACTCGTTCTCACATACTTGAAATCCTTTCGGAGTCAAAGATGTCTCAACCACCAGGCACTAAGGCTGGACTTAAATCACTACTGTTTGTAGTTGTTCACTACAAGATATTTTGGTCAATGCTACAAGGTATTTAATATTTTAATTTTTATAAATCATTTCAGAAAAACAAAAACGAAGATATGAAACTTTCTTGTTCTATTAAAGCTGCCGACAAATTTGTTTTATTAGGAAGAAATAGAAGAAGACGAAAATGAACTTTATTCTGGGACATATTGAGTACAATACATAGAACAACCGTCTGGCTATGATAATTAATTATAATAAGTAATAATAAAAATTGATAAATAATTAAATTATGAGTTACAATAGGAATAAAAAATCTTTACATAAAAAGGATATATCCTATGTATACTATTATAATGTGCATACCGTAAAACGCCCTAACTTTCGACCAGTGAGTTAACTTTGCACCAGGCTCACTAAAAAGTTTCATTTGAAGAAAAAGTGTTTAGCTGTTATCTAAATGAGGGATATTTTATATTTCTTACTTACTTATGACAACACTGATTGGATCTAAGGAATTTTCACGCTGATCCTAGCTACCTCTCATGTTTTATAACAGTTAGTTGATTGTAGTGTTTCAACAGATGTGATTCCTTAGTGGGATAAAGTCGTGCTTTCAACAACTAAATATTTCTCAAATTAAGTAAGTTTTGCATTAATTTTATTCTACAATTATTGTAAAATAGAATCTCCTTTTTGAAATGAATTAGGAATGACTTTGCAACAAGTATATTTTGGCGCAAAGTGACTTCCCTGTGGTCTTGGGCAGCATTGCTTTTCTTAAACAAATCAATAAACGAGGATAATTTAAATTCATCAACTATTTGGGATAAAGTTTTGCTATGTGCAAGTATATTGACGAATGCTGTTAAAATTTTGCCTAGTTATAGGTTTAAATTTTTCCAAGTCATAGTGTTCGTTTTTATATTTTAACAATTTTATTTCTAACTATTGCAGATTGCATTTTTCCAAAAGTGTTTCTCCAAGAATCTGTGTGCAATTAATTTAATAGGTATCTTTTTGTTCCTTGTTTACCAAAACTATAGTTGTTTACGTTATTTCGGCATGTTTTAAGTCGTTATGATGTTTCTATATAATACTCGTATTTTGTTGGTATGTTCTTGTATTTTCTATCGTTTTTCAATAAACCATTAAAAATTGTGCAATTTTCTTTTTCATTTCAATGAAAACATTGCAATTTACAATCGTTCCCTTTAACAAAATCCTTACAAACAGAGAAATAAATCACTAGGCTAATCTCCAAACACTATCAAGAAATGACTTGCATCTCTTAACTACTTTCAAGCTTTGACTTTGCTCCAGAATACGTTTTTAATGCTTGAATTGAAAAAATATGGCGGTGCAAAGTCACGGGTATCCGGTTGACTTTACACCAAAGTTTAAAAACAATAAAATTTAATTTATAAGTTTTGTAAATTTTGCAATTCCAAAATTATGCGATAAATCAACAGCATTTTTGAGCTAATTATTCAAAGCGAATATTTTAATACATGCATTTTTAACATTATTGATAGGTAGTGAAAGAATGAAGTTCAACAAAAGTGGTACTAAGTCACTTCGTTCAACGGTAATATAAATATTCATGTTTTACATTTGCTCGGAAGTTTGAAATACAAAAGGTAAAGAAATAGATATTTAAAGGAAGAAAGAGTTGAGCTTTTTTGAACTGAGATGTGCAATGAATTCCATAAAGAGGAATCGCGGATAATAAGGGAGTTTGAAAAGGATGCAGTTCGATGCGCAGGAGTGTACAGGTTGATGGGTTGGGTTTTAGTATTTAAAAGGTGGATGGAGGAGCGCAGTGTAAGGAAGTCATGAATATAGGTGGGTTTTTTGGTTTTCAAGGATTGAAATATGAGTGCACCTAGAAAGTATTGATGAAGTAACCACCCTATTTTAGAATACCAGTGAGATATGTGAGAACGTCTAGAAATCCCAAAAATAAATCTAATAAAACAATTCATTAGTCTTTTACATCTCATTACAAGCTCAGTAGAAAGCATCAGTTGTCAAAGTTAGGAAAACTAGTAATGATACCAAAAGTTGTCGAGTACTTAGAGGTAATTAATCGCGTTAATGAAAAAGTTGCTTAAGAATAAAAATAGGTTTCCTCGTGATTTGGGAAAGATGATTATTCCAAGGAAGATGCTTATAAAAAGTTCCCAGATTTTAATGGAATTTAGGAAATATATTTTTTCCAATGTTTTTTTTGTGTATGCGGGTACTGTTTGTGAAGAAACAGTTCTATAAATGCTACCAACCGTTGATCACACAACTCCCTCCAACCCTCTCCCCCAAAACCCAAATCTTCAAGATCGGTCCTGGCGCAATCTTTTCATCCGTATCTCGATCGTTAACTCTACGTCTCAATACTGATTACCTTTTTTGGAATTCGGTCATAACTAAACCCAACGACTTCTAATTCCCATTTTAACCGCCGCACTGCTATTACCTGAACTATATTTACCCGATATAATTCGCACAGTTCCGCATCGTGAAGCCATCTAAATTCTTCCGTTTGTACATCCATCTTTGAGAAAATATTCTACGCAGTACTTCTTTCAAAAACTTGAAGGTAGTTTTCTGCCCTTATCATAAGCGGACACGTTTAGCATTCATAGAGCACTGTTCTTAGTATAATAGTCTTATATATCATAATTTTTAAATATCTGGATAGTATGCACGAACTAAGTAGTTTTTCAATCGAAAAATAACAAGTATTACCACCTTTTAACCTTGCCTTTATTTTCTCAATTTTATTTTTCCTTGATTTGGTAGACCCTTGATATTTCAATTACTTTAGGTGTTCAAATGTAATCACGGAAACATCTACATAATTTTCACTGTTTCTATTATCAACCATATTTTCGTTCTTTCGGTATTAATTACTAGACTAATTTTTTACTGGATTTTATGAGCATAGATGTGTTTAATTTAATAGGTTTCTCATTTTAACCCATTAGTACGAAATCATCATCATAACCAAGAACCGGAATTTATTAGCCATTTTTAATACTTTTGCCGTAAGCATTACCTTCCTAATGGCGTATTATAGTGCTAAGTTGAATAAAAGTGGACAGAGAATTTTCCTGCTCTAAACCAGAACTTATCTCAAACTTTGCATGGTAAAAAGTACCGATATGGTCTCTATTTAGTGTTTCGAACATGTACATATTTACTAGATTAATCAAAAGTAGAAGGAGGGGAATTTATATATTATTTTTCGATCTCAAAATTATATAAAAGAATATTCTTAATTTTTCTACCGGATCTGCTGTTATTTTCATCTCTTATTCCCTATATTAAAGGCTCGAAACGTTTACGCGATCTGTTAATACTCTCATACATATCCCTTAAATTGTTTCCAATTTCGTTAGTTTTTTTAATTTATTTACAGTAAAATTATAAATTAATCTTTATTTTTGCTATTGTATTTTTAAGGAAATTACAGGTTTCGTTTTTTTAAGCTTCGGATGTAGGAGTAGTTCTTTTCGTTGGTATTATTAAGTGCTTTTAATTTAGCAGCTTTCCTTTTTATGCGTTCATCATTCATTCATCAAAGCAAGGTGTATTTTTTTTTTTTTTTTTTTTTTTATACGGCCTGGATAATAATCCCGATCAACTATAATATTATAATAGTTTCCTGATCATAAATTGTCAATATTCTCACTATTTTCGTCTAATGCTCCCAGAACTTCGAACCTATTTTTGACTTCTAAGGCGAAATCGTTTCTTATTAACGGATTTTTTAACAACTTTAGATTGACTTTATCGGACTAAATATTATTTTTATTAATTTTTTTGTTTATTATGCAAGCTTGAAAAAACAGTTGTATTGTCAATACAATTACAAATAGATCCAAGTCAACTATTAGAAAATTTAAAAGTTTAATTTAAACAGAATCAGAATCAGAAGAGAATAAAAATATTAAAAAATAAAATTAATATTAAAAATATTTTAAATATTTTAATGAGTAACGAAGAAATAAATGAAAATTATTTATTGAGATTTTTATTTTTTTCTTGTTCACTTATTGTATTAAAAAATAAAAATATTTATTTATTAATTTATGTTTCTTTTTTTTTTTTTTTTAATTTATTTTTTTTTCTCTTCTGGTTCTGTACTTGAAATTTTCTTGTTTTTAGCCCTGATGATGGAAATTAAAGATATGGCTAAATGGTTGACAAATTAAAAATATGTCTTGATAGTTTCAATAATTCTTGTTTTTTTATCCCAGTCGACGTTCATCCTGTCATCAAACACACCTCTTCAAAATAAATATTATTTTATTAAAGTTACAGGAAATATAATGAATGTTCGTACTTTTACATAATACATAATTAGCATTATTTTGTAAGTAAATCAAAAGGTTTAATAATTGAAAAAAGTCACTAATTTTTTTTTTGTCAATGTACCGACATTCTATCTGACGGCACCCCATCTTTCAGTTGTCTAAATACCAACAATTAGACCGATGTTGCCTCAGTTCTGCCTTCAAGATATTGAATACCAACCCAACAAACTCTTATTCATAAGAAATTGTTAATCCTTCCTTTTCTTCAGCTTTTCCGTAGTAATGATCGTTAACAGCTTGGCAATCGGAAGTATTGTACCAGTAGGTAGTTTCTTTATAACAGATTAACATTATGAACATTATTATCACATTTACTATTTTTTTTTTTTATTATATAGTTGTAAATTTTAATAAATAGATTTATATATATATTTTCCTTTTGGCTGATTTGGATTAAGGAATGGTCCGTATTTGGAAGAGTTCTCTGTATTCGAGAATGGATTTCTTATATAAAAATAAATTTTTATTAAATAAGTTTAAAATCGAGATACGTCAATCATTTTGGAAGAAGAACGAACATGGAAAAGGTATTAGTAATATCAAAATTCACTTGTAGTTCTATCTCCGATGTAATATTCCTGTAAGAAAATGGGGAAATAGCTTTTCCCATGAAGGAAATAAAATGAAATAATAACCTTATAAATCATAAAGGAAAATGTAAATGCTGACAAGGAGCTATCCGTGAAAGGCATTTAGGATATATTGGCACTAAGGGATAGTCACTGAGGCTCTAACCGACACCTTATATCTTCCAGCTTAATCCTACTCCTCTTAAAGTATAGATTATTTATAATGTAATATACAGTGAAGATATTATAGGATATTTAGGCTTGGAAACTACTTGGCTAAGGATTTTGTTAATTAATTAATTAAATTTATAACACTCTTGGCGGTAATATGCACTCTTAAGCAAAATAAGAAGACTATAGGAAATCATTTTTTTTTTAAATTTATTAATTGTTACTTCTTAGTTATTTTCTGATAAAATAGGTAATAATGAGATTTATTATATATCATAAGCATTTAAAAATAAATTTCTTGCAATAGTGAGACAGCTCAGCGAGTAGGAGTATGAAACTATTTACAATGTTACTGGTGGATATTTCTATGGGTTATCTACTACTGATTTATAACCATTCTAGTATACAACCAAACGGGGGAAATTTGGGGAAAAAGTAACTGTGGGTATTTCCAAACTTTTACTGTGTAATATTTTAATAGATAATGCTTACTATTATATCATCATCATCATCTTATGGCGCTTATGGTCCTTGTAGAACCTTGGCCTCTTCTACAATTCTCATCCATTCAAACCCATCCTTTAACACCCAGAGTCCGAAGATCATCCTCCACATCTTCAAGCCAACGAAATCGAGGCCTTCCTCTCCTTCTCTTTTCGTCCAGGTGTCCCTCTAAAACCATCTTAGGGAGTCTACTGGCTTCCTTTCTTTGCAAATGTCCTAGCTATCTTATTCTGCCTCTTTTTATATTGACTAAAATATCTGGTGCTGGATATAGAGTTTATTTCCGTCCAGGCTCGGAACAGAATAGGCATGGGGCTTCTCCTGCCAGTCGCAAAAGGCGACTATATGGGAATGCAACGTAGGGTCAGCAACCCTACCTCTGTATACTAATAAGTTAAAAAAAATTACCAAGTATTTTATGTATTAATGTATATTATATCCCCTCGTCTCTTATACATACATACATATACGACTTAT
The DNA here is from genome assembly GCA_003667255.2 of Euschistus heros. Lineage (NCBI taxonomy): Eukaryota > Metazoa > Arthropoda > Insecta > Hemiptera > Pentatomidae > Euschistus > Euschistus heros. The sequence continues at coordinate 108,479 of RCWM02000050.1, read as the reverse complement.
ATATACATATACATCCTTATTTATACATATAAATGTATATTATATCCCTCATCCCTTACTTTTTTCCCAAATTTTCCACGTTCAGTTGTATGCTAGCATTGTTATAGTTCAGTATAATAACCCTGGGACCTCTTTGGGCCAGTTCGCCCTAACATAGTAAAAGGAAGTGCTACGTTTCATGTTCCCCGGGATGCTTATACATTCTCCATGTTAGTTTATTTCTTTCTGCTATTGATAAAAAATAGAATGAAACAAATATCCATTATTAGGCATAACTCATATTTATTAATTAATTTGTGAATCTGCAGGTTTCGGAGCCTTTGCCTCCATCTTCAGGTTTTAAAATCAATCTGTGATTGCTTTCACTTAGTCAATTTCACTGTCTCTCAGCCACCTATGAGTAACGTTGCCAACTACAGTTGGCTTCATACCCATAATCGCATTACACAGGTTATTCGGACTTTTACCTATAACACGAAAACAAAGCTTTTTTGAAAGGTCTTATATTAATTGTAGCTTGACCCAGTACCTACGAAACGAAAAAAACAACTCCGAAATCAGACCATTTTTCGCAAGGTCTTAGGAAAAATTGTGGAAATTAACCAACTTGCGGTTAGTTGTTCCGCGAGAATACGTTTGTCGTACTCTTTTGGCTATAACTCCAAAACAATTAGTTCGATCTTAAATTACTTTTTTTCATCTAAAAGCTGATTAAATTCACTATTAGATCCTGTTTATTTAATTCATATTAAATCCCGTAAAACACCTACGCTTACACGCTGAATGAATATTTTTGTTAAAATATGACAATTATGTTCAGGAGGCTTGGGTGTTTCACGGGGTTGAATATAAATTAAGTGCAAAGGATCTAGTAGTAAATTTAACCAGCATTTAGATAAAAAAATAAACGAAATTTTAAATCGAACTTATAGTTTTGGAGCAATAGTGAGAAATGTGCCAAAAAACATGGATTTCACAGGTGTACGGGTTTTTTTAGAGTGCTCTGGCGAGTGTATTTTAAGGGATGCATTAATACTTTATATATGTAGTCTAATAGTATATTTAATAAGCTTTATGATGAAAACAAAAAAAAAACCTTTGGATCGGACTAATAGTTTAGCGGTTATAGCCAAAAGAGTACGACAAACGTAATATAATATAAACTTTAAAGTGGGACTAACTGCAAGCTGGCTAATTTCAACAATTTTTCCCAAGAACATTACTTCGCGAAAAATGAACCAATTTCGGAGTTATTTTTTTCGTTTCGTAGGTACTGGTTCCATGGTGAATTTATTCGAAAAACGCTTCGTGTTATAGGTAAAAAAACGAAAATAACCAGTAATATCAGAGTTTTTTTTGAGATTTTGGGTATGAAGCCGACAAGTGCCGTGGTAGCAAACTTTTGATTCGGTTTCAGCACCCCAAAAACCTAAACATCTGTTAAGAATAAAAGTACGGCTGTTTTTTCTTCGCCAAACCCCTTATTTTACTGGATTATCAAGAATTTATTCAGAAAATATATTTCACATTAGACCTATACCCCATCTAACTCAATACGTAACGAACGATAGGAGCGGATATAAAAGTTATCAACTTATTAATTAGCTGATATAATTAATATTTCATATATTTTCAATTGTAATATTTATTTCCTTTGTGTGAGGAAGATTGTATAATTTATTCAATAAAACTACAAATTGATTTTTTTTTCAATTTCTTGACTAAAAGTTTCATTCTTTTCAGGGGTTATTCTTTTACCACGATATATAAGACGTATTAGAATTTTTAAATATGTAATTAAATTATAGCAAACAGCATTTAAAAATAGTATTAAGAAATTTAAAATTTAAGAAATTTGTAGTTAATAAGGTTTAGAGCCACCACTTGCCTCCATTAAGTCTTCCATTCGTTGGGGTAAAGTAATTTTTTTTTTTAATTACTGCTTGCTTTTATTTAATTATTGTTTTCAATAATACTTATCTTATGACCTAGGTAAAGAATATGGGAACATAAACACCATAAAGTAAATGAAACATTTAGCCAAAAATTAAAAAATTGGGTCGAATTCTTTGCCTGTTAATTTTTATGTTAAACTCAATACCATAGAATGTTTCAATTTAAGATAAAAAAAAAAATAACTTCTTTAGAATACACATTTCTAATATATCTTTCTTCGATTGAATTATTTTTCCAACTGTAATCGCTCCTGAATTTGAAAGCTAGGCAGAAGTTATAACCGACTCAAAAATGATTTTTTTTTTTTTTCAAACCGAGACAAAGTATTTCAGCTACTGTTATTATTTCCCTTTTGTATCGTCCAACTCTCTCGCATTCAATTCATTTAAATATAACGATACCAATGCTATCGGCTTCTAATAATTGGACGTTGTTAAAACTTTTTGTAGAGAAAATTAAAAAAAAAAAAAAAAAAAAAAAAAAATATATATATATATATATATATATATATATATATATATATATATATATATATATATATATATATATATACAGGGTGAGTATCTCTTAGCGTAAAAAAAAAAAAAAAATTGGGTGAAACTAGATCAAAAGTGTAGCCAAATGCCGCAGACCTCACCTTTCTATTCCAATCCGTTGCAGATATATGGTAAATAAACGATTTTTTGGAGGAAAGCATGTTTTTTACGATAAAAGCTGTAATATCTCCATTTTGTTTAAATATTTTTCAAATATTGATCACATTTTCGGATTTAGCAATAAATTTCCTATAAGATCGGAGTAATTTAACCTTGAATTTTACAAACTTGGGACCTAAAAAATATCTTTATCTTCACCTAATTTAGGGAAGTTACAATTTCTTATAATACTTCAGCGCTCACTGCTTTTCATAAAAACAATCCACAAAACTGCAAAGCTCTCAAAAACTTACAAATTTAATAAGCTTTCAAATGATATGTTAAACGTAATGATTTTGTTTTAATTTCATGGAGAAATTTACTTTTGAAACCGAAAAAACATGGTGTTTCTCATTTAGCATACAAATCAGGTACTTTGGTAAATAAGACATTATGATAATCGCTTGATGAAAATCTGTATTTTAAATAAAAGAAACACTTCATTAGAATAAAAAGCAAAGAAAAAATATAATATTTATTGACATAAATTTTAGGCCAGTTCAGGTATTCATAATAACAACAGCGACTTTGACCTCTCTCAGTACTAAGCACATTATCGCTATTTCATAGTTATTTTCCTGTTTATTTTGAAATGGGAGGGGATTATTGTTTTTTATTTTATTTTTATTTTGATATAATGATTGAAAGTTTGATTTGGAAATTAAGAAGCTACAGAGATAAAAGTGTCACTATCATTAGAAAGACCCTTGCTAATATTGCTTATCCTTAGCTTGAGGGCCCATTTTATTTATTGGGATTATTTTTTTCTGTTTGGCAATACACCTGCGAAGATGGCAACGTTCACAAATGGTGAGTACGCTGACATACATTTTTTGTATGGTTTTTGTAATGGAAACGCGAGTGCAGCGCGGCGGGAGTACCAACTTAGGTTTCCAGATAGGCGCCTCCCCTCTACGATAGTGTTTTCACGAACTCATCAACGTTTATCTGAAACAGGTTCCGTTCATAAGTTACGTCAAGAATTGGGACAAGTTCCTCATGATGTTGAACTCGAAGAGGAAATTATTGATATAGTAAATGAAAATCCCAGTGTTTCATCAAGAGACTTGGCCCGTGAAATTGGTATCTCCCAAAGGTCAGTTATCAACATTTTGCACCGAGAACATTTTCACCCATATCATTTCACACAAGTACAAGGGCTAGAACCTAATGATCATGTACATAGAATACAATTTTGCCGCTGGCTTTTAAATAGAGACATTCAAGAACACCAGTTTCTGAGGAAAATTTTATGGACAGATGAGTCTCTTTTTACAAGGGAAGGAATTTTTAACGTCCACAACCGGCACTACTGGGCAGCTGAAAACCCACATATGGTTCAAGAAGCATCTTTCCAGCATCGTTTTACAGTGAATGTGTGGGCTGGGATAATAGGGGACCGACTCATTGGGCCACATTTTTTGCCCAGCAGATTGAATGGAGAAAGTTATTTGGATTTTTTACAAAATATTCTACCACAACTTATTCACGACATTCCACTTGATGTTCAGCAAAACATAATATTCCAACACGATGGTGCTCCTCCACATCATTCGGCAGCAGTACGGGAATGGCTGAACCAACGATATTCGACCTGGATAGGTAGAAATGGTGTGATACATTGGCCAGCTAGGTCACCTGACTTAGCTCCAATGGACTTTTATGTGTGGGGCTACATAAAAAGCGAGGTATATGCCAGAGAAGTGACCAGCATTGAGGTCCTAAAGACGAGAATTCTGGAGGCCGGAGCCAAATTGCAACAGCGTCTGACTTTAGCAGTGACCGTAGGGGCTGTGAGAAAGAGAGCAAGAAGCTGCATTCGAAATAATGGAGGACATTTTGAAAATTTAATAAAATAACGGACTCTGGCGGCGCTTTATTGACAGTGATTCTTTTATTTTCAAATTAACAAATTTTTTCTTTGCTTTTTATTCTAATGAAGTGTTTCTTTTATTTAAAATACAGATTTTCATCAAGCGATTATCATAATGTTTTATTTACCAAAGTACCTGATTTGTATGCTAAATGAGAACACCATGTTTTTTCGGTTTCAAAAGTAAATTTCTCCATGAAATTAAAACAAAATCATTACTTTTAACATATCATTTGAAAGCTTATTAAATTTGTAAGTTTTTGAGAGCTTTGCAGTTTTGTGGATTGTTTTTATGAAAAGCAGTGAGCGCTGAAGTATTATAAGAAATTGTAACTTCCCTAAATTAGGTGAAGATAAAGATATTTTTTAGGTCCCAAGTTTGTAAAATTCAAGGTTAAATTACTCCGATCTTATAGGAAATTTATTGCTAAATCCGAAAATGTGATCAATATTTGAAAAATATTTAAACAAAATGGAGATATTACAGCTTTTATCGTAAAAAACATGCTTCCTCCAAAAAATCGTTTATTTACCATATATCTGCAACGGATTGGAATAGAAAGGTGAGGTCTGCGGCATTTGGCTACACTTTTGATCTAGTTTCACCCATTTTTTTTTTTTACGCTAAGAGATACTCACCCTGTATATGTGTGTGTGCGTGCGTGTGTGTGTGTGTGTGTGTGTGTGTTTAGTAAGGTTCTTGAGGTTCAGCCAATAAATACAGACAATTAATAGTCGGATAAGTAAGATGCTACTGTAATTACGTTATGTAAATTAGACAGTTTAAATCTTTAGTTTATTTAGCATGATAGTAAAATATAATAACTACTTTATAATTTTATAACTTAAGAATTTTAATTTTAACTTTATTGATATAAATATTATTTACTGTATATACATAGTTATTGTTATTTTTCCATTCATATATTACACCGAAATACGGAAATCCCTTTTTGTACCTGCACCTGGGAATACCACCAGTTTTGAAAAATCCCACCCAACTTTTACCTTTTTTTTGAAATTCCCCAAGTCAGCAGTGTACTAATATTGTTATAATTCAGTAGTAGATACCATATCCGCCAGTAACATTTTAAGTAGTTTCCTACTCTTCTATATTTTGAAATTATATGTAGTTAATTATTCTAACACATGTTGTTATATATTTATATTGTAGCTAACTTTATGTTTTGAAATAACTTATATAATTTTATTGTAACCTGTTTTTTCAAGGTAGTGCATGATTATAAGAACAATATAGACTCGAAAAGTCGCCCAAATTGTTGTTTTTATTTATTGACTGAACCTCAAGAACCTTACTAAACATTTAATAGAAACAGTCAAGAAATTTATCCATATATATATATATATATACAACAAGCACCCGTAGAATCATTTTAACAATAGCACAAATTAAACTATTACTGTATATAGTTTAATTTGCGGTGTTGTTAAAATGATTCTACGGATGCTTTTTGTAAATATATATATATATATATATATATATATATATATATACAACAAGCACCCTTAGAATCATTTTAGCAATACCGCAAATTAAACTATATACAGTAAATAATATTTAAATCAAAAAGTTTAAATTAATTAAAACTAAAATTCTTAAGTTATAAAATTCTTAAGTTGTTAAATTTTACTATTATGCTAAATAAACTAATGATTTTTTTAAAATTTATTTATTTATTTAATTGAAATTCACAACTGTATATACAAATATATTATACATCAAGTAAATGCGATGATAATGATAAAAATGACACGTCACTTGTTCTTAAAGCAACTACCCATTGGTAGCACTTATAAAGGTTCTATATAATGAATTATATTAGAAGGTTTCGAGGCCATCTTCTTTTCAGACGCCTCGTAGGGTTATCTGGAATGGAATGAGAAGCAAGTTGTGATACTAATGGGTTTGAATAATTGTGGAGTTTGCTATGAAAGGATAGATATCTGGTTTGAGCTAAGTCAGAAACGTAAGGTATATTAAGATCTTTATGGATAAGTTTGTTTGTGACGAAGTAAGGAGCATTTAGGATTTTTCTAAGAATTTTGGATTGTAATGATTGGATACGAAAGGAATTGGATGGTTTAGTGGAGCCCCAAAGCTCAACTCCGTACGTCCTGATAGGTCTATTCACAGTCATGTAAATTAGTATTTTTTAATTATAAAAAAAAAAAAAAGCTTTGAACGTTTGTCGAGTAAATGTTGAAGTAGTCGAAAACGACGGGCAGTTTCTTGTCGTTTTACTCTTGTGTGTGGATTCCAAGTAAGACGTTTGTCTAAGTGGAGTCCTAGGTAGCGGATCTGTTCAACAGGGATTAATGGAATATTGTTAAAGGTTACTTTAGGACAAGAAGTCTTAGGTTTACGACGAAGAGTAAAGGTTATTTGATTAGATTTATTTTGATTCTCCATTTTCGACGCCATTCTTGAATGTTTAAGATATGGGATTGGAGTTTCTGGGAGCCAATAAATGGATCATTGTTTACTGATAACACACAAGTGTCATAAGCATACGTGGTTAATGATTTAAACTGTCTAATTTACATAATGTAATTGCAGTAGCACCTCACTTAACCGACTTCCGCTAAACCGGCTTTCCGGGTGTTCCAAGCGTACCCAGAATTCCGGGGGGGGGGGGGTGATAATATTTTCTTGGAGTCCCATATAATCCAATAAAATTCTACATTTTGGTATGCAAACTGTCGGGTAGTTTTGATTTTTTGATATTTATTTTAGTGTTGTGCTAGTGTACAAAAATCTTGTACAAAAAAGTTTTGAATCTTGAAGCGCCACAGCTCGCTAATTGATAGCATCAAAGCGTCAATCAAATAATTCGATTTTTTTTTTTTTTTACGTTTTCCCAAAATATCTACTGCAGGGTTGGTTCTCTAAGAAAAGCCAGAATTTTTCTATATTTCAAATTAGACTAAACTAAATATAATACATTTTGAGCAAAAAATAAGCCCTGTAGTTTAAACGAGTACTGAGATACAGGTATTCAAATTTTCGGAATTTTCCGAAAAGAGACAGATTTTCATTTTTTATTTAATTATTTTTTTTTTTGTTTTTAACTTTTTTTACTGTATACCTCTTTAACAATGACGTTTATTATAAATACAGTGAAGGCTGTCAGATCCGCCTACGACAAGTTCCTAGCAATTTATTTTATATTTTATATTTCGTTTGCATTAATTATTATATGTGTAAATTGTTTAAAAAAAAATGTTCTTAAATGTTTAGTTTAAAAATTATTGAAAAGATTATAATATAAAATGTTAGATTTTGATTTGTTTATTCTTTCAATATACATCTCTCTCTTCTCTCTCAGAGACAAGGAAGTTCCTTGCCCTTTATATGAGCTGAGAGCATTTAACACAAGATCCGTCATATTTTATGTTCCAAATCACAGTGGAACATGTGTGTCATGCAAAATCCATAAAAAAAAAACTATTAATAAATGCCATATTCACTATTATTATTTTTCATTCTTAGAAGATTGGACCAAACTCGAACTAAAAAAATATATTTCAACTCTGACTCGGTTTCCACTTATTCAGTAACGAAAAATTACTACAATAGGTTTTGATCGCAAATACTGGTCTTTGGCCCCACTGTGCGACGTTTAGAACTTACTCTGTGTCCTTTAGAATTGGATGAACGATTTTAAAAATTAGTTTGCTATAAACCAAACACAATATAATGTTATTTTGGCTAATCCTTTTATACATAAATAGCTGGATATATACATAAACGTTTCTATGCAAAGATTGGCAAGTATAACTGAAGGTTATATTTCGTTTACATTTTAAAAATGTTAATAAATGACTTTTAATATATTTATCATATGCTTTCAACTATGAAAACTTCATAGAAGTTCATAGGTGCTTCATAGAAATCTCCGGTTAATCCGACCTTCCGGTTATTCCGACGTTCTGACTGTATATATACTTACTTAAAATGAAATATCAGTAAAAAGGAAGTTTAATTATGCTCATTATAGTACGATTTAAATATTATTTATAAAATAATTTAAATAAAATGATTATAAATAAGTTAAATCGAATTAATGTTTACTGAAATTCACATAAAGCGGAATAATGTTTTTAATATTTGCAGAGCATGTGTCCATAATAAAAGATATCGGTAGTCTCTTCATTATTTAAAGACTAAATTAATGAAATGTTGCAGGATGCCCGGAATGAAAATGGCGATTTGACAGTTGACATTCGCTTGTTAAACGTACCTTGAGTGACTTCCATTTTTAAAGGCACCCTTCACGAATTCCAACGCCCTAATCCCATAAACATTTTAACAGACATGCATTTTTCAGTTGGAACTGAATGTTCATACGTAATACAAATGTGTCAAAATGCTGGGCAAGCAGACAAATTTTATTGTTTAACTTGATTATTTTTTTTATTCCTGTTCAGAGTTTTGTTATTTTAAACAACAAAACGAACTAGCATCCTTCTGCCAAAATGAATTATTCATTTATTCAAATTCATGTTTTTTTTTTAAATGACGTAGATCTTTGCAAATTATTTCAGTTTTAAATGATTACTTATTCGAATATTTTAATTATTATCATTATATAACTAAAAATATATTTAAATATATAATATAACTATTATAAAATATTGAATAATTTTGTGCCGCCTGAGAATTAATCAGGCAAGAACTTTGATTACTTTCATGTCGACCTTTTCTCTGGACTAAATGCTCCTACTTGTGTCAATTTTCGAGTATTGAGATCGATATGAATTACTACTTCGGGATTGGTATCGGTACACAACATATCGAAATATCGATATTTTTCTTCTGATAATCCAATAATTTTATATCGATATTCTTTATTACTATATATCGATACTCTGTATTATAAAACAAAAAAATACAACTATGCTTATTTAAAAAAAAAAAGTAATATTGATATTTAAGAAAATGTACCAACTGCCTAATGTTTAATTCATAATATACTACTTTTAAATTTTAAACGTTTGAAATAATTGTGTTCCTATCTATGTTGTGAAATAAATAAAGATTTGTATCGATTTTTGACGACATTGAATCAACCATTATTAACATAGAAATAAAAAACACCAAACCAATGTTGAAAGTAATGTTGTAAACTTCTGAGAAATATTCTCACTTTTTTTTTTTTTATTGAAGTGTATTGTTGAATAGAAATCACAAGCTGCCTTACCTGAAGGCAATAAGTAATATAGATAACAAAAATCCATTCACATAATATGCAAAATGAAAATTTCTTAATTTAAGAAAGTTGAAATAATAAAAAATCAATATATAAAACAATTTATTTAAAAAAAAATCAATTTATTGAAATTTACAACTGTACAAATATATACATCAAGTAAATGTGTTAACAATTACAATAACATTTCAAAACTTATAAAAAGAACAACACATGAGTAGCGCTTCAATATAAATTCTACACTAAAGGATCTCTAGGTCATCTTCTTTTCAGACGCCTCGGAGGATTATCGGGGATGGAGTGAGAAGAAAGTTAAAAAACTAGTGGATTTGAATGGTTATAGAGCTTACTGTGAAAGGATAGGTATCTGGTTTGGGCCAAATCACCAACATACGGAAATTTAAAATCTTTATGGATAAGTTTATTGATAACAAAGAAAGGAGCAGTAAGGATTATAAAACACTAAATCTGTTGGGCAAACTATGATTTTTCAACACTATTTGACAGCAATACAAAGATGAATAAACCAATGATACCCCTCATAGAAAAAGACTCTCCAACACAATCTGCATTCATTCAGAAGCTATCGGTAAAATTGAGTTCTATGTTCATTATCATTGAGTTTTAAACCTTACATTGAAAATCAAATCAAATAAATCCTAAATAATAATAATAAATAAATAAATGTAATAACATAAGATAATCTGATCTAGTGTCGCTTTATTGACAGTTTTCCTTTATTTTCTATTAAACAATAATTTTGTATTTGCTTTTTATTCCAATAAAGAGTTTATTATGTTTAAAATGCACATTTTCATTAAGGGATTGTCATAATGTTTTATTTACTCACGTAACTGATTTGTATGCCAAATGAGAACACCATGTTTTTTCGGTTTTAAAAGTAAATTTCTCCATGAAATTGAAACAGAATCATTACTTTTAACATATCATTTGAAAACTGATTAAATATGCAAGTTTTTATGAGATTTGCAGTTTTGTGGATGGTTTTTTTCGAAAAACAGGGAGCGTTGAAGTAATATAAGATATTGTAACTTTTTACATGTACTGTAATTCAAGGTTACATGTACTTTTCGCTTATAGAAAATTTAATGCTATATATGGATATATTACAACTTTCATGACAAAAACGTGGTTTCCTCAAAAAAGTCATTGATTTATCGTATATCTGCAACGGATCGGAATAGACAGGTGAGGTATGCGGCATTTTTCTACATTTTTGAACTAGTTTCACCTTTTTTCTTTTTTTTACACTAAGAGGTAATCTGTATAAATAGCTTGTATAAATAGTAATAAAATAAATAAATAATTAAATAAAAAAAGCACCATTTATGATATATTGATGTTTTTAGTCACTGATATTAATTTCTCAAAAAATCGTCGTCTCTTTCTTCTCGTCGTATCTATATTTTGCTTACAATAACCATCTCTACGAACTGGTAGACTGTCAGTAGTTTTTAGCCAGAAAATACTAAAATTACCTCACTAATGGAAGAAGACCTAGAAGATTATGAAAAATTATTGAGACCCTTGCAGGAATTTTAAAAATATATTGGGTTTTAAGATTTATAATCTGCTGCTGTACACAATGTATACAAATTATATAAATTAAATAAACAGTTTTAAATGCAAAAAGGAGGTAATAATCGCTGTCTCACAGTAGGGTACTTCACGGAAAGTCTACTTGGATAGGACACAACTAAGTTAGACCCACCCAATGTGGAATGCACCGTACCTCCTAAGTAATGTAAATTTGCATCAGGTATTTATATAGCACAATAGCGTGTATAATGCAATGCGAGAGCCAAATTGACGCGTTGAAGTCGAAGCACAGATTTATACATTCGAGTAGCCTGGAATGCTTAAAACATATTAATAATGTTAATTACTGATCTTTTATTTAGCAATAAAAATTTTTTTAATGTATTTAATCACACCTAAACTTGATATTTCAACTCTATAAATCTATAAGGTGATAATCATGGAACTCCGTCAACACTTTTAATTGTACCACCTCCGCCTGAAAATTCCCATTTTTATCTAGTTAAATATATTAAATTATTTGATCAAAAGTGTATTATAACATTTTCAGTGTATGTTATTCGTGTGAAATTAAGCAGTTTAACCGTCTGCGATCATCACCTTACAATTCATAACTCTGTATAGTGAAGCTTAACACTATACAGAGTTATGAATTATAAATAGTGACGATTAGCTGAAGGGTTGTATCAAACCGTTCGACATCATATTATCATCACACTATTAATAAATTGTAAATAGTTTAGTTATAAGTTAGATTAAGTTCGTTTTAATTTAGTAATAAGGTTTTAGAGGTACCCTCACTTCTCATTAATCACAATTTAAGCCTTTTGAAGGAAACCTGCATCACCTGGGCAACTGATTTCAGCATACCTTCTAATACGAGCTAGGAAAGGTAGAAACATGTAAACATTTCGTTCTTTTCTTATGATGTATATATATGTTTTATTTATTTATGGGTTTGATATTATGAAGAGTTTGACAGCTTAATTGAATGAATCTATGATTTCCAAGAATTTTCTTAATGTAATTATTTTATATAGTTGTTAACCTCAATTAATAAAAAAATAAAATAAAACTATAAATGATTGATCCATTATTAAATAAATAATTATTATTGTATTATACGTATAATTACTCAATGATATTAACAAAAAATATTTTTTATTAAATTGTTTATTGATATTTACAACTTTATAAAATATGTAATTTAGTAAATGTGTGAAAAATGGTTTAAATGAAGTCCTGTTTTTTGTAATTAATTTATGTTATTTTACTTTTTTTTCAATTGTTATTATTTTTATTTTTTATCTATTATTATTTTTTTCTTCTTATATATTTTTATAATTAGCATTATTTCTGGGTATTATTAGTTTTTAGTCGTTCATTTAGCTTTTTTTTCGTTTATTTGAGTGTGGTGTTGTTTTTTATTGTACGAATGGACACATCACTTTCCCTATTATCTATTGCCATTTACTGAGGCAGATTGTAATTATATAAAATAAATTTATGCATTTTTAATTCTTTAATAAACGAGTATATCATTTTTTAATAAATTCACTTTCTCAGCATGTATTTCTCACTTTTTTTTTTTTTATTATTTATTCACATAGTAACATGTTTCGGAATACATTCCCATCATCAGACAATTTTTTTGTTTAAAACTTGACCTAGTGTGTCAACACTGTGTCAATAAATAAAAAAAAAAGAAAATTTGTGGAGTGAACGCCGAAACATTTAATTTATTAATAAATTTATTTATTTATAACTACAAATGTACAGTAATATAATAAGTAAATGAGTGTAACTGTGAATTAATGGCATCTCATTAATTTGTAAAACATCTAGCATTGGTAGGTCTTCAATAAAAAGAGATATGCTGTATTAATATAAAAACATACTGCTGCTCAACTTTATTGGGTTGCTACAAACACAGCCCATTTATCTATCTAACTGAAGATAACACTATAATTCATAATATAATTTAGTTATAATTCTACAATAATAAAAAAGTAGATATTTGAGTCATTATCGTTTCAGACTCCTCGGAGAGAGAAAAAGTTTTAAAATTTCAATAACTATAGGAAAGTATCATATAAATATTTACATGTTTTTTAATTGTGTTACAAATAATTTAGAAGGTTTTGTGAAAAAATAAGAAATTTTTTTCTCTCTTCTAGAGGGGAGGGGTTATTAGGAAACTTTGAATTTCAAAACATTGTACAGTGAACAAGCCCATAGCAACTATCAAAAAATCATAACTGCGCTAGTTATGATGATAATCATAAAATCATAACTTCCATTGATGACGATATGACAAGGACAACTTAAGTTGTGGAAGATTACGCTCACAAACGAGTCGTTCATCAAAAAATCGATAGCAATAGAATAAAACATTTTGAGATCTTTTCAATCCTCGTTCCGGTAATTACAAGAAATTTAGTATCAAATAATTAATTATTCGAAATATTTTAATCAATTCGTCCTTTTATGAAAAAAACAAAACGAATTATTTGTATATCGTCATTGAAGCCTTCTCGGCGATTCTTAATTAAAATATTTCCAATGAATTTTAATAATTGTGATAATTTTCCGCCTGTAATGAGAATAATTATCCTCTCATTCTCAGAACAGCATTTAATTAACAGAAAAAAAAAATTGTCATATATATTAAAATTTTGAATGTAGTAAATTATGGTGTAGTAAATTATATACCAAATATATAATTATAGTGATTTTATTTTATAACCCATCATGTTATGATTTCTTATAGTTGTCAGAAGCGTATGGTAAGAAAATGATGGTAAAAAACCTTCTAATTCTTACTTTATATGATTAAATTTTATATACATACATACATACATACATACATACATATATATATATATATATATATATATATATATATATATATATATATATTTATATATATATATATATTATGTTTTATATAGTCATATAAAATATATTTTACCTATCCGTAGGAATTAAAAAGAAATTTGCTATGTTAAACAACATTTAATTATTAGTTTATCAGTTGTTTTAGGTGTACATTTACGAGTGATTACATCTAACTAATCGTTTTGTGATACTACAATAAATTAAACAGCGGTATGTATCAATTACATCTTATTGGGTACATAGCATACATGTCATATTTTCTCAGAAAACATTTTTTTTTTTTTATTATCAATATGTTCTTTTTATTACTGATAATTATTATTGATGATTTCAGTTATCCGGTATCTAATCATTCCATTCCAAATTACTGAGAACAGTTACCAATGCCCCTTCCGATGTCTCATAATGACACACCTACATATACATACACCTTACATAATGATCTTAATTTGTCCTTTGCCCTTGAATCTATACCAGTCTAATTTTCGAAATTTCATAAAAAGCATTCTGCTCATGCAAATTTCTATCAAGTTCCACACATAACTGTAACCCTCCTCGCAGGTTAAAACGACAGTGGCTTCGAGATCTATTAGAGAGTAACGCTGGGATCTCTTTAGGCTTGTCCCTCACTAAGTGGGGGGACAGGTTTGGCTCGGTGATACTGCCTATTTTTGTTTTTACTACTATTATTGTTTTTATTTTTATTTATTTGTAAGCTGGGCCATGCCCTATACAAAGGAATATGGTTATTTATTATGTATCATGAAATACAATACAAATACAAATATTGTGTACATTATAATACTACACAGATAATTATACAAATAATATAATAAAGAACTTTAAATATAACTAAGAATTAAATACAAAGAATAAGAAGTAAATAAATGTTTTTCAACCTAAATAATAAACAATACCTAATAAAAGAATTTACGTGTTTTTTTTTTTTTTTTTTTTTTTTTTTTTCATTTTTAAACCTATAAAGTTCATCAAAGTTCATATTTGACGATCCCTACCTTCAAATATTTACATGTCCTATTTAAGGAAAACAAAATGATGCTGATATTTTACAGTTAATAGCACTATATTTCAGCGAAAAAGATCTGATTTTAATTATATTTATAATAATTGTGGAATAAGTATATGAAAACTATCATTTGAATCAATGCCAGAGCAGTGTCACGCAGGCCATTGCAAATTGGGCAAATATAAAGAATATGTCCGAGGTCTTCATTAGTTTTCATATTGCAAACCATACATATTTCCTGTGGATTAATTTGTGTGATTTTATCTGGAGTTTTTATTTTTATCATATGTTTTCCTGTAGTTCTTAACTGTGCAACAATTGAAGTGAAAATAATATTTAGCTGTATATTATTGTAAATAGAGATGAAATCGGTTTGATTAATGCTATTGTAAAATGTGCTTAAATAAATTTAGTATTTTATTAATATTGTTTGTTTTTTTCACTGAGTTAAACTATATTTGATTCAAAAACATATTTCTACTTGAATAAGACAGCTTGACTAAATTATAAAAACAAAACTTTGGAAGCCTATTATCATTCGTTTGGACCATGCATTTTAAGTAAAATAAAATAAAATTGTTTAATATTTATTTTATTTTCACTTTATAAATTGTATACTTTGCGGTTCATTATTTTTTATTTTATATATATAATAATTTATTCGCTTCTTTTTATATATATCTTATTGTAGATATTGCCTGAATGAATACATAAACTCATCCATATTGCCTATTGCCCTCTTTGAGCAGATCGTAATACTTTCTCAATACAAGATTTACTAATTATGTACTAATAGTTAGTTTGAAATAAACATATCTAACAAAACAAGAGCTTTGAGTAAAAAAAGGTGCGTAATATAAAAATTTAATAGTAACTATAAGTAAGATTCCGGAGGAAATAATCAAAGGAAGAGGAGGGGGTTAGATCTATTGACAAACGATGATTGACTGCTCAGTGTTGGTATAAGTTTGGGGAAGCTCTTCGTCCTCCGAGGCCAAACCAAGCAACCTTTTATTGAATTAAGAGTTTTCCTCTCGAATTATCCAGGGATTTCCAGCATTCACTGGCGAAAAGGCCAAACTTCCAGAATGTTTAACTTCTTTAAAATGACCTTTAGCACTCCTATCTTTCTTTATATATATATATATATATATATATATATATATATATATATATATATATATATATATATATATATGTGTGTGTGTGTGTGTGTGTGTGTGTGTGTGTGTGTGTGTGTGTGTGTGTGTGTGTGTGTGTGTGTGTGTGTATGTATATACTAATATATTTATTTAAATTTACAACTGTATACAGAATAAAAGAAAAATACATCTAGTAAATGTGAAGATAATGCCAATAATGACATACCAATCGCTTATAAAGCAACTACACATTGGTGGCATTCGATAAATGTTCTAAAGTAGAAATTCTCGAGGCCATATTCTTTTCAGACGACTCGGAATATAATATAGAATAGAATGAAAAACGAGTTGAGATACCAGTGAATTTGAATAGTTATCGAATTTAAAGATATGCTTTATTAATATTAAACACATATTTCTGCTCAATTTTATTGAGTTGCTATATACACAACATAATCATCTGTTTAATTAAAGATAGCAATGGCCTTTAGGCAAAAATTGTAACAAAAATGTTGAAAAAAAAAAATATATATATAGCAATATTCTATGTAACAAGAATTCATGATATTCATCATTTTGGTATAATTCTAAGATATGAATTTATTTTTATTTTTTTCTCTTTTACTTTTTTTTTCCAATTTATTTCATTCCTTTTTTACTATCCACATAATATTTAAATGTTACATATGTTTTTTTTTTCTCTCTCAATAATTAATATTACACACAGAAAATAAATGGGTACACAATTACAAAAGTATGGTACATTAAGATCTGTATGGATAAGTTTATTTGTGACAAAGTAAGAAGCTTACGAGAAGAATTGGATTGTTTATTGGAAGCCCAAATGATTCTTTTGTAATTTATCGGTAGGTTTGAACGCTTATTTAGTAAACTTTAAGGAAGCCTACGGGCAGATTCTATTCGTTTTAGTCTGTTATGTGAAATTATCAATCCTTATTTTGTTTTCTTTTCAAACGTTTGAAAAAAGGGTTCTTAAAGCCGTTGTCGATGAACTGCAAAATATTGAAATGTTTGAAATGAAGTTGAATCAAACTAGTGGATTTGAATAGATATTGAGCTTACTAATTAAAAGGATAGTTATCTGATCTAGGCTAAATCAGTAATATAGGGAATATTATGACGTTAAAAGATAAATTTGTTTGAGGCAAAGTAAGGAGTGCTGAGGATTTTGAACAGTATGGAGACAATAAGAATCGGAATATTTAGTGGAGCCCCAAAGCTCAATTTTGTATATCCAAATAGCTCTGATTACATTCATGTGATTCTCTTGTAAAATATCGGGAGATTCGAAAGTTTGTTCATAATAATATGCCATAATATATACGATTATATGCATTGCGATATTCAACTACATGAAGAAAAAGTAAATAATGAAAATATTGAAGTATTAAAAAAAGAAAAAAAAAATTATTTACATAAACTATTAATGGCAAATGGATAAGTGGGTAAAGCACTTGACTGCCAAGCTCACGGGCTCGACTTCGAGTCCAACTGAAGGCAGAAAATTTATTTTTTGTTAATTCAGTTGCGGCTCAAGTTCGAGGTCGGGAGACGCTTCTGGGGCACAACCAGCCTCAGCAAAGTGGGTACCCTTAAATGGCGAAAAACCTGGGGGTTAAGCCTGATTCAGGCCAAATCTACTCCTTCCACAACCATTGGTCTAGTAACAGTACATCCTTAACTAAGTACTGAACGCAAGACCCTTCATTTGTTGTTGGTGGTACAGGTTTATTATATTTTATTTTTTTATATATTCCAAATATTTCATTTACTATTTATCGTTTGATTGTACAAACTAAAATGACAGCCTTTATAGCAAGAATGTTGAAATCGGTCTCATTCAAAGGCAATAAAATATAGAAATAAAAATCTATATTTTAATTAATTATACACAATTAAAATTGTGTTGTATATATATATAAAATATATACAACACAATTCTGGGAAATTGGAACCGGAGATGTACCTTTGGAAGACGAACCCTGACTCGAAAACCGATGCTCTTTCAGCTCCTTTACTGGTGTCGAAGTTGTAGGAAGATGAGTGACAGCGCTATAGTTGCAAACACTAATGACTTGAGTAGAGAATCTTTTCATTGGCAGATCTCCAACAAATTTTCTCTGGGCCACTGCCGTTTCAGTCTGCGGGGAGGGTTATAAGAATGTATTGAACTGTATAGTGTTTATATTAGTTCTAGAGCAAAAATTTATATTACATCATTATGTAGAGTTTTGTTGAAGACATAACAAGGATCATTTACTATAGCTCGGAGGAATTTAGAAAGCAAGATTGAATATGATTAATGTTTAATTATTTCACAGTTCCCTACAAGTCGATAGGTCTAAATAGGTTTCAGAATAGTCTTGCATGTGAGAAGTATGTTGTAAATGGAGAGGCGAGATGCCTATTTACTAGCCTATAACGAGTAATAATGACTATTCAAAAGGTCTCAGATGTCTGAATTATACAGTTTCAAGTATGAATATGTTATTCAGATGAGTATCACTTTTATTTTTCATTAGCATTATTTTCTGTTCCCTCTCAACAAATATTATTTATCTTCATACTTTACTATGAGCAACATATATATGTATGGATTTTTCTTTTTTTTTTTTTTTTTTTTTTTTATTATAAAATTGTATTTACTTTATATTATCTTATTTTATTTAAAATATCTAAGCCAGATATGATTTATTTTTTGTCATGCAAATTTTATTGTTAAGGGTATTTGACACAGAATAATTTTTTTTTATATTATATTCTATTTCAGAATTTAGGAGGGAAAGAGTTTTCGAGAGCAGTGGAAGGAACATTTGGAACGAAATGATGCAGTTTTGTGGCAAGTAGTATAAGGATCAAATAATTTGTTGATCTTGGACAAAGTTGATCCATATTGAATTGATGATATTGGAAGAGCGGTTATTCTAAAGAAATCACGATAACGGGCAGATGGATAGGATTCCAATTCAGTGTAAATTGCAAAAATCAAAAAAAATATCTCTTGATACTAAATTTAACAATGAAATATGAGTAAAGGTTGGATTAATATAAGAGGAAAGTAAGGATAATATCTGACGAAACTAGATTGAACAAATAAACAAAAACAACGCGGATATAGAAGTTATAAATAACTAGATTGACTTTTACATAACTTTTGTGTCTTCCATCCCCCCCCCCCCCACCATTGCTTGTTATAGCTATGATGTTAAACGAATCATACAATTCTTTTATTTCCTTGTTATTTCTCACGCTCCATTGATATCTAAAATTTAATGGGCCATATATCCAATAGTTCTTTCTCAATTACTAAACAATTGATCGAATTTCTTGACTAATATTCATGATTCAGAGCATTATATCTAAGAATCACATCACGTATTCCTTAAATATGAAAAAAAAAAACATAGTTAATTAACAAAAATAAAATAACATGATCCCTTGAGGTACGCATGGTTGCATAGAAGCATCTATCAAATTATGATTGATGAATTGATTGCCGATTCTATTGGAATTATTTTATTATTCATCTTCAGTTCTAAAACATACAAAAATTTTGGGTGAATTTCATTTATTTCGCTTAAAACACTATTGATTTGCTTTTTCTTTCCAGGCCCTAGGCATATTATGTCATCAACATATCGATACCAGTTATGATGTGTTCAGCCAATTTAGAATTTTCCCAGTGAAGGATTTTTTTGTTCCAATTTTTCCATAAAAGGTCTGCCAGAAGGGGTGAAAGAGGGGACCCCATAGGTATTCCTTCAATTAATAATAAGACTCAGAATTCTAACTTTCCTAGCTATTTAGATGAAAACAACCATAAATTCAACTAAGACTCGAGAGTGAAACTAATACATCCAGTGGAAAGCAGTCTAAGATAAAATATTTATGATTCATTAGAAATAATTTAATCGTACAAAACCAATCAAGATTTTTGTTTAAATAACCAGATAAAAATTTTCAGTAATCCCACTTTGAATTTGTTTCTAACAGGAACGGAATAATCCAATTAATCATAGGGGAAACCCAAGGAAAACACCTCAAAATTTAATCTACTTGACTCTTCCTATTCCACTCCTGATATATTTCAGAAGTCCGTTTGACCTCTTCAGGTGAGTACCAATATATGTATTTGATTTCGTTTCTTACATTTTTGAAAACTTTAGTATATATAATCCATGGAACAAAGTGCTGATGTGTTGAAAATTTTGTATGTTTTAGAACTGAAGATGAATGTGCATTTGAAACTAGTTTTCTAATAAAATAATTCAATAGAAGTGGAAATTAATTCTTAAATACTAATAAACAACATGAATTTGGAATATATAGGACACCAAAACACACAGATGAATAAACATAAACTCACAGCCTTTAATAACACTATTTGCCGCCTTCTAAGCATATCGTTTAATGTTCAAAATTATAATAAAGAAATTGAAACAATATACAGTATAGCCAGAAATGACAATACAGAAAAATCACAACCGATAGAATTAAAAAAAAACAAATCTACTATATATTTGTCAAATACCACTCACTCATTCAACACGAAATCTCAGAAACCACCAAACGGATTGGAATGAAATTCGAAATGTAGCTTCCTCTACGGCCGTAGGTGCTCGCTAAGAAAGGCCTGGGTCACGGCTAATTCTCACACATTGAAAATTCTTTGAAATAACATTACACATCGTAATGAAACTTAGTACATTGTTACCTAGTAGATGTTAGATGCAAGAAAACAACTATTTTCTAAGTAGTTTGTCCTGTATTGGTATTACAAAGGGGTAAAATTGCAGTACACATACAATTTTTATTGGGTGAATAATAATAGATTTATTGCCATTTGGTATATGGTATTAAGCTAAGTTAAAAAAATAGGTTAGATGCTTAAGCTGCACACATTGAACCACAAATTAAGCTCTGCGAAAAAAAAATATTATAAAAAACACTATTAATTATACATACCTAACACCCCCAGAGGATAAATATATCTCGAAATATACATTTGGATCCCATATTACGCCCAATTTCTACCAAAGTCGGAAAGGAATAAAAATAATTAGGTTTAAAATCCGAAATAAAAATAGATAAACCAGTGTCATCTAACTTTCCTTCCCCTAAAGTACTCATTCCAACATTGCGGTTCCTATGAACTGCAATGTAATGATTGTGAATATAAATACACGTCAAAAACAGGAAGAACAAATTTTTTAAAAATTTATATCAAGAAATCAAATATATTGGTACTCACCAAAGAAGGCAACCATCCTTAAAAATATCAGGTTCTATAGTGGACTTAACGATGTAATGGCTGTGAAGCAAAATGCAAGGAAAAACAGGACGATCAATAAATCAAAGATTAAATTAAAAGAACGAAAAATATAATAAACAATCCATCTAAATTAAAATAACTATGAATTTAACGAATAGTCAGCAGTGGAACTAATACAGAAAATAGCTTAAACATAAATATTTATGAATCATCAGAAATAATAAAATCGTTCGAAACCAATCTAGATTTTTGTTTAAATGACCAGATAAATATTTCCAATAGTCCTATTATAATTTTGTTTTCAGCATAAAAAGGAAAAAAAAACTAACCAGTAATAGGGAAAACAGAAATGTTTCTACCAGATCTTTATATTCAAATCTTTACACCTATCTTCATATCCAGTCTGCTCTAGGTCTTGAAACTTTCCTTTTCATTTAACTTACCAGTACCAACATATTTGATTTCTTTTGTACGATTAAAAAATAATAATATATATAATCTATTTAGAAAAGTGCTTATGTTTCAAAATATTTCTATGTTTTAAGAACTTGTGATGGATATTTACCATTCGAAACGGCCTAACTTCGCACCACTTTTGTTGAACTACATTCATTAACTACCTATCAATAATCTTTATAATGCATCTATTAGAATATTTGCTTTAAATAACTGTTGTAGATTCATCACTTAATCTTAGAATTGCAAAATTTACAAAACTTATAATTAATTTTATTGTTTTTAAACTTTGGTGCAAAGTCAACAGGATACCCGTGACTTTGCACCACCATATGTTTTCAATAAAAAAAAAACATTAGAAACTTATTCTAATGCATAATAAAAGCTTGATAGTAGTTAAGAGGTCCACAATCATTTCTTGATAGTGTTCTGAGCTTAGCCTCGTGACATTTTCTTCTGTTTGTAAGGATTTAGTTGAAGGAAACAATAGCAAATTACAATGTTTTTATTGAAATGAGAAAGAAAATTGCACAATCTTTAAAGGTTTATTGAGGAACGATAGAAAATATAAGAACATACCAACAAAATATTATTTAGAAACAAAATAACCACTTAAAACATGCCCAAAGAACTCAAACAACTATAATTTTTGTAAACAAGGAACAACATGATGCCTATAAAATAAATTGCGAACAGATTCTTTAGTGAGTCTACAATGGTTTAACAAAAATTATTAAAAAACCAAAAACGAACTCTAGGACTTGCAATAATTAATTTAAAGCTATAACTCGACAAAATTCTAACATTATTAAAAAAAAAATTAAAAAACATTCTAAAACAAATATTACGTAACTGCTGTTTTGTATGTTTAAAAGTGAAATAAGGCTCAAATAACGTTATTAAAGTAGAGTGCTTTTCTGGTATATGACTTTGTACCAAAATATACTTGGTGCAATGTCATTCTTAAATTACATAAAAAAGTGAATTCTATTTTATTTTCAAATACCACGACTTTTGGAAAATACTTTGAGCAAAATGAATATCATATATTTAAATTACAATGATTATAGAAAAAAACTAATGAAAAACTTACTCGATTTGGGAATATTTAGTTTTTGTAAGCACGACTTTATCCCACAAAGGTATCACACCTGTTAAAACACTAAGATCAACTAACCGCCATAAAACATGGAAGGTAGCTAGGATTAGCGAGAAAACTCCTTAGACCCAATCAGTATTGACATAAGTAAGTAAGGAATACAAAATATCCCTCATTTAGACAACAGCAAAACACTTTTTCTCCAACTAAAACGTTTTAGTGAACTTTAGGTGAATAGTTAACTCACAGGTGCAAAGTCGTTTTACGGTAGTTTTCAAAATAAAAATAATTCCAATATAAGTGGCAGATAATTTAATCGCAATTCTAGTTAACTGAATGTAATTTATTTTATTGTAATTGATACATTATACAACATTAATGTACATTGGACAATCACTTAAGGATTGTAATGAATTACAAACTTCTGATTTACATAACTGTAATTAGGCCTATTTGGATATACAGAATTGAGTTTCGGGTCTTCATTAAAGGATCCAATGCGTATCGTATCTAAAATCCTTCGGAAAACCCTTGACCTTAAAACCACATATTTCTTATTGGGTCGAAAACCAGATATCGAAAATTCCGTAATAAACTCCACACCCACTAGTTTCTCAACCTGCTTCCGATTCGTTTCCCCGTCTGAGGCACCTAAAAATCCGTTTATTTTATATTTAATATCGTTATGACTTCAATAAAACAATTAATTATTGATGGAACATATGAACATGTATTTGAGATTGTACCTGCTCTTGTTATTTGGTTCCGTAACTATTTCATAAGTTTCGCCGCACTTTCTATATATAACCTAAAAGGTTTTAAAAGGTTTTATAACCTATTAAAAACAAAATAAAAAAATAATATTTCTTCAATTGTGAAGTTGGAACTATCCGCTATAAAGAATATCTCATGCTGACATTTAACAGAATGCATTCATAACCCCGAGCTATTATTCGCAAGGTTGCGTAACATCAGATAAAACGTTAAAGGCCTTGGGAATTTTACTTGGAGTCGAAACGTTGTGTATGTGTCGTATAATAAGTTAAAACATTCAGATTAACACGTTTTTTAATTTTTAATTTATTATACCTATAGATCCAGATTTTCTTCTTCATTGATTGATCCAATTCTAAAGTTAACAATATTTTTAGATAAATGATTATATATATTTTTAAAGTTGTACAAGAATAAAATTAAAAGGAATATACAGTGTAAACAAGGAATATAAAAACATTACTAGAATTCTTGGAAACATTAAAATGAACACTATATGGTTCATTTTTATTCTATAAGCTTCATACATCTTATATGTATAAAATTAACATATAAAGAAAACGTTAAATGTAAGCTTCAAAGTTCACGTTGTGGTAAAATAATTGTATCATACAGAAAGCGCATAATCAACAGGAAATTAAAAAAATACAAGCGCATTGGGACCTTTTTGTCATAAAAATTCCAATCTCGGGATATAAAAGAATATTTTTCTCTTCTAAAGACTCATAGATTTTAATTTATTTTAATTACAGCAAGCTATCTTTTATCCTGCATTCTATTAATAGACGTGTTCCCTTAAACGGCACTCCCAATCAAGGAAAATTCTTACAGCTTGTGTTATTTAAAGTTTATGTTAATATTTAACATTTTTTATGTAATTTAAGATTTAATTATTAGTTAATATGAAGTATAATTTGTACATTTACAAGTAATTACATTCAACAGATGGTTTTGTAATACGTATTACTACGAATTGAACAATAATATATATTGCATAAATACATATTTAGTAATATTTGATTAATAACTACAACTTATGAAAAAAAAATAAACAGTTACCAACATGTTCCAGAGAAAGGAATAAAAAAAAACTATGAAGGTTTGTTAAAATTGAAAAAAATTCGTTTTACTCGGTATTTTATTTTTACAAATAATTTTTCAGAAAATTAAAGTAATATTACTGAATTCATTTATAAAAAAAATGTATACATTTTTTTTTTTCTATATGTGTATTTTCTAATGATAAGTGATGGTTTTGAATATCCTTTGTTTTTCATTATCCGGCGCTATGTAGGCTCCGGCAACGATGGATAAGAGGAGACTACTGTAATCTGTATAAGACCAACAAAACCTTTGTGGTTTATATACTTTATATATTATTTATTAATATTGGAGAAAAAGATAATCAGAGAGGAAGACCACGTCTAAGTAGAATTACTTTAATACGTGCCAACGTTTCGACTGCAGGTCTTCTTCAGGGCTATAATGAACAAAATACTACGGAACCACACCAGTGAGGAGACGGACGACGACTCAAATATTTATCAATATTATATTAAAATAGACATTTTTTTTTATATATATAAAATTATATAATACATATTTACTGTTAAAAACTCAAAATCAGTGAGTCTATTGATCAATCGAAATGAAAAAAAAAAAAAAGTACCGAAACTATCGCTACCGATGGCTAACTGTTTATTTATCACTTTGGAAGTATTTGGGCCTTAAGGTTTTCCGGGACAAAAGCTTTTCCGTGGAAATCCGACAGTGACAGACTTACCCCCCCTCCTCCCCTGGGTGACTTCTTTAAATCACACACATTTCCATATCACTCTTTCAATCCTCCACGTCTAACACCAAAGGACGACCTGAATCCATGAAATAGTGTTTTAAACTACTTGCAAACCATACTCTAACAGTAATTTTCCATTATTTTTTAACTTAAAAGTAAACCATAGCACTGATTTAAACAAACTTTATGTATTGTAATGAATTGTGATATTTTAAAATTTCTAAATAAAAATGTATGAATAAAAAATAGGCTTTTTAACCTAGAAATGGTAGAAAATACGGAAATGTTTTACTGTTCATTAAACAAAAATTTTTAATTAGCAAATCATGCAACATTAATGTTTTTAAAAGTTAAATAATAATAAAGCTGGTCTATAATCATTTATTCAACTTCTGGTTTTTAGTTTAGTTTTATTCCTTAATCCTAAATTTAATGTTCCTTCTATTTTTTTATTTTATTTTTTTTTTAACATGGATTTGTCTGTATATAAGCTATAAATATAAGTATAAATAAGCTGAAGGTCTATTGTATTCTTGTGTAACGTTTTTATCACCCTAAAGATGTGTAATATTTTTTTCAACTTTATAATCTATAACTTTTTTCACACTTGAAAATGTATCGTTTTGACACGCTGCACAGTGGGATGAATGGACCAAATTTCCAGACATGCACTAAAAACTGAAACTATTTTATTGCAATCTCCATCTTCTAACATCTTAGGAATAAGAAAATGTGGAAATTTTTCAGAAATACGTAGTGAAAATGCTGTTTTAAAAATAAAAAGGTGATGAAAATTTACATAAAAATACACGAAATCGTATTTAGTGGTTATAATTGTTCCTGTAACTTTTTAAATTTTACTGATAATTATAACTCATAATCTCAAATAAAAAATTACTTTCTATTTTTTACTAGTCTATTCAAACTAAAAAAAAAAAAAAAAAAAAAAAGTAGTGATGGTTTTATCATTAGAAAGAATTAGGATTTTATAGAACAATGACATGTAGAGTAACTTTCACGGTGTTTCGATTACATTATTGCGTATTGAAGAAAACGTCCAAATTTGTATTTAATGAGATAAATACGTTCCATTATTTTCCGAATATGACCGAATTAACCCGTGGTTAAGCATAGTTTATATATTTCTAATGTTGCAATTCGACCTGATTAAACCATCAACCTTTATTTTTATTTGTACTTTTCCCAGTTATGAAAAACATATAATATTTATAATTTTTAGTTTAGAATTGTATTTTGTTAATTTCAAAATGTTTAGTCTTAGTTATTTTCTTTTCTTAAGGTTTTGCACAATGCAGTAATGGTAATAGGCGTCCTGCAATAGGTGCATATATTTCTACGCGTTCTCATGCTTATATTTCTCTACATAACGCATATTTAAATAAATATTTATACTAACTATATTTATAATAATACATAAAATATTTTTAGAATAATATTAAAATAATTTAACTTTAATTTAAAATAATTGAGTTAAGGTGAAATTTAAGCAATAATTATCAAATGAATTTAAACGCTAATTGATGAATAGAATAAAGATTGGAGAAAAAAATAATTGAATAAAAAATATATAAATGAATAAAAAAGAGAAAAAATAGAAGAAAAAAAAAGTATATATTATTAGGAGTAGGTAAAATTATATAGACAGTTTATTCGTTCCGCTCCATGTTACAACGTGATCCACAAATAGTCTTACAATTAGTTATTGTATAGTCGTTTGTTGTTAACAAATGACAACAATAGCCATAAAATCATATAGGCAGCAACTGACCCATCAGTCTGTATCCAGGTACATGTTTTGATAGCCAAAAACCATAGTCAACTTTTTTTTTTTTAATTCATCACTTACTTAATTATTGCGGGAAGTTGGGGTTAATTAATTATAACAGGTTGGTTTTTTTTTTTGGTTTTTTTTCAGTTAAATGTCGACAAACCCTGATTTCTTAAATATTTAATAAGTTTGATCGACGAAAAAGGCATACAACACGTATAACTCACATAAGGGTAAACTAATTGATTTGCAGATTTTTTAAATTTGATAGGGCACATCAAAAATCATAGAAAATAATATCCCTCGAATCAAAACACGAACAAACGAAAATTGGATTATTTGGACACACTATTGGTTAACAGAGCAAAATCTTGAAATGATAAGCAAAAACAGATTTCAGATTCGAATTCTACACCCTTGAAAACATAGCCATATGAAATTTACGACAGTTTCCTTATCAGAAGCAGTGGAATACAGATAACCATATCTATGATCTAAAGTTTTCCCAGTCAGAGAGAAATTGAGTTTCTAGTCCTGATGATGCATCTATATCATAGGCATCCAAAACGTCGGCACAATGAATTAATTAGGTAATATTTAGTTAAAAATAACTGCACCCCCACCTTTTCAGTATAAGATCAACTTAAAAATGATGATGCTTGCAGTAAATACTGAGGTTGAAAATTCGAAAATCATAAACTGTTTCTCAAACTTTTTCTTTATATTTTTTCAGTAACAAATATTTGCTATATTTTCTATACCGATGCGAAAATTTCACAAGTTAATAAATTAAAAATTATTGACTGTAAGAAATATAACATGGTATATAGTATCCTATCTTGTAGGCAGTCAGGAGAAAAAAAAACATGAAGTTAAAAAAAGATAATATAATTTTTTTTTTCTTTTTTTGTAAAGGGCATGTTTCTTCTAGCATCCTACAAACCATCTTTTTATTAATAAAGTAAATATTTTTTAAGTGACCACAAAGATCTTATAACATGGAACGCAATAAATACCAAGGTTAATGTGGTTAGAATTAAAAATTATATAAATAACATATACACAATCATCAGTTATTTTTATTTTGGTAAACTGGTTAAACATTATTTTATTAGAAAACTACGATTTGCGCTGATATTTAGTTAATATATGACGTTTTATGAATAGTTTCCTAAACTTTAACATCTCTTTCTACGAATGGATGATAAACCTCCATCAGTTTCCAAAATGCCTTTGCTGTGAATGTTTATCTGCGGAATTTTTCGAGTGAAAAATTGATGTATATTTTTAATAAACTTATTCTCAAAATTTATTGATTTATATTTAAAATAGTTATGCATATTTACTTAAAGAATTGCTAAAAAAAATTGATGATAGCTTCAATTGTGGCAGTGATTATTCATATATTGCATTTCAATGACGTGTGTTTTTTAAACGAATTTGTATGCTAGTATATTAGAAAAGGACGATATAGCTGGACCTTTTTAATGTAATTTTATCATTACATGCTGATCCCTGAACATTAGAATAATTTTGTAAATGAATATTATTAAATCATATGTACTAAAAGTATTAATATTAAAAGAAACAGTTACTTCTGAAACTAAACGAAAATTACCATTAATACTTCATTTAGGCATTTCATAGTTGGTAAATAAGCTCAGATTAGATTAGATGTGAAAACACATAGTTGATAAATCATAAATAGGAAACATGTGTTTATAGTTCTTATGAACTATGCCTTTTACGAAACGCTCATTTTTTTCTTTTTTTTTTTATACACCCTATATTTTTTTTTAAAAATTTGATTTATTGATATTTACAAATGTATACAATATGTACAACTAGTAAATGTATCGAAAATAATTCTAATGACATTTCAATAACTTTTAAATCAACCACACTTTGGTGGCACTGTAATGAAAGTTCTACATAAGGTCTCTTGGCCATCTTCTTTTCAGACACCTCGGAGGATTATTGGAAATGGAGAGAGAAGGAAGTTAGGAGACTAGTGGATTTGAGTGGGTATGGAGTTTACTTTGAAAGATAATCCTTTTTTATCTGTTATGGGACAAATCAGCAACATATAAACTCCCAGTCAAATGTATCGCAACACTTTGAATTTTATAAAAACGCATTTTTTTTTATAATTAAGAAAGATTCTGAGGTCCATATTAAACATTCCTGAACTAGACATAAAATTTTTTTATTAAAATAAATTACAGTGTTTCTTCTAATGAACAAAAAATTATAAAACTTACTTTTTACTATTTTAATTTTAACTTTTAAATTTTAAATTTATATTTAATAAGACATATTGTCCTCTCTGGGTTGAGTAACTGCTTCCACTACTCTTGGCATACTTGTAAATAACGAACCGAATCATAAACATGGACTGAAGGAAATTTGAAAAAAAAAAAATCATAGCTTCCATTTTTTGTTATTAACAGGGAACACATTGATATGTCCAATCCTTAATGTCTCAAGTTTAATAAATAGTATTAATACTAATATAAACCAAGTATGGATTAAGGTAAAATCCAGGAAAATCTCGAGAATTATGGGTGGTGCAATACTTTTGACGGGGAGTTTAGACCTTCATAGGTAAGTTTGTGATATAAAAAGAGCATTGAGAAGTTTACGAAAAATTTTAGATTGTAAGGATTGGATGGTAGAAGAATTGGAAGGTTTAGTGGAGCCCCAAATCTCATCTCTGTATGTTCAAAGGACTCATCTCGTATCCAATCCTTACAATCCAAAATCCTTTGAAAAATCTTCAATGCATTTTATTTTTTTACCAATAAACTTAACCATAAAGCTTTTAATGTTCCATATGTTGCTGATTTATCCCAAACCTAAAACTCAAATCCACTAGATTATCAACTTGCTTCCCACTCCATTCCCGATAATCCTCCGAGGCGTTTGAAAAGAAGATGGCCTAGAGATCTTCTAGTGTAGAATTTTTATTGAAGTACTACTGATGAGTAGTTCTTGTTAAGATTTGACATGTTATTGTAATTGTTATCAACACATTTACTTCATTTATATATTTGTACCGTAGTAAATTTCAATAAATTGATATAGAAAAAAAAATAGTATTTTAATCATTTTATAAATATTTAAAACCCTTCAAATAAATATCTGAAACGAAACTATTAAAGTTGCATTGTAGTTTAGAGATATGGAACGTTTGAATTGAAACGATTATTGAGTAATAAGTATGACGAACAATGAAGAGTAACAGCCATATCCGAGCAAAGAGAATCATTTACCAGATTCAAAAGATTAATTGGATCACCTGAAACCGGTTATTGGAGAATTTGTGACTAACCGGCCCAACACGACGGAACCGTATTTAGACTTTACAGATAACGGAGACAAATTGGAAGCGTCAGAGGGTGGTGATGGGGGGTGGAAATGGGGGGAGGGGGTGGTGATAGAGGGCTCCAGCAAATAATGAATGGGCCATGGAATATGAAAAACTACTGACACCGCGTAATGGAACCGAAATGGCTGGTATTGAGTTACCACTGCCTTCCCTGTCCCCACAAACACATCTGAAACAGACAAAATATCTTCCCACCATCAAAACGTTACATTTTCTTATTTATCCTGTATATCGTTTTATTACTGTCCATTCTATTGTCTCTTTTCCTTTTTGAAGTAATTAGCATATTTATCAATATCTGATGAAGGACAACACTCGAAGCTTATGCAATTAAATAGATAAAACTCAATACTTAAATGTTGTTATAAACAATTTCCACAATGCAATACAATTAGAACAAATCTAACTCGGAAAGGAATATAAAGTCGGAAAGAAATTAAGAAAAAAAAAAAAATGTTTAAGCCCTGTATTTAAAATAGGTAATGATCCCTTCATTGCCTCACAAACACTCCAATCTCATGTCATCAACCTTCAAGAATGGTGAAAATTAAAATAAATCCAAGCAAATCCCATCAAATAACCTTTACCCTTCGTCGTAAACCTACGACTTCCTGTCCTACAGTATCCTTTAATAATATCCCACTGATCTCTGTTGAACAGATCCGCTATCTAGGACTCCAACTGGACAAACTTTTAACTTGAAATCCACATACAAGACTAAAACGAAAGGTAACAGCAGTTTTCGACTTCTTCAGCATTTACTAGACAAAGGTTCAAAGCTTCCGATTTACTATAAAAGACTCATTTACATGACAGTTATCAGACCTATTTGGACATATGGAGTTGAGCTTAGGGGCTCTACTAAACCTTCTAATTCTTCCCGTATCCAATCCTTACAATCCAAAATCCTTCGAAGAATCCTTAATGCTCCTTACATTTTTACCAATAAACCTATCTATAAAGATCTTAATGTCCCATATGTTGCTGATTTAGTCCAAACCAGATACCTATCCTTTAATAGTAAGCTCCATAACCACACTAATCCTCTAGTCGCTCAACTTGCTCTCATTTCATTTCTGATAATCCTTCGAGGCGTCTAAAAAGAAGATGGCCTAGAGACCTTCTAGTGTAGAATTTTAGTTAAAGTGCTACTTTTTAAGTTTTCGCATGTTAATATAATTTTTGTGAACACATTTACTAGATGTATATATACTGTACAGTTGTAAATTTCAATAAAAGAAAAAAAAATAGATTAACCATTGTCATCATACTTCCCTACAAAATACCTGCCCCCCTAAAGACAAAATATACCGTATCCAAAAAAGCGGTGTATACGAACTAAACTGTAATGACTGCGAAGCAAAATACACGGGAAAAACTGGACGATCGGTAAATCAAAGAATAAAAGAACATATAAGAGCATACACTAATACGACCCAAAACTCCAATTTCGCTATCCATCTAAATGAAAATGAACCATAAATTCGATAAAGACTCGGGAGTAAACATACTACATCAAGTAGAAAATAACCTAAAATTAAATACTTATGAATCATTAGAAATAATAAAATCGTTCCATCTTAGTTTAAATAACCAGATAAACATTTCCTACAGCCCCATTTTAAATTTGTTTCCCATAGGCACGGAAAAATCCAATGAGCCATAAGGAAAATTCCATAGTAAATCACAAAAATTTAACCTACCAGCCCCCATCCACTTCTCACGATGGGTATATTTTAGTTATCTCTTAGACCTTCTGAGGAGAGTAATGATGTTTGATTTCT
The DNA here is from genome assembly GCA_003667255.2 of Euschistus heros. NCBI lineage: Eukaryota > Metazoa > Arthropoda > Insecta > Hemiptera > Pentatomidae > Euschistus > Euschistus heros. The sequence goes on along the minus strand of RCWM02000050.1, from coordinate 75,719 downwards.
TGTCTTACATTTTTGAAAACTTTAATGTATATAATCCATGTGACATAGTTCTGATGTATTGAAAATCATGAATGTTTTATTACTGAAGATGAATGTTTAGTATTCGAAAATAGTTTTCTAATAAAATAATCCCAATAGAACTGGCAATCAATTAATAAATCCTAATTTTATTGATCCTTCTAATCTATTATGCGTACCTCAAGTTACAAACCTAACTGTTTGAATTTAATCATTTCGTTTTGTTGTTTATTTTGATAACTATTATCAATAGTATTAGGACAGCACAGTTTGGGGACGCAATGGCCGAGAGAGTTGGGGTGAGTGTCTCAGCCCGCTCGTAACTAGAAGGTCGTGGGTTCGAATCCCACCTGGGTGGGTTATAATTTATTTCCTGGCGGACCCAAGAAATGAATGTTGACCTTCCCACACAGGCCAGTATAGGACTTTAATGGTAAACCAGTTTTTCAGAATCCAATAAGTAACCTACTAATCCAGCTTGATGGACTTTCTATATTTCGTTCTGTGTACAAACGTATTATTTTGAGTCATACAAGAATTAAACGCCTGGAGTAGAAGATTTAGCCAACTAAACCAAATACTATGAGTGATCTTTCATCGTTCAGGAAATGATTAACTTTAAATTACAAAACGGTTTTTAAATCTATCTGACAGATCTAGTTGGACATACGGAGTTGAGCTATGGGGTTCCACTATATCATACAATTCGTCTCGAATCCGATCCTTACAATCCAAAATTGTTCAAAAACTCCTCAGTCTTAATGAGCCATACGTTGTTGATTTAGTCTAAACCAGATATCTATCCTTTAATAGAAAACTCTATATCAATTTAGATCTATTAGTATCACAACTTAATTCATATTCAATTCCTGATAACCCTCCGAGACGCTGGAAAAAAGACCTTCTATTATAGCACTTTATTATATAGGACTGTTTTAAGTTCTACTAATGGGCAATTGCTTTACAAGCAATGGACATGTCATTTTTACAGTAATCATCACATTTGCTTGAGGCATTTTATTTTATATTGTATATAGTTGTAAATTTCAATAAATAGGTATTAAAAAAAAAATAAAGCAATCTGAACCTGCGGAATGATAATAATTCATTCTTCGGTAAATTTCAAATCATGAGTACCCTAAACTCAACAAATCCATATGCAAGACTGAAACAACAAGAAACTGCTTGTCTTATCAAACTACTTCAACTTGCCGAATGCTTCCCGCTTCCAATTAATTACAAAAGCCTCATTTACATGACGATAATTAGACCTACTTGGACGATTTGAGTTGTGCTATGGGGTTCCAAACAACTATACTATTCATGTTGTATCAAATCTAAAATCCATCGTTGAACCTTCGATTCTCGTTTTATGTCACAAATAAACTAATACATAATGTTCATGTTTTCTATGTTGCTGATTTTTCCCAACAAGTTATCCATATTTCCGTAATAAAATCTGTAACCACCACCGGTGTTTCAACATTAGATTCTCAATTCATCAGATTCTCGATAGACTTCCGTAGCATCTGAAAAGAAGATGGCTTCGTGAACTTATAATATAGAACCTTATTCGAGTGCTGCGATTGAATAGTTTCTTCAGAAGGGTTTTCCATGATGTTAGAATTTAGCTTATTTTATAGATATATTTTGTTAAACAATCATAAAATTCAATAAATGAATTGTAAAAGAAATAAGCAGAAGAGTGAGATAAAAAACAATCACAAAAGTTTAGAACACTTTATTACCTTGTAAACATTTAAAATATCAGTAGCACTTTAACACTAAACCTACCTAAATTTCAACCACGATTTATAATATGAGAGAGAGGAGTGGATATTGAAGAAATATTTTATATTATTATATTTTCTGATAAAAGTAGTAAAGTCAAAAAGCAAGGGAATGAAGTTTGTTTCCAAGAACGTCTGTCGAAAAGTTCGACAAGGGTCTTTTGACCCTTCATGTTAGTCTTAGTGTTAAAATGCTAGAAAATATAGATAAAAATCATGATACAAAGAAGAACTCTTTCATGTCATTTATATAAATCAACTCTTGACTGATTTATATAAATGTTATGAAGGTATTTATTTATTATGATATTTACTCATTTATTCATTTAAGAACAAACCTACATTAATGACACCAAAAAAAAAAAAAAAAAAACTTTAAATAAAAAAAAAAATTAAAAAATCTGGACAAGACTTAAGCGACAAGAAACTGCTCGTCGTTACAGACTACTTCAGCATTTACAAACGACCAAACCTTCCAATTCATTACATAAAAGACTTATTTACATGACTGTTATTAGACCTATTTGGACGTAAGGAGTTGAGCTTTGGGGCTCTACTAAACCATCCAATTTATCTCGTATCCAATCCTTACAGTCCAAAATCCTTCGAAAAATCCTCAATGCTCCTTATATTTTCACCAATAAACTTATCCATAAAGATCTTAATGCTCCATATGTTGCTGATTTAGCCCACACAAGATACCTATCCTTTCATAGTAAGCTCCATAATCACTCAAATCCGTTAGTTTCTCGACTTACTTCCCACTCCATTCCTGATAATCCTCCGAGGCGTCTGAAACGAAGATGGCCTAGAGACCTTCTAGTGTAGAATTTTTAATAAAGTGCTATTGATGAGTATTTATTTTTAAGTTTTAACGTGTTATTATTATTATCGTTGTCAATACATTTACTTGATGTATATATTTTGTATAGATGTAAATTTCATTAATTGTATATAAAATAATAAAAAAAAAAAAATAGATTGAATTGGATGGTAAAGCGAAATCCCAAAGCTCTACACCGTATGTCCAAATCAGTCCAACTATAGTCATGTTGAATGAGTATTTTTTAACTAACTGGAAGCATAGAGTTTTTTTTTAATAAAGTATTTAGAGAATTCGAGCAGTTTCTTGTGGTTTCAGCCTTGTGTGAGAAGATATTTGTACAGATGTCCACATCTCCACCTCCACCATCCCACCAATACTAATAGTGAGACTAGTTTACTGACTAAGTAATGGTGGATTATGACGTAATCTTCGAAGCTTCCTCATCCTATTACTATTCAACAATAGTTTCGATTAATTATTAAATGTACAAAGCTTATTAGGGAAGCTTCTTCCTGCGACTGACCTTAGTTGGCTCCACATTATATAACTTTATGAATCGGGTACACGCTCTTCAAAGCAACTAAATATCAATATTATAAAAATGTCTCGCTCAAAATCAATGTATGAAACTATACATAGTAACTAATTCCTTCCTATTTATCCTTTGAAATCGTCGTTTTCAGTTAGCAGGCTATCTGTGAGTTTCCCTAATGTGCAATCCTCGTGTCGCTCAGTTCGAATTTTGCGGTTATAATATCGTGAATTAAGTTTTTCCTATTTTTTTTTTTAATACAAAACCTAAATTTAATACTACAACTACAATCAAATTAATAATTAATTTAATAAAGAAACTTTTTTTAACCTTCTGCATGTTGTTTGGGTCAAAAATAACGCGGTGGTTCTCGTCATATTGCGATTACTAGATTTTTGTGATAAGACATAAACATGATATCTACATAGGCCAAACCCCCAAATTGTATTCAACAGAACGAACATAGCAGAACTTTCAACTAGTTGTACATAGTACTACATAGAACATCCCATATCTCCGTTAGAAATTAACTCATATACAATACCTATTTGGAACTGTAAGGGACGACAAAACTATATTAAACGCATTCAATACTCTAATCAAAAGTCCTTCGTACAATTGTAAATACTCCATATTATGTCTTCAACAAAACCCTACATAATGATCTCAATATACCTTTGATCTCATACTCCTTTAGGTCTCCAAATTCCATCAAATTTTTTCCTATCAACCCAATGCTCTGGCTTATTCATTATCCTCTTCCACACACCCTTATAACCCTCCTCCCAGAATAAAATAGCAGTATTGTGAATATTTATTACATTAGAGTCCTGGCAATGGCCAGCTTCTCCAATTAAGCCTTGAGCGCCTTTGTCATAGGGCTATCGCTCAACCTCCACTGGATTTTTCAGCGACACAACTGAGAGAACAGTTTTGGGATCTCTTTGAGCCTAGCTTGCCCTCCCATAGTGGGACGACAAGTTAGGTACATAATATTTACAAGAATTCCGGGGAAACCACGGGATAGTTGTAAATATTTTTAATATAGAATGATTAGAATTGATAAATTAATTGCTACTTCTATTGGAATTATTTGATCAGAATACTTGTTTCGACTAGCTAACATTCGTCTTCAGTTCTAAGGAGTTCTAACAGATATCAGTTAGATCTCCTCAGAATAATTTTCTCAATTAATTTTGTGATTAATTTATCAATCCTAATTGTATTGATCCTTTTATACCATCATGCTTACCTCAAGTGATTATAGTATGATTGTATTTAATTTTTCTTTCTATAAATTAGTTTATTTTTTTCTACTATAATATAATTTATATTTTATATAATATTATTATTTATTACATTTTATTGAACTTTAAACTTCTTTTGGCCCGTTGAGAACATTCGGGATTGTGTAAAAAAAGCGAACTCGTGTCACGTAACCGTACCGTACCCTATATTCGAAGATTTAGATTTACTATCTAGATTTGCAACTGTTTGGAATCTTCCCGATGAGCTAGAAACTTGAAATTAGGAACTTATCTTAAGAGTGGATGACAATTATAATAATAACAGTAATATTAACAAGGGGCGCAGTACGCAGCCTTTAGGCCACTCTTGGACGTCAACTTTTGACTTCTTCATTATTTTTCTTATAAGTCTTTGACGGAACGAGCTACAACTTTATAGGCATACCGTCGTATTTTGAGGTACGATTACTTTACAACTTAATGGGATAAACGCTTGATCAAATGGTATTTCAAACTTCAAAGTTAATAATTATTTCCAGAGACATTTTATGAAGGAAGGTTTTTCGGGATAATGCGCTTGACTACGGACACAGAAATTATCCCGCCATTTAAGCCTAAGAACTCATTTTTTCCCCGTAGAAATAATCAATTTATACAATAAGCAAGCAAAATAAAAATAATTTAAAATTGCTGGTTTCCAGTTTGTTGGTTTTTTCTTTATTCTTTTTTTTTTTTAGCTGTATTCACTCCATTTTTCAAATTTATAAAATATTACAGTTGTAAGAAGTGACGATTGACGATTATGTGTTTAACTGCTGCGACCGATTGTCCAAGAAACACACTCATCCCTCTTGCCCTGATGGCCCGGAGTACTCACTTCTCTTTATATCGTTTATTTAATAAAGTCGATTGGTCATAAAGGTAACTTTACCAATTATATTTAGGCCATCAGACAATTTTTATTTTGTTACGTTTTAAGGAAAATTATTAAGAATGGAATAAAATACGGCTGCTACTTAGACCCATCAGCAATTCACTTTTTTTCAGATAAACACCTATTTCAATAAAATAAAAAACAAACAAAAAAAAAACGTATTAAACGAAAAATTCTCTGTGATACAAAAAAAAAAAAGTATTTCACGTTGTTGTTTTTTTCTTTATATCTTTCTCTAGATTTGGGAATCTAGACAGGTCAAAAATATTTAAACTTCCAGCGTGTGGTCCTAAGCACACCACTTTATTTTTGTTTTATTTCTTTTGTAGATAGAGGCTGTTTGTTTTTATTTATTACTTTTTTACTTAATTTCTAATTTATTTTTATTTACATCGTAAATATTGTATAGACGTATTCATTGCCATCTGTATTACGAATTGCTCATGAGTGAAACTGCTTGTAATATTTAATCAATAAAATATAATATTGAATAAAAAAAAAAACTATGATTGGTTACACCCATGATACCAGTTGAAAGAGGGTATTATTTATATTACTAAATTAAAACTAATCAAAACTAAGTAACGCTGAATAAAAGAAATATGTGTATCCTCCAGGATACATTGTCTGTTAAAGGGTTAAAAGTGAATACAACTAAGTAATAAAAATAATTAGGGTTTTATTTGTTGGTTTCCTTTTCTATTATAAAACTATTGCTATAAACTATATCTGCCGTATATAAGAAAAAAATACTATTTGCATAGCCGAAAAGCTATGCGGGTTTACCGTTCCACTAGAATGAAGGGGAAAAACGTAACCAGGCCGAAGTACTCAACTTAGATCTGTCGTTTACCGTAGCTTGACTGAAGCCCCCTTGGGTTTTTTACGACATCCCACACTCTCTCCTTCTGTTCTATAATGCGTTTCAATTTTCAGGTCTTTTTAGCTTGATCTGTAAGAAATATAATTTTACCACGTGGTGTATTCGCTTGACAGCTGTCACATAAAAAAACACGGAGAATTACAATTGAATCAGGAAACTTATATTTGGAAATTTTATATATTATAAAATTATATTTTATATTTTAAATATTATATATTTTAAATATATATTTTATTCCTAGTTTGGAGATGAATCAAAGTCGATTTTTTATTGTTTTTTAATATTTAATAAATGTTTAAATATATTTATAATTAATTAATAACATCTTATTTTTATTTTTATATAATAAGAACAATAGACCTTCGTCGTAAAACTACGACTTCTTGTTCTACATCAACTTTTAACAATATTCCACCAATCCCTGTTGATTTTCTACCTAGGACTCCTTCTGAACAAATGTTAGAATCCACAGGCAAGACTAAAATAAGAAACTGCTCGTCGTTTTGGACTTCTTCAACATTTACTATAAGAACGCTCTAAGATGCCGATTAATTACAAAGGACTTATTTAAATGAGTAGTTACACCTATTTGGACATATGGAGTTGAGCTTTAGGGCTCCACGAAACCTTCCAATTCGTCTCGTATCCAATCCTTGCAATCAAAAATTCTTCCAAAAATCGTTAATGCTCCTTGCTGTCACAAATATATTCATCCATAAACACCTAAATATTCCATATGTTACTAATTTAACTCAATGTTACTAAATTTAGCTCAAACTAGATACCGATTATTTCGTAGTATACCTGATAATTCAAATCTACTAGTCTCTCAACTTGCTTCCTAAATCCTAAAGGATTATCTTATCCCTTTCTTCTCATGTGTTAAAAATATTGGTATTATTTTTGATCTCCCAAAACACCCGTCGTTCTATAGGTCTTCTTCAATTATTCCACCGATTCCGTCACCTTCTTCTCAAGTCAACTCGTAAGCTTTTAGTCTCCTTCCTCTCATTCCCTTCCCTTGATCTATGATGGCCTCAGATTAAAACAAATCATGAACTGCTTTGCCAGATTTGTCTTCGATGTCCCGAGGCGCTCCCACCTTTCCTTCCCCTGTTCCGAATTTAATTGGCTTTATCCCACATTTCGTAGGCAATACTTCCTTGGTATTCCTTGGTCATCCATTCACCAAATTATCAATACCCTGCATCCTTCCTGTATTTTCAAAACGTTTCAGATCAGATATGCAGTTAATTTAATGCATACAAGATTCCGTCTTTCTGATCTGTATACCACATCCCACAGAACTGGGTATACTACCATCCTCTGGAATTCCCCCATATCAGAAAGAATAGCGAAATCCCTGAAAACATTTAAATTTCTTTATTTCCATTACCTCATGCTTATCCTTGATGACGCTTGCTAACAATCTTCCTTTTCAAATAAATTGAGAATATCAATCAAACTCTTTCTGGAACACTTCTAATAACTAATTGCACAATTTAGATACCACTCAATATATAATATTTTCTCACCCTGAAAATAACATTTAGGTACTTCTGTTGTATATAATACACTAAGAATTGTACCAAAAGAATTCATTTCTCATTTCATTTGGAGAATGTTTACTTATTTTCTTCAATATTTAATTAGTATTATGTATGCATTATCTTTTTTATATTAATATTTCTTCTTAGTTTTTTTTAATTTTATTATACCTCTGACCAGATGTAACTAAATATATTTTTTTCTGTACTTATTTGTTATTGTTAAAGGACTAGGTCCTTAAATAAAATTATTTGTATACTAATTGTAAGTTTTATTTGTTTATCGGTAAAAATCATGCATTAAGGTATGCAATTGTGTATTATATCCTCAATGATATTTCCACACATAGCAGTAATTATTAGCATGTTACCGTCGTACTGATTAGGCGTTTGTAGTTCACGTAAAAACATAATTTGACACCAAATTTTTGATATTAATCTATGAGTTGGTAATCCAGATAGACAGAGACTATTTAGAAACTTGTGGATAATGTACTGCACTATTATTGCTTATAACTAAAGGCCAATGAATCATATTTTTACACACATTATAACAAAACAAACAAAGAATCGACATTTTAGTTGGTAATAATTTCTATTTGGCATAAATGTTTTTTTTTTTAGTTTCATCTGTTTGTATTTTGATTTCTAACCATAAAAGTATGGCATTGGGGCAGGTTTCGACCACCCAGCATTGTACATTTAAATTTTTATTATTGTAAATTTTATTATTACTCAACATTTCTAGAACTCTTGAATATAATGTAGTAAAAATTGGTACAGGTGGGTTCGGGAGTTTTACCATTGTAAACTGTATGCGGAATAACGCTAACTGCTATCGATTGATTTTCAAACTTCACTAGAATCCACGTGTCGCACCATATATTTAAATCTTTTCTAATAATTGAATCAAATATAAGTAAATTCTATTATCAAAATTAAGCTCTATATAACACCGTACCTTTGTACCTTCTCATGCTGAATCGTGTTCACCACTTATTCTCGCTTTCTTAGTAACAAATTAATTGAAAATCAGTAGATTTTACTATTGCTAAACCTTCCTGGAACTATAAGGATGATCTGGTTAAAATTTGGTATAGAACGGTTCAGTAGTTTTCGTGGTTAGTCATCGCAAACGAAAAATGGCTTGTCCTTTTATATAGTAGTATATATACTATTTCTATCCTAGCTCTAGAATAAAAAGCTAAGCAAGTAATCTTAAAAGGGACTATTGTAAATACTAGTAATTTATTAATTTATATTCGAATTTACGTTATATTTTATCAAACAATCTGTAATGAAGAAAATGACTTTTGTTGCTTCTCTACAAAGGAGATGGAGTGTTGGACCGGAGTGCTCGAGCAATAACAAAGGATTGAAATCGAAACTTGGTCACACTAATATGGCAGGAGTCTGAGAGAACTTAGTTTTATTCTAGAGCGACGCCTTAAACTTTTTAATGGATTGTCACTCATAACTCGGCAAAAAACTGATTCCATTACACCACCCCCACTTTCCCTTACCAATTTTAACAAATCTTCATTCCACAATTTCCTTTTGCCTAAACAGAATTATGAAAAGTTAGGATTCTACCTGTCTTCGTAGGCAACCTGACGAATCTTTCACCACTTTGTTAAATACAAATTAAGTTTAATTTGTGTCCCTTCTTCCTGGCAGGGGGTGGGGGGTTGGTATCAACGGAGGAAAGTTGAGCGGGGAATATCATTATATCTCCCCGTTTCTCTTAATCTGAAAAATACTTGACGCGAATTGCAAACTTAGGAATTATCTTGCGGACTTAAAAAGGTTCCCTCCTGAGACAAATATTAAACTAAATATTGCCTTTAGAACGATAAATCTGTTTGAATTATTTCACTGTAAGTGAAAACAAAGATTAACATGGTTACTTAATTATTTAAGTTCTGTTCTAGAAGTCTAATTGTTATTTATATACGGAAGATTTAACAAAAAATCTTATTATGCTTTCTTTTAATCTTAAAAAGTATAAAATATGAGGTATTGTCTATTTTATTAATTTTTTTTATTTACCGACAGGCAAAATAATCCCACCCAACTATATTTCCTCCATTTTCTCGGCTGACAGTTTCAATTTTCATTACGTGTTTACATCCCTATAATCTTTAACCAGGACATATGAAACTTATTAGCATTATTAAATAAAAGCAAGAAGTATTTAAAAATAAAAATGACAATTAAGAAAGTTTAAATATCACTTAATCAATCAATATGACTTAAGACCTATCTCCAACAGCAGTTCTCAACAAAGGTAGTGTCCTTAAACTTCCGATAGGCGCACCTCCTAGACCAACAAGGACGGGCGCACGTATCTCACAAACACCAATTGTTTCCAATGAGCACATCAGCCTATTTAATCGCCACATATCTATTACATACATATTAAAAAAGTTATATATGCTAATTTTGATAGTTTACTTTGTATATCTCAAATTTTTATATAAAAAAGAAGTATAAGCATGTTATATTTTATCGTATAGAGTTTTTTTTTCCACAGCTACTCGAGGGACTCGGAAAATAAACGAAATTAAATTTAAAAAAAAAAGTACAACATTATACTTAGAAACTAGTTCTATGAAAATGGAAAAATACGATCATTGTAAAATAATTTTTAATGCCGCAAACAAATAAACTGCCTACACATCTTGATACGGGTGATTCTCGTACTTTTTTTTTTTTTAGTTTATAAAAGTGGCCAACATAAATTCTTCAATGAAGGAGTTACTTTTATTGATCAAAGTATTATAAACAGCATTCAACTCCTCTTTATTAAAAGTAAAAACTTGATGAATCATAGTTATAAAGAAGGTAGAATGGAAATGGAAACAGAAATAAGTGGCCAACATAGTTTTTTTAGGAAGCTCTTGAATTTGATCTTGATGTTCTTCCGCATGCCTCACGTTTAAAAAAACCAATGTTACGAAGTTCTTATGTCAATTTTGCACTTCTCCTTTATACTTGTTTCTGTACATGTTTATCATGAATTGTTCTGAGATCTCTTCTTCTCTTAAGATAATTTTTGGCGTGAAAAATATTAAAAAACTTATTTTAAGAGGCGCGTATCCCTGAAATACAAAATACTTAATTTTACCTGTTTACCGCAGGATTCCTCGGTCAAGATTGTGCTAGGGTTTGGTCGAAGGAAGTGGGTAGAAAAGAGGGAAAATCCCAAGACCACAAAGGATCAAAGAAAAGTAAACAAATATTTCTACTGCGTATCTGACAGATACGCGCGTCTATTGGGAATTTGAAATTCCTGCCAAAAGGATAAAATGGTAAGAGTGTTTTTTTTTTTTTTTTTGATCAAAACTATTACTTCAATTTTAAACAGGGCGAAAATTAGAATAATTAAATCAATAAAATATCACTAAAAGATACTAGTTTCAGACCTAAATTTCGGCCTTTTGAAAATTGTTATAGCTATATTGTTTTATTCAATGTTAAATTAGGTTCTAGATGAATAGGAATAGATCTGATCGTAAACTTTTACTATGGTTGGGTACAGTGGCAAGAATGGATGTTTTTTTCGAAATCAGAAGCGTGGGTTGATGATAAGGAATATTATGAAAGTTTGGAGGCGGAGAGGTTATTATAAGATATGGAAATTTTTTGTAAGGAGATGCGGGTTTTAATGTGGTTTTTGGTTTCGCCAATAAATGAATAATGAAAATTAAGAGTAGACCAAGGTATACAGTAAACTACATTGGCCACTGAAGTTACTTATTTCTGACGGGATATGGATGGCTACCCCTTCCTGAGAAATTATTTTTCGTCTTTTTGTAAATTGAGTTTCAAAAGTACAACTCTCTCTTCCCGTTTAATCCTTTTCACAGGACACTAAAAGACTCTATTATGAGATTTATCTGGATTCCGTTATTGTCGTCCTTAGGAAAATTGATGTAATTAATATGTCGAATACGATATCCAATGAATGCAAGGGGTGGATGTAAACTATATTACTTTAAAATTTAAGATCGCTTACTAATTTTTTTAAATACTGCTGTTTTTTATTTAATTAATATTATTGATAATTCTAATGATTTTCATAAATACTTGTATATGAAGACGTAAACCCTTATAAAGAAAGAATGAATCATAAACCCGAGAAAAAAAAAAGGAAACGTTTAGCTAAGAAAATCAATCATTTGGATTTCTTTGCCTCCCAGTGTATAAATATGTTACCAGAGATAAATAGATATTCCCGTTTGAAGAGTTCAACTAATTGACATTCCAAAATGACCATAACTAGTGATTTTCCCTATTTTAGATGAATTAGTCGTTTGTTTTTTTCAATTTAATGTGAATAGAATAATTTACCTTTTATATTTTCTTAAAATTTTTTTTTCAAAACAAATTTAGTAGAACAGCCCAGGTTGGACATTTCTATAATGGGTAACCTCCTGTTAGTAGTGTTACTTATCAGTAAAAAAGTGACAATGTATAGTGACCAAAAAATGGAAGGTAACTATCTTAGAACTAGCACCTAGCTAACGGGTAGATAGCTGAATTTTGAAATTAAATTTAGCAAACTGAGAAATAATTGATCTCTACTGTAGAAAAATATTGAGTTGGCAAATAAGTCCGTTCAGTCTTTAAGGGTGACATAAAACACTGTGTATATTAGACATAAAATTTATTTTAATCTACAGTATATTCACCATTATTTAGTATTACTTGTTCCTATCTTTCGACCAATTGAATCATGCCACGATCATAGAACGTCTGGTGTTTAATGTCAGAAAAACTGACCCAAGTGGTTTTTGAAGTCCTGTTCGTTTTGGAATTGCTTTCCATTCATGGAGTTCTGCAGAGATCGGAATAAGTGGCAGTCACTTGAAGTTAGGTCTGATGAATCCGGCTTAAAAATTTATAGCGAGTGACCAACGAGATGTGGGGCCATGCGTTGTTGTCTTGGTGGAAAACAACACCTTTTCAATTTGCCAGTTTTGGATGCTTTTTTTTTTTTTATTGATCCTACTTAGTTAATTACGAACAGTATTAATTGAGTTGAATCTATTGGTTCTATTTGGTCTACGACCAAACCGTGGAATGTCCTTGATTTTAAAATGTCCTGAACGAAATTTGGCACACCAACTTTGACAGGTGCGTTCGGTTAAGGAATTATCCCCATAAACACTGCAAATTTTTTATGGGCTTTTTAGCACAGTTATCTTTTTTAAAATAATAGAGCATACTATGCCGACAATGAATGATATTTTTTTACATGATCACAGTGCAATAACAATTACAATACTAAGCTAATATAAGCAAGAATTCGCAGAAATGTTTATTGATATATTACAAACAGAGCAAAAAATCCACCTTGGGGATTAATTCATCGTATAAGAAATAGACCGTAATGATATAAAAACCAAAAGGAATTATTTGCCAACCCAATACATTAATTTATTACGTTTGTTAATTATGTATTTGAATCCTGTTGTGTTACATTTTCCTCTATTAAATTAGGCGAAAAAAAAAACTAATAAGAAGGATTACAGTAGTGACGTAGCTGTGAGAGCAGCGCTGTGATCTTGAAATCCGGTGTTTCCTGCAAAAATATGGGGACATACTTGATTCAGTGTTTACCAGGCTGTGTGTGTGTATATATAATTTTTATTTATTTTTTTCCTTTATACATTCAGAGAACATTTAATTCCTTTTATTTAGCTAATTGAACGAATAGACTCAATACTTTTCATATTACCTATTTTTCTGAAATAAGACTGATTTTTATATTAAAAAAAAAAAATTATATTTTAATTTTATTGTAACTCACTTATGACGTGAGATAAGGTAGAGTCGGTGATTTTTGGTGTTCATTGCGGATTTATATACTTAGATGAAATGCAGCAACTAAGAAATTATATTTTTTAATGTTTATTTTTGTTAATTAATATTCAGTAGAAAAATGAAAGATTTTAAATAATCCTACCCATTAAATTATAAATTACAGAAATAACGGTTTATTTCGCATTACGCAATCAACTGAATTTCCACTATCAGCAAGTTGTCCCATTATAAATACATTCACCAATCACAGTCCTCTACTCATCGCAGATCATTGATCATTAATACAATTATACAAATTTCAGAGATAGACACCTTATGAAATAGTAGTATATAAACGCGGTTAGGCCAGCATTGTCTTAAAATTTCTATAAAATGAAATACTATATTAGAAAGTCCCGAGGCCATCTTCTTTTTTGTCACCTCAGAGGGTTGGTTATCTTGAATGGAATCTGATGAAAGTTGTGTTACTAATGAATTTGAATAGTTGTGGAATTTGCTAAGAAAAGATATGTTTATTGTGGATATGTTTAATTATGACAAAGTAAGGAGCATTGAGGATTTTTCTAAGGATTTTGGATTGTAAGGAATGGAAACAAGATGAATTGAATGGTTTAATGGAGCACTAAAGGTTAACGCCTTAGGTACAAATCGGTATAATTACTGTTATTTAATGAGTCTTTTGTTATTAATCGGGAGTTTTGAACGTTTGTTAAGTAAATGTTGAAGTAGTCGAAAACGACGGGCAGTTTCTTGGATTCCAAGTAAGACGATTTTTCCAGGTGGAGTCCTAGGTAGCGGATCTGTTCAACAGGGATTACTGGAAAATTATTAAAGGAGACTGTGGACAGGAAGTCGTAGGTTTACGACTTAAGGTAAAGGTTATTTGATGAGATTTATTTGGATTTATTGAATTGCTCTATTTTTGACACAATTCTTGAAGGATTATGATATGGGATTGAAGTGTCTGGGAAGACTTTAAATTTAAGAAATTTTTAAATATGATGGTTCATGTCAGCCCTTTACGTTCATTGCTTCTTTCATTCGATAAGGAACAGGTCTAATAATAATAATTTAATTATTGTACTTAATTTAATAGTTAATGTTAGTTTTAAAATATTATTTAGCGAACGAAAACCACTAATTTCTTGATTAGATTAAATGGTAAGATTTTTGAAGGTTCCTTAGTAGTGCTGCGAAAATAAAAGTACTAACTTATAAATTTTAGTTTTGTATTTCTTGATGAACATGACAATGATATGACTATAAATTTTCATATTAACATTTTTGTGCAAACTGCCATATAAGCCGTTAGGAAAAAGTAAGTTAAGTTACAGTTATATTGTATCTTTATATATATATATTTTAATGTAATAGGAGTAGCCAGCAATTCATCATCGTAATATTTTTGTTTCTGATCAAATCATTAAAAAATAAAATTATGAAAACGTGGATTTACTGCAGAATGTTGAATATCTTCAAATAAATGATTTTCTTTAGGTTCAGTTCACCTCGAATTGCATAAGAAAAGATTTGTTTTTTTATGTTTCAGTATACCCACTCAAAACCACGAGTCTCTCAACAAGATTCCCACTTATCTTCTTTATCTTATGGCCAAGGGATCTTTTAATCTAGAACATTCGTTGAAGTGTTAATAATAAGTAGTTGTTTACAAGCTATTAACATGTCATTGTAGTAATTTTATAAAATTAAAAAAAAAACAGCTTTTTCCAATTTACATTTTAGAATTAAAAGGATCAAATTATTTAAAATAATAATTATTCATTATTCAAAATAAACAAACTTGAGAGAAAGTAGGGGTTTCATACCTTTTTTTCATTTCAACCAATATTATTCCGAAAATTTAGGCCATAGCTATAAATGGTGTTTACTAAAAAAATCCATTAAATTTCTGATAAGGAAACCGTTGGTAAATTTTCGATCAGAGTAACACAAACAAAACTATAGTGTGTCAAAATGTTTCATTTTTGAGTGGGAAAAAAAATCTACATTAAAACACATATATTCCAAAAAATATATGTTCTAGAAATAATTATACGTAATGTAACAAAAACAAAAACCACTGTTGCTGGACATTCATTTAGGACGTCACATTTTCATAAATGTACAAACTTATAAGTTTGAGTTTATTATTTTTCTATGAACGTGAAATCAACTGAAATGACAGTATAAGTTTAACATTCTGTCAAAAGGGGAAAATCCTAAGGGGAAGTGCATAGGGCCACGGTGTTATTTTATGTTTTTTTTTTGTTTATATTTTTGAAAAAAAAAAAAAAAAAAAAAAAAATGGTTCGTGGTAGTCGATGAACTGCGGATGCTTCAAATTCATGTTTTTTTCAGGTCCAATTTCTCTAGAATTTCATACACAATCTGCTTTTTGTTTTTTGTAAATCACATTTCCTTGGGATATGTTATTTATGCTGAATTACGCTCTATTCAGCAGAAAAGGATTTACTCGTTGGAATAATGCTCAAAGGCGATGGCGCAAAATAAAAATTAAAAAATAAATAAGCTAAAAAAAAAAAATTTATAGCGGTCACAAAGAAAGATATTTTCACTAATGAGGTATTAGCGAAGCAACAGGTGTTCCGAGCGCCTGCGGGAGTTCAGTCTCTGGTTGGCTGTGCTCGAGGCACCACGTCCCTCCCAGCAGTGAGTACTTCGCGTCAATATAACACTTATATATCACAAAATTATACTTATAATAATAATATTTTTCCTCTTCATTATGTATATATAGGCTCGATAAAACACACAATTAATATAAATTTTTCAAATTATATTCTTTCATTAAAATTTCTTCTAAAATTGTTCAATCATACTAAGATTGTGTACAAAATAAAAAAAAAAAATTAAATGTACAGAATTGAAATGTATTGTGACAAAAGTACATATTATAATTTATTCTGAATAGAACTTTGCCCAATACATGAGTGTAACTAAACCACGAATTGGATTGATTTAATTTTATTATAATTCACAAAATTAAATTATTTTTAATTTCTTAATATTATTGACAAAAAAAAAAAAAAAAAAAAAAAAAAAAAAAAAAAAAAAAAAACTATTCTATTTTATATTTTTCAAAGTATAAATTAAGGAATGAGATAAAATATTTTAGTTTTAAACAAAGGTTAAACTTTTAATTGATCTAACTGCCTTTAAATATATACTGATATACCTAATACTATTATTAATATTATTATTTAGTATGATAATAAATGTAGAAAAATATAGTAAACACATAATCTCTATAATGAATAAATACTACTAGTGATTATCATATTTATTTTATATTTTATTCTAATAAAAATTCTATATTCTAAAAATGAAAGGAAGTATCTAAACTAGCTAGTATTTCTGTTATTATATTTTTTATCAGATAGGTAAATTAAAAATTTAATAAAAAAAAACCTTTATGTATACATAAGACCATAAATTAAAAAAAAATTACTTGAAGAAAATCCATTGAACACGATTAAATAATTTAAAGCAATGGACTAGAACCACTAGACACATTTTTATTATTGTTTAAAATATTAAATTATTTTTAATTTCTTCAAAACTATTGAAAGATTTAGTAAAAAAAAAAAGCAGAAATGTTTATTCTATTTTATATTATTCGGAGTATAAATTTAAGAATGTGATAAAAGAGTTCTAGTTTTAAAAGCATTAAAATTAGATAGAATTTTTCTAACTAATCTACACAATTTTTAAACTTTAAATTGGTCTAACTGTCTTTAAATATATACTGATATACCTAATACTATTATTAATATTATTATTTAGTATGATTATGAATGTAAAAAAATATAGTAAACACATAATCTCTATAATGAATAAATAATACTAGTGATTATCTTTTTTTTTTATTTTATTTTATTTTAATAAAAATTATATATTCTAAAAATGAAAGGAAGTATCTTACTGGCTAGTATTTCTAATCTTATTATATTTTTTATCAGATAGGTAAATGAAAAATTAAATAAAGAAAATCTTTAAGGAAATTTATAAGGTAATACTTAAGAATATCCAAGGAACAAGATTTAATTATTTAAAGCAATGGACTGGAACCATTAGACACTAATATATAAGAAGAGTGGGTTTATATAAAAAAGTAAACGGTACCAAAATCCATCACATAATTGTTTATATTGTTACTTAAAAATAACAATACATTTAAAAACAAGAACAGTAACAAAAAATAATAAAATAATAAATTATTTATTTATTGATTAGTAATAAAACTATGAATAAATATACTTATTACTTTAGATAAATTGATTAAAATTGTTTTAATCAGAATAGAAATCAATAGAAAAAAAAATATTTAAAAGCTGAATATCTCCAAAAAATAGTTAAAATTTATTTATTTTATTTGTTCTATTAAACATTTTAAGGAATTAACAACTGACAATCTTGTTGATTTATTAAGATGCGTGTTACTTGCTTGTATTTCTCATGTTAATATTTTTTTTTTTATAGCATATACAATATAGAATTAATTTTTTTTTTTTAACTGTCTTTGTTTCATTTTATAATAATAAAAATGTAGATTTAAGCATGAGGTAATAGTTTTTAAGGAAACACTTTAAGCAAATCCAGTGAATACGATTATATTATTTAAGCAGTAGATTGAAGACACAAGATTGTACACCCAAAGTAGTTTTTATAAAAGCTAAAAGAAATAAAATTACATAACATGAAAGAATTTTATATATTACTACTTAAGATTAAAATACCTTTATAAATGAAAAATACTAAAGATTATATTTTAAAACAATGAATAAATACGAGATAATATGACTGTAGTGTAAGAAAATGTTAAAATTTCCTAAGTTAATCTTGGAACTATAAGAATATCCTTACACTCATATGATAATAATACAGATAAATAACAAAATTCGTATATATTAATTACTAAATTAAGTAATTTTTTTCACAGTATTTTTAATGTTACCTTAGTACATGTTTAAAAATGAGTAATCTTTGGTAATCTATTTGTAACATTTTTAATTTCTATTGGTGTAAATATAAGATTGATTTATATTTCAAATAAATAAATTTATATAGTTTAAGGTAATCCGAACAAATAAGAATAATTGTATTTATATAGGCAGTAGAAATACGTTATACTAGGAGTCAGTTTAGAAGCCGATAACCGTCTTCCGCCGGCCGTTCCGTCTTAAATGTCTTAGTTTGCTTGAATTATCAAATATATATGATATATGATATATTATATATATATATATATATATATATATATATATATATAAGTATTTTTCTATTTGGTAGACACTGGAATAGTGATTATAAACTATTTAATGATATAATGAAGAAATTATTGTTAAAAGACTGTTATTTCAGCTTATATTTTTAAACCAAGAAATTTTTTTTCTTAATATTCTATGTCCATCTGGATTACCAATTCATATATTAAAATCAAAATTTGAATGTCTAATTATATTTTTACCTAATCTTCAAACACTTGATTAGTGAAATTTCAACCTGGTTAAAAATGGCTGCTACGCCTGAAAATATCATTGTGAAAATAATTGTCATTTGATTGGTATAATGCATGATTTTTATCGAAAAACAAATAAAACTTATAAGAGCGGGCGAAGCTGATATAGGAGATGATAGTGTATATTTTATATATATATATATACATATATATGGAGTAATATACTTGATTATATTTACATATTTATCTTTATAAATACAAAAATATGCCACTTCCGCTCTCACGGAAACCGGAACTTATATAGGTTATATTTTATTATGAGTGTTTTCGAAGAAAAATAAAATAAACTATCGAATTTCATAGTCCCAGTAAAGTGACCAACTATATACGTTAATCGAGTACATGGCAAAAGAAAAATCACTTTTGTTTATAAAAGAAATTCAGGAGTTAATTATTGTAGTTCTCTCAACTTATCCATCTTTGTACATATTATCAAGCTTAAAATTTATGTAACATTGAAATTTGTATAGAATAAATAATGCTAAGCAAGGTATAACAAAATTAATATATGGTTTATAAATTTATATGTTTATAAAAACTTATTTGTGTACTAAAAAATAAAATATTTTCCACATAGATTTCTTTTAAAATCATAGTATTTTCTATAAAAGGTATGAGGGTTAATGTACATGGTTTTGAAGGCATTACATGATAAAAATAAATCCAAGACAAAATAAACTATTCAAAATAGCGTATATATGTTGTGATCGAAACATGTAAACGTAACTGGCTTGAATTGAAAAAATAAAAATAGTATTTACTTAGATTAGTATAGATATGTTAATCATATATAATATATTAAATACTTTATTATATACCGAAGAATCACGCTTATCCGTCATGGTCGGCACCGGAACATACGGCCAGGCAAAATACCCGTTTCATGATAGATGCATAAAATATAAAATTAAAAATTTTCGATTAAATCCTAAAATGTGAAAGTATTAACCTTTCTTACTCATATATCATTTTTAAAAATATTTTCTACAGTCAATGAAGTATTAAATTGAATCTTGTTAAACAATAACATATTTATACATAAAAATGACCACATATTATGTAAATATATCTTTAAAATATATGAATAATGTATTTATTTAACTGCGTATAGCATGTAAACAAATAAATGTAAATTTGTTGTCGGAGCCGCCGCGTTAGCGGGAATAGTAATAACAATAAAAATTCTTATAATAATAATTCAATCAATTATTATTATTATTATAACATAATAATTATAGTGTCGTTAAATTACGTAGCTTACTAGAGAGCAGTAATAATAAAATTTAATGATAAAATAACTATTTTATTTTATTTATTTAATCTGATATTTTGAAATGATTTTTTCGGAACCACTGTGTTTGCGGGAATTTGCAATTTTTTTTATAAAATTAAATATAATAATTATAGTTGTGTTATATTTTGAAACTTTTTAGAAAAAAAAAATTATATTTATAAAGAATTTTTAATTAAAAAATTAATTACATTAATCATTTTAATTATTGGTATAATTGATTTTAACATGTAGAAGTGATGTGTTCTAGGGATTTGTGTAATTACATTGTAATAAACATCAGGTAATGATTTCTAGTTGAAAATATATTAAAAATATAATGTTTTCATATCTTAATTTAAAATCAATAGCTTGATGGAAATTAAGGAAAGCTGTTGAGGTTTAAAACACTGCTTAGTGGTTTACTTCAATTATATTATTTAATTTTAATAGAATAAAAAAACGTAATTATACAGGGTAAATACCTCTTAGTGTAAAAAAAAAGTATTGGGAGAAACTAGATGAAAAATGTAGAAAAATGCCGCCTACCTCACCTTTCTGTTCCAATCTTTTGCAGATATACAATAAATCAAAGACTTTTTTTGAGGAAACCACGGTTTTTACCATAAAAGCTGTAATATCTCCATTTTGTTTAAATATTTCTCAAATTTTGACCTCTTTTTCGGATTTAGCATTAAATTTCCTATATGAACAGAGTGCACGTAACCATGCATTTTACAAATTTATGACCTAAAGCCTAATCTTCAAGAAAGGTTGATCTTCAACTTATTTAGGGAAGTTACAATGTCTTTAATTACTTCAACGCTCACCGTTTTTGATAAAAACTATCCACAAAACTGCAGATCTCACAAAAACTTGCAAATTTAATCAGCTTTTGAATAGTATGTAATGATTCTGTTTTAATTTTATGGATAAATTTACTTTTAAAACCGAAAAAACATGGCGTTCTCATTTGGCATACAAATCAGTTACTTGTGTAAATAAAACATTATGACAGTTCCTTAATGGAAATGTGCATTTTAAACATAATAAACTCTTCATTGGAATAAAAAGCAAAGAAAAAAAATATTTTTTAATAAAAAATAAAGGAAAACTGTTGTTACATTTATTTATATTTTATTATTATTTAGGATTTATTTTATTAAATTTTCAATGTAAGGTTTAAATCCCAATGATAATGAACATAGACCTCAATTTTACCGTTGAGGTTTGCGGCATTTTTCTACATTTTGGATCTAGTTTCACCCAATTTTTTTTTACTATAAGAGGTACTTACCCTGTATATGCGGATATATTTTCTTGATTTTAACTATTATTAGATGTTTAATAAGTTTCTTGAGGTTCAGTCAATAAAATAAAAAACTTATTTAGGTGACGTTTCGAGATTATATTGTTTTCATAATCATGCTAAGGTTACTGGTGGATATGCTATTGGAATTTCCGACAAGTCCAACTCGAGTTTGTACTTTAACAAAATCTATTGATTTTCATATTTATAAAAAACAACTAGAATATGTTAGAAATACATTATATTTGTCCATTGATGTTCTATTTAAAGTTGAATAGAATGTGAAAAGAAGCAACGAATTTTAATTGAAATATTGAATTTTGAACAAATCATAATTAATGATTTCGTTTTCCAAAACTAAATAGTATAACTTTGAAAACAATTAAAATTAATAATGAAACATAAATAAATTTCAATAAAATACTTTTCAGTTTAAAAATTCACAATTAGTTCGTTTACAAATCTTTTAAAAATATTTAGTTAAAAAAAACAACTAAAAAAACCATGCTTATTATTTTGAAAGCATGCTTATATTCTGAAATTCTATAAAATATCAATGTTTTAGTTATTACTGTAATATCCCTTTATAATTAGTTAACAATTTATAATATAGAATGATGGTTGACTCTATTTTAATAGTAAAGAAGATAGTTGAGGAGCAGATGGTAACTTGTTCTAGAGTCATCCTACGAATACCTTGATCAAGTATTACAGAGTAAGCCGAAACATCGGAACAATAAACCCCAACTATTATCTTCAACAATAAACCACGCCCTCATTATCTTCTTCAGTTATTAACATTGAAGATTAATTAATTAAATAATTATTAAATTTAGTAACATATATAATATAAACAAATAAAAAAAAATCCAATTATCTACAAAAAAAAAAAATATTCTGCTCTAAATTTTATATTCCATTGTCTATCTACAAAGGTAGTAGATAGATGATATTAATAGATAGGTTAAATAAAATTATTTAGTATCCATAGTATTAAGTCCCCAACTAACATTAAGTTAATATGTCAGGGGTTTTTATTTTGAACCAAAAATGGCTTTAATTTATAATATGTTAATAATTTAATATCTTCTACTAATTTTAAATTGACTGGTGCTTTGTCACAAAATTAAACCTATTAATGTTTTTAATAAACTGCACACACGATACCGGATATCATGTCACTAACAAAAATTTTTAAAAACAATAAGTGTTTTTTCCTGAATATTGCATAATTACATATTATATAATATGATTACATATTACATAAAAGCAGAACAAAAATGAATAAACCAACGATACTCCACATGGATAGGTATAAATGCCTTCCCCAGTTAAGACAGACTCATCTGTCCATAAAATGTACCTAAAAAAGTGGCATTCTTCAGTACCATCTGCATTCAGAAGCTAACGGCGAAATTGAGGTCATTATCGTTGGGTCTTAAACCTCATATTGAAAATCTAATAAAATGAATCATAAATTAATAAATGTAATAACATAAAATTCTTTGACCGGGTCACGCTTTATTGACAGTTTTCATTTATTTTCTATTAAACAATAAATATTTTCTCTGTTTTTTTTTTTATTCCAATGAGGGGTTCATTGTGTTTAAAATACATACTTATATTAAGCGATTGTAATAATGTCTTATTTACACAAGTAACTGATTTGTATGTCAATTAAAAACGCCCAAATTTTTTCGGTTTTAAAAGTAAATTTCTCCATGAAATCGGTCGACATTGTATTTCACTAAATAAGGTGAAGATCAAGCTGTTCTCAAGGTATCAAATGTGTACAATTGAAGGTTGCATGTACTCTGCTATTATTAGAAAAATAATGCTAAATGCGAAAATGGAGTTAATACAGCTTTTATGGCAAAAAATGTGTTTACCTTTAAAAAATCTTTGAATTGTTGTATATCTGCAACGGATTATAGTAGAAAGGTAATGTCTGCGGAATTTTTCTTTATGTTTGATCTAGTTTTACCCAATTATTTTTATTTACAACAAGAGGGACTCATCCTTTATGTAAATAAACATTTATACCTAACTAAAATCAAACGAATGACCAGTGTTTTGTAAGCGGTACATCTTTAGATCTTTTGTTTATGTATCGTTTATTGAAATACAATTTTTAATGACTTTAAATTGGATTACCGTCGTTCAAAACTTTTGAAACGTGCATAAAAAAATAAAATAAAATCATTACTTGCAAACACGACTATGTATTGAAAATTGGCATATATGTATAATAAGGAAAAATGTTTTATTTAAATTAGCATTTATTACCAATGCATTTTCTATAATAAAAGTTATTAATTTTCAGTTAGTATCGACAGTTTTAAATTTACAAAATAAAAGATTTAACCAGCTAGTACTTTCATAAACAATAACTAATCATTTCGAGACGTTTGAACAACATATATACAAAAATAATATTAAAAAAATTAATATACATATTTTCATTAAAATTTATCTTGAAATATTTAGCATTATCTGGTTTTATATTGTTTTGACTCCTTAGATTTAAGAACTGAGAAACAAAAATTATTCCCTATGAACTGGATTTTAAAAATAGTACAATGCCCTTAAAATGATTTTTTTGAAACTTAAAGTGTAAGTTTATAAATGTTTTCTGGATTAACTGGAATCTCCCATCGCGATTTTATCCGCTCTCATAGCAAAGGATCGACATTTTTATTTATTTTTTAATATTTATTCGACAGAAAGAATTTTATTTATTTCATCTTGTTGGATTTCAATTTTTAAACATAAAAGTATATAATAGTTTGGCAAACCTCGTTTTTGCGACTCAACATTGTACATTTAAATTTTTACTATTGTTAAAACCATTAAAGCTAAACCTTTCTAGAACTATTGAGATGATAATAGTTATAATAGGGAATAGATGAGTTCAGTAGATTTACCTTTGTAAACTCTTATGAGGAATAGCGCTCGATTTTGACCACATATTGGTCGATTTTAAAACTTCACTGGAATCCACATGTCATATATTCAAATCTTTTTTAATAATTTAATCGAAATTAAGTGAATTTTATAATCAATTTCAAGTTCTTTATAACACCTTAATTGTAACCTCTCATTTAGAATAGCGCCCACCGTCTATCGGTCAATTTTCAAACTTCACTATTGTCCATTTTAATAACAAATTAATTGAAAATCAGTAGATTTTTTATTGCTAAACCTTCCTGGAACTATAAAGATGACGGGGTTAAGTTTTGGTACAGATCGGTTTAGTAGTTTTCGCGGTTAGTGATCACAAACGAAAAATGGCTTGTCCTTTTATAAAACAGTATAGATACATAATTTTTCCTTTTTCGTAATGTTATTCTTTATGGACGTTGCTCCAGAATAAACTTTTCCTTTCATTTTATTCAATTATATATATATATATATATATATATATATATATATATATATATATATATATATAATATGCTAGCACAACCTTTGGCAAAGAAACAGTACCACCTTTCCAAAAATCGTGATTAAGACCCTACATAGGCTGTAGTGGGAGAAGTTTAAAAATGTTTAAACTGATTATTAGTTTAATAAATATTTGTTGGATCTTTAATCGAAATATGAACTCCCCGTTAAAAGTATTGCAACACCCATAGTTCTCGAGATTTTTCTGGTTTTTAGCTTAATCAATACTTGGTTTAAGGATTAGACCAATGTTTTTCCGTTAAAAACAAACGATGGAATTTTAGATTATTTTATTTCAAATTTCCTCCAGTCCATTCTTATCATTCGTTTCGTTATTTACAAGTATGCCAAGACTATTGGATGCAGTCATTCAAGCCAGAGTTGCCCCCTCTTGTCTTATTAAATATAAACTAAAAATTTAAAAGTTAAAATTATAAAAAATTAAGTTTTATAGCTTTTTTTATTTATTGAAAGAAATGTTGTAATTTATTTTAATAAAAATTGTTTATGTATTTTTTAGGAATGTTTATTTTAGACTTCGGAATCTTTCTTTATTATGAAAAAAATAAAAAATACGTTATTATAAAATTCAAATATTCTAAAGTGTTGCGATACTTTTGACGGGGAGTTTATTTACAATACTAATAAATTATTACAATAGCATCTAAAATTTTTATTAGTGTCACACGTTTTGGTTTATCTAAATCAATGAAAGGCTAAAAGTAATGTTACAAAAAAAAAAAAAAAACGAACCAATTCTGTAATCTAATTTTATAACCTGCGAACAGTTGATTGCCCATGTTTAATCACGGACGTGACCAAGCTGTGTCATCACGTGCTGTCACGACTTGTACCCGAGTATTCAACGAGTGTCAGGATTTTTTAATGCGTATTTCCATCGACATAGAATAAATAATAATTGATCTGTATATCAATAAAAATCTAAAATTAATTTATTTCACTCGATACTGAATAATTTCTTTATTCAACCGAGAAGAAAAAAACTCTGAAAATGTATCAACAATCGGGATGTATGTAAACATGGCGTACATGTTCAGCTTGAAATAGCATGTGTCAACAGTAATTAAATATAAATGAAAATTCATGGTAAATAACCAATCAGAAAACTGAGAGTTACATAACATGTAACTAAAATATAACTGGCGCATGTAAATAAAAGATACCTGGAACACAATTTAATGATTGAAGTCTAATCAACTAAGAACTAAATTCAAAGTTACTCAACTGACCATAAATTTTACAACTTTAACGGCTTGGTGTGGAAAAAGATACAGCAACGTGACTGCGATAAGGAGAAAATAGAAATAAAACAACAAATCATTTTTTCTTAATTTTTTTTTTTTTTATCTTTTTCTTTAAATTTACGATCGTATGCAATAAAATGAAAAGTACAGTGAGTGTGAACATAATGCTCATAGCGAAATGTTCTACAGCAACTACCCATTGATAGAACTTCAATAAAACAATATAGATAGAAGGTCCCTAGGACGTTCTTTTCAAACGCCTCGGAGGTATATCTGAAAAAAATGGGAAGCAAGTTGAGAGTTTTTGTCGATTGAAATGGTTATAAATAAGTATTTTTTAATACATTAACCTTCCACCGGTCGCGCCAATTTCCGTAACACCAGCTGTCGCACGTTGAACAAAATATAACACCCTGTTTTTTTACCATTTTTGGTTAGAATTTTATATTTAATCTATTAAATGAAATATTTTCACCATTCTGCATTAAAAACAGAATATATGTATAGCATATTACCTGAGAGAATTATATTTTCAACGTAAATAAAAATAGGAGATGTAGATAGTTAGGGAAGGCAGTCATAGATACTCAGCAGATCAAAATAAAATTTTTATTTTATTTTAATTGTTAAGGCCAACGTTTCGACTTGCAATGCAAGTCTTCATCAGGGGTTCAGGTAATGGTAAACAAACAAACTGAAGACCAAGAATTGATCTATTAAATGAGATATTTTTACCATTCCATATTTAAAATAGAATATATGTACAGCATATTACCTGAAAGAATAATATTTTCAATCAATAATAATATTATAAAGATTATAATAAAAATATTATTATAATAATAAAAAATATGTATATAATAAAAAATAATATAATAATATTTAAGATCAATTCATGGTATTCAGTTTGTTTGTTTACCATTACCTGAACCCCTTATGAAGACTTGCAATGCAAGTCGAAACGTTGGCTTTAACAATTAAAATAAAATAACAATTATATTTTGATCTGCTGAGTACCTATGACTGCCTTCCCTAACTATCTACATCTCCTATACTTCACAGTCAACTAAAATGAAAATGTAAATAAAAATATGTTTATTATTGAAAATAATTAAAAGAAATAATAATAACAAGACCATGGTTCTTGCTAAAAAAAAAACAACTCACGTTTAAACAGAGAAATGAGTTCTTTCGCCCCGATGATTAGAAGCAATAATGGCATTTTTATTGTTTAAAAAAATATTGCCTAAAAAATGATAAATCGAAAATCAAGTGTACGTTTTTCAAGACGGTAGAGTTCGGTCATTGAGAAAGTCATAGGTATAATTAATTTTGCAATTGATTTTCCACTCACTGACTACTCAATATAATCGCTTTTAAAAAAATCGAAATGTTCATAAATAATAATCAATATGTACATTATAAACAGTTTTTTTTTCATATTTATTTACATATTTTTCTTAGGAACGTAGATTTTGTAACTAATTAACAGTTGTCCCATATATAAATTATTTCAACCGTATCTATATTATTTGACGATTGCCCTAAATATACTAATAGTTAAACATAACGAAAAAAAATGAAGTTAAGGAATCGTTTCTATTTCTATGCTTTGAAGACAACAAAAAAAGATTTAATCTCATAAATTAATCTTTTGAACTCTCCTAATCTTTTGTAAGTTTTATTCCTTGCTAATAAAATTTTATGATTTGCTGTTTTTGCGTCACAAAAAGAAGTTTAAGCGATTTAATTTGTGACATCTACTTGTAAAATATTTAATATTTAAAGAATGAAACATTTTCAGAATTTAATAAAAATTTTCCTCTTATTCCCTCTTCCTTGCTTACGGAGATATGGAGTCTTGTTGGATGGAAGGTATTACACAAAGGAATGTGCGTGTGCCACTGTTTTCAATAAACTTCTTCTTGATTATTTTTCTTATTTTAGTATTCTTTTTTAATCAGAGAACATTATATTTATATTTTTTTAAATTTAAATTTTGCTCAAAATATCCTGCATATTAACTGTCTACTATTAGGCCCAATTTAAATTTAATTTTTTCTCCTTGCCATAACCAATTAAAATAATTTAATAAATAAAATACCTCTAGAAGAAGAAGAAGAAAATTAACTTTATTCTGGGACAACTTCCCTAAAGTCCCCTAAAGATTAAGAACATATGAGTACAATGAATTCCATAAAGAGGAAGCACTGATTATACAGGATTTTTTGAGGGGTGCAGTTCGATGCGTAAGAGTGTACAGGTTGATGGGTTGGGTTCTAGTATTTAACAGTTGGATGGAGGAGCGCAGAGAAAGGAGGTCATGAATATAGGTGGGTTTTTGGTTTTTCAAGGATTGAAATATTAGTGCACCAAGGAAGTATAACCGTCGGATATTTAGGTAAGGCCATCCAATTTCAGCATACCTGTGAGATATTTGAGAACTTCTGGGGATCCTGAAAATAAAACTAAAACAGTTAATTAGTCTTTTATACCTCATTTCTAGCTAACCAGTCCACCATATACTATGCATCCGTAGTTAAAGTAGGGGAAAATGAGAGAACAAACCAAAAGTTGTCGAGTACTTAGTGCTAATAATAATGAACCTCTACTACTAAAAAACAGGTTATTTTGTAGCTTACGTGAGTATAATAATTAATATTATTTATTTAAGCATATTAATTTTTGTTAATTATTAATTGAAATTTACTATTATACTCAAGCAATTTACAACAATAAACATCTGATAAATATGTTTATTATAATAATATAAGATGACAAAAAAAATGTTTGGAGACACTAACCGAAAGTAGCACTTCTACATTGGAAGATCTCGAGGCCATCTCCTTTTTACTTCGATCAAGAATGGAGTTAGGTTATCAAGAATGGAATTTGAAGCAAGTTGAGAGAAAAGTGGACTTAGGTGTGTTTTTTATTATTAAATGTAAGGTATTTGGTTCGTGCTCAGCAACATTATGTTATATTATTAGGAGATTACGGATATTATGGGTTAATTAATTTGTGATAGTAAGGAACATTAAGGATTTTAAGTTTTTTAGATTGGAGAGACTGATTTAAAAAAAAATAAATTTTTTTTGATGATTTTTTGGTACCCTATAACTCTAAGTCTTAAGTACAAACAGACTTGATGATGGTAAAGTAGGTAAGATTATTATTGTGAATCAGCAGATGAGAACTTTTGTCAAGTAAGCTGGACAAACATATTTTTTTTATTTTTTATTTTACTGATTGTGAGTATTACAATGAAATGTAAGCAATAAGTAATAATAAAGGCTTTATGAATCCATTCATTCAATACATACAATTAGAAAGAAATGTAAAAGAAGAAAGAAAAAAAGAGGAAAGAAAGATTGCACAGAAATATAGTAAGAAATTAAAAGTAATGGAGTAGTTGAAATCGATGATTACCTTTTTGTCTTTTCAATTTAGTATATTTATAGTTTCTAATCTCTAGAACCTACTAAATATAGTCAACAACCATCAAGTAAGGTGGAATGGTTAAACCAGTAACTAGATAAGTTAACCTAGTAAATCAATCGAGAAGATAATATAGTTTTTGCTATTCGGAATATTTAGTTGTAAGAAATGAAGCGTAGAATTCTAGAAACAGATAAGTCAATTTTTATAATTTTTCACTACTGGTCGATAAATGTAAAGGTCAGACTGAATTGGAAGGGGGTATT
The DNA here is from genome assembly GCA_003667255.2 of Euschistus heros. NCBI lineage: Eukaryota > Metazoa > Arthropoda > Insecta > Hemiptera > Pentatomidae > Euschistus > Euschistus heros. The sequence continues at coordinate 45,582 of RCWM02000050.1, read as the reverse complement.
ATAATTTGTAAGGCCGTTTTCAATGTGATTTAACTACTTTTTTTTTAGAAAACCTTTTACCTAAAGTTAGTATAGTAGGAAAACTATTCAATAAAAAAAAATAAAAATAAAAAAAAATGGATATTGGTCTTAGCTGGTTTTGGAAATACACGCCTCTAATAGTCAAGTTCACTAACTGCTATCTAACATATATTTAACAAATGAGCTATTTGTTAAAAAAAAAATGTCATACAATAGCGGTAATGAAATTAAGTGTTGTTAATGGTGCATTAAAATGCCCTCGTTTTTTCATAAGAATACGCAAAACTAAAAAGAAGTTATTTTTTGGAATTTATTTTCGATAGGTTTCACTTTTTCTAGGTGACATTTTTAAAATTTAGATTCAGGTAAAAAAAAAAAAAAATCTTTTTTCTCTTCTTCCTTTTCTAGCACTGAAGAGCAAGAATAAAGCGATAAGAAACTGCTTGTCGTTACAGACTATTTCAACATTTACTAGAAAAACGATCAAAGCTCCCAATTCATTACATACGATTTATTTATATGACCGCGATTAAACTTATTTGGACGTTGAGCTTAGGGGCTCTACTAAGCCCAATTCATCCAATTTACAATCATCCCGTTCGATCCAATCCTTACAATCCAATATGTTGTTCTGAGTTAGTTAGCCCAAACCAGATACCTATCGTTTCATAGTAAGCTCCATAACCACTCAAATCCATTAGTTTCTCAACTTGCTTCCCACTTCATTCCTAATAATCCTCCGAGGCGTCTGAGAAGAAATTGACCTCAGGAGCTTCTAGTGTAGAATTTTTATTGAGCGCTACTGATGAGTATTTCTTTTGTTTTGACATGTTATTGTAATCGTTATCAGCTAATTTACTTGATGTATGTATTTGTACAGTTGTAAATTTCAAAAAATTGATATTAAAAAAACAAAACATTGAGGAGCCTTTATCTAAGATGCCTCTTCCTTTACTCTCTTTCATCCTACTCTGTGTGTGTTTCTGGTGGGAAATTATTGGGAAACATCGCAGAACACATTCATTAATAGTGTCTACATTCCTAAATTCACATACTAATCAAGTGGCTTCTGCTTAGGAAAATATCCGTTTAAAATAACGTTTAAATAAAATTACAAAAATTTCATACTTTACCACCATTAAAAAAAAAAAAAAAAGAAAGCTGAAGATGAATTAAGCCCATATAGGCGATATACTATTTACGAAATGGCCAAGATGGGACAAAATGTCAACAAGAGAGAAATTGTGATATTTAAAAAAAACAAACTATTTATTGATATTTACAACTGTATACACATATATAAAATAAGTAAATTTGAGGAAATTATTACAATGACTAGTCCGAAAAAGAACCACTCACTAGTAGCACTTCGATAATAAGAAAAATAAATCTATATAAGAAAGTCTCTCGGTCATCTTCTTTTCAGACGCCTCGATGGATTATGGGGAAAAGAATGGGAAGCAAGTTAAGAGACTAGTGGATTAAAATGGCTATGGAGTTGACTATGAAAGGATAGGTATCTGGTTTCGGCTAAATTTAGGTCTTTATGGATAAGGTTATTTGTAACAAAGTAAGTAACAGATTGTATAACAGATGAATTAAATGGTTTGGTGGAGTCCCGAAGCTCAAATTCATACGTCCAAAAAGGTCTGATAACTGTCATGTAAATGAGTCTTTTATAATTAATCGGTAGGTTTGAACGTCTGTCTAGTAAATGTTGAAGAAGTCGAATACGATCTTAACGATTTTAAGTTAAACGTTTGTCTAGTTGGAGTCCAAGATAGTGGATCTATTCAACAGGGATCAATGGAATGTTATTAAAGGATATTGTAGGGATGGAAGTAGTAGGCTTAAAGCATAGGGTAAAAGTTATCTGATAAGATTTATTTGGATTTATTATAATTCTCTAATTTTGACACCATTCTTGAAGGTTTGTGATATGATATTGGAGGTTTTGGGACGCTATAAAAGGATCATGATTTACTGATAAAATACATGTGTCATCACCGTACGTGGTGAGCACTGTGCTAGGATGATTCGGGATGTCAGCTGTTAAATTGTGATTTAAAGCTCAAACGTAAAGGAAGCTGTAATTTTTTAAGAAAACTTCAGTAATTTGACTTTTATAAAAATGAAAGAAAGAAAAGTAAATAAAAAAAAAAAGTTTTTATAAATTATCTGATTCTCAAGTTTTATAGATGTACTGACATATAAAACAAATGGGACTAAGCTGCACGGGATAGGCTGGTTAATCCAAGGATCGTTTGAGCATAGGCCGGTTAAGAGGAATTCTACTGTATCTGCATGTAATCTAATAAATAAGACCACCTCCAAGTGATAACCTAACCTCAAGTTTAATCCTATTATAGGACTCATGGCATAATATTAGTCGTTGAGATTTGTTGATGTTATTAATACTCCCCGAATTAACAGTTGATAGGTAATATGAATAATTTGAGCTGTGCAATTCGACCAATATGCAGTCATGAATAACAGGATAGCGGGCCTAATTACCCCTTTGTATACATTATCCATGTTACATCACTTGCCAATATGGATAGCTTCAGTAAACGGATTGAGGTACTCTCATTTAGCTAATCAAAATTGTAACCGTTCAATAATAGATTTTGTTTACTTTTTTTAATTATTTTTTTTTTTACGATCCTATAAACTGTATTGCAATTTTCGTGTCATAAAGGATACTATTTATAGATCCTAGATGTTTATAACAATCATGAAAATTGGATAAAAATGTATCTAAAATACATAATTTAAATTTAAATACTTGGCAATCACTTGAGTTCCACATGATGGTAAAGAAGGATCAATACAATTAGGATTGATGAATTAATTGCCACTTCTATTGGAATTATATCATTTGAAAACTAGTTTCGAATGTTAAACATTCATCATCAGTCCTATAAACACACAAAAATCTGCACTTTGCTTCATAGATTATATATATTAAATTTTTAAAAATGTAAGGGTCTTCTACAGATTGAAGCTTGGTGCAGCAAGTGGAGAATAAAAATTAATGAAGCCAAATGCAGTCATATAACTTTTACCCTTCGCCGTAAATCCTGTCCACCCATCCGTTTCAGTAATATTCCTATACCTATATCCGACACAGTACGCTACCTTGGCTTTCATCTTGACAAAAGACTAACTTGGAACCCTCACAATAGGCTCAAAAGACAAGAACTCAATAGGAGATTCAGCCAACTTTACAGACTACTAGAAAGGAATTCTCATCTTTCAGTCGTTAACAACCTCCTAATATTCAAAACAATGATAAACCCAATATGGGCCTACGGACTTGAACTGTGGGGGACAGCAAAACAATCCAATATCAAACGCATTCAAACTTTCCAATCCAAAGTCCTCCAAACAATTGTCAATACACCTTATTATGTTACTAATAAAACTCTACACGATGACCTAAAAATACCTTTTGTTTCTGATCGCACTCCTTCAAAATTCTCGAAATTTCATTAAAATCTATTCAATCATCCCAATCGTCTAGCCCAATCCCTAGCCAGTCTTAACCATCCCTATAACCCTCCCAGAAGGTCGAAACAGCAATGGCCCCGAGACCTTTTGTAATATAATGTTATTCTGAAGTCCTGGTACCGACCAGCTTCTCTGCTCATGTCCTGAGCATATGTGGCTATAGCGCTCCCACTCAGCCTCCACTGAATATTACTCGTGATAAAGCTGAGAGAGTAGCGTTGGGATCTCTTAAGGTCTGGCCTTGAATCCCTATAAGTGGGGAAATAGGCCCGACTCGGGGTTCCCCAGGCTGAGTGTGTCTGTACTGTGCAAATAGTAAGAATGTATCTTATTTTTTTTATTTTTTTTTTATTTTTATTTTTTTAATTTTAGTAACTTTATTTTTATTATTTCATTTTATTTTTGATGATTGAATTATTATTTTTATTTTTTATAATCCTTTCTTGATTCACTGGGAAACCACTTCCTTCGAGGTGCTGACCTCAACGCAAAACACCAACAGTGGGGTGCCAGAACCACCAACTCCCGTGGCCGAATGCTACTGTCGGCAGTCAATTCCAACCATTGCCACTACATTTCTCCCTGTTCTCCTACCTACTGGCCAACAGATCCTACTCGTAATCCTGACCTCCTTGATTTTTTCATTTGCACAGATCTAGGTGCTATCAATCACTCCATAAAACGCCTGGACAACCTCTCCTCTGATCACAGTCCTCTAAGCCTCACCCTATCCATATCACCGATACCCAAACTTCCTCCTCCATCATTTATTAGAGGCCCAATAAACTGGAACCTTTTTTCATCAAAAACTAACCGATTCCATAGACCACAGAGAGTCCCTGAAAACACCCCAAGAACTAGATGATGCTACCAACTCCTTTACGACTTTGATTCAACAAGCTGCTTGGAATTCATCTTTCCCCCAACCTTCCTATAAAAACTGTATAAAAAATCCTCTACCACAAAAGCTAATAGATCTTATCCAAACAAAACGTCATTCCAGATCCCTATGGCAAACTAGCAGGCATCCTGACGATCGGAGAACATATAATCATTATACCAAATTAGTTAAAAAGAAATTGGCTTCCTTTAGAACTCAATCCTACAACTCATATCTCTCCTTCCTCTCTACCTCAGACAATTCTCTCTGGAATGCAACAAAAAAAATCCTCAAATATCACAATATTTCCTCAGATTCCTCCAATATTCCTACTTCTTCCTCAGATGAGAACAGAGCAGAAGAGTTTGTCAAGCACCTCTCCAGCACATTTATTCCCCATTCCGAACAAATCCCCTCCCACACTGCTAAAGTTCATCAATTCCTCACTTCACCTATTCCCCTCTCCTTACCTCCTAAAGCTGTTAACCCCTCTGAGGTCAAATTCCTTTTAAAAAAGTTGAAACTCCGCAAATCACCTGGATATGATCTTCTCACCACCCAGATCCTCCGGCAACTTCCTCAAAAAGCGGTCATATTCCTCACTTATATTTATAATTGTATCCTTCGCACAACCCACTTTCCTCTGATATGGAAACACTCCATCATCGTTCTGTTCCTAAAACCAGGCAAACCTCCCAACAAAACCTCATCATATAGACCTATAAGTCTTCTTCCCATCCTTTCAAAAAATCCTTTACTCGATATACCCTATATAATACTCGAATCCCAAAGCATCCCTTCCCACCAATTTGGATTCCGGACTGGTCACTCCACTGTTTAACAAGGTCTTCGTGTTGTTGATCATATATCCTCTGCCCTTGAAAACAAGCAGTTAGCACTGGTGCATTTCTGGACGTTGCGCAAGCTTTCGACCGGGTGTGGCACCAGAGCTTGCTCTTCAAGCTCAAGACGCACTTATCCCAATCCCTATACCTAGTCCTACGATCCTATCTCTCAAATCGCTCCTTTCGAGTCCGCTGTGGCTCAGAGTTCTCCAACTGTTATCCTATTGATGCCGGTGTGCCACAAGGTAGTGTTCCTATACCTATATCCGACTCAGTACGCTACCTTGGCTTTCATCTTGACAAAATACTGACTTGGAACCCTGACACTAGACTAAAAAAAAAAGAACTAAACAGGAGATTCAGCCAACTTTACAGACTACTAGTTCTATTTTATGAAGATATTTATTTATTTTATTTTATTTTTTATTATTATTAGTTGTGTGTGTGTGTGTGTGTGTGTGTGTGTGTGTGTGTGTGTGTGTGCATTTGTTAATACGGTATGAATGAATACATTTATCTCTGTACCTATTGCCCTTTACTGAGGCAGATTGTACACTCATTTCAATAAAATATATTAGAACGAAAAAAAAATATATATAATTATTATTATTTTTTTTATCTTCTATTATCATCAATTTTGTGTGTATGAGTACTTGTATATATTGTATGAATGAATACATCTTTAGCACTGTCACCTATTGCCCTTAATTGAGGCAGATTGTATATATATTTCAATGAAAAAAAAATGTAAGAAAGAACTCAAACATCTCAATACTGAAATAAGGAAGCAAAATGCAAGATCGTGTAAAATATAACAGAAACTAGAGCCAACTGAATGCAAAGGAAATATTTTCAAAAGACATATTTTTTAAAAACTATTTATTGATATTTACAACCATATACATTGTATACAACAAGTAAATTTTAGAAAAATATTTACAATATGTCATTTTTTTAAATTTTAGAAAGAGATTTATAAATCATTTTTCTCTCTCCCTCCTTCACTCCCTCTCTCTCACTGAGATACTTAAACTTCGGTAGTACCCTTCTAAAGTTATAACCAAGTTCCTTGAGGATATTGGTTAAGGTATATCGGTTATAATTTACAATGAAGTTCGTGATGAATATATGAAGGACATATCTGTAATAAATTAAAGTTAATTTATCACGTAATAGAAGAATAAAACGTAGGCTGTAAACAATTATACTTCATGCATAAGTTCGTTTATTTTTTTTTAACCTGCAACATGTTTTACCAGCGGCCTAGTTGTTTGAAAGTGATGCGTTTAAAGGGAACGAGAGGGTGTTACGGGTAGTTTCTCGAATCGAAAATTTGCCTCTAGTTTCAGAAATTTAATGATGGTTATTTTCTGTTATTAAACATTTGTCGCTAAGATCAACCGTTTAGTAGCTGTATTGACTTGAAAACATATCACGTCTGTAGGGTCGGGTGTAGGGGCTTTTTGACAGTAAGTGTTGCACGGATTGACATTAAACGATCAGCTGCTTATCAGAAATTAAATGGAAAGTATAATTATTTATATAGGATTTCTCGCCAGGAACTACCTTTTAGGAGCTAGATTGGTTTGAATGAAACAAAGTCTTGAACCCCTTATTTCTCAACATTGTTTATTTTGAATAATGATTAATTGTTTAATTTAAGTTAACTAAATTAAAGCCATACAGGTTAGCAGAAAAAATGAAGAACATAATCGTTTAGACGGTCAGCACGATTAAACTATTTAATTTGAATATTTATCTCCTACAGACAAATGAATCACAGGTAAGCGAAAAATAAAATAAAATATAAGTTATTCTTTCCTTAGCCGGTAGGCTCAAGTTTGCCTTTTTATTTTTCTTTTATTGTTTTTTTTATTGGAATTACCTTCTTTGTTTATCTTATAATGTTAAGAGCTAAAGGTTTTTAAAAGACCTATGGGCTCAGAACATAAATATTGTATGTTCTATAGTCATTTGAAGACGAAACATTCCATAAAAGATGCATTTGACGAATTCAGTGAAAATCTTTATGCTGAGGTCATCCCTATAGCGATCAGGATGTCAATTTGTATATTCAAAACATTCACTACTGGAAGGTTTCCAGATTTTACACATCCATCAAAAGGCCAAAGCGGCGATGTTGGGGAATGATTTGACATGTTGTTGATAAACCGGAATGGATGTGACATCCCAGTTTATTTTCTGGAAATCAACAACCGGATTCCTCTAATATTCACGTAGGTGCTAGTAATTCGCAATCAACGATAGAAAAACATCCCATTCTCAATCGTAATTTTTTCATTTATTCTCTGTATGTTCGATCATTTGGATATACTATTTGTCTATTAAAAAAATTCCGCATTTTCTTTCTGAAGTTGAATACATGATTCAAACGGTAAAAAAGGATGATAGTAAACAAAATGAGCTCAGATTGAATGTAGTCAACAGTATAACAAATTTATGCAATAAAGTGAAGAATACTGGTAATAGAAAAAATTCCATTGATAGATAAATAGCAGCAACAAAAATATTTTTATTAAACAATCCGGACGTATTAGTCACGCCATCGGATAAAGGAGGGATTACTGTAGTAATACATACATACACATATGGTGTTGTTTTAGAAGGGCCCACACCGTTCCAATGCTTAAGTGGGCGTCCCAGGCTATGTCTCGAATGCTCCGAAAAGGTTACGCTTCCACCGTAGCCAGTACATAAATGATATTAGTTTCATCACGGGCTTGTCGACGATTTGAGCCTCTCGGGGGAAACTTTCCAAGCCAACTTGTTCTCACCGTTCGTCGTACCAGTCGGGGCAAGACCTTAATTTCATATTTTTGTTCAAAGTTTATTTTATTTTTGCAATACCAGTTTCAGATTTCTTATTTTGCGGCGAAACGGTGCCCCGGATAAAAAAAATTCACCGGTATAAAATCGATTTAAAATGTGATCTTGTATCGAAATCCATCGTAAAAAATACAACATCCCATTGGAAATTCCAAAGTTAGGGTCCCTGGAGAAGAACTGGAGAAGGTTGGAGAGCAGACTATAACCTGAAAAGAAACTTTATTTGACACAGTTAAGACCCTAAGAGTTTTGATTCAAAAATTCAAAAACTGTTAAAAAAAAGGGGGTGGCCTTCGAATATTGAACACCCTGTATATATATATATATATATATATATATATATATATATATATATATATATATATATATATATATATATATATATTCATTTATTTATTGAAATTTACAAAGATATAACAGAATACACAGAAAATGGATATTAGTAGTCCTTCAACGAATGTTCTATATTCGAAGATCCTGAGGCCAATTTCTTTTCAGACACCTCTGAGGATTATCTAGAATCGAGTGGGAATCAAGTTGGGAGACTAGTGGATTTGAGAGGGTAAGGGGTTGACTATGAAAGGAAAGGTATCTGGTTTGGGCTTAATCAGCAGCGTATGGAAAATTAAGATCATTAGGAATAAGTTTAATTGTAACGAAGTAAATATTTTAAATTAGGATATAATACGAAATAAATTGGATGTTTTTGTGGATCCCTAAGTTCTGATCTATCTATTCAAACAGCTAAGCGGTTTGGAAGAATGATTAGTTTATTATGAAAGGAGAGGTTTGCATTAAAAAATTAAATTACCATATGCTGATAATTCCAAATCATCAGCATATTGTACATGCAGGCCATTTTGGCTAAGTTTTTTTGTTTGTTTTTTTACAGATTTATATACCAATAAACCAGATTTTTAATATAATTAGGTATCTCAAATTAAACAATTAATCATTAACGGCAATAAACCAGAACACTTCCAAGATTTTTTAAACCCACAAAAATTATTATCTAACAAAAATAACATAATAGAAAAAGTCACTAATCATTTACTATCAACAAACATTGATCGTACATTAAATACAAGATATAACTCATTATTTATGAAAATTTCAAATTTTAATAACCCCCAGCCGGAATATTATTGAAAATATAGCATTAATATCACCAAAATAAAAACCATTAGCCAACTGAGAATAGCCAAATATGACTACTTGAAAATATTTTTTAAAAATAATAGTTTAAAAATTAAAGCTAATGAAAAATGTGAAGATTGTAGCTTATTCATCATAAATAGCTTAAAACATCTGTTGTCGGAGTGCCCAAGACTCGATAATTGTCGAAAGAAATACCTAAAAGAATATATAGTTCAAACAGATGAAAGTCTGTCTTTGGAAAATATTTTATACTACAAATGCATAGAAAAGATAATTATTATTTATTATATATTATATATATATAATTATTGATTATTTTAAATGTTTTTAATGCTAGCAAAAAGTAATTAATTTATTTCTTTTGAATTAACTAAATAAAATATTGGATTCTATTGCGATTGCTGCTACAACTTTTGTGACCCTTGACTATAATTAATATCAATTATTATAAATTGTAAAAATGTATGTTTTTATTTTTATTTTATTTGTATATATCATATATACATTATATATATATATATTTATATATATATATATATATATATATATATATATACATCGTATATAGCTTGTTAGAAAAAAAATCTTTTGTTCGTATAAATTATTATAATATGAAGAAATGCTTTTGCTTGTGTAGCGGAGCTCCAAAGATCAACTCCTTATGTCCAAATGGGTCTAATTACACATGTACTCAGAATATCCATATGGATACCAGTAAGACGTTTGTTTAGATGGAGTTCAGTGCAGCGGATATATTTAATTAAGACAATTGGAGTATTATTTAATTATGGATAAAAGAGTCCATGAAAAAAATTAAACCTGATTTGATGATATTTTTAGAAATTTTTTTTAATATTCCAGTTTCATTAGACTTAAGTTGCATATGTTTCTGATATAACCCAAACTAAATACCAATTCTTTTATAGTAAACTCTACAACGATTCTAGTTCACTAGTCTCTCAACTTGCTTCCCATTCTATTCCCAACGACGCTCCGAGGTGTCTGAACTACAACTACCCTCATTAGATATGTACTTATTTTTGTTCAGTTGCGAATTTCAATTAATAGATATATTAAACAAATTTAATATAAAGTTTTGACACCATTCTTGAAGGTTTGTGTGATAGGGTACTAAAGTGACAGGTGAATTATTTGCTGTATACACTCATCTGCGATTTGCGTACTTGGTCATGATGGTGTTACGGTGGTTTAAACTAAAAGCTTAAGGGTACAGGAAGAGATCTTGGATACTGCTTTGAGAATCACCAGCTGACAGGGTAAAGAGGGATGACAGGGAAAGTTACGATTTACTTTGAGGTTCTATCACTAAGATAGGAATGGATGATAAAGGGAATGTAGGAGGCAGGATTTAAGGAGTTTGTTAGCCAGTCTAAGACTTGTCCAGAAGATTTGCGTTGAGAAAGAGTCTTGTTAGAGAAATGCGGTGAACATAAGGTCCACTACGCCGAGACATAATATTAGGAAATATTTACGCAATGTCTTTATTGTCTTTACTAGTGAGGTGTTAATCCAGCAATTTTGGTTTCTTGATACCAGTTCCAGTATAAAAATCGATTCTCGATTGTTTCAAACGGTTTCAGAATAAGTTGAAATTACAAACAATAATCCATGTGAGAGCCTAAAAATTATACTAGTGTATAAAACATACAATAATTATTATGTAAACGACTAAATTAATAAACATTGAAAAAAAAAATATTATCTACAACGTATAAAATTTAATTACAATGATTACAAAGTAAAAAAATGATCATAATCTAAATTTTAATTAAAGAAGCCTCTGGAGTTTTTTTTTTTTTTTTTTTTTTTTTTTTTTCACCAGTGACGCACCTGAGAGGGGATCTCTTTGGACTTGGCTTGTCCCTCCATAAATAGAGTGTGTGTATATTTTAAATAAAGTAAGATTGTATTTTTAACATTTAATTTTTGTTTTTAATATTATTATTGTTTTTATATTTATAGTTAAATTTTTTTTAATGTAATTTATTTTATTGTATTTTGATACCACCTTATGTATTGTATAGTGTGAGGTTTTTTTTATTTATTTATCTTTTTTTACTTTATTTATTGGATTATATATTATGAGGTAATTTATTTATTTTTTCTCTTCTTTTCATTTATTTTATTGTATGATATATTGTACATATAGTGTAAAGGATTCAATATAGAAATTTATATTGCTCATTGCCCTGTTCGAAGCAGATTTTAATACTTTCTCAATAAAAGATATTTTGAAGAAGAAAAAAGTTAAGATGCTAAATATTTTTGTACTGGGTTTTTATGTATTGCTTAAAGAATCACAGCGTTACTAAAACATTTTACCAAACACTGTAGACGGGAGAATGAAAAATAGTATGCTAGAATTGTTATATTGTCTGGCTACGTTTATCTCAATAGTGATTCGATGATAATGATCCTATTTCTGCATTTTCTAATAGCGAATATATATTTCAAGTATAATTTATAACTGTATAAGTTATAAATAAGTAAATTTGAGAAAAAAATAGTACCATGACATCAGTAATATGTATAATACTACTTATCGATAGCACTTTAATGAAAGTTCTACATAAGAAAGTCTCTAGACCATCTTCTTTTCAGACGCCTCGGAAAAATATCGGGGACAGAGGATTTCACGAAGGATTTTGGATTGTAGGGATTGGGTACGAGAAGAATTAGTAGGTTTAGTGGATCCCCAAAGCTCAACTATGTATGTCCAAGTGGGTATAATTTCGATCATGTAAATTAATCTTTTGTAATTGATTGGTAGCTTTGTACGCTTTTCTAGTAAATGGTGGAGTTGTCGGAAATGTTTTTTGTCCTGTAAGTATGGCTTGGATGATCAGTATTAAATTCTGTACCATACAATGTTGATTCAGTACATGGAAAACTACTCTGTTGTTTAGTAACAGATTGTTTTATTTTTCAGGAAAACTAATTTTGTATAATGATCACATAATTAAATATAGAAAACCAGTAGTAGCTGAATACTTAGGTCCTTGTAATCAAACTTGGGCAAAATTTAATCTACTAATTTCCTGGAAACAATTATATAATTAAATAATGATTAAATCATTTAATTAAATTTTAGTCCATTAATGATTTAATTAACTGAAAATTTAATTAGATGATTGATTCCAAGAAATTAGTCAAATATTTAATCATGAATTAATTTTGCCCAGCTCAGTTAGGAATCGATTTCGATTATCGATTTTTTTCTCAAGAACTGTTGCAATCGATCGTTACTGTAAGGTTCAAAACACGCAAAGAAGCCTTTCTTTAGAGTCATCAACTTAAAAAAAATAATCATTATGGGTTGAAATCTAGTTATTTCAGAACTATGTGTATAAATAAATTTTAATTGATTCTCGTATTAATTAATAATAATAAAACAATTAGGGTTGAAATTTTGGGTAGTTACAGCTGATTCACCTTGCATCGTATTTCTTGAAAATTGCGGTTTTCATTTTCATCTAATAATTATTCTTAATCACAGTTAGCGAAAACCTATGTCCTCCTACTACGGACGATGCCCGTGCTTTGATGACGCAATTTTCCGCTCGCAACTTCAGGACTAATTTATGCTTTTTCGCCTATTTTTCTATTTACCGATAGTTGAGTTGCAGGCTGCCAACCATGAAGATTCACTTAACGCAACAGGTTGGCAACACTTTGATCAATTACAGAGGCGCCTCCAGTTATTTGCAACTGGCAACATTGCCCCGGGTTATGCCCTGTTTCAGCTTTGTAAAGTTGAGGAAAAAAGTTGCTTTTTTAAGCATGGACTTTTTTTGTGACTCGTTTAACTTGATATAAAATAATTTAACCCTATGAAGGTAGTATTTACTACCACTTAAGTAGTCACTCGGAAATAAACAAGTGTAATTTAAAGTTAGGAAGGCAAATGAACGGTTCTGGAACTTTCTGCTGTTTATTTTTTTTAATTACTTATTTTTCTTTTTCATAACTACTTTCATCTACCAATGAAGTTATCGAAACTACGTTTTTTTTTTCTCTTTTTCCTTTTTACCCTATGTAAGAGATGATTTAAAGGAGCTATTGGTCATCTTATTTTATAATGATAGTACTTTAAAATTGCAGAAGGTGTGGCTTAAAGGGCTCACAAAATTTTGGTAAAAATATGACTAACAGATTTTTTTTTTTTTTTTTTACCCATTTATTGAAATTTACAACTGTTCAAAATACTCATCAGTAGCAGTTCATTAAAAATTCTACACAAGAAGGTCTCGTGGGCATCTTCTCAGACACCTCGGAGGACTATCGAAAATGGAGTGGGAAGCAAGATGAGATACTAGAGGATTATTAATTATCCCATATTACCCCATGGTTATGGGGTTAACAATGAAAGGATAGGTAGTTTGGGCTAGGTCAGCAACATATCGAACATTAAGATCTTTATGGATAAGTTTATTGGTGACAATGTACGGAGCATTGAGGATTTTTCGAAGGATTTTGGATTGTAAGGATTGGATACGAGATGAATTGGAGGGTTTAGTAGAGCCCCGAAGTTCAACTCCGTACGTCCAAATAGGTCTAAACACTATCATCTAAATGAGTCTTTTGTAGTTGATTGGGAGCTTTGAACGTTTGTCAAATAAATGTTGAAGTAATCTGTAACGGCTAGCAGTTTCTTGTCGTTTTAGTCTTGTATGTGGAATAAGTAAGACGTCTGTCCAAGTGGAGTCCTAGGTAGTGGAACTGTTCAACCGAGATTCATGTAATATTGTTAAAGAATAACGTAGGACAGGACAGAAAATTAAAATTAAAAAAAACCAAAAAAACCTAGAAGTAATAAAAAGTATAATAGACTTTTCTGGGTAGAAAGTGGCACAAAGTTGTACTTTGTTTTTTCAATAACGAGTTATCTATGTCATAAAATTAGTTTACATCTAAGCAAAATTTTTGTCAATACAATAATAACACTATTTTAATGACATGTAATTCATAGGTAGCTGAAGTTACAACTTATAGTCTAGTATAACTTATCATGTTGACATCCATTAATTTTCATATTACACACATATTCCATTAATTTATTGTTTTTGAAAAAATATATTACTTTATCATTTTTCACCTGTTCCTATATTTTGAAATAAAAAAGTTACGTTGTCTGCAAGAGATAACAATTACATTTCAGTTGGTAAGTTTTATTATTTAATTATTAATTTACACATTATTTTTTACAAAGCGATAAATAATTTAACTTATTGATCATTAAAAATACTTTTAAAGGTGGTAATTAATAATACTCAATTAATTATTTATTAAATACTTTAGATTGATTATTATTTATTCATTATTTGTTATTTATCCAATCAGGTTGTTAATGGTTGACCCTAACTAATAGTATTACAACGGGAAATATTTTGTTTATTTTTTAATTTAAAATTAATTTATTTTATATGCAAATTAAATAAATAAAATAAGTATATATTTTTAAGTTATTTATATAAATTAATAGAAACCGTTAAATGAAATCATGTGTATTAATTAAAATAAACAAATGTATATGATAAACCAACAAGGCAATTAAGCAATAATTAACATAATATATGGGATTTGTAATGCAAACGAGAGGAATGAGGATGTTATTAATATTACTATAGTTTAATTTAATTAGATATCATAAATTTCATTTATAATTATTGTTTAATTAATAACTGTTTCTATAAGTAAGTTTCTTTTTTTATACTATTCCTGTATGAAAATTATAAAATCATACAAAATATAGTATAAGTAATTATAATAGTTAAAAACAAAATATATATACAATATACTATACATAAACTATATTTAAAATATATACTTCATGTAGCGGGATCAGTAAACGGAATGAAAAATAAGCATTGTTAAAATTACCAACACATTACTTCATTAGCCTACGTTTTGGCCTTAGCAAAGATGAATGTCACCAGGAATGGAAAAATAAAATGTCAACTACAAAACCAGGAAATATAAAAATATACCAGAAAAAAAGATTAAAAAAATTAAAACAATTCAATAGTAAATAAATTATGTGTTAAGTAGGAAATACATTTTATACAGAAATATAATTAAATTAAAATTAGAAAACGATCTAAGAATTATAATATTTGATAAAGTGAAAATAATACATATCATAGAAATATATTTAAATAAAAAATTAAAAAGATGTGGTATGGTATAAAATGATAAAGACAGTAAGTTGAATACAAAATAAAAGCAAAATACAATAAACTGTTAAAAAATACCAGTAATAATAATAAAAAAAGAGTATATATAACAATTATTAATATAAAGAGAAGTATTAAGAAAAAAAATAGCTTACAATTGATAAAAAGAGCAAGTAACCAGTAAATATATAAAAACGTACAACGTATGGGGCACCATCTTTTGTTTTTGATTCAAAGTTACTATCAATTTAAAAAAAAAAAAAAAATCTAGATTTTTTTCTTAGCAACTTTAACAAGTTTTCTAAATGTGAGAAGGCAAAACAATGATTAAAAAAAATTATTTCATTTCAAAAACGACGATTAACAAAAATTATTTGAAATAGCACCAAGAAAAATGGTGTGTAAATATCGGATCTCTTCGAAAAAGTCAATAAATAAAAAAGTAAATAGTTTAAAAACAGGAAAACATAATACAAAATGGTAGAAAATTTATTTATTACCGGAACAAATATGATTTATAAAAATCGCAAACATAACTTACACATTAAGCCCACACCTCGTCAGAGAACTCCTCCAGTCTTCAGTGCATTACCTAGCCACTAACTAAAGTGGTAAAAAAAAAAAATAATGAGGTAAAAACAGATAAAAAATCAAATAAGAAAAGAGAGATGTATAGGAATTATTTTTTTATTTTTAATTATGTTTCATCATTTTCTTGTTTTTAAATAGTAATAAGATAAAATTAGATGTATAGATAAAGAAAAAAAATTGAGAAAGAAGAGAGAGAATGAGAGTGGGTGTAGAGTAGTAGTATGGAGGGAAACAGAGGAAATGTAATGAGCGGAATTGGTTATAGACAGAAAAAGGGGAGGGAAAAATGTGGAAATGAGTGTAGTTACGGAAAAACAGATAAAGGTAACAATGTTACCTCGTAACGGACTTCTTTTTGATAAAGAAAATATACGGTGTTATAAAGTGCGAGTTGTTAGAAAACGTGGAGGAATATGTTAAATGTTAAATGTGGAAATGTTAGAATAGGAAGAGAAAATAAATTACATAAAAATTTTTAATAGAGTCAAATGTAAGGATTCATAAATATATTTAGTTAAAATATTTATAATAAATTCAACTTATTTGGTCCGATTTAATATTATTTAGTCAAGATCCTGTGAATCGCAATAAATGCTCCCTGATTTTTAAGAAATATTCAACTACATTGTGAATTAGAAAAGAAATAATTTGACAAATTGATTGAAACTTACTTCACCAAATTGCATTGCGAGTTATCACTACACACTGGTCCTAATAACAAATCTAGATGATCAGAAGTCGTAGATCTTATTATTTTTCTGTCCCAACTAACAATCTATATATTTTCTTATAGGTTTTAAAATAACAAACACCATGATGAAACAAGATTTGAGCTTACTTATTTCTAAGAAAATATATTTTGGTTACTTTATTACAAAAGTGTGTTGCAAAAAAATGATTTTATTAATTTGAAAATAAACTTTAAATGAAAAATAGGAACATCTAAATTGTGGACAGGAACTTCTATAGTACAAATTTTAAATTAATCAGGTTTCTATCTCTCTCTTATGTACATTAGACTTTGAATTTGATGGGGGTATAGGTCTAATGTGATTTTTGAACAAATTAATTATGAGATATGCTGCATGTATTTTAAAACTCTGACCCATAACTGGATAGATATGTCCCTCTATAATCTACCATTTTTTCCAATTTACATTTTAAAATTATTACGCATTTCAAGGGTGAAAAAAATATTACAACGTGACTTTGTTTTATTCAAGCCAATATAACTCCTAAACGGTAGTGTCTTAGCGACAAATATTATATAAGAAAAATATTTTCCAGAAAATTTCTAGAACTGTCAGTAAACTTTTGATCCATGCAGCACCAAGAGAGCAACATCCTGTAAAAATGTTACATTTTGGAAGGTAAAATAACGTTACACCAAGTATAGACCGCCTGCTGAAGGCATATTCGTTTCAATAAAAACATACCTTGGCAACTGATAAATAAACAATAATAGATATTATTATTATATCACAATCACATATCAATTCGTGATCTTGGGCATTATGTTTTTTAATGCATACATTTTTAAACGTAAAATTTCATATTGAATGCAATATTAAAAGCTACCCAGACTAGAAAAACAAGTATAAATTATACCAAGCGGGTAGTGACGATTTCAGAAATTAACAACAACAAATTAAATAATTATCAGAAACGCAAGTGAACGCAGCTGGTTGCTATATTCTTTCGAAGTATAATAGTTGAGCAACAAGTATTTGCTACAGTGTGCTATTTCTCATTGGTTCCCTCAATCTTGCCAAATTTGAAAAAAAAAAAGAAGACTTATTTTCCTTCTCTCTCTCTCTTTCTCTTTTTTAAATCACTTAAACATATTATATTATTTTTTTCAAGAATCCGATAATTTATGATAATTTTCTTATCTAAATTACGGAAGACAATAAAAACGAATTGGGGAAACATTTAAAAACCTCTGAAATAGTTGTTTGAGACGTGGCCCTAATAGCAATCTGTTTACTAATGTTTGCTTCCTTTACCCCCGTCTTTATTGCTTTTTTCTGTGCTCACAAAATATGTTGCCACTTCTTCATATCTTCTATTCGGTTTAAAGTCACATTTATCATTTTTGATCTGCTAGTTTCGCAACTTGGACCACTGTGCAGCGGTTAAAGGTACAGTTGTTTTCAATTAAGAAACTCTAAGAACATCTTACAGATTGAAACCTTGGGACTCAATTCAAGTACAAGACGTCCTGATGTGATCACAATTATTATTTTTTCGTTACTACACTCAATGTTAATAAAAACAAATAATTAAATGATTAAATTGAATGTAAAAAGGAATGACAACTATAATTCGATTAATAAATATTTTAGAGGGTTTAATAAAATTTTATATTCTTTTAATACTTACTAAAAATTAAAAATTATTTTAACAGTCAAAATATATTTTTTTACTTATTGAGTGATGGAGGGAGGGTTTACGAGGGTGGTTTGAAACGTTTCCAACCTAACAAAGATACAAGACATTTTTTCTGAACTTTTTTTTTTTTTATTTTTCAACATAGTCTCCTTGTAACTCTACACACTTCTTCCAGCGATGCTCCCATCTCTTTAACCTGTCCAAATAGTACTCGGCGTCTTTCTCAACAAATAAAATGTTGACGAAAATTTCTATCTTGCCAGCGCAAGTTTTAGATGACAGAACAAAAAGAAGTCGCTTGGGGCTAGATATGGTGAGTAAGGCGTATGGTCAAGCAGTTCAAATTACGGATTTTTGCCATGGCAACCGTTGAGGAGTGAGACTTGGTGAAACAGGATTTTCTTTTTCTGCAAATGTCACCGTTTTTCCAGAAGTTCTACCTTCAGCTTGTCAAGTAATGATGCGTAGTATGCTCCTGAAATGGTTTTTCCTTTTTGAAGATAATCGATTAAAATAACTCCATGACTATCTCAAATTTTGCTTTTTTTGGAGTAGGTTCCCTCGTTGCAGTCCACAGTTTGGAATGTATTTTTGTTTCGGGCGTATAATGGTGTATCCAGGTTTCATCTACAGTAGTTAATCGGCGCAAAAACTCCGATTTATTGTGGCTAAACTGCACCAACAGAGTGCAGTTGCAGTTTTTGAACGTCCTAAACGTTCATCGTCTCCCAAGCTCTTACGGCCACGTTTAAATTCAGCTGCCCAAAATTTCACTGTGGTAAATGATAGTGCCGATTCCCCATACACAGAATCCAACTCATCTTTGATTTGAGTAGGCGTAATTGCCTTTCAAAAGCAAATATTTGATGACAGATTTTGTCCTTTTTTTTACAAAAACACTTCAACTCACTCAAACGACTATTACATAACAATACCTTCGTAAATAGAACGATTCAGCTGACTGTAATGAAATTAGATAATCAAGTTTTACATAACAACTAACTTTTTAAAAGGGTGTTAACAGTTCAAATATATTGTTTTAATTATTGAGAGGTGTTGGAAGGGGATTCAATATGCAGTTATGAATAACTCAGCTAATTTTAATTTAATTTTATATTTAGTTTTCTTACATACTTACTTATATATTTTAATTAATTAATAAAATTTTTAGGCTATTGTTTCCGCACTATGATTATTTTACTCTTTTTAATATTATTTTTTATTCTTTTTATTTTTATTTTTATATATATATTTTTTTTATTACAATGTAAAATAAAGAAAAAATGTATTTATAACAATATCGTTTCTGCATCTTTGTAAGAAATTAATAACATTTTTATATTTTTTTACATTGAAAATATTTTCTCAGCGTTCTTCTCTCCTAGTTCCTAGTAACCAATAAAACCTTATTTAGTTTATTTACTTGGCTCCGTTCATCCAGCAACTCTTTCCTTTAGAAAACCATATTCCTTCTTGCTTATTGATCCTTCAGATATTGGTGTGCAATATGACTTATCAGATGTAAAATTGTTTATTTCTAATCTACCTATTTCATATTTTTTTCTTTTTTATCAACAATACAACAAACACTCGATCATTCGTAATTGATTTTCCGATCCACTAATTTCAATCTTAATTAAAAAAAATGAATGAAATAGAAAAAGGGCGTCCGGAAGGAATACAATTTTGGATTATGAACTTTACTATGGGACCAACCGTAATAAAAAATTTTAGTTTTCAATTTTTTTGAGAAAAATTAAAGTATAAAACAATTTTGTTTGTCACTTGAGGTACGCCCTATAGAATCAATATTATATATTAAATGCAGGTTCTATGTCATATCACATATTATTATATTGCAGGTTATTCATATCACATATTTTATTTTATTGAGTTACTTTTTTTATTTTAGCTCCTCCATTCAATTTTTAAATTTAATATTACGCATTTTCATAGATGGTCTTTGCAACGCGGGGCTCATTAGTACCGTTTGTAGCGTATCCGATGTTATGAGCCTATCTGACAACACTCTCTAAGGGGTAAATACATGAATGAATATAAATAAAGTTAATATAATATTGTGATAGAAGAGTATTTCAATCATTGACAACACACACACAAACACACACAAATAAAAAAAAACTGTATCACTACAATCCATGAAGGGTCTTGCTCGAACTCAGGCCCGGATAGCAAGTCAGATCCTTACTCACTGAGCTACCCCCCCCCCCCCCCTCCACATATATATATTTACCTATTTCATATTATTTATTTATTTATTTTTATTTTGAATCGGTCATCACAGACCATGCAGATATTACTTGTTGTTGAGTTAGTCTCTGAATTTCATTGTTCAGGCAGTCCTCACTTATGACCTATGTTTTTTCGTTTCCTTCTTCACTCTGTTTTTGTCTTCACTGGTTATGTACTTTATCAAATGTTTGGTTATTCAGTTTTTTCGAGTCAATTCTGACCGTGGGCCTGAAAAATATCACCCTTGTTTTAATTATTGCTCTTTCTTAGTCTTCTATCCTTTCATATATTTCTCAGTTCAATGTCAATAATTAACATAAATAACATAAATCCTTCGTAATATTTTCGATCTTCGGGAGCTTTTCTATACTATAACTATGCCATATATTAAAAAGAATTTATAAGTTATTAATAATGTATTTCATGTTATCAAAGATATCAATTATATTTTTAAATCTTGAAATACATTTTCCTTTTTTGCTTGAGGAGAGTTAGGCAATGTTTGAGATTAACAAGCCATATTTTTATTTTGCCAACGTTTCAGCCATAACTTTGATGTCCATCATCAGGGTTAAAACAATAAATAGTCGAATAGAAAATCAGAAGAGAAAAGTAAAAAAGGTAAAATAAAGATGAAATAAATTTTAAATAAAAAAATTAAAATAGAAGTAAATCTAAATTAAAATTAATTAAATAAGGTAAATTAATAACTGTTTTAAAATCTATACAATGATAAAGAAAATAAGTAAGTAAAAATAACATTGTTTGAAAAGTGAGGGTAAAAATAAAATACAGTTATTAAAGTTTCGTAAAACTGATCAAAAATTGTAGTAAACAAATTAAAATTTAAAATAATCTTATGCAAAGAAAAAAAAAATTAAATGTGATGAAGTTAATTTTAAATATAAAAATATTATGAAAATTATTATTATTATTATTATTTTTAATTGAATAAGCTAGTTTTGCAATTACATGGTTTAAATGTGCTCCGGCAATTGGAATTCATTATCTAAACTACTAGTTATTTACTGACACATCATTGAAAGCAAAATAAATTAACTGTCAAATACTTTCAACAAGCCAAAATTTGGATGAAAAGACGAACAAATATTGATTTGTGCACACGCTTTTTCTTATATTCAGTTGTTATTTAAACATGTCTGATTTTAAGCACGTTGTTTCCCAAGAAATCCGACCACTCTCGTTCTTACATTCAAATTCATATCACATTCAATTATTGAAACATCCAAACCGCGTTATATGCCGAACATCCACTGCCAAATAAACAACAACTTGCCACAGTGTCATATTAATCGGATTAGAGTTCTTGGAACGATATTGGGCAAACCAGCAAGAGAAAAACAAAAGTTAATTTTTATATTTGATGTAATATGGAAAAAACACCTAGAATTGTTTCGCAATAGCATCAAAAAATAAACTATATTTCGAAGGTATGATGTCCATTTCATTTTGTGCGTATAGATTTAGGTTTTTTTACATCTTTCGTTTTAAAATGAAATTCAGGGTCTAAAGTTAAAACCCGAATGCACAAATTCAGCTTTGATCAGATTTGATAAAACACTCTCGTGATTTTAGTCTAACAAATTACACATGAGCATCAAAACGGGTTTTGTATTTAATGTCATAGAATGTGCTAAAATGGGATCACCGACGATATATTTTAGTAATTTATAAATAAAGTATGCCCACTAGCGCTGTAATACAAAACTATATGTAATATAAATTAGTTTACCTTAAATCAATAACTAATATTTTGTTACAAATAACACACAAAATTAAACTTGACTTGCTATATATATATATGTTTAGTAAGGTCCTTGAGGTTCAGTCATAAAATAAAAAATCAACTATTTTGGCGACGTTTCGAGACTATATTGTTCTCATAATCATGCCCTACAGTGAAAAAACAGGTTACAATAAAATTATATAAGTTAAATAAGTTATTTCAAAACATAAAGTTAGCTACAGTACAGGTAGATATATAACAACATGTGTGGAGTAATAAAAATATATATAATTACATAATATAGAGGAGTATGAAGCTACTTACAATGTTACTGGTGGATATGAATAGACTAACAATTCTAGTACACAACTAACCAAGGGGAGTGAGTTTAAACAGACAGTTAACAAGGGTTAGTTGGGAAAAACCCTATTTCTTAAAAATAGTGGGTATTCCCAAAGATGCAGGTACAAAAATATTTCAGTGTAATATACTAATAAATGGAAGAATGGTTTGTATGATGTATATAAATGTAAATGTATATTATAGGTCTGAATGTATTAAGTTGGAATAACAGGTGTTAAGATTTAAAACTATTAAAATAGGTTTTTTCCCAACTAACCCTTGTTAACTGTCTGTTTAAACTCACTCCCCTCGGTTAGTTGTGTACTAGAATTGTTAGTCTATTCATATCCACCAGTAACATTGTAAGTAGCTTCTTACTCCTCTATATTCTGTAATTATATATATTTTTATTACCCTACACATGTTGTTATATACCTACCTGTACTGTAGCTAACTTTATGTTTTGAAATAACTTGTATAACTTATATAATTTTATTGTAACTTTTTTTTTATTGTAGGGCATGATTATGAGAACAATATAGTCTCGAAACGTCGCCAAAATAGTTGATTTTTTTTTTTATGACTGAACCTCAAGAACCTTACTAAACATTTAATAGTAACAGTCAAGAAATTTATCCATATATATATATATATATATTGCTCCGTATATTTTCCTCAGAATTTTTCGTTCTTTTTTTTTTTTTTTTTTTTTTTTTTTTTTTTTTTTTTTTTTTTTTTTTTTTCTCGTTTGTTCAAAAACAAGAACGAAAAATTCCAAGGAAAATGGACTTTTGATGAAAATATCTCAGAACGAACTTTATCAAAAGACCAGCATAATAACAGATGCAATAAGAAATCGCCGAGTTAAATTTTACGCGCACATCTATAGGATGGAAAGCTCCAGATTGTTAAAGAAATTATTGAACGTTATAACTACAATGCAAATGTAGTACAGAGGTACCTGCGGCTGATCAATTTAGAAAATTTTATGATCGTAATAAATGCAGGAGTGGCCGAGTGTAGCCGAGTGGACTTAAACATGTGCAATAGATATTAGAAGTTAATCTCTGTCGAGCGTGGTCAGCACTTGGACGGGTGACCGCCCTCCAAGTAAGACCACGGAGTCCAGGCTAATACGGCGTGGGTTAGATTCCCACACTGTCCTCACCCTGGGAGTCACAGGGAGGTGAGCGACCCCAGGTTGGGGGTTTGGCATAGAGCTAATGACTCTATCCTGAAAATCATGCCTATTACGGAACCTTGAATCAGCATCACCAACGACCCTGGCTTTGTACAAGGATACCAGAAGAACTACAAGCTTTGTAAGTTAAAGCGAGAGCCCAAGATGAGCAGAGGTGAAGCAAGCTGACTAAGGCGGCCAAGGATCTGCAAGGTCTGTTGAGCCAACCGAAAAAAAAACAAAAAAAAAAACAAATGCAGGACTAAAATCAACAATATGACATTTGAACAAAGAACACTACGACAACCAGGAAAAAAGTGGACGGAATAAGAAGAAGCATTTCGAAAGAAAGAAGAGACTCTAGGAGGAAATAAGGAGGAATAACCGAAAATGAAGTGACTTAAAATCTAATCGCTCTCCTCAAGGGGAATATTCGTCATAATGATAATAATAATAACATCATATAGAAGCCATTTTTCGTTTGTGATCACTAACCGCGAACACTACTGAACCAATCTCTACCAAATTTTGATAATATAATCAGCAATAATATAATCTACCGATTTTTTAGTAATTTGTTATAACAAAAACGATAAGATATATGGATAACAGTGAAGTTAGAAATTTGAGTGAGTGGCTAGCGCCATTCTATATGAGAGGTTACAATGGTACGGTGTTATATAGAGCATTAAATTGATAATAAAATTTACTTATATTCAATTAAATTGTCAAAAAAAGATTTAAATATGTGGTCTCAGTGAAGTTTTAAAATCGACTAATACGGGCTTAGTATTATTCCGCAATAGAGTTTACGATGGTAAAACTACTAAACACATATGTACGAAAACTACATCTACATACAATGACGGTAAAGTAAGAAATTCTCGTAATTCTGCTAGATTATTATAAATCCAAGACTAAATAAACATAAAACTGCCCGTCGTTTTCGGCTTTTTCAACATTTATTAGACAAACGTTCAAACCTCTCGATGAATTACAAGAGACTCATTTGCATGACAGTAATTGGACCTCTCAGGACATTTGGACAACGGAATTGAGCTTTGGGGCTCCACTAAACCATCCAATTCGTCCCATATCCAGTTCATATATTATATATTATAATATATCATACATATTATAGCTATATATTATATATTATAATAAAGTTGATATATTCAACTGGTGTACGAGTTTATAAAGAATAGTTAACGTGATTTGATGATATTTTCATAATTATATTTTAATATTACAGTTTCATCAGAATTTAATGTTCCATATTTTGCTGATTTAATCCAAACCAATCACCGATCCTTTCACAGAAAATTCCATAACATTACAAATCCGCTAGTGTCTCAAGTATTTTATCCCATTTTATTCCAAATCTGAGAAGATGATTGCTTCGGAACCTATTAATATAGAACTTTTATTTAAGTTCAACCAATGGGTAGGCATTTTCAAGGAATTGGCTTGTGATTATCAGCATTGCTCTAATATATAAAAGATGTATTTTTATTTATTTTTTTAAAAATACAGTTGCTAATTCATATAAATAGCTAAATGACGGCGTGAAGATATTTCAAAAAACATTTTTTTTTAAAGGAAATAACTAATGATATGGTGTCATGTACTATTAGTTCATTTCTGAAGTGACAGAAATCAATTCAGCGCTTTATTAAATAAACTGAAAAGAATGTACGATGTACTGGTTCAGCGATATCCTGGTCTAGTCAACTGATAGCAAGTCTTGTCATTTGATAAGACTTGGTTCCACACTTCCTGCCATAAAAAAGAAAATTTTGCTGATTCGGATGTAATCGAACTTCTGCTTTACTTAACATTATTCAGATCAATAGCTCATTTATTATGTAGGAAAAAATATTAACTAAAACGGATTAGTATGAAAATGGGGTTTGCAATTTCTTCAATTCAAAACCCAAAGGGAGATATCAATTAATTCTACAACTAGAGCACAATGGTTGATATTTTGATTTTTAAAAATAATGTATTAGGAAAAAATATTCTTATTTTAAATATAAACCGATCAATTTTTTCCCCGACTTATCCCTTTATATATATTTCTTTCACAATAATAAAAAAAATATTAAAATTTAAAAAAAAAAGTCCTTTGGCAGGGTTGTTCAAAAATATAAATTTTGATAATTTTTTTTATTATAATTTATTAATTATGAATTATCTATACTGACCTCATTTAAAAATATATTATATTCAAGGCGGCAAAAAATAGACTCTTTCTTGTTTAACTTCTATACTTTAAGCGATCTTCCGGAAAATGTATTTTTTTCCTACATGGAATATTAAAAACCGAAAGTCCATTTCATACTTCAACCCTAGAACGCCAACCTTCTCTCTTCACCCCATTTTACCAACTATTCGTCAGATTAACGAATATATTTTTATTTTAATATAATTATTGGAAAAAGCTATGAATGAGATTTTCTGTTACGAGAGTTATTATTCCTGTAATAAAAAAAAAAAAAAAAAGGAAAATTTTATCCAGTTTTAAGGGGAGAGGGGGATATATTAAAAAAAAAAAAAAAAAAAAAAAAAAAAAACTTAATATCAATTTTTATTTCAAAATACTGTATTAAAAACGAACATAAAAAGGTATAAAATATTTAAACATAAAATGGACTGTATATGTTACAGCAAAAATAGGAA
Source organism: Euschistus heros (assembly GCA_003667255.2). Classification (NCBI taxonomy): domain Eukaryota; kingdom Metazoa; phylum Arthropoda; class Insecta; order Hemiptera; family Pentatomidae; genus Euschistus; species Euschistus heros. Next base: position 18,944 of record RCWM02000050.1, on the reverse strand, counting down.
TACAATTATTTTTAATGCATATTGAGCACAATGAAAAATTAATTGCGTTATATAGAAAAGCAATCTGTACAAACTATTATTTGATGTTCCCCTCATATTGGAGTGTGACATTTGCAACAATAAACCGTTGTCATCCTTCTGAGCTTATAACTACATAAGCTACATATCTTTCTGGAACCCTTTTGCTCTGTGGCTGAACTAGATACCTTAGTTAGTTCAGAATTCCCTAATTCTTCACTTATTATTAATTTAAGTTCTCTAGGGAGCGTTCGGATGGCTAGCCTCATTTTCAACCACTCCTTTCGAATTAAATCACTTAATGACAGAATAAAATCACTTCTACTGAGTGATTTAGTTGAAACCTTCGACAAAAGTATGAGTACATTGATATTCCTTAGTTGCCAACCATTCGTAATTTTGACGTACCTGTTTTGACATAATTTGAAGTTTCTCCGAACCAGCTAAACGAATAAACGTGCTTCCTTCGGTGACTTGCAATGGAATGTCAGTAGAAGGCTAAGCTATGGTGTCATGGAGACAGGATGACTGGGAAATAAGTGGCAAATGTAATTCTCAGAGGTGTTCGTCATATTGACGAATGTTGGCGTTCTAGGGTTTAAATTTGTTGGTTTTTATTCTCTTAATGCCCATTGGGACAAGTTGAAGGGGGAATTTTTTTCGTTTTTCATTGTAAGGAAAGTACTTGTAGGATAAAATCACAGGAAAAAGTTAAGGGAAAAATAAGGTCTACACCGATTAATTAATGTTAATTTACAAAAATAAAAATTACAAATATGCACCATACAACCCATGGGATACTCTTTCTTGACCAATGGCTATAAAGGAATATAATGCTCTGACTTTAATTCAGCATCATGTCATCTACAAAAACCAAAGCTTCAGCAAGATTTGTCGTTATATTCCAATTCCCAACCACTGTTCGTGCTTCCCTACGCTTGCATATCTTTATTATTTCGTCCATAAATATAATATACAGTAGAGGGCTAAGACTGTTACTCTATTTTATTCCCTTATCAATGTCAAAGGACTCATATTCTCTTCCGTTTATGCTTATTATTATTGTGGTAAGCGGACTTAAAGGATCTATAATTGCACTAGTGGATTTTTTAAGCGGCTAGAGTTGCCTATATTTCATATCAAATTATCAATTTACAATACGTTACTGTTTTGTAAAAAAAACAAAAAAAAAAACAGGAAAAAAAACACTATAACTTAATATCACACTATTACTCTACCCCAACTCATTTAACCATTTATTGACCATTTAAAACTGTGTAAAAAAAAAACACATCTAGTAAATGTGATAATAACGTACGTAATAAAATGATAATTGCTTGTGAAGTAACTACCCATAAAAAGTTCAATAAAAGTCTATATTGTCCTGTGGCCATCTTCTTGCTAGACGCTTCAGAAGGTTCTCTGAAATAGAATTGGAAGCGAGTTGAGAGACTAGTATGTTTGAATGGTTACAGAGTTTGCTATGAAAGAATATATATCTGTTTTGGGCTGAATCAGCTGCGTATGAAACATTAATGTCTTTATTAACAAATTTATTTGTGACAAAAAATTAAGGATTTTTCGAAGGATTGAATAAGAGATGAATGAGATAGTTTATTCAAACTCCAGATTTCAATTTCGTATAAAACTAACAATAATATGCAAGTCGTAACCCATGTACAGCTTTTGAAATATATATTAAAAAAAATTGTATTTTACAATAAAAATTGGATAGATTCGTGGTCTGTAGGTAAGTTTGTCTTGTAGATTTATGAGGGAACAGTCAAATGAGAAAATAAAGAAACGTTTATTAAAAAAAAAATATTTTTTGTAACCAAAGTTTCGGCACCTCCATAATGTCCATCACCAGGAATAAAAAATATGTCAAATACAAAATAAGGAAAAAAAAAATACAGGAAATGGTAATGCGAATAAAATTTGAGCTGATAGTAATTTATTTTATCAACTTCATTTCTTTTCTATATTCCCTTATTTTGTATCTAGTACTTTTTTTTAGTCCTGATGTTCGGCTGAAACTTTTGCACAAAAAAGAAATATTTTTAGACTAAACATTTCTTTATTATCCCTTTCCACTAATCCCTTATAAATGTATCAAAATGTACAATATTCAAATTTACTTAAATAATAATTATTTTTTTTTTACTAAAAATAGATTGATTTACGGTCGATTAAAAATTAAATTAAATTTTACCTGCTCGTTTTTGTAATTTCATGCTAGTTCGCAAAATTTAATTAGACTGTCCAAACTTGCTATGCTATGTTGGTTGAAATGTATGGGAAGTTTATCCTTGGCAGATAATAAGTTCTATTATAAATGAAGTTAAAACATATCTGCCTCAAGTATTCAGACAACGTAAAATACGTCATTAACAGCGGAGATAGAGATTCAGAAATGAGTAGATTAAATGAATAAATGAATGAATGAATGAATGAATGAATGAATGTATGCTATATTTCGTAAAAACTAATTACAGTTACAGGATGCCTGATTGGAGGACTGAAAAAAAGTTCGAATATCAAAACAAATTGTTTTTTATTTTTTACAAACATTTGGGATACATTTTGAGATACATAATCCCTGTCTGCATTAAATGCGCTAGTTACAACTGAAGAAATATCTTTTAACTCCTTTACAATCTTTACATAGAAGATTTTCCAAGGCCAACTCGGGAGTAAGTTTGGGTAGGAGATAGCTCAAATACTTTTGCCTCTGTTTTTGAATAGAAATAAAATGTAAAATGTGTGAAATCTTAAAATTCACACGATTGAATACAATTAAATTTTCTGTTTGCTATTGCACGATAATCGTGTTTTCTTTTCGCCTGCAAACCTAAGTTGAGCAAGAACTCTCCGTTTATGGGTGTTGAAATTAAGGTACACTTGAGTTGTTCCAAACATTGTGACGTTTCTATAATATAGATAACTCTGATTGCGCTGCTCGATCGAAATCTAGACTTACTAGACGATTCTTCATAGCAACTTCGAGGTCAACGCTGTGCCTTTTAATAATTTCCGAATTCGGACCCATCATGATATCAGAGGGTCCTAAAATGGCCAGATTTTTTTAAAGCTCTCTTAACCAATTATGAGTCAAAGTGGTGGTTTTACAAAAACAAACAGAGAGCCTGTTGTAACATACTTTCAGCAGCTGATGGTCTTCCATTCTAAATATTTTTATCCACCACTTCAGCACCCCTTTAAGTATTTTTAAAAGTTAGTAACACAATTGTTCAGTTAAAAGTGGTCAAAAATCGTGTTCAGTTATACAATTATAGTATAACTGAAAACGATTTGAAAGAAAATGATAAAGAAGAATTAATGAAACGAAGAACTTGGCCTGAGAAAACAAAAAAAAAGTTGTCGATTTAGGTTAAACTTGCTAAAATTTAAAAGACTAATCAACTTCAAAAAACAAACTAAGAAGGGAACGTTTGGAGTTGTAACTCACAGATTTGAATGCAGAATTTTTTGTGGGTAGTAGGGACCTATAATAGTGCAAAAATAGAGTTATATCCGCCAATGGGCATAATGAGCCGAAAAAAAATAAAATATGAAAATCACGTTTTATTTTTTTTCTTAGCTCTCAATCAAGATAGAAAAATGATTCTTTCACGTTTAATTGTAGTTACGTATGCTATTTTAAATAAAAATACTTTCGATAGGCTCAAGACACTACCCGGCTTTAGGGTGCTCAAAAACTCCAAAAAAATGACTAGATTCCAAGGAAATCCGCTGTAAATTAGTGGAAACATTTTTTCATGAACAACTGACTTCAAATCTCGATTTAGCGCAACATAAAACCCTTATATGTGAAATTTTATCAAAATAAAAAACTATTGATTTTTTACCCCTTTAATGTTACCTCCTTCTACTCTTATATAAAAGTTACGCGGGTTCCAGTGTAACTTTAGTAAGTACCAGGTATGCAAGTTTAAAATGTCGTTTATTTCTTAAAATATATACACAGTAATTTAAAAAAAAGTATAATATATTTTATTCAAAGTACTGACCCTCGCTTTCTACACATTTTGTCCATCTCTCGGGCAATATATGGATACCATTCCAAAAGAATGCTTCATCTTTATTTGAAATCCATTCATCGAACCATTTTCGTACGTTTTCGAAATTGTTGAAGTGTTGCTCCGCCAATGAGTGTCCCATCGATGACAAGAGGTGATAATCAGAAGGCGCCAGGTCAGGTGAATACGGCGGATGGGGTAGGAGTTCCCAACCAAGCGAAGAAATCGTTTCCTTAGTCAATCTGGCTGAATGTGCAGGAGCGTTATCATGCTGAAGAATGACTTTGGCGTGCCTGTGAGCCCATTCTGGCGTTTTTCGATCAATGCGTGACTCAAATTGATCATTTGTTGTCGGTAGTGCTCGGTATTGACTGTTTCGCCGGGTTTGAGAAGCTCGTAGTAGACTACTCCCTTCTGATCCCACCACACACACAGCATTGTCTTCTTCCCAAAACGATCCGGTCTTGCACTCGATGTGGATGGTTGTCCTGGCGTTACCCATGATTTTTTTCGTTTGGGATTCTGAAAATAAATCCATTTTTCATCGCCAGTTACAACTCGATGCAAAAAACCCTTTCTTTCGTGGCGTAAAAGCAGCATTTCGCACACAGTTTTTCGTTTTTTTTTTTTCATCTGTCGTTCGTCCAATTCATGTGGAACCCATTTTCCAACCTTTTGAATCTTTCCCATAGCTCTCAGGCGATCGGAAATGGCTTGCCTAGTGACATTCAACTGTTCTGCCATCATTTGTTGGGTTTGGGTATTGTCTTCGTCTAATAAAGATTGCAATTCGAAGTCCTCAAACTTTTTTGGTCGATTTTCTCGTTTTTGATCAGTAACATCAAAATCACCACGTTTGAAACTTTGAAACCAACGTTCACATGTCCTGACGGTTGGAGCAACATCGCCATAAGTCCCAACAAGAATTCGATGACATTCAGATGCCTTTTTCTTTTGATTAAATAAGAAAATCATGACATGCCGCAAATGCTCTTTATTTGGCTTAAAATTAGATATTTTTAACACCAAAGAAAGGTATGATACGTCCACGTAAACGACTTAAAAACAACTGACTTTTGTAAACAAATGACTAACAAACAAAATAGCGTTTAGAGATAAGCAAATCCTTCAATAGGCTAAGAGCGCATTCTATTGGAATTAAAACGACATTTTAAACTTGCATACCTGGTACATTACTTATTTCAACCTCCCTTTGCACTAATAATTTCGAATATTCACTTCCTCAAAATCTTAGCTAAGTAAGTGAAAGAGTATGATTTCCGATAGTAATTCGTATAGCTAATATTTAGTGTTCCAATCGTCGGATTCACATGCTTAGAAAATGTTAGTTACAACTGTTGGTTTATGGTAAGGGTCACTGTGCGCTCGGTACTAGATGTCGTGGGTTCGAATCTCACCTAGGCGGGTCAAAATTTAATCCTTTGAATAACCCGTCCTTCCTGCTTTAGTTGGAGTAAATAAGGACGTAAAGGCCCAATGTACAACATTAACCACTGCGTTTGCATAAGAATGCTTTGTCAGAGCTGATTTGCAAATCAAATTACCCGAAGAAGACATTGAAATACCAGATCATAATTTTACAACCTTGATGACGGAGTCTTCGTACGTAAAAATATTACGTTATTACCTAACCCGTTGTCTTAGCACCTAGCACATAGCACCGAGTGTTGCTGCTATGTGAAAATGTTTATGATTCTTATACATAATATTTCAAGTTAACCTTGTAAACAAAACAGAGAATTATTTTATTTTTTATTTATATAAACTAATATTCATATATTAGGCGCTTCGTTGTCTTTGTGCAATACCATGTTCTTAGTTTTGTCAGTGATAACTGTAAGATGGTTAAAATTGCAATATTTAGACTGATGATATAAAATTGTCCAGGAAAAATGGATGAATCTACATTTCTCTTTAAAGAAAGAAACATTGAATTTAATATGTAGGTATTTTTTTTCATATACGATTCTTACTTCATGTTTGTGTTTTGAACAGATGTTTTTTAATTTTCGATATTTAACACAGTTCCTCCCCGAAAGAAGTTTCCTAACATAAAAATAAGTTAATCGGAGGTCATTACCCGGACCGACTTAATTAAGAAGATATTCAAAGGGTGGTAGGAGGGGAGGAGGTAATTACAACACCGTCTGTTGATTAATGGCAATTCCAGATTCTTTGAATATTTCTCGAGTATTGTGAATCCTCAAATGATGCAGATCAAGGAAAGCGATATGTCCACTTACCAAATCGTAATTACCCCCTTGAGTGAGTTAAATCCTTATTAAAGATATTCTAAAAGAAACGTTTGTAACACTGCGATCTGATGCGAGGGTAGACGTGGCAACACTGAGGCCAATTTATTAACTCCCAGTAAGGTAACTACCGAGTGTTGCTGCTATGTGAAAACGTTTATGATTCTTATACATTATATTTCAAGCCTTGTAAACAAAACAGAGAATTATTTTATTTTGTATTTATCTTTCTTTCTTTATTGGCGCGACAGACGCATGAAGCTGTCCTTGGCCTGCTCCACAGCCCTCCTCCAGTCGTCCCGATCAGCTGCTCGCCTTAAATATATTTTAGAAACTTTTAAGTCCTCGGAGACGCCATCGAACCATCTTCTCTTCGGTCTTCCACGAGGCCTCACTCCATCCGGTCTATCCCATAACAATTTTCGGCATGTTCTGTTCTCACCCATCCGGTATACATGCCCCATCCATTTTAGCCGTTGAACTCTTATGTATATCGTCAATGGCAAGTCACCATACAAATCGTATAGCTCCCGGTTCTTCCTTTGTCGCCACATGCCGTTATCCTTTATCGGACCAAATATACGCCTCAGTACTTTCCTTTCGAAACAGTCCAGTTTTGTCGCTACTGATTTATTAATAGTCCATGTTTCGCAGGCATACGAGGCTACCGGTCGCACTAGGGTCTTGTACAGTCTTATCTTGGTTGCGAGGCTGGTGAGTCTACTCTTGATAAGGCTCTGTTGGCTGATATTATCCGACTTTTAATTTCCTCATTTTCATCGAGGTGTTCGTTAATCCAGGCGCCTAAATATTGGAAACTTGTGACGGTTTTGAGGGTGTAGCCTTATAATGCTGTGGACGAGCAAGTTTTTTTCTTCTAAATACCATTATTTTGGATTTATCCTCGTTCATATGCAATCCCATTCTTTTAGCTTCTCTGTTCATTTTGTGCAAAGCTTCCCCTAAGTATCGCATAGAGTGAGCTGCAATAACTACGTCATCCGCATACGCCAATATCTGAATGGGGCTGTTAAAAATTGTGCCTCTGGTGTCAAACCCCGCTCTTTTTACAGTTGCATGTAAAACTATATTGAAAAGGAGAGGTGCTAACGAGTCTCCTTGTCTGAGTCCGACATCTACGGGAAAAGGCTCGCTTCTTGCCTGGTTCACTTTAATCCTGGCAAATGTGCTCTTCATGGTGCACATAGTGAGCCTAATGAGCTTGTTCGGTATTTTCATGTCTTTCATTGCTTTATACAGCTCATCACGGTTGACGGAATCGTATGCTGTCTTAAAGTCCACAAACATCAGCCACATAGTCTGGTTATACTCTTTTATTTTTTCGCACATCTGCTTCAGTGAGAAAATTTGATCGACAGTCGATCGGTTGGGTCTGAAACCTCCCTGGTATTCACCCAAATTAGGTTCAATATGTGCGATGATCCTGTTATATAGGGCTATTGATAAAACTTTATATACTGTGTTCTGTAGACTTATCCCCCGATGATTTCTGCACATTTTTTATTTATATAAACTAATATTCATATAGCAGACTTAAAAGATGAGAAACTGCTCGCCCACCTACTCCATCATTTACTAGACAAGCGTTCAAAGCTACCAAAAAAATTACAAAAGACTTATTTAAATGACATTAATTAAATCCATTTTGAGATAAGGAGTCGAGCTTTGGGGTTGCAGTAAAGCTTTCAATCCTTCTCATATCTAATCCATACAATTTAAAGACCTTGTTGAAATCCTTAATGCTCCTCATTATGCCACAAAAAAACTTATACATAAAGTTCTTAATGTTCCATGATTTGACTCAAACCAGATACCTTCATAGTAAACTCCGTACCCATTCGAATCCACTAGTCTCTCTACTTACACTACACTCAATTCCCGATAATCATCTGAGCCGTCTAAAAAGGAGGCAAAGAGACCTTCTATTGTAAAAATTTTATTTAAGTGCTACTAGTGAGTAGTTCTTTACATCATTGACATATAATTATATTCATTTTTCTCAAATTTATTTGTTTTATATAAAGCATACAGTTTTGAATATAAATGAATAATTAAAAAAAATAAAATTTATTGGGTTGCCTTTAAATCATTTTTTATTTTTTGCTCACATTGTTATGTCCTTTGTAATAGTAATATAACCACATAACATAACATAGGTATTGGCACCCATTTCTAATCTCGCTTATTTACTTTTATTAGGGGAGATTTTTATTTGGCCTGTTTTTTGTAATTTAATTTCCTTTTATACCCAAAATAGAGCTGGGAAGACGGCTCATCTGCAGTTTATTGTGGTTACACAATTATGAATTGATATTATTAATTAATATGGACGGAATGTTGAGAAGCGGCACCCTAAGATGTCTCTATTATGAGGATTGAAAATCTAAGTCAAGTGGTTCCCGAAGTAAAGGGTGTTCATAATACCATAATAATAATAATTTATTAATAATTATTCCTTTCCTACTGTTACTACATATAGCAGAATTTATTTACACGAGAGCATGGTTAGAATCCAATAAATAATGTATGTCAGACATCAATAGATAGGGGTTTTTTGTCACTGAGGACGATAACCAATATTAATATACCATTTAATAAACCACCAACTATGGCATACAGTATACCATACAGGTTATAAATCTAATTTCTTAACTTATGCAAACTAAAAAAAAATATATATATATATATATATATATATATATATATATATATATATATCAGTTTTACTTTCAATACCTAGACTGGTTATTATTTAGATGATTTTTTATTTTCATTTTTGTGCTATAATAGTTAGAATCTTTTAAGTGTTGTGGCTTTTTTTTACAAGCTTTAGATCTGTTGGTGTTTCTAGAATTGAAAATTTGTCAAATCTTTTCTGATCATAAATTTAATAGAAGAATATTTTTTTTATATACAATATGTGGCTGGGCCTACCGTTTAAAAGCTGTATTGCTTTGAACATAAGAAGTAATGTGCCAAAACCCCTCTTTTCTCCAAACTTACAATTAGTTTATTTAGAATAATCATTAATTGCTATACTAATTTAATTATTAATATAATTGAGTTGATCCGTTAATTCTAAAACATAAATTGAGAAGAGCAATAGATAAACATACCCATACATACCCATACATACCCATAACATACCCATGATTTATTGTTTTTCCCCGTCAAGGGGAAATATAACATGCATTGGTTTATCATTTATTAAATCTATTCTTGACACAATTTGTGTAATGCAGACAAAGCTCAAGTTCCCCTCTCTCTCTTTTATATTATTAATTAATATATTAATTTAATTGCCTTATTTAATACAAAATTAACATATGTATTGGTTCTGAACCAAGTTTTATTTTTTCCTTCTTCCTGTTCTGCATTACTTTACTGATATTTATGCATATTTTTTTAATGCAAAAATACGTTAGAATGAGATTTTGGAATATTTTGATGAGAATATGTAACCGCGTTGATTTTCCTAAAACAGCTTTAGTTAACTTTTACATTTCTAGCTGGTTTTCTGTATTTAATCACCTTAACATCACTGGTCACATGGAACAGTCGAACGAAATTAAAAAGCATCTGCATTATGGAGATTATGAGTACAAGAGATCATGAGTCTCTCAGATTCTCTTTGACTGCATCCCTGATTATCTTCTTCTCCATTCATCTGTACAGTCAACTATACTTTTATCATATATCTATCTATCATGAATCAACATTATCATTTTGAGGCCTGTTTGGAATTACGACATAGAAATTTTGGATTTACCAAACCATTGAATTCTTCTAATATTCTGTTTCCCCAGTTCAAAATACTTCGTCAATCACTGCTCATTACTACGTCATAAATGAACTAACATAAAATGGTACCTATCTCCCATATTTTACTGATTTTACGCTAACCAGATACATATCGTTTCCTAATAAACTACATACCCATCCATATACATCTGATGCTCAACTTATCTCGTACTGAATATTCTGATAATCCTCGAAGACATCTGGAAAGAAGATTCCTCGGGATATCTTTATATAGTTTGAAATTTAAATAAAAGTGATATGTTTGTCGTTCGTATGAATTCAAAAATGTAAATATATATATATATATATATATATATATATATATATATATATATATATATATATATTTTTTATTTTTGAAGAGAAAAGATTTGACCCCGGTTGGGATTCGAACCCAAGTCTTGGGTTCGAATCCCAACCGGGGTCAAATCTTTTCTCTTCAAAAATAAAAAATATATTTAAAAAATATTTATTAAAATGAGAATTATTTCATAATTTAATATATATATATATATATATATATATATATATATATATATATATATATATATATATATATATAAAATGAATAGTTCTGAGTCGAATGAAAACGCTGTGTTGTAACAGAGTGTATATTTTGAAGAGTTATGTTATTTTTATATTTCTCAAGCAAACGTATTAACAATAATTATTGAAGTAAATTACAGAAGAACTGAAATAAAAATTGGTTATATTTTCTTATTATAATTGTTTTCCCCTAACTACTAATCACTAACTACATCATATAAAATTTTTCAACATAAAAAAAAAAAAAAATCAGCCTTCGAGGGGTTAAATGTAATCACAAATAAAGCTGTACTCCTGTAAAAGGACTTTTTTATAACCTAGTATATTTTTTATACATATTTAATAATATTAAATAATAAAAAAAAATATTTAAATGAAGTTTAACAGTTTAAAATTGTAACATATTAGATATTATTACATGTTTTGGTAATAAAACAATTTACACTAAATAGTGAGTTTAGCTATACTGATTGTGAGTATAATTTGGAATGCATTTTTTAACAGTACGAAAACTAATAAAAACCTACAAAATGAAAAAAAAAATTGATAAAACATTAGATAATCAAAATTTACTAAACTAAAATACATAATTAATTAACTTCTTGTATGGTAAAGTCATTTATGTATTTTGTTTCAATAAATTTAATTTCAAGCTGAAACAATAAATTTTTGGATGTCTCATTAGCTAAATATTAGTCTAGTAGTATAGGGTTTGTACGTTTGTGTATGTATCTTCTTAATGATTGCTTGTTATAAATGCCTTTTGTTTGAATTATTGAATTTCCTGAATTGTTCGTAGAGTTGAAAAAGTTCCGGGTCTGTGTGTGAATACATTGCTTAAAAAGTATAAATAAATAAGTTTATACATATTAAGAATAATTTTAATGAATGCAAAATTTTTATCTAATTCAGGTTGTAACAAGCGTAGTCAGTGAGACATCAAACTGAATTTTCAATTATGTTTTTTTTTTTTTTTTTTTGGAATGATATTTTGTGCGTTTATCAATTATACTGAATAGAATAATAAGGCGTAAATGGTTTATTTACGATCTGTGAACCCAAATGAGACAGACCCATAGGCCCAATAGACCTAAAACAACCGAATGAGTCATTATAAGTTTCATTTTCCGCTAAGCCTGCTGAGAAGGAACAGATGAGCAGGGAACGATTTTGAGGTAATTGAGGTTATTGGCCTGGCAACTGAGGCATAGTCGGCGATTCCGAGCAACGCTTGGTAATAAAGTTGTAATTTCTCATTTCGCCAGCTCTCTTCTCCATACGTAGCCTTCGAGCGAATATTACCCCCCCGTTTTTTTTTTGCATTAGATTATGTTTCAGTCTTATCTGAGCTATGATTTCTTAATTTAACTATGAATACAAAATGGTAATTAATACAAAATAGTGTTCTGTAGATGGCCACCGTGGCTTGGCTAGATTAAGCGTTCGATAACTCGAAAACAGTTAAATTCTGAGAGACTAAGGAACAGGAATAGTTTTTTACCTTCCACCGGTCGCGCGTTATACGAAGTACAACAACCTGTTTTTTGTCCGTTTATGTCCACTTTTTACATTAATCTATTAAATAAAATATTTTAACCATTCTACATTTAAAATAGAATATATTAACTGAAAGAGTAATGTTTTGAACGTAAATGAAAATATGTTTATAATTTTTTTTTTAATTTATAACAATTTAATGAAATTTACAACTGTACAAAATTTATACATCAAGTAAATGTGCTGTAACTATTACAATAACGTGACAAAACTTAAAAAGAACTACTCATCAGTAAAACTTTAATAAAAATTCTACACTGCAAGGTCTCTGGGCCATCTTTTCAGACGCCTCGGAGGATTATCAGGAATGGTGTGGGAAGCAAGTTGAGAAATTAGGGGATTTAAGTGGTTATGGAGCTTGTTATGAAAAGGGTAGATATCTGTTTTGGGCGAAATCAACAACATGTGAAACATTAAGGTCTTTATAGATAAGTTTATTGGTGACAAAGTAAGGTGCATTGAGGATTTTTCGAAGGATTTTGGATTGTAAGGATTGAATACGAGATGAATTGGATAGTCTAGTGGAGCCCAAAAGCTCAACTTCGTACGTCCAGATAGGTCTAATCACAGTCATGTATATTAGTCTTTTGTAATTAATTGGAAGCTTTGAACGTTTTTTCTAATAAATGTTGAAGTAATGTGTAACGACGGGCAGTTTCTTATATTTTTAGTCTTGTATGTAGACTGACGAAGGGTGAAGGCTATTTGGTGGAATTGTTTTGGATTTATTTTGGTTCTCCATTTTTGACACCATTCTTGAAGGGTTAGGATATGGGTTTGGATTGTTTGGGAGGCAATGAAGGGATCATTGTGTGACATCAGCTAAGTGGTGAGGACAGTGGTAGGATGGATTGGAATGTTTATTATTAAAAATATTAAAGACCAAACTTATAAGTATGTAAATTTGTATTTACAATATTATAGTTTAGTATAATTATTTACATGTATATAATGGTTGTTTTTATTAACAATTATAGCAAAGAATTTTTTTTTTTAATGACTTTTATATATAAAGCGTAGAGATTACTTTCCGAAGTCATCTTCATCAATACCCTCAACATCACTTTATGTATCATGATCTAGAACATTTTCTATTTCTTTTTCACTCAAATCCGAATTTCACCTCTTTACATTTTATTGTTTTTTTCTTTCTTGTCTAGCTCCTGCTAAATTCTAGTATACCTTCCAATCTTATAAGTTTTATTTAATGAATAAAAATCCGAATAATCAATACTTCGCTCACTAAAATAAAAAAAAGTAAGAGTACATAACAATCCCACTTAAAGGGGAAAGGACGAGAAAAAATCAAAACAAGTACAACTTATTGTATTTTGTGCAACACTTAGGTCTAAATGAATAACAATGAGGACTAAGAAATGAATCCTTTGCTGCCCGGTCTCTACGGCCTAACTAAAATACATAAAACAGACATTCCAATAAGACCAGTAGTTACCTACATTAATAGCTCCATATACAAACTTGCTCATTATTTAAACAACATGTTCAAAACAAAATTTTTTTTTTCTCCACGAAATACAATAAAAAACTCAATAGAATTAGTCACCAAAATTAAAAACGTAAAAATTCCAAACAATACAAAGTTATTATCATTCGATGTTGCAAATCTGTTTACCAGTATCCCACCTTCAGAAACAATAGAAATTTTAGAAGAACTAATCTTCCGGTCCAAAACAATTCCACCAAATAGCCTTCACCCTTCGTCATACAAGACTAAAAATATAAGAAACTGCCCGTCGTTACACATTACTTCAACATTTATTAGAAAAACGTTCAAAGCTCCCAATTAATTACAAAAGACTAATATACATGACAGTGATTAAACCTATCTGGACGTACGAAGTTGAGCTTTTGGGCTCCACTAAACTATCCAATTCATCTCGTATTCAATCCTTACAATCCAAAATCCTTCGAAAAATCCTCAATGCACCTTACTTTGTCACCAATAAACTTATCTATAAAGACCTTAATGTTTCATATGTTGCTGATTTAGCCCAAACCAGATATCTACCTTTTCATAGCAAGCTCCATAACCACTTAAATCCCCTAATTTCTCAACTTGCTTCCCACACCATTCCTGATAATCCTCCGAGGCGTCTGAAAAGATGGCCCAGAGACCTTGCAGTGTAGAATTTTTATTAAAGTTTTACTGATGAGTAGTTCTTTTTAAGTTTTGTCACGTTATTGTAATAGTTACAGCACATTTACTTGATGTATAAATTTTGTACAGTTGTAAATTTCATTAAATTGTTATAAATAAAAAAAAAATATAAACATATTTTCATTTACGTTCAAAACATTACTCTTTCTGATAATATATTCTATTTTAAATGTAAACTGGTTAAAATATTTTATTTAATAGATTAATGTAAAAAGTGGACATAAACGGACAAAAAACAGGTTGTTGTACTTCGTATAACGCGCGACCGGTGGAAGGTAAAAAACTATTCCTGTTCCTTAGTCTCTCAGAATTTAACTGTTTTCGAGTTATCGAACGCTTAATCTAGCCAAGCCACGGTGGCCATCTACAGAACACTATTTTGTATTAATTACCATTTTGTATTCATAGTTAAATTAAGAAATCATAGCTCAGATAAGACTGAAACATAATCTAATGAAAAAACGGGGTAATATTCGCTCGAAGGCTACGTATGAAGAAGAGAGCTGGCGAAATGAGAAATTACAACTTTATTACCAAGCGTTGCTCGGAATCGCCGACTATGCCTCAGTTGCCAGGCCAATAACCTCAATTACCTCAAAATCGTTCCCTGCTCATCTGTTCCTTCTCAGCAGGCTTAGCGGAAAATGAAACTTATAATGACTCATTCGGTTGTTTTAGGTCTATTGGGCCTATGGGTCTGTCTCATTTGGGTTCACAGATCGTAAATAAACCATTTACGCCTTATTATTCTATTCAGTATAATTGATAAACGCACAAAATATCATTCCAAAAAAAAAAAAAAAAACATAATTGAAAATTCAGTTTGATGTCTCACTGACTACGCTTGTTACAACCTGAATTAGATAAAAATTAGTTTTGCATTCATTAAAATTATTCTTAATATGTATAAACTTATTTATTTATACTTTTTAAGCAATGTATTCACACACAGACCCGGAACTTTTTCAACTCTACGAACAATTCAGGAAATTCAATAATTCAAACAAAAGGCATTTATAACAAGCAATCATTAAGAAGATACATACACAAACGTACAAACCCTATACTACTAGACTAATATTTAGCTAATGAGACATCCAAAAATTTATTGTTTCAGCTTGAAATTAAATTTATTGAAACAAAATACATAAATGACTTTACCATACAAGAAGTTAATTAATTATGTATTTTAGTTTAGTAAATTTTGATTATCTAATGTTTTATCAATTTTTTTTTTCATTTTGTAGGTTTTTATTAGTTTTCGTACTGTTAAAATATGCATTCCAAATTATACTCACAATCAGTATAGCTAAACTCACTATTTAGTGTAAATTGTTTTATTACCAAAACATGTAATAATATCTAATATGTTACAATTTTAAACTGTTAAACTTCATTTAAATATTTTTTTTTATTATTTAATATTATTAAATATGTATAAAAAATATACTAGGTTATAAAAAAAGTCCTTTTACAGGAGTACAGCTTTATTTGTGATTACATTTAACCCCTCGAAGGCTGATTTTTTTTTTTTTATGTTGAAAAATTTTATATGATGTAGTTAGTGATTAGTACTTAGGGGAAAACAATTATAATAAGAAAATATAACCAATTTTTATTTCAGTTCTTCTGTAATTTACTTCAATAATTATTGTTAATACGTTTGCTTGAGAAATATAAAAATAACATAACTCTTCAAAATATACACTCTGTTACAACACAGCGTTTTCATTCGACTCAGAACTATTCATTTAATATATATATATATATATATATATATTTATATATATATTAAACTATGAAATAATTCTCATTTTAATAAATATTTTTTATTTTTGAAGAGAAAAGATTTGACCCCGGTTGGGATTCGAACCCAAGACTTGGGTTCGAATCCCAACCGGGGTCAAATCTTTTCTCTTCAAAAATAAAATATATATATATATATATATATATATATATATATATATATATATATATATATATATATATATATATTTACATTTTTGAATTCATACGAACGACAAACATATCACTTTTATTTAAATTTCAAACTATATAAAGATATCCCGAGGAATCTTCTTTCCAGATGTCTTCGAGGATTATCAGAATATTCAGTACGAGATAAGTTGAGCATCAGATGTATATGGATGGGTATGTAGTTTATTAGGAAACGATATGTATCTGGTTAGCGTAAAATCAGTAAAATATGGGAGATAGGTACCATTTTATGTTAGTTCATTTATGACGTAGTAATGAGCAGTGATTGACGAAGTATTTTGAACTGGGGAACAGAATATTAGAAGAATTCAATGGTTTGGTAAATCCAAAATTTCTATGTCGTAATTCCAAACAGGCCTCAAAATGATAATGTTGATTCATGATAGATAGATAACAACACCGTTAAATACCCACACCAGTCTACTGAACATGTCGTAATTTACATATTTTGCCAAAACTTACACATTTAGCGTGCTAGCTTGGGTGGTTTACAGGATTTAATACAATTCACATATATAACATCTGATAAAACATTTAATCAGCTTTGAAATAGAAAAAAAAATTGGGATCGAACAAATATTTGAGGAGTTAGATCGACAAATGTGCCAAAAAACACTTGGATTTTACAACAGTACGTTTTTATTAGCGGGCTGTCATGTACATTTTACAGAGTTTGATTAAAACTTCATTTATAGATTCTTATAGTAAATTTAATCAGCTTTATGATGAAAAGTAATGTTGTATCGGACAAATAGTTTTAGAGCTTTAGCCAGAAGAGTACGACAAACGTGTTTTCGCGGAGCTGCGGGAATGACGGCAAGTTGCCAATTTCTCCATTTTTTCCCAATCACGTAACTTCACGAAAAATGGTCCGATTTCGGATTTCCTTTTTTTCATTATGTAGGTACTAGTTCCAGCTACAATTAATATCTGAAGACTTTCTTCGAAAAAAACTTCGTTATCGTGTAATAGATAAAAAAACAAAAATAACGGGGTTTTTTGGCGATTTTGAATATAAAGCCGATGGTTGCCGTGGTAGAAAACTTCAGATTCGGATTCAGCACCCAAAGAAACATAAAGATCGGTTGAGAATAAAAGTTCCGCAGTTTTTTCTTCGGCAAACCCTTATTTTACTGGACTCTACTTATCTTAATAAGAGGATGCTATGATGTGAATCGGTGGATGTGATTGTGCCAGATCGGTGATATGTCATCAGTGACACGACTACTGAGGTGAATACATGGTGGTAAAAGCTAGACTGGCCAACTAGGTATGGTTAGAGGAATATGCCAGACCAGAAGAAAAGAAACAAAAACCTCGAAAATATTTTCCGGCCCTTTTTAAAGCATTGTCCCTTCACCAGGCCTAACCAATTCACTGATTTCTTAGTAGTTAGAAACAGGAAATTGAATTTGGATATAATTTTTAGCCCGAATATTATTAAGTAATAGCCCAGCTGCGTCAATATTTCCGAGAAGGGTTAATTCTCGCATATATTCCCTTTGTTAATTTAAAATCTAAAGTCGGATATATAGCACACTATTTAAAAAATAAAGCATTTTTAAATATAAAAATACTTGAAAATATTTTTCCTAGGTTTATTCTCAAAATAAAAAAGTGACATTTTGATAATAATTTGTTTTCTTACACTCATAATATTGAAAATGCTTATTTTTTATTATAATTTTTGAATGTTACTATTGAGTTGCAAGATTATATAAATATAAAGTCTATTATTATTATTATTTGCAATAGATGATTAAAACAAGAAATCATGACCGAAAATATGTTTTCCGAGTCATTCTCGTTGTATGTCATTTTATACTATGAGCATAAAATGCTCCTGTGTGACTCTTTGAGTTCTGCTAAATGATATGACTGTAAGGGGGCTAATAGTAAAAAATTAGAGTTAAAAAAGTAATACGTACGAATGTTTAATAAAAGATAAATTAAGAATCGTTTCTTTTGATTTTCAAAATATCTAAACTAACCTAAACGTTCCTCCTAGTTTTATTTTTGAAAAGAAATACGGAGATTTCCTCCAATCCGATGGTGAGAAGGATATACAGCTCCAGCGCGGGTGGTGTATTAGTTACACCGCAACTCATAAGTAAGAGGAACGGTTACCCAACCCAACCAATCAACAGTTATGAAGGTAACCAACTGTCACAGATAATATACTGCCAACAC
This sequence comes from Euschistus heros, assembly GCA_003667255.2. Lineage (NCBI taxonomy): Eukaryota > Metazoa > Arthropoda > Insecta > Hemiptera > Pentatomidae > Euschistus > Euschistus heros. Next base: position 321 of record RCWM02000050.1, on the reverse strand, counting down.
TATCGCACAACTAGTAAATCAGAACGCTTTCTCTCCCGATTTATTACAGGTCAATTCAAGACGAATAAGCAATAAAAATCTGAGGTGTAATTAGATATATGAACACGTGTGCTCATAGCACTAGCGGCAGATAGAAACCAGAAAATGGTTTAATTCGCTGTTGTTATATAAAAAAGAAGAAATAAAAGTAATAAAATTGTTGCTCAATATCTGTATAAACTACTACTGATTCGGTTCCTAAAATATTAGTGTGAGAGCATGCAATGTTTTTGGTGCTAGTTGTTCATAATTTTTACTTCTTTTCATAATTGGATGACTTAG